>JAGMVL010001081.1:0-600000 GCA_019202695.1 Populus x sibirica | reverse complement strand
ATGACAGTTACAGCTAATCTCTTTTCACCGATCATATTCAACTATTCATATCTAACTTTTACCCATTCCACCTCTTCTAAACTTAGAGTCTACCAATACTCTTAATGAGGGGTTTTCCACTTCTAAAGGCATCACCGTCTCCATTCCATATACCAACGTATATAGGGTTGCTCCTATTGAGGTTCAGACTACGGTGCGGTACGCGTAAAGGGCCAATGGCAACATTTCATGCCAACACTTGTACGTGACTACCATCTTCTAAATAATCTTCTTGACATTCTTGTTAGTAGCTTCTACCGCACCATTCACCTTTGGCCTACATGGCAAGGAATTGGGATGCATGACTTTCCATTTAGCGCAGAGTTCTATTATCATCTTGCCAATTGAATTTCTGGGCATTATCAATTATAATCTTTTTCTGGTGGACCATACTGACAAATCAAATCTCTCTCAATAAATTTCTTCACCACTTTTTGCCTCTACGTCATCCAAAACATCTCAACAAAGTTCTGTCAGATGATTTCTTATACAAAGTTTCCCCATCAAGATTGAAATCCATTGCCAACATTCTCAAAGTCTTCTTGTTGATTTTGGATGCCCCCATGGGATATGTCTGGTTTTTTGGATGAAATTCTTGATATCATAGTATCAAGGGTTTCCATCTATTTCTCTCTCAACTGAGCAACAATGAGCTGGGTTATTTTTGATATCAATGTGTACCTTGTGCCCAAAGTTTATTCTAACCATAGAAGTTAATGTGAAGCATCAGCAAAATGTCTTTTTTCCATTCCTAAATGGGTGAACTTTATTTCCTCAACTTCTCTAGCCAATTTAGACAGGTATTCTTGGTAAGGTCCGAACTTCTCGTCCTTGGTTTTCCCTTTTCCTTTCACTTGGCAAATAATCAAAATCGGATATTGTTGTTATTGCACCCATACATATTTATTTTTCTAATATTCAGCTCCAATGCCACCTTTAAAACGAGAATACGAGCTTCATACTCCTATGTTGTTATTGCACCCAAACTGCAACTTAACTAAAACCGAATACTACTTTTTATTAGGATAGATTATCATTGCACCAGCTCTGTTACCACATACGTTTACATCACCATCAAAGTACATAGTTCACCAATCTAATTTCCCTTCCTCGACTGAAAGCACATCTTCATCAGGAAAATCAAATTTTAATGACTCATAATCTTCTCTAGCATGGTCAGCTAGGTGATCGGCAATGACATTCATGGCTTTCCTTATCATATATACTATGTTGTACTTAGCTAGTATAACTTGCCATTGGCTTGATAGATAGGGGTGGATTTAGTAGGTACTGCTTGATTTTCTCGAAAGCTTCTTCACACTCTTATTCCACATTCCAAGATTCTTCTTCCTTAACAATTAAAGATAGGGTCATAAGTCATGGTTAATTGGGATATCAATCGAGCAATGTAATTCAACCTTCCCAAGAACCTCCTTACATCCTTCTCGGTCTTGGGAGGTGGCATAGATTGAATAGCCTTTACTTAACTAGGATCCACTTCTATCCATTCGTCACTCATCATAAATCCCAATAACTTTCCAGATTTCACCCCGAATGAACACCTTGTGTGGTCAATCCTCAACTTATACTTCTTTGGTCTTTCAAGACAATTCCTTCAATATTTGGACATGATTCTCTCCTTCTCTAGGTTTAGCAATCATGTCATCCACGTATACTTCAATCTCTTTGTGCATCATGTCGTGAAATAGAGTTACCATGGCCCTTTGGCGGAGTGGCCCTAACATTCTTCAACCCAAATGGCATGACCTTGTAACAAAGGTTCCCTATAGTGTTGTCTTTTTCTTATCCTCTTACACCATTTTTATCTGATTGTAGCCCGGAAATCCATCAAAATATGTGAAGTTCTATGCTGCATTGTGAACTAACATCTCTATGCGTGGTAGACAAACCTTGATTTTATCTTCCTTTTTGTGTAATACCACTATGTTGGACACCCATTATGGATATTTGACTACTTTCAAAAAACCAGCGTTCCATTACTTTTCAATTTCTGCTTTTACTTTGATTAAGATCTCCGGATGAGTTCTCCTTAACTTCTGCTTAATCAGCTAGCATCCTTCCACCAATGGTACCCTATATACTACGATATCAGTATCCAAACCAGGCATATCCTCGTAGGACCAGGTAAAGAAATCTACATAATCTCGGAGTAATACTGTCGCACGTCAGAAAATCCGCGCGGCGTCGGCTGGCGATTCTTTTCATTTCTTGTTCGTTTTGATTTGATTGGTTCGTGTGCTGCTGAACATGGACAAGCAGTGTTCCCATAGAAAACTGTGCGGACATTCCCTTTCCATTTGATGCTCTACACTTGTTCGAGCAAATCGAGTCTAGCTACTTCACCTCCGATGCTCTCAACTTCCTTTTGACAATGAGCCTCTCTCCGACAACTTTCTTTGCTTCTATCATCTTTGTTCATTCGCGTGTAGCACGGCTTGTGTGGGAGAACCTATCTTTCAACCCGGTACATGCATGATATATGTATGAACATGTAAAACTATATGATGAACTCGCCCTTCGAGGGGTGACATATGGTCGTAACTCTTGTATGATGAAACAAGAATCTTGATTCTTGCCCCAAACTCTACAATGAAAATTTTCTGAGTGACGGCCATTGGGTCACCCAAAAGTCTTGAGTTCAAGATGCTTCAAGAAGGGTTTGCCCTGATGCAAAACAATATATACGGAGCACACATCCTAAAGGCAGGTTCTAATCTTTTTAAGTGAGACAAAAGGTAGGTTTACTACTTGGTCTCTAAAAAGGGTCTCTTGTTGTCCCGTGATTGCCCTCGTGGAGGCAATATGGGGGCTTGTAGGCAATGAGATGGCACGTGTCCAACTATTACTAGTCTAAGCACTCAACGAAGAGTTGGGGTTTACACAAACTTAAACCTTGACTAAAAGTCGTAAGGTAAGCCGCTAGTCCCCCTCCTAACCCGAAGCTTGTGTGTGCTTTAAAAAATAAATACAAGTGATGCATGAAACAATTTTACAAAATGCATGAATAAAACAAAAATAAAACAAGATAAAATGCAAAAACATAAAAACATCAAATACACAAAGCTTAGTCCAATAATGTTGAAAACAATACCTTCCCCAGTGGAGTCGCCATTCTGTCGCACGTCAGAAAATCCGCGCGGCGTCGGCTGGCGATTCTTTTCATTTCTTGTTCGTTTTGATTTGATTGGTTCGTTGGAGTCGCCACCTAGTAATTTATTAAGGGCTACTAGGAAACCTGATGTACTGATCTTGTCAGAGATTCACGGGTAAGGGACTGGTTGTGGTTAGGGAAGGTATTAGCACCCCTAACGCACCCTACCCGAGGTAAGCCGCCGTGGACTTGATGCGTTTTAAAAATAAAATTTTAGCCCAATTCTAAGGCTTTGATAAATCAGTTATTAGTTCCCAAAATATATGTAGATACATGTTCTACATTTATGGAAAATACAACATGATTTTATCTCGTCCTTTAGATATTTGTGCATATAAATTAAAATATTAAATTCATTTTTTTTTATTCAATAACATACATAAAAAAAACACAAACCCACACACATCTCTTTTTCTATTATTATTCTCTTTCTTTTCTTTTCTTTTCTTTTTTTTTGTTACATCCAAATTCACAACATACAAATAAAAATTCAAACTAAACAAATATTACATTAATCAATTTGAAAATTACAAAAATAAACCCTCAAAAACATCCTAAGGCTTCTGGAACAGTACACGGGAATTCTGGGCATCTTCTGTGTCTATGAACAGTGGCGGCGCGTCTTCCCACGCGCCACCGTCATCGGCGGCGCGTGGGTTCACGCGCGCCGCGCGAGCAAACCGAATAAGCGGGGATCGGCCACGGCTTGCTCCCGTCTTCACCTTCTGCCGGCGGTGACACCCACCGTCACCCGCACAAGAAGAAAAAAAACACAAGCCAATCGATTTTACTTCTTCATTTTTGCGAGATCCGCTTTTGGTTCCATTTTTCCTTCTCCTCCAGGAGACGGTTATGCTGTGAAGGAGAGCCCTTTGCTTTGGATCTTCTATGAACGAGGATTACTCCACGGTGGCCGATCTGGCGGCTAGAAGGTGTGACAGCCGAGAGGGGGTGGCGCTGCTGGGTCGTTGATGACGGGCGGAAGCGATGACCGGTCTTGGCTGGTCTGCGACCGTTGCTTGTTGAAGGAACCGAAGGTGAAGAAGATCTTCCACCGGCTGGGGGAGGAGCCGGAGACGCCGCCGCCGTGACGAGCTCCGTGGGAGGGAGACGGTCTTCTTGCACGGGGAGTGGTCGGTCTCGTTTTTGGAGGAGAAGACGGGTTATTTGAGCCGTAATGGCCGCCTTGGCCGTGTGTGGGGAAGGGAGTTGCTGGATGTGCTCTGGCTATGTAGCAGTTGTGGCTTGGAGAGAGTCCGGCTGGAAGAAAAAGGAAGGGATGATGGCGCCGGTTTGAGGGAAAAATGGAGCCGCTGCCTCTTGGAGAAAGGGGAGAGGCCGTGGCAGAGGGAGCTGTGAGGAGGGGAAGGAAATGGTGAGGGGGACACCTACTTTTGGCAAATGGGGGGTTCGGTTCGGGAGCCGGCTGAAGGGAGAAAAAATTGAAAACGGGGAGGGGGAAGATCTGCTGCGGGGAAGAAGAAAATCAAAAGGGAGGGGCGGCCGGCCTCGCCAAACGGGGAAAGGGAGGCTTGCGGCCGCCCTGCTCTCTCTCTCGTTTCTTCAATGGGAAGGGGGCACTCCCTCTTTCAAAAAATAGGTTTAGGGTTTTTTCTGATGTTTCCAAAATTACCCCCCTTTTTTTATGTGTGTTGAAGGCTGCTATATATAGGCAAAATATTGTTTGAGCCTCAAAATTGGTCCCTCAACTTTCTCTTTTTTTGTAAATTTTGATTTTTCTTATTTTTTTTGTATTTTTTGAAAACAAGCAATATCAACGTCGACTTAAATGAGGAAAATCAATGATTTTAAAAATGACGCGTGAAAAGTCGAACGCGTTCAAAAAACCTTTGAAAACTTAAATTCTTTTTTTAGACGACGTTGAAAATGCTAAAAACGATGCAAATATATTAAAAACGTATTTTTTTTTTGGATTTTCGTTGTTTTTCGCTATTTTTGGATTCTCCGAAAATTTTATCAAAAAGATGGGTCAAAAATTGGGTAACAACAGATGCCCCCTCTTTACAATGCTTACGAAGCAAAACTCCTCAATGTTTCGCATAGTAAGCTTTGTAAAGAAAACAAAACAAAAATAATCTCATTATCTTGGGCGACTCCGCCCCTTTTGAAGAAAAGTGGTCTATTTTCGGGGGCGACTTGCCCACACATACTCAAAGTGGTCTATTTTCAAGGGCGACCCGCCCACACACTCACACTTGGTCTATTTTCACGGGCGACCTGCCCACACATACTCAAAGTGGTCTATTTTCAGGGGCGACCGACCCACACACTCACACTGGTCTATTTTCAGGGGCGACCTGCCCACACACTCACTTTGGTCTATTTTCAGGGGCGACCTGCCCTTTTGATTGGGTTTACCTGAGATCCCATCTGGCGATCTAACAAGAACAAAAATTGGTGTCTAGCTCGGTCAACCTGAAATCCCATCTAGCGATTCCCTTTAACCAAAGCTAAATTCTGCGTGGTTAGGCTAAACTGAGATCCCTTTGCCGATCCCCTTTAACCAGAACCAAAACTCCTGTGTGCGGTTAGAATAGACTGAGATTTCTTTCGCCAATCCCCTCTAACCAGAACCGAAATCTGTGTGGTTGGGCCGAACCGAGACCCCTTCGCCGATCCCCTTCAACCGAACCAAAATTTTTGTGTGCGGTTAGGATAGACCGAGATTCCTTTCGCCAATCCCCTCTAACCGAACCGAAATCGTGTGGTTGGGCCGAACCGAGACCCCTTCGCCGATCCCCTTCAACCGGAACCAAAACTCCTGTGTGCGGTTAGGATAGACCGAGATTCCTTTCGCCAATCCCCTCTAACCGGAACCGAAACTCTCGTATGGTTAGGATAAACCGAGATTCCTTTCGCCAATCCCCTTTAACCAAAACCAAAATCTCGTGTAGTTGGGCTGAACTGAGACCCCTTCGCCGATCCCCTTCAACCAGAACCAAAATCCTTTGCAATTAGGTTAAACTGAGATCCCTTCGCCGATCCCCTTTAACCATAACCAAAGTCTCTTCGTGGCTAGGCTAGACTGAGATCCCTTCACCGATCCCCTCTAACCAGAGCCAAAATCCTCTATGGTTAGGATAGACTGAGATTCCTTTCGCCAATCCCCTCTAACCAGAACCAAAATCCTTTGCAATTAGGTTAAACTGAGATCCCTTCGTCGATCCCCTTTAACCATAACCAAAGTCTCTTCGTGGCTAGGCTAGACCGAGATCCCTTCGCCGATCCCCTCTAACCGTAGCCAAAATCCTCTCGTGGTTAGGATAGACCGAGATTCCTTTCGCCAATCCCCTCTAACCGAACCAAAATCCTCTCGTGGTAGGCTGAACCGAGATCCCTTCGCCGATCCCCTCCAACCGAACCAAAATCCTTTGCGGTTAGGTTAAACCGAGATCCCTTCGCCAATCCCCTTTAACCATAACCAAAGTCTCTTCGTGGCTAGGCTAGGCGAGATCCCTTCGCCGATCCCCTCTAACCGAGCTTCGTGGTTAGGATAGACCGAGATTCCTTTCGCCAATCCCCTCTAACCGTAACCGAAATCTGTGTGTGTAGCTCGGTCAACTCGAAATCCCATCCGGCGATTCCCTTTAACCAAAGCTACGTGAGATCCCATCCGGCGACCTCCTTTAAATCAAAACCAAAAAAAAAGTGCGTAACTCGATCAACCCGAAATCCCATCTGGCGATTTCCTTTAACCAAAGCTACATGAGATCCCATCCGGCAACCTCATTCAATCAAAACCAAAAAGAGTGTGTAACTTGGTCAACCCGAAATCCCATCCGGCGATTTCCTTTAACCAAAGCTACATGAGATCCCATCCGGCGACCTCATTAAACCAAAATAAAGAATATGTGTAACAAAATGGTCTCATTGTAATGGGTGACCTACCCAGGGAAAGATGGTCTCATTATGATGGGTGACCTACCCAGATGGAAAAATGTGACTTACCTGGCAAAAAGACTTGGCACGCGAAGTCCTGACAGGATAAGGCTGACAAACGGCGTTTCCTGATTGCAGGGTTGACTTGAAGACTCCTCTTGATGATAGGGTTGATCTCCTCGTTTCTTTGAGATTCTCCTACTAGCAGGGTTCATCTCATTCTCTTCTCGTTCCAGGATCTAAACCAATTCTTTGTTATCATCAACTCAATGATTCTTTCTTTGTCCACAATCTTGCTTGGACTTCATTGAGGATCTTCTCGTAACAATCACAAGTATGTGCGGTGCTTTGAGGTTAGATGACATGCATGTATCCTTACCCGATTTGAAATATAGGTCCCCCCTCTTCGATGATCCATCGTCATAGGTTGCCTTTGTTTGCATTCCAAAGCTTTCTTTGTTCTTTCGATGCATTGGCTCATTTGCATGCTAGCCTTCCACTCAAGTGCAAGTACAACGCTCATCTTAGGGCAGTCCACGACGATTGCTACTCTCGTTGTTTATCAAGGTGGACCCCGCCCCCAAGTGTGGTGTTGCTTGATTCACAATGAAGGACTTTGAGATTCTCCTACTAGCGGGTTCATCTCATTCTCTTCTCGTTCCAGGATCTAAACCAATTCTTTGTTATCATCAACTCAATGATTCTTTCTTTGTCCACAATCTTGCTGGACTTCATTGAGGATCTTCCTGTAACAATCACAAGTATGTGCAGTGCTTTGAGGTTAGATGACATGCATGTATCCTTACCTGATTTGAAATATAGGTCCCCCCCTCTTCGATGATCCATCGTCATAGGTTGCCTTTGTTTGCATTCCAAAGCTTTCTTTGTTCTTTCGATGCATTGGCTCATTTGCATGCTAGCCTTCCACTCAAGTGCAAGTACAACGCCCATCTTAGGCTGTCCACGACGATTGCTACTCTCGTTGTTTATCAAGGTGGACCCTGCCCCCCAAGTGTGGTGTTGCTTGATTCATAATGAAGGACTTTGAGATTCTCCTACTAGCAGGGTTCATCTCATTCTCTTCTCGTTCCAGGATCTAAACCAATTCTTTGTTATCATCAACTCAATGATTCTTTCTTTGTCCACAATCTTGCTGGACTTCATTGAGGATCTTCTCGTAACAATCACAAGTATGTGCAGTGCTTTGAGGTTAGATGACATGCATGTATCCTTACCTGATTTGAAATATAGGTCCCCCCCTCTTCGATGATCCATCGTCATAGGTTGCCTTTGTTTGCATTCCAAAGCTTTCTTTGTTCTTTCGATGCATTGGCTCATTTGCATGCTAGCCTTCCACTCAAGTGCAAGTACAACGCCCATCTTAGGCATCCACGACGATTGCTACTCTCGTTGTTTATCAAGGTGGACCCTGCCCCCCAAGTGTGGTGTTGCTTGATTCATAATGAAGGATTTTCTCTTTTGGATTCTTCTAAGAATTATCCTCGATTGATTGTGTGCCTCATGCCAACACCCATCAAGATTTTCAACTAGTCATGAACTTGCCTCCAATTGAAACAATACTTTTCAAGTATATGTTATCATCAACCTTCTTGGAAACCGCCAAGTCATCCGGACATGCATCTCATAGCTTGCAATAAAAAACTCATCGTTGTAAACTCAATGTTCTTCTCTATGGATTCCTCTCATCTTGTCAAATCGATTATGAAAAGAAATGCACCGGCATCATCAATGATGTTCATCACCCATATTCATGCGGTGAAGTGCGCATTTGAGCTTCAAAACAAATGGCCCCACGATCGGTCTTAGTGGGTGCAGCCTTCCAACATTCACTCAAATGCGACTATGTGATAACATCGTTCAAAAGTCATAGCTATGTTGGGGATGATAAACCAAGATGAAGATATGAAAATATCTTTTAAGTGCGGCGTTGCTCATCAATTGCTCTTTGAAGTTCACTAAATCATGGATTGTCTTTCAACAACATTGCCCCCAATATCATCCCGAACATGCTCATTCTTCCGTCTATAACCAAATGGTTTTGTGATCGCCGGGAATGACTTTGATGGACTTCGCCAACTCATCGTTCGATTCTTTCTTTGCCCCTAGCGATCCGAATCTTGTTTGTTTTCCTTCTCAAGGTCCACCGTATTGCCCCCGGGTGGTCAACTTTTCAAGGAGTGTCGAGAAGTGTTGATGTCATTCTTGTCGGGGATTTTGCAAATTCAATCGATGTTCTTCTTGTTTGACAAATCTTCCTTGTTCTCGAATCAAATCTCATCTTTCAAAGATCATGTCTATTCAAGTCTTATTGAAATAAAATCAAAGAGATGTCAATTTTTGAAAAGACCTTTTGAAAATCAAGCTTTTTGATCAAAGACCCAACACACGTTATTCGAAATATACAGTCCTTTGATTGTCATGTATTTTGAAAACAGAACTCGACCCGTTGTAAGACTAAAAATGGCTTTTTTTTCTTTCATGGTTCTTTGTATCGTTTTAACCTTTGATCTTGGGTATATCTTTTGACGGTCTGCGATGAGGTGACCTTCTGTGAATTTCAAGAAACAAAAGACTCAAGTCAAAACTTGAGGATTCATCAAGAAAGATTGTTTTCTTTTTTAGCACCAATTTTATCAGCATGCATAATGACCAGTAGCTTAATTCATGAAGCCACGACTCTTATGGAAAAGCTCTTAAAGTATTCGAGAGCGCCATTTATCGGTTCAAATTGCTCACTTGATCAAAAAGGGCTTTTAAAAGCACGTAATACAGGCTATGGTTCATGGCTTATGAAAGAAGGGAAATTCACGGAGCTCAAAAGGTGTTTGAGGGTTTCAACGACCTAGGATCAACATCAACTATTCATCAACTCTCTTTCTTGTTGTCATTGTGGAGAAAGTGACATATAACCTTGTTAATCTCAAAGATCGAATTCTCTTAACATAAGTCATAATGCAAATCCACCTTTCCTTGATGAATAACCAACCTCAATCATCCGATAACATCGAGGCTTTATAATGGATACCAAAAGTCACGTTTATAGCTTAGTCTTTTTTCTCGCTATTGACTTTTGTTGTGCCTTTCCTTAATTGAAATTTCTTTTGCTCTTCATAGTCTTGATAGGCGTTCTCCTTCCTTTATCTTTGACTTGCCTTTAAGTGAAGACAATTTCAACTTCTTCTTTTTTTCAATCTTTTTTTTTTCATAGCCTTCCTCAAAATTTTCTTATATGCCCTCAATCTATGGCTTTTATTCTTCTAGCCCTTTCTCAATCATTTGACTTTTGTTCTAAGCCTTTCTTTTATCCATTAGTCCAATCAGTGTCTTCAAAATATCTCTCATTTGCCCCCAATGTAGGGTGTGATCCTAGTCAGGGTTTTTTATGAAAAAAATATTCTATCCAGCTCAAAATGGGACTGCAAGGGACATAATTTTTGGAAAGTGAAGGGATATCAAAGATGGCCTTTTCTCATTTCAAGCAAGGTCGGTTAGAACCGATAAATTTTGACCTCATCCAGTGTAATGATTCGAACTTGTAAGAATCATGATTCACGAGTCCATAACTACTGAATCCACTACATGTCATTATGCATACTGCTAAAACTTAGCTATATAATGTGTGGTTCAATTTTGCGTGTGAGCTCAAAATTTGTTCGGTCACCTCTTTTTGTTTATCATGTCATTTCAACAATCATCGAGTCATTTCCGTAATCAAAACACTTTTAATCTTCGGGATTGATTAACCTTTATCGCATGTTGGAGTTTGATCAAAATATTTTGTCGAATAAAATGCTAAACATCCGTTGATTTCAAAACAACCAAAACAAAACATGTTTCGTTGAAGGATGAGATGTGATCCCAAAACAAAATGCAAGATGGCAAAATCCATAACAAAAATGATTGACGCTTTAACCCCTTCTTAGATCGGCCTCTTTGGCAATATCTCTGTTTTGCCAAGCAATTCAGATCACTCGTCATTCTGAGGATGTTCTGGCGACAAAATGATCGATGACAAGCTCCTTCACAAATTCCTCTCGTCTTTTGCTCACCAACTTCCGGACTCGATTCTTGCA
Source organism: Populus x sibirica (assembly GCA_019202695.1). Classification (NCBI taxonomy): domain Eukaryota; kingdom Viridiplantae; phylum Streptophyta; class Magnoliopsida; order Malpighiales; family Salicaceae; genus Populus; species Populus x sibirica. Next base: position 588,795 of record JAGMVL010001081.1, on the reverse strand, counting down.
ATTGTTCAATTGAAATGGCTGAGGACCCCACCATGACATCACATCTCTTGTCTGGATTATACCACCTAGAAAACGGTGGTTGCATGGGATTTGTCGGAGTCAGGCAAAAATTCTGGAGCCTGACAATGAGACTTGACTAAACCACATAACTATGGTTTCCCGTCTTCAGAGTCATCTCCTGATTCATCTCTTCACAGTTCTGGAATCCATGGCGAGATCCTTCAATCTTTCCTCTCTTCATAGCTTGTTCAATTCTTTCAACAATCTTCACAACATCATGTCAATCTTCCCATGTTGTTGTGGTCGTTTGTGGATTGTTGGAAACCTTCCAATAGCTAAGTAATCTTGGCAACGCACAGAAACATGCAAAGCACCGCTTTGTGATGTGTGAAATCATGCGTTGTCTCAACTAGGGGAGAACTTGATGAATCTAAAACTCCTTTGTCTCCTCTTTGATTCCTCACGACGGTGCATCAAACAGACACTCGTAGAGGGAGCTCGCTTTCTGTTGAAGTTTCAATCTTCTTTCTATTTTTCAGCCGAGGTCTGTCTCTTTTCCCTACTTTTGCATTTTCAAGCTAACACCGATGAGAGAAAATTATAGATGATCGAAACTACTGCATCCCTTCTTGGATTCTCCACTTGCGATCTACAAACAGATTTTTGTAGAGAGAGCTCGCCACGGTGAAGTTCTATATTTGCTCCTGTTTTCTAGCTCAAGTCCGGCTTTTCCGCCTACTACGGTGTTTCGATGCTGAAACTGGTGGGGTAACTTTTCATGTCGTTTGAAACTACTACATCCCCTCTTGCATTCCCCACTTGCGAGCCACAAACGGGTTTTTATAGAGAGAGCTCGTCACGTCAAAGTTCGATGACTCGCTTATATTTTCGGACTAGGTCCGACTCTTCGGCCTCTTGTAGTGTTTCGGTCTTGAAACCGATGAGACAAAGTGTTGTAGCGTGTGGAAGTACTGCATCCCCTCTTGCATGCCCCACTAGGATATCTCCAAACAAATCTCTACGAGAGAGCTCGCAACATAGAAGTTTGATGTCTACTCATGTTTTTTCCGATCGGTCCGGCTCTTCAACCTGCCACGGTGTCTTTGGGCTGAAACCGATGAGAGATTTTTATAGCATATGCAACTAATAAATCACCTCTTGCATTCCCAACTTGCGAGCCATAAACGGATTTTTGTAGAGGGAGCTCTGCCACATTGAAGCTTGACGACTGCTAATATTTTCAGACCAGGTCTGACTCTTCTGCCCGCTACAATGTTTTGTTGGTGCCACTGGTGGGAGAAAGTTTCAAAGCATATGAAACTACTACACCCCCTCTTGCATTCCCCACTGCGGATCCAAAAACAAATCTCCACGAGAGAGAGCTCTGCAATGTAGAAGTTCGGTGTCTAATCTTGGTTTTTTTTCGGTTTTTTTTTTCGGTTTTTTTTTTTTTTTTTTTTGTGCTGCTGAACATGGACAAGCAGTGTTCCCATAGAAAACTGTGCGGACATTCCCTTTCCATTTGATGCTCTACACTTGTTCAGGCAAATCTGAGTCTAGCTACTTCACCTCTGATGCTCTCAACTTCCTTTTGACAATGAGCCTCTCTCCGACAACTTTCTTTGCTTCTATCATCTTTGTTCATTCGCGTGTAGCACAGCTTGTGTGGGAGAACCTATCTTTCAACCCGGTACATGCATGATATATGTATGAACATGTAAAACTATATGATGAACTCGCCCTTCGAGGGGTGACATATGGTCGTAACTCTTGTATGATGAAACAAGAATCTTGATTCTTGCCCCAAACTCTACAATGAAAATTTTCTGAGTGACGGCCATTGGGTCACCCAAAAGTCTTGAGTTCAAGATGCTTCAAGAAGGGTTTGCCCTGATGCAAAACAATATATACGGAGCACACATCCTAAAGGCAGGTTCTAATCTTTTTAAGTGAGACAAAAGGTAGGTTTACTACTTGGTCTCTAAAAAGGGTCTCTTGTTGTCCCAGTGATTGCCCTCGTGGAGGCAATATGGGGGCTTGTAGGCAATGAGATGGCACGTGTCCAACTATTACTAGTCTAAGCACTCAACGAAGAGTTGGGGTTTACACAAACTTAAACCTTGACTAAAAGTCGTAAGGTAAGCTGCTAGTCCCCCTCCTAACCTGAAGCTTGTGTGTGCTTTAAAAAATAAATACAAGTGATGCATGAAACAATTTTACAAAATGCATGAATAAAACAAAAATAAAACAAGATAAAATGCAAAAACATAAAAACATCAAATACACAAAGCTTAGTCCAATAATGTTGAAAACAATACCTTCCCCGGTGGAGTCGCCATTCGCCGCACGTCGGAAAATCCGCGCGGCGTCGGTACGATTCTTTTCATTTCTTGTTCGTTTTGATTTGATTGGTTCGTTGGAGTCGCCACCTAGTAATTTATTAAGGGCTACTAGGAAACCCGATGTCTTGATCTTGTCGAGATTCACGGGTAAGGGACCGGTTGTGGTTAGGGAAGGTATTAGCACCCCTAACGCACCCTACCCGAGGTAAGCCGCCGTGGACTTGATGCGTTTTAAAAATAAAATTTTAGCCCAATTCTAAGGCTTTGATAAATCGCTTATTAGTTCCCAAAATATATGTAGATACATGTTCTACATTTATGGAAAATACAACATGATTTTATCTCGTCCTTTAGATATTTGTGCATATAAATTAAAATATTAAATTCATTTTTTTTTATTCAATAACATACATAAAAAAAACACAAACCCACACACATCTCTTTTTCTATTATTATTCTCTTTCTTTTCTTTTCTTTTTTTTTTTTTTGTTACATCCAAATTCACAACATACAAATAAAAATTCAAACTAAACAAATATTACATTAATCAATTTGAAAATTACAAAAATAAACCCTAAAAAACATCCTAAGGCTTCCGGAACAAGTACACGGGAATTCCGGGCATCTTCTCGTGTCTATGAACAGTGGCGGCGCGTCTTCCCACGCGCCACCGTCACGGGCGGCGCGTGGGTTCACGCGCCGCCGCGAGCAAACCGAATAAGCGGGGATCAGCCACGGCTTGCTCCCGTCTTCACCTTCCCGCCGGCGGTGACACCCACCGTCACCCGCACAAGAAGAAAAAAACACAAGCCAATCGATTTTACTTCTTCATTTTTGCGGATCCGCTTTTGGTTCCATTTTTCCTTCTCCTCCGGAGACGGTTATGCTTTGTGAAGGAGAGCCCTTTGCTTTGGATCTTCTATGAACGAGGATTACTCCACGGTGGCCGATCGCGGCTAGAAGGTGTGACAACCGAGAGGGGGTGGGCGGCTATTTGGGTCGTTGATGACGGGCGGAAGCGATGACCGGTCTTGGCCGGTCTGCGACCGTTGCTTGAAGGAACCGAAGGTGAAGAAGATGCTTGCCACCTGTGGGGGAGGAGCCGGAGACGCCGCCGCCGTGACGAGCTCGTGGGAGGGAGACGTCTTTGCTGCACGGGGAGTGGTCGGTCTCTGTTTTTGGAGGAGAAGACGGGTTATTTGAGCTGTAATGGCCAGCTTGGCCGTGTGTGGGGAAGGGAGTTGCTGGATGTGCTCTGGCTATGTAGCAGTTGTGGCTTGGAGAGAGTCCGGCTGGAAGAAAAAGGAAGGGATGATGGCGCCGGTTTGAGGGAAAAATGGAGCCGCCGCCTCTTGGAGAAAGGGGAGAGGCCGTGGCGAGGGAGGCTGTGAGGAGGGGAAGGAAATGGTGAGGGGGACACCTACTTTTGGCAAATGGGGGGTTCGGTTCAGGAGCTGGCTGAAGGGAGAAAAAATTGAAAACGGGGAGGGGGAAGATCTGCTGCGGGGGAAGAAGAAAATCAAAAGGGAGGGGCGGCCAGCCTCTGCAAACGGGGAAAGGGAGGCTTGCGGCCGCCCTGCTCTCTCTCGTTTCTTCAATGGGAAGGGGGCACTCCCTCTTTCAAAAAATAGGTTTAGGGTTTTTTCTGATGTTTCCAAAATTACCCCCCTTTTTTTATGTGTGTTGAAGGCCTGCTATATATAGGCAAAATATTGTTTGAGCCTCAAAATTGGTCCCTCAACTTTCTCTTTTTTTGTAAATTTTGATTTTTCTTATTTTTTTTGTATTTTTTGAAAACAAGCAATATCAACGTCGACTTAAATGAGGAAAATCAATGATTTTAAAAATGACGCGTGAAAAGTCGAACGCGTTCAAAAAACCTTTGACAACTTAAATTCTTTTTTAGACGACGTTGAAAATGCTAAAAACGATGCAAATATATTAAAAAAGTATTTTTTTTTTGGATTTTCGTTGTTTTTCGCTATTTTTGGATTCTCCGAAAATTTTATCAAAAAGATGGGTCAAAAATTGGGTAACAACAAATACAATCAACTCTTTCCTTTCTTTAGGAGTGATCATGGTCCATATCTTTAATTTTTCTCTTATTTTTTATTGCCCGCATCTATGGTTTCAAGTTCCTCTCTAGCGGGTTTCCAAGCTTGTTCATGTTGTCCTATTTTCATCCACTTCTTCCTCTTCTATAGCTACTATGTTTTCTTAAGTTTGGCCATTCATTCTCAGTGTAAAGTGTAGATATTTATTTTGAAAGATCTGATTTGAAAACGGAAAGTGATGTGTAAAAACATCAAGCTGAACTTTTGAAAATGCATGATCTCATTAAAGGAAAAAATTGTCTCAAAACATTTGCTTGAGCAAACCGATTAGGTGCGCAACATCATTCCAAACTCCTTCAAGCTTTCTTTGGTACTGAGCTTTTGGGTGTAACCTTTCTTCATTTTCCATCCTTTTCTTTAATCGAGTGTTGTGGATTCTAGAAGGAGGATCTATGTTTCTAGGTCTGATGCGTGCATAGATGTATAAGAAAATGCATGACATAATGCATGATTGTCATAAGAATGCTTTGTATATTGGGTATGGATGCAGCCTTCTTGTGAACGAATGACAGCCACCACCTTATAAACATAGGCTCTCGTCACATTGCTAGGAGTACTGCCTTTCAAGTCGTTTGCTTGAATCATGTTCACCAAGAGACAGATTTTCCATAAGAAGATGGGTCAACGCCCTTTTCATTAATGCTTGATAAGTTTATTACCTTTTCTCCACAAACTCTCTAGCCAAAGGTAAAAAGGCAAAGTCGCGGTTCTCAGTCTTCCCTAGAAAGGCATCGGTTTTAGCTAGGCTTCGGGGATAGCGAATGATGTCCCCTCCCACTTTTCATGCATTGATTCTAATAATCCGAGTATGTGCAGCAACTTCGTCCATTTCTTCATCCGTCTTAGTCATCTTTTTTATGAGCAACATATTGGTTTTGTTCAAAGCAGTATTGTTAGCGTTGATTTGATCCTTGTATTTTCCATTGCTGCTAGCTTATTGTCCAAATACTTCCACCTTTTCGCGCTTCTTGTCAACTTTTTATCTCATTCTTCTTAACCGCTAACTCCGCTTCAATAGCCTTAAAACCTTTCCTTTTACTCTCTTCCTTTACAATCTCCATCAAACGGTTTTCCAACTCCATATATTTCTTGTTCAAATCCTCATACTTCCCAATCCTATCCATCGCTTGGAATTGAACTTGTGCAAATTTTTCTCCTTCATGGAATCCTCGAGGTCGAGACCTTCTTATCATATGATTAGGCCATCTTTGATGATGACAGATTGCGACTAATCTCTTTTCACCGATCATATTCAACTATTCATATCTAACTTTTACCCATTCCACCTCTTCTAAACTTAGAGTCTACCAATACTCTTAATGAGGGGTTTTCCACTTCTAAAGGCATCACCGTCTCCATTCCATATACCAATGTATATAGGGTTGCTCTTATTGAGGTTCAGACTACGGTGCGGTACGCGTAAAGGGCTAATGGCAACATTTCATGCCAACACTTGTACGTGACTACCATCTTCTAAATAATCTTCTTGACATTTTTGTTAGTAGCTTCTACCGCACCATTCACCTTTGGCCTACATGGCAAGGAATTGGGATGCATGACTTTCCATTTAGCGCAGAGTTCTATTATCATCTTGCCAATTGAATTTCTGGGCATTATCAATTATAATCTTTTTCTGGTGGACCATACTGACAAATCAAATCTCTCAATAAATTTCTTCACCACTTTTTGCCTCTACGTCATCCAAAACATCTCAACAAAGTTCTGTCAGATGATTTCTTATACAAAGTTTCCCCATCAAGATTGAAATCCATTGCCAATATTCTCAAAGTCTTCTTGTTGATTTTGGATGCCCCCATGGGATATGTCCCGGTTTTTTTGGATGAAATTCTTGATATCATAGTATCAAGGGTTTCCATCTATTTCTCTCTCAACTGAGCAACAATGAGATGGGTTATTTTTTATATCAATGTGTACCTTGTGCCCAAAGTTTATTCTAACCATAGAAGTTAATGTGAAGCATCAGCAAAATGTCTTTTTTCCATTCCTAAATGGGTGAACTTTATTTCCTCAACTTCTCTAGCCAATTTAGACAGGTATTCTTGGTAAGGTCCGAACTTCTTGTCCTTGGTTTGCCCTTTTCCTTTCACTTGGCAAATAACCAAAAATGGGTTACAACAATTAAGCTCAAGAAGGACAAAAGTTTCCAAAAAGAATAGACTAATACAAAAGGGAAAAATAAAAAAAAATTCCATATCACAGTTCATTCTGTCTACTGTATATGAACTTGTGACCACCTCTCGGTGCTTTCAGTTGGGAAGAATTGTGTACTGGTCTAGGGTAGATTCAGATAAGATCCTATTCTTTCCTAAACACAACTCTTTAACATTTTTTTTCATCTTGTTGAGGAGAATGTGTTTCTTCCTTCTGCATTTTCTACTTGACTTCCCTGGTAATCATATCTGTGGGCGACAGATATCTTTCTTTCTCTGATCTATGAATATGCTGTGGCTTATGCTATTTCTACATTTCTGATGTGTAAATAACCAATCTAAAATTTGGTATGATGTCTGACTGTTAGATGTTGCTGTTTGGTAGTTATTTTAGAGACCTGTTTGTAGAAGCTAGAATAGCTACTTATAACATGAATGATATGCAGAAACGAGAAAGTTCATGTACTCTACAATGAGTCGAAAAGCGATACTTTTGTCTATAACACTTAAAATGATATCTAATGCAGGCAGTTTGCCCAGCGCTCCAGGGTCCGTAAACTTCAGTACATAGCTGAGCTGGAAAGAAATGTACAAGCTTTGCAGGCAAGTATCTCTATCTCTGCAGAAGCTGCCTGTGAGGTGTTATTTCCATTTAATTTGTAGGAGTGTTGAATGAATTGCAAGATTTTATGATGTCATAATGTACCTCACAGGCAGAAGGATCAGAAGTTTCAGCTGAGCTCGAATTTGTCAATCAGCAAAATCTTATTCTAAGCATGGAGAATAAAGCTCTTAAGCAACGGTTAGAAAATTTGGCCCAGGAGCAGCTTATCAAATACTGTAAGCGCTAATTATTGACTTCTTGACAGTTAAGGTGTTGATATATATTGTCCTTTTATCTTTCTCACTTTTGGTTGTAGATTTTTTTTCTATAACTCTAAGAGTCAAGAAGTAGTTCTCATTGTGAGAAGCTGTTTGAAAAAAATTAGTTTTAGGCCTATTTATTTTTTCATAATGCTAGCATATAAAAATGAAAAGAGTCAATTATTTAGTTTTAGGCCTATTTAGTTCTATTCTGAAGATTTTAGGGTATAGAAGTAATGTAGCAAGATGACAGAGATAAAAATGATAATGGATTGAGAACGGGTTTATTGATCATCATGAATGACTATGCTTTTATGTATATATTCTTTTTCATGTTTTTAGTCAACTTCTTGAGGTGTGTTTTCAGTGGAGCATGAAGTTCTGGAGAGGGAGATTGGAAGGCTACGAGCCTTGTATCAGCAGCAGCAGCAGCAGCAGCCACAGCAAATGAAACCTTCTAGCCATCGCCGTAGTAACAGCAAGGACCTGGACTCCCAATTTGCAAACCTCTCTATGAATGCCAATTCTAGCCGAGACCCTGTGACTGGTTCACTCCGCATTTAGACATGTTTTAGCCATGAGATTTGATGTGCCACTACTTTTCCTGCCTCTGGCTTGCAAAGTCTAGCTGTTACCACGTGACCATAATTGTTGTTACCATTGAGTGGGATAAAGGCCAGCTTTCATCCTATTCTCCACCTGATTCTCACATTTTATTTCTCTTCTTTCTTGTCCTATTTTGGCCTCTCCTGTATGTTCAAGTTATCAGAAATCAGGAAATTTGTATTCATTTCTGACCCATTTAGATGATACACTATTTGGAATCTAATGTTGTGAAGGATCGTTAGGGTCGATATGTATGCACTGTCTGTAATGTTATTCATAGGAAATGCTTCCTTGTAAAATCTTTTCAGTGAAATCCATGTTTGCTTCCTGCTCTGTTTAAATGATGAGAAAAGCTATATTGGGTACAGTTGCTTTTGCACAGGTTTGGGAAGGGCTTACAATTTACCTGATACTTTGCTTATGTTACTTAGGTTTACAGAATCATGAGGTTCTCTGCTCCGTTGATTTTGCTTTGATCATAGGTCGTTTGAGCCTTCACTTGGCTGCCCTACTTTGGGTAGGTTTTGACATCGTATGTCCATTTTCCTTGGTATACACGCCATCTCAATTTCTACTTTGTACCAGTGCTGCTGCATCAAGAAATGGAAGTTGAGTAGGGGAAAGAGAGGTTGAGATGGGAGAGATCCGTCCTCTTCTCCTCTCTCACTATCTATTCTCGGTCCTGTTTTCTTCCTTCATTATTCATTGCATTCTTCATGGGAACCACGCAATTTTATTTTATTTTTAAATTTGTGTCATCTAAATGGTTGGTTTTGTGTTGATACTTTTTTCAATTTGCATAATCTGATTTTACAACATAAAATTTATAGTTAAATTTTATTTTCCTACATCCATTCTCTAAAAATTAAGAAAAAAAAATCAAGAAGAGAAAAAAATACTTGGATGATCATAAATTCTAATAACTAAAAACACCAATCTCAATATTAATAAATTTATTTTTATGATAAGAGTTCAATAGAGTTTGAGTTTTCCATTTAACAATGCTAGCAAAGGTAGACAAAGTCCATAATTTTTAATTTTAAGAGTGATTAATGAGTGTTTTAGAGTTGAAAATGAATATATTAAGATTTTTAGAGTATTGTTTAGTTGTTTTAAGATAAAAACAAGTTGAGAAATTGGTTTTTATAATTCAAAAACTCAGACTTCAATTTTCCTAGACTGGTATGCCCAATGACAATTGGCCTTTCTCTATTTTTTTTAATTTTTCATTAATTTCTATTTAAATCATAATTAATATCCTCTCTTTTTTTTTAAATTGTATATTTGATTTTTTTTTAAAATAATAATTAATATTTGTATTTTTTTTATAATTTCATAATACTTCAAAGAAATTATTGTAATTTGTTTTTTTTTGTTTTTTCCTCTAGTAATTTATATAAGTTGTATTTACATGACACATTTATGAAAGCACATATCATTTGTTCTTATTGACTAAAATTAACTTATAAGATAAAAAAAATAAAAAAAAATAAAAAGGATAGGCTGGATAAAATATTTATATAAACATCTATCTTTTGCTTTTATTAGAAAGACTAATTTCCCATTTTTGTATGCAATTAGTGTTAACATTTTATTTATTTATCAATTTATAGATATTTGTATGCACAATAACTATTTTTTATTTTTTTTATTTAAAAAATTAAAAGATGGTGTTTACACAATAAGATTACAAAAATATAAATTGATAAATAAAATTTTTTTGTTAACACTAATAAAAAAAAAATCATGATACTTAAAACACATTAGACATCAATAACATCGACTCTTTCTTATCTTTTTTTAGAAATTAACTTAAAACCTTACCCGTAACATAGCGGGATTACTAAACTAGTTATCTAAAAAACTAATCTCCCTAGCGATATTACTGTGCTCCAAGACACAAATTACTATTCATTGTAATTGTCTAATTACTATATTCCCCTTGATCATTTTATCTTTTGCCTTTACTTCAAGGGTAAGGTGGTATTTTCACCATAACATCAATGTATTTTGAGAATTGTACGAGATTATTTTGGTAATTGTGTTTTTTAATGCATAGTAAAATTACTAATATAACCCTTGAATAAAATAATCCAATGCCTTCTGCATAAGGTTGTTTTTGTATTTTCATATTTGATAGAATAATAGAAATACTACATTACCTTTACCATTCAGATTTTCTAGTATTGGCTTTAGGGGCTTGGTTGTAATTTTATTATGGTTTGTTTCTTATTGTTGTATAGTCCTAAGGATATTTTTTGTTTTGTACAAATAATAAGAAAAAAAAACTACTGATGCGTGCCTTGCATGGTAGCCACTCCACTGCCTTCTGGTGGCTGACTTTGATTATTGTAACCGTGATTCTACCACATCATTTGATTTGTCTCAACGTCCTTTTCTGCTCTAGGTGGCGCGTGTGTTATGGTTCAACGTGATTTGGTCCAAAATTGCTTTTCTTTTCTTTTCTTTCTTTCTTTTCCTTCTTTCTTTCTTTTTAATTTCACCTTTATGATTTTTTTTATTCTTTAAAATCTGATTCTTATTCTTTTAATTGATATTTATTTTATTTGGAATTATTTTTTATTTTTTTCATTAAATTACATCATTCTTGGGTTTTTTCTATCAAATTTTATCCTTATTTTTTTTTGTTCGTTTTGCATATTTTTTTAGTAATATTTTTCTACCGGTTTCATTTTTTGAAATTAAATTTAATTGAGAATGATACTTCTTGATTGAATCTGAGTTAAAAAATTAACGGGATGCAACTTTTAGATATTAGACCAGGTTTAAAAGGTTTGTCGGGTTTGACCTGTTTTTTCCCTTTTTCTAAATTGATGTTTTCTTATTTGTTTTTATCTTTTTTTTCAACTTTTGTTTTGTTATTTTTTATGGTTTAATTCTCTTTTTTTAACATTTGTTTTCTTTTTTTTTATTTGATTCTATCGGTTTAGTCCTCAACAATATTTTTCTATTTCACCCCACCATTTTTTTATCTATAAATAATCTATCATATTACAAATAATTTTTAATTTCACCCTTATGATTTTTTTAATCTTTCAATTTTTATCCTAATTCTTTTAATTACAATTTTTGTTTTTGTTCGGGATAATGTTTTTTTTAGATTTCATCCTCAATGAGTTTTTTCCTGTCAAATTTGAGCCTCATTATTTATTGTTTTTCTGTTTCTTTTTCTTAAAAAAGTTTTTTTTATTAATATTTTTCAACGATTTCATCCTTTTGAAATTAAATTGGATGACATTTTAGCTTCTTGATTGAGCTCGGATTTATTATTTAACAACTTGCAAGTTTTTTAGATTAGCCTATATTTAGGAAGTTCGCATGGTTTTTTCTTTCTTCTTTGAAGCTGATGTTTTTTTTTTTTTTTAAGTTTGACTCATTTTTTTTGGTTTTTTTCAATTAAGTTAGTATTAAGTTGTTTGATAATCCAGATAGGTTCAAGCATGGTTTTTTTTTTTGTTAGTTTATTTATTTTATGTTTTTTTTATATTATTTAAATTGTTATTTTAACTAATAATTTGAGATTTGAATTTGTTTTAATTTATCACTTTTTTTACATAAAGTTTTTTTTAATCCACTGCATTACGCGAGCAACTTATCCAGTTGAACCTAAAACTATTTAGATACAGGGGTAATTTTCGAATACATACAAAGGTACACCATTTGTGTCCCCCTAAACGTGACAATTTAGATTCATTATTTGTGTCCAGTTGAACTTACGAAACCTCTCCTACATCAAGGTATAATTATTAAGCCTAGCTTAGCTTGTCCTAGTAGGTAATTATTTATTAATCCTGGTTTAGCTTGTCCTGGTCAACTCAGCGACGCCAACCTAGATCGTGTTGTTTTTCTCAAACCAGACATTGTCCTAGTTAAACCCTGTAGTCTAGTGGGTCAACTAATTACAAGGTTGATGTTATCTGATCAACTCGAGTGAGATTTCTTGAGGTTCATATATTTTTTTAAAAGATTTTTTTTATTAAAATAATATTATTTCACTTTTGTTTATTGTTTTTTTATTTTTTATTTCAAAGCAACATCATTTTTGTTAAAAAAACTACTACAACAACCTCATTTTAAATTCATCCAATAACTCAAACACATGGGTCTTTAGCTAGATATAACATCTATGGATTAAAGTCATTTAAAAATTAATATCAATATTATTAATTTTAGAATCTTTACTAGATTTGTTGCCCGCGCTACGCTGTGTGCCGGATAATTTTTTTTTCAACATTTAAAAAAATGCTAAGGCAAGAGAAACCCAAATCATGAGTCACTGGTTCAATTAGTAATTTAAATAATATGAAAACAAATATAACAACAATAAAAAAACTAAAAAAAAATAACAACGAAAAAAATATAAAAGAATTAGATCTGAACCTATCCAAATTATCAAACAACTCAATGTTGTAGAGAGAAACTATAAAATAAATAAATAACCCTATTAAATTGGGTGAACTTGAAGACGTGACCATGAACATAAATTGAGATGATCTCATAGAAGAAAAAACAAACTAGGAAAAAAAGATTGAAGGATGAAATTGAAATAAATCAATTTTTTTTTTAAAGTGAACCTTTGTTAAGATTTAAAACTGGTGATCTTGGTTATGAACTCGAAGATAACTCAATAGAAGATAAATAACAAAAAATAAGAAAGCAAAACTAAAAAAAGGATAAAAATTAGAAAATATCTGCTTAAAAAAAGAAAGAAGAACAAGCAAACTTGAGCGCATCTCCTAAACCTAGTCCAATCTCTAAAACTCGCAACCTGTGAAATCGTAGATCTAGGTTCAATTAAGAAGCTTAATTCTCATTCAATTTAATTTTGAATGATGAAATTGTAGAAAAAATATTAATTAAAAAAACTTGTAAAAGAAAAAAAAAACAGCAAAAAAAGAATGAGTATAAAATTTAATAGAAAAAAACCTAAGGAGGATGAAATTTAAAAAACAATAATTTAAAAAATTATCTCAAACAAAACAAATAGCAATTAAAAGAATAAGGACCAAATTTAAAAGATTATAAAATCATAGGGGGTGAAATTGAAAAAACATTTATAATGTGATATACTATTTATAGATTAAAAAATGATAGAGGTAAAATTGGACATAACAAATATAAGGAGCTAACCTAATAGAAGGCAAACATAAAAAAATAAAAAAAATAAAACAAAACCGAAAAAAGGAGATAAAAAATAGGAAAATATCAGCTTAAAGCATGCCAAAATTACAATAAGACCTATATAAACCACCCAACAACTTTAAAATCACTAAAAATAATAATAATAATTGAATTCATAAAACAAAAATTAAACTTGATCTACCTTTCCTGGTTTGGTTAGAGGGAAAGACCAACTCCAATGAATTTCTCTTGAGAAGAAAAACCCAGTGACACAAAAAGCTTTTTTTTTTTATGGTTGGATTGTCATCGAATGACAACTTTCTCTCTCATTTATTGTTATTTGATATGTTTATTTCTTCTTTCTCTACCTCAAAGATTAAAAAATGAACAAAAAACTTTTAAACCAAAATAAGATTTATAAATGTTTTGAGATTGACCATAAATTTTCTTCATGTTTTACATTTTGATCATCTTAATTTAAATTGTCTTTCTTTCTAATTCAATTGAAAATTTTATCTCATGGAATGAGATCTAAAAATAATCAAATCATAAAGGAAAAGGTGAAATTAAGATAAAAAAACAAAAGTAAAAAAAAGAAAAAGAAAAAGGAAGGCACTTCATTGTTCATATTGGACCTAACTTATAACTTTTCAAGTAGTTTGTATTGGGGCCTCTGTTATAAAACCTGAACTGTCATGGTAGGTCAACTCAAGATTTGTTTAACCCAATGCCTATACCATTCTAGGTTGAAAAGATGAGATAAAGAATTGACTTGATAAAATACCCGGATTAACTCGTGATCGGGTTTACTCGAGTAAAATTAAGTCAAAATTCATTGATTGTTTTCTAAATAAGTTAAACTGGATTAATTGTTCCAATTCATGACCTATTCTTAACTGAATAAACTTCTAAAACTATGAAAGTAGCATTTTATGAGATTCGATGAACCTACATTAGGATATAAAGTTGAAATTTGAATTCATTCAATTGATATTTAACCTACCTAATTAATTAATTATGTCCAGCATTAAAAATAACAACCACAACATTGGTAGCTCAGAACATATATGGTCAGATCATACTTTTTTGCGGAGGCAAATTATATATATAGTCACTATCGCTAATCCACGTATGAATAAAATTGTGAAAAAATACAAGAATTTTAGCATTCAATCTCCATGAACGAACAAACTTGTCTTTCCCTATTGTACAAAACTAAAATGTTAATGCATCATGTGCAATATATAGCACTTCGAGACTATATATATATATATATATATATTCATTAATCTATTTTAATTAATGTAGTGTATAATGAAAATGAAAAAAAAAGTTTAGGTTTCACAAACTCTAAAATTAGTTCTAAATTACATAGAAGATTTAATTTGATGATTCTGAAAGTCAATAATTATATATCAGTAACATATAAAACTATTTATAATTAATAAAACCCGAATTAAAAAAAATCTCAAATCTAATTAAAAACATGAATTTAAAATAATTAAAAAAAACAAAAAAAAATCAATAACAACAACTTTGGGGTCTTATAATACAGGCATGAAACAACCTCGTCTAATCCAAGCTATGCTAATTTGCTAACGACACATTTAACAACGTTATCTTAATGTCGAACGGTTATAAGAATTGTGTGAGATCAACCGTAATGTCTTGCTTGAGCATCAAGCTAGCCGATAGAAATAATTAATTTTAGCATGGAATATTTATTGGCCCTTGGGGGTCCATTTTTTTACTTAACTGAGAAACTTGAAAATTATGGCCACAAATTTCTTCTATGGGTTCCTCGAGATTTAGCCGATAGAAATAATTAATAGACTTAGTCGTGCATGGAAGGATCGATCGAGGAAACTTCCCGGTCGGCAGGTTCCTCGAGATTTTCAGGCGCTAAACCAACCGTTCAAGTTTTTTCCACGCTTGTGACGTCTAATGGCGTGGATAACTTTTAACTAGTCTTTTTTATTTATTTTTCGAATCAGCAAAGTTAATTATTAAAGAAGTCATGGTCTGTTAAACCTTAGTTTTTTCTTTTATTTTTTTTATTGCAACGAGGGCATGATTGTGGAAAATAAGTTTCTTTGGTGTATGAAGAACACGTTTCTTTTTATCAAATTTTAAATAGATAATTTACATTAAAAATAAATTAATAAATTAATAATCTATATGGAAAATAAGAAATGTTAAGGGATGGATAGGAGAGAAACTAATTAAAATAGGAAATTAAGGATTTTCGTTTGGTTAGTGAGGGAAAATCTAGCTTAATTTGTTTGTTTAGATATATTATTGATGGAAAAGAAATGAATACAATTTTTTTGAGGATATTATGAGAAAAATACTTATTTACTTCAATTTTCTCTGAATTTGGGCAGAAATAAACTTGTGTTTATATAAAAAAAGAAACTCGAAGATTTATTTTCCTCTCCTTTTCCTTTGTTTTTTTATTTTTATTTCTTTCACAAATAAATAAAAGTGACTTAATTTTATTTTTTTTACATTACTCTTATTTCCATTCCTTTTTCTCAAAACATACAAACTACATGTCTTTGCGATCGCATGATTAATTAAGATATTTGAAAATTTGAGCAATAAATATAATACTAAATCTATGGAATAATCACTATACAACATCAATTGATTATGGACAAATAACTATATTATATATTAGGAAAGCCAAAAGGGAAAAACCTAAAGTTGTCCATATATATGTGCCAAAGTTGTTTGGATCATGGATTTTTTAGATGTTTTTATATGATTTTAATATATTAATATAAAAAAATATAATAAAAATTATTTCAATATATTTTTAATTAAAAATACTTTTAAAAAATATTCTACACTACACTATTAACTAAATAATATTGAAGCATTCTACAGAACATTAACTAACAAACTAAGCAAAGGTTAAACAATTAATATTAATTAATATTGTGAAATCAACTTGTTCAAATATTTTATTAGAATAAAGAGGAAAAAATGGTAGAGGGAGGTCATAATTATAGCAAATTTACAGCCCTTAGACACATACTGGAGCCTCCAACACACCACCCTGTCGATTTTACCTGGAAATTACTCGGGGCTCCCTGCTTGGCCTCTCGTTTCGTTCATCATGCGTGAAAGAAAAATATCCCAATTATTTTAATTCCATAAAATACTAAAAAGACAAAAAAAAACACGACAATCAACTTCCTCGTGTCAAGATCTTGAACCATCTAGTAAACCAAACTTGTTCGACCTTTAACACCTGACATGGTATAAAAACCCACTTCCCTTCCCTCTCTTACCCTCACTGCATATCGCAATAATTATGAGCGCATCTCCATCGCTACAAGAAGTTGCTTCGTGCTCCTCCCCCTATGAAGCAAGCATTCCTCCTGGAATGCACTTCTATTGAGTCCGCAAGCAAAACCCTGCTTGTTAATCATAGTCTCCAAGATCTTCAACGCACTTTTAGAAGTCTTCTCAAGACAGTTTTTGGTGAGTTCTTTTTCTGTGTATTGAGAAACAACGAGAAACTCGGTTGTTTCTATGATCATTCTAGCTAGTTTAATTAGTTTTTCTTGCGCAGAATATCGAAGAGACATGGTAGCTTCACGGCTAAGATCTTTTAATGTTTGAAGCTTCTTTTTTTTTTAGCTCCTTTTGCTCTCAAATTTTTACCATCAACTTTCCTTTTTGGAGTTTTGTTTTGGGTCTTTGGAAGTGGGATTTTATCTTTCTGAATCTACAGACAAAATTGCTTTAGAGCTAAAAATGAACAAACAGAAAGTGTGAAAACATTGGAGCCCCCCCTCCCTACTTCTCTTATTTATTTTTTATTTTTTTCATGTCCTTAAATCTATTTTATGTTTTCACTGAACTCCCTGAATTCTATCTAATTTCCGAACAAGATGCCCACAAGAATCCGAGTGTGATAGTGTTCTTTTTTCACAGGCACACGAAACTTGAAATCATCCCAAAGTTGTTTGAGATATTGATATCTAGATACTATATTACAAGGATTCAAACAATTAATTAAAATCTTGAGGCTAGATATATGTTTTTTTTTTTTACATTAATGTGAATTTAATTTAATTAGTATTCATGACTCATGTTCATAATTGTACTGTTTGGTTCTTGTGAGTTTTTATTTTATTTTATTTTTATTTTTATGAAGGCTTGGTTTTCCCAATCAAATCAAGATCATCAACCCCCAAGAATACAGGTGACCTATCGATTAAGAGCAAGCAGTACATACATGTCTTCATAAGGCCATAAATAGCTAAAATACAATAATTAATCAAAGAAGTGCTACAGTCTTTGAGTGTACTCAAAAGTGATTGCATGTAGATTTGTTTTTGGCAATTGAATACTTATACTATGACAAAAATATAAATTCTTAAAATCTTAGTATCTAACATGTAAAAAAAAAAAAAACTAATAAAATACAACTTAACTTGTATAAAATTAGTAATATCTAACCGGGTTTACTAGATTTGACTTTTAGAATTAGTTTTGATCAATAATTATAAAAATTAAAAAAAAATTAAAAATTTTATTATTATTTTTTACAATAGTTACGAGTATTTTTTTTAAATACTCATTTAGAAAAAACAATTTATACAATTTCTATTCTTGCCTATATTTTTATTTTCTATCCTTGTTAGGCATGTAACTTGGAAATATATATATATATATATATATTTCCTACCAACTTAAATATAAATAAATAAATAAATACACTGTACAAAAAATATAAAATCATGATATCCGAGATTATTAATTAGTGAAGTGAAGAAAACTATAGCCAGCTAGATTTAGAAATTATATGTATTGTCATTACTCTTACATATACATAGTAATTGAGATAGTACTAGCCTGATTTTTCATAGCTAACATAATGTCTTCATCTATTTTTTTTTTAATTTAATGTCTTTAACATTATATTCGTTCATGTAGATAACCCAGAAATTACACTCTGAAATTCTTGTTTCAATTTATGAAGGCAACGAAATAATGTTTAGATTCGACGAGGATAATCATGAGGTGTTTGATGAAATAGTGATAATCATGTAAATTACGTTTTTTTTAATAAAAAATAATTGATGTAAACTAGTGACGCATGGATCAACAATCTATACCCTATTTTCATTGATTCCCACAGTTATAATATCTCCTAAAAAAAACATTATTATTTTAATAAAAATAATTGATGTAAACTAGTGACGCATGGATCAGCAATCTATGCCCTTATTTCATTGATTCTCACAATTATAATATCTTCTTAAAAAAACATTATTATTTTAATAAAAATGATTAATATAAACTAGTGACGCATAGATCGATCTATGCCTTTTTTGTCATTGATTCTCAGAATTAAAAATAGTAATTTTAGGAGATATATATTAGTCGAAAACACCAAATCCCAACTTCAATATCTCTATAGATCCCTAGCCATAGATACCCTTTTGACTTCTAAATTAAAGTCAATCACTTACATGGGAGATTGATGGCTCACAAAGAATTTATCCATCCAAGAACACACTCTTATACAGCTCATGCTCATGGGAATTGCTTAATATGCTTTTTTTTTAAATTTATTATTGTGACTACGATGTAGATATTTTTAATAGTATTTTTTTTATTTAAAATATTAATATATTAAAATTATTGGAATTATTGAAAAAATATTAATTTAATAATTTTTCAAGATAAACACATTTTTAAAATGCATCCCAACACAATTTAAATTACACTGATATAAATTCATTCCAAACTTGGTTGAAGTTTCAACTGCTTTGTATTTTTTTCACTCCAACCTCTGTTTCAATTGCGGATTACCGATACTAAATCTCCAATTATTAATTAAATTTTTTTTAACTCAATTGGGTTTGCCTTCAAAAGGTCTCATATCTATAGTTATGTTTCTAAATTCTCATCTATTTTAAAGCCGCAATAATCACATACACATATTTATTAATGGCCCAAAATTTATAAGGAATAATTACACTCTAATGATTGGTTCAACACAAATTTTGGTCAAATCTCTTTAAGTTACATGTAGCATCTCTCTCTCTCTCTCTCTCTCTCTCTCTCTCTCTCTCTCTCTCTCTCTCTCTCTCTCTCTCTCTCTCTCTCTCTCATTCTCTGAGTTTGTTTCCTAGTGTCTATTAATATAGCCAATCTCTGCACCCAGTAACCTAGCTTTCTCTCTTCACAGAAACTCTTGTATCTCCTGAAAAGGAATGGAACAAGTACATCTCTTCACGAAGAAACTAAAACCAACCCATGTAAGCCATACTCTTTCATTTCCAACCCATGTCCTTGAGTATTTTCCATTTACTGAAGGAGCCCATATGATGAAATTTGAAGTAATCGATGCTACTGATAATGAATGGACGTTCTGCCTGTCAACCCGTCTGACTGGAGCATACCCAAAACCCGTTCTTCTACGCTCTTCTTGGCATCGTTTTGTAGAGCAGAAAGGCCTTGTTCCCGAAGACAGGGTTGTCTTCTTCATGGAGAGAGATGACGTGGTTAGGAGGTACACGGTGAGAGCTCAACGAAAAGTGATGATCTTGATGGGGCAAGATATTTGGGTTGACGTCGAGGATCTTCCCCTGTATGGTCTTTGAATAGTTTGACGTGCATGTTGTTGATACGAAAATAATCCTTTCCACTGCACTAGTAGTTTGTTAATCAATATCATGCATTTATCTGTGTAATTAGTATCTTGTTTGGTTTTCAAGTTTCTTCCCTTTTCTTCTTAATGTATGCGTGCCCCTCGTGCCCTATGAGCTTTGAATCGAAAGAATATAATATTGAAGCTAATAAAAATAACTAAAAGTCTTTTCCAACAAGCCATGCAAGTGAGCATCAATGGGAGAAACCAGGACCAGCAGCTGGGACTGGTTCATGTGTTATTTCTCCGGCGCTGCTGGCTTTATTGATTCGAGTGAGGCAGAGTTGCTGGCGATATAAAAAGCCCAAGCTTAAGATCCTGGAAACTTGAGACCTTTTATGAGCTTTGTTAGGATACTGGCATGCAAACCCGACAAGATAAAAGGTAAAGAATAGGATAAAATGAGAAATTAGACACACAAGAATTTACGTGGTTCACCCAATTTGGCTACGTCTACGGTCAAGTATAAAAGGATTTTACTAAGTAATGTGAGAATTACAACCTCTCTCTACTAATAGGAGAACAACTGAAATCTCTCTATTAATAGGAGAAAACACCTCACTTACTCTCTCACAAATACCTCACAATTTTGTGGGATTACTTTTCCTCTCTCACTCTTCTCTTCCTCTCTTGTTTCTCTCTTGTGATGTACAAAATAAACTTGGATGCACTGCCTATTTATAGGCAAGCATCCAAGCAAAGGACAAAGGGGCACCAATTGGTGCTGCAAGTGGCACCGAATTGGTGCCCAACATTGTTGACTTTGCCAACAATGTTTAACTGACATCACATGGCATCACATTCTCCCACTTGAAGACTTTGATGATTTAATCAAGTCTTCACACTTGATCATCTCGTGATTCTTCTATCCTTTCTATACTTGTCATCTTCATGCCGCTTACGTTTCGCTAGGCCATAAGAGGATCTGCACCATATATACTTGTCGGTGTTGACTGGTTTGGTCAAAGCATCTCTTTGGGTTTTCATTTGTGTGAACCTTCGAAAATCCACACTTCCATCTTCCACCACTTCGCGAACAAAATGATACTGAACATCTATGTGTTTTGTTCTTGAATGAAACGTTGGATTCCTTGCAATATGCAAGGCACTTTGACTATCACAATACAAAAGAATCTTCTCTTGTTTGTGCCCGAGCTCCTCCATAAGTTTCTTTATCCATATTGCTTCTTTACAAGCTTGTGTAGCCGCCATGTACTCGGCTTCATTTGTGGATAAAGCTACAACAGTCTGAAGTTTAGAGACCCACTCACAGCTCCTCTTGCAATTATGAACACATAGCCTGTAGTGGATTTTCTTTTCTCAAGGTCGCCAAAGAAAATCTGAATCAACATAACCTCGACGTAAATTCGACCCTCCATAACATAATGCGGCATCTCGAGGTACCCTTGATGTATCTCAAGATCCTCTTAATAGTATTCCAATGCTCTCTACCAGGATTTGCCATGTATCGACTAGCTGCTCCCACTGCTTGTGCAATGTCAGGTCTTGTGCATATCATGGCAAACATTAAACTTCCCACTGCTGATGCATACGGTACTCGAGACATCTCCATCCTCTCTGCTTCATTGCTATGAGACATACTTGAGGATAATTTGAAGTTAACAGAAGTGGGGTGGAAATTGGCTTACAATCTTGCATGTTGAAGCATCTCAAGATCTTCTTCAAATAATTCTTCCGAGAAAGCCAAATCTTCCTCTTACTTCATCTCGGTGAATTTGCATCCCTAGAATCTTGTTTGCTTGGTCCCAAGTCCTTCATATCAAACTCCCTAGCCAACCTGTGCCTTCAATTCTTGGACTCGATCTTTGTTGGGGCCTATTACCAACATGTCATCCACGTACAACAACAAAATGATGAAAACATCATCTTCTTCAAACCTCTTGTAATACGTACAATGGTCCGAACCGAGTCTGTTGTACCCAAGGCTAATTATGAAGGAATCAAATCTCTTGTACCAACACCTCGGCGCCTGTTTGAGACCGTATAGAGATTTGTTCAACCCGCAAACCAAGTTCTCCTTGCCCTGTTTACAAAAAACCTTCTCGGTTGGAGCATATAAATTTCTTCTTCAAGTTCTCCATGAAGAAATGCGGTTTTCACATCTAACCTGCTCTAAGTGAAGATCAAATATAGCACACATCGCCAAGACTACTCGATTGTAGTAAGTCGTACCACCGGAGAAAATATCTCATTGAAGTCTATCCCTTCTTTCCGAGCATACCCTTTCACCACCAATCTTGCACGATACCGCTCCACTTGATCATTGCCATCACGCTTTATCTTGTAAACCCATTTGTTGCCAATGGCCTTTCTTCCTTGTGGTAGCGAGAACAAGATCCCAAGTGTTATTCTTGTGCAAAGCTTCAATCTCCTCTTGCATTGCTTGTCATCCACATAGATACATCTCGTGCTTTTGATAGCCTCATGGAAAGTTGATGGCTCTCCATCCTCTCGTTAGAAGACAGTATGCAATGTTGCTCTCGGTAACATATTCGAGTGCCAAGCCGGTGGTCTTCTTTCACGAGTTGACCGTCGAACTTCGGGAGTTTCGACTCTATTTGTTCTTGTTCTTCATGCTCAGTGCGGCTTCAAAAGAAGTACGATTCCGAGTATTTTCAATCGGACTTACGTAGTCTCCTTTAAAATGCTATTATTTTCTTCCATTTGCATTTTACCTTCGCAAATATGACATCTCTGCGATGACTACTTTGTGGGCAAGTGGGATCCCACAAGCGATACCCCTTCACTCCATCAAAGCATATCCCAAGAATACATATTTTCCGGATTTTGAATCCAGCTTGCTAACTTCTTGTGTATTGTACATCACGTACACAGGACTTCCAAATATATGCAATCTAGAATAATCAGCTGGTTTTCCAGTCCACATCTCCATCGGTGTCTTCAGCTCAATTGCAGTTGATGGAGATCGATTTATCACATAACAGGCGGTATTGATCGCTTGCCAAAATGACTTTCCTAGACCCGCCGGTCTTCAACATTGCTCTTGTTCTTTCTAATAGGGTTCTGTTCATCCGCCCGCCACTCCATTTTTTGTGGAGTGTATGCCGTTATGAAGCTGCCTTTTGATACCTTCATGTTGACAGAAGTTATCAAATTCATCACTCGGTATATTCTCCTCCATTGTCGGTCCTCAAACACTTGATCTTTTTTTCGATTCAAGTTCCACCCGCGCTTTGAAAGTTTTAAAGACTTGCAAACACATCTCGCCTTCCTTCTAATTGGATACACCCAACATCTCCTGGAGAAGTCATCTATGAATGATACAAAGTATCTTGCTCCTCCCAAGGATACAATTGGTGCTTGCCAAACATCAGAGTGAATCAGGTCTAAGATGCATTTGCTCTTAGTTGTTGATGTGCCAAACTTCAACTTTGTTGTTTGCTTGTAACACAATGCTCACAAAAGGGTAAAGTAACCTTTGTAAGCCTAGGGAGTAACTTCGATCGAGAGAGAACTTTCAAACCTTTCTCGACATGTGGCCTAGTTTTTTATGCCACATCATCGTCTTCTCTTCTGCGGGACCGGCTGATGCGATTGACGCTTCGCCCCATGATGTGTTTCTCCCATTAATACAAACATGTTTGCAACCGTCTTTCTCGCCTTTAAAACCACCAGCGCTCCTTTGACAATTTTCATTATTCCATTGTACTGTTCGGATCTTCTGACCAAGACTATCAAATTGTCCCACGGATAAAAGATTCTTCTTTAAGTCTTTCACATGTCGCACTCACGAAATAGTGCGAATTAAGCCATCATACATCTTCAATTTGATGGTGCCAATGCCAAGCAATCTCTACAGATGATTATCACCCATGAACACTTTGCCTCCGAGAGATGGGTTCATATGTATGGAACCAATCTCGATTAGGAGTCATATGCCATGTTGCTCCTGAATCCATTAGCCGGACCTCGGTAAGCTCTTCTCTATCTCAGAGATTGTCGCTGCTTCACTATATAAAACCTCCCCATCTTCCGAGGTGCTCGCAACACATCCTTGAGGTTTTGATGACTCTACGGTGTTCTCTATACCCTTTTTAAACCAACAATCCCTTTTGAAGTGCCCTTTTCTACCACGGTTGTAGCATTTCACGGTCTTCTTGCTTCTTGATTTGGACCTCCCTTGCCTTTGACTCCCACTTTGGAGCCACGCTCCGTTGATCTCCCTCTTGACACCAATAATGCCTCTGCTTGGTTTGAACTATTTCTGTCTCCTTTATTTTTGCGCCTATTTTCTTCTTCCAAGATGGCGGCTGCAACATCATCAAAGACTAAATAGTCTGTGAGGATATTATTGGTCAAGTTGATAATGAGGCGATCATACGAATGGCGGAAGACTTTGAAGTAGAAGTTCTCAAGTTCACTTTCCTCTATTTGTTGACCCAACGTAGTGAGTTGTGAAAATAGAGTTCTTATTGTGTTGATGTGGTCAGTCACCGCCGTGGTTTACGCCATTCGAAGGGTATAAAGTCTCCGCTTTAAGAAAATCTTATTGTGCAAAGACTTGGACTCATATAGCTTTGTTAGAGTCTCCCATATCTCCTTAGCTGTTTTCTTCTCCGCCACACTTGATAATACTTCATCGGCTAATGCTAAATGTATGTTAGCAATAGCATTGCCATCCATTTCATTCCATTTTGCATTATCGGTGATCTCCGCGGGCCGATCCCCAATTGCTGCCAAGCAATTGTCTTTCCTTAAGATTGCCTTGATTCTCATTTTCCATAGTGAGAAATTGCTCCCCTTGAACCTCTCTATCTCATACTTTGCTGCCATTGTATTCACCAAGATCTATTCAACTATCACCGTTTCACAGATCTATAACGTATATAGAAATAGTATCGTGTGAATAATACTTCACTAAGTAAGTTCCTAGGAAAGATTGGAGGGGTCACAAACGGTCCCGCTTAAAACCCAATCTCCTTAGACAGAACTTCCTAGACTCGGTATTTAATCACCGCACTGACTTTCTATATACGCCAACAAGTAGCGTATGTGAACAGATCGTATGGATGAATAGTTCCGTATAGGTGAATAGTGCCGTAGACGTGAATAGTAACCGTATACACGAATAACTTTTGTGTATTAACAACACCAACCGAAGAAGGCTCCGATACCACCTGTTAGGATACGGCATGCAAACCCGACAAGATAAAAGGCAAAGAATAGGATAAAATGAGAAATTAGACACACAAGAATTTACGTGGTTCACCCAATTTGGCTACGTCCACGGGCAAGTATAGAAGGATTTTACTAAATAATGTGAGAATTACAACCTCTCTCTACTAATAGGAGAACAACTGAAATCTCTCTATTAATAGGAGAAAACACCTCACTTACTCTCTCACAAATACCTCACAATTTTGTGGGATTACTTTCCCTCTCTCACTCTTCTCTTCCTCTCTTATTTCTCTCTTGTAATGTACAAAATAAACTTGGATGCACTGCCTAAGCAAAGAACAAAGGGGCACCAATTGGTGCTGCAAGTGGCACCGAATTGGTGCCCAACATTGTTGACTTTGCCAACAATGTTTAGCTCGCATCACATGGCATCACAAGCTTCAATATATTGTTAAGAAGACAGTTGAGGGAAACAATTTAATTTTACACACTCACTTACACAGAGAGGCTAACCATGCAGTAGACCAAAAATAGTGTTAATCTTACATTAGACTTCATTGCTTGTTTGTAATCTCTTTAATTTGTTGTTTCATTGTTCGTTAACTCAAAAGGAAGCTTTAGAAAATAGCCATTAAGTGAGTGGCTGAAACAGAGGAAAGAAGTTAAGGAAAAAAACAGGACAGGTAATAGTCAAGCTAGCTATGAAATCAAGCTCTGCTTTGCGAATGACATGCCACAACTTCCTTCTCTCAAAGCGTGAAGAAAGGCCACTGTTCTCAGAGTTGCCATTAATGGAAATAGAATTAAAGAGACGCAGCATGTCCTCTACGCTGCTAACCTAATCTGTTTCCACAGCCCAATTAAGCTGACTTGCCAACGATGAGGGAACACTAATCTCTAATGCTTTCTTAATGGGGCAAACTTCAGTCTGATTTGAATCCATGTCCTCAATCATGCAAGAGAAAACGCACAAGAAACGATCCTATGGGTCTCTCAGAACTTCTCCAATTCCAGCACTTCCTGGTTTCCCTGAGAATACTCTGCATTCCATTTTGCAGTACCACCCTCGGGTTTCTTCCAGCAACTGTCAAGCTAGATTGTCTTTTTTTCCCCCCTGATGCAATGGTCTCCTGGCTCATCGATCATGGATCCCCTGTATCCTTTGTTTTTTAGACCATTTTCCACATGGCATCAGCCAACTTCCATCCATACTTCTACCAAACACAATTGTAAATATTGATGCACGAAGATTCAACAATATACACAAAGGAATTGAAATAATTTCTGATGTGACGGTCAATTGGCTTCGAATATCTTGGATTCTGGATGAATATATTAAGCTAAACAACACTGCAACAGAGACCTCATCTTTAATTCTTTAAGCAATCCCATGCTAGAAATGCTTGTTATTAAAACTTTCAAGCCTCTCCGGTGGGTTAAATGATGCAGTAAAGATGGTGGCTTGTTGATAGTGATGGGGCAGTGCTGAATTCTATTGTTAGTAGGAGTCGCCATTTTTTTGTCCCGGTGAGGATGATGTGGTGACAGATGGAAGTGACCACGTATCCCTCATCACGGTGGTCCCCCCGGATGCCACAGGAGATGTTGACATAACCTGATAGTTCGGTGGTTTTGATGGCGGCGTTCATGAAGACATGGCAAATAGTGGGTAGAAACTGTGATTGTGTTTTTAGGATATTGGTTATGGTTTAAAGTATTTTTTATTTAAATAATTATTTTAATATTATCAGATATTTTTACATAAAAAATTAATTTTAAATAATATTTTTTTAAATTAAAAAAATCATAGTTTAAATCTCGTCCCCAAGCATACATTCAAAATGTTATATATTGGTTTTATATGTACAAAGTAGACAACCTGCTTTCTATGATACCAAAAAGTATGCTTTGCGACATGATTTTTTAAATTTATTTTTAAAAATTTTTACAGTGATTAAAATAAATATTTTTTTAGAAATTAAGCATTTAAATTATTGATAAAAAATATATTTTCAGTTAAAATTTCATTTTCTTATCCATATATTTCATTTTTGTTTTACAAAAATATGTATTTTTATAAATAGCATAATTTTTCAAAGAAAGACTTAACATAATTAAAATGAAAATTTGCAAGAACTAAAATGACTTCAATCACTAAGAAAAAACTATTTGTTTAACCAAATCTCTCCTTTCTTATTCATGTTTTTTTTCCTAGAATTTTTTTTTAAAATAAAAGCTTAGCATAATATGAGAATCAAATATCAATAATTAAAAAATAATATTGTCATGATAATCTTGATCAGAAGTATAAAAAAAACAATTAGTTTCAGAAAAATATATAAAAATGAAAAAAATTCTCATTGAATATTCATGAGCAATTTTATTTTATTTTATTTAAAACTTTGCATGTTAGATTTAGATATTTTTTTTAATATAAATTTATTGAAAATATTACCACAAAAGCTCAAATCTTATAAGGCATAATTGGATTAGTTTTTTAAATTTTTTTTATTGTAATAATCCTAATAAAAAGCATTTTATTATAAAATTCAAAATCAAATTGAGAAAATACTATCTAAATTCAAATCTTTTTTTTTTCATTGAAGGTCAAAATCACCGCTATTGAGTTCTTTCTTTATGATATAATCTATAAACACCAAGATCAAAGTTTTTAATAATTTTTTTTTTTAATTTCTCTTCCTTTACATCTTACTCTTGAGCCGAAAGAATCATTTTGATGTAGGACAGAATTGAAGCAAAGGTAGAAAAAGTAGTACAGAGATAAAGAAATCCCTGTAGGAGAGGGATAAATAAAGAAGAATTAAAAGAGAATAGAGGAAGAGTAGAATATCACTGTTCTCTATCAGATTTTTAAAGAGGATGGAAGTGAAAGGAACTATCCATCAATGTGTAACTCAGGGATGCATCTTGAAGCAGGAGGAAGATAGAACAGCAATAAATCAATATAGACATCGTTTGGGAAAGCGGTGCAAGCCGCGTTTTAAAAAAATTCAATTTTTTAGTTAAAATTTAATATGTTTTATATGTTTTGGATCGTTTTGATGTGCTGATATCAAAAATAATTTTTTTTAAATAAAAAAATCATTGGCATGCATTTCGGCACGAAAAGTTATTTGAAAAGTACCCGCAACTACACTATAAAAAAAACTCTTAAAGAAACATGTTTTTTTTCTTAATATTTAAAAATGGTTGCTATGTAAACTTTAAATTTGCAATTTTATTCTATAAATAAATATAATAATGTTTCTTTTTTTAAAAAAAATATTTTCAAGACCTTTAAATAGGCTAGAAACTAGAATAAAAATAAAAATATAAAAAATAAAAAAGATTAACACAAAATCCAAAATAAAACTAGAAAAATAATTAAATTAACCAAAACAATATTTTTTAAATCTAATTTTTAGAGATTAAATGGTCCAATGAAAGACAAAGTAGCTTCCATAGAACATTTAGTAGTAGAATCATATGGAAAAGTTTTAGGTTATTTGTATGTGCTAATCTTGTTATTTATTCTAGGTTTTTTTGGGATTTTTTTATTATTTTTTATTTGTATTTTAATTTCGGATCTTTAAATGTTTTCTAGTAGTGATAGGGTATTTTTTGTCCTATTTATAAAAATCATGCATGCAAACCTTAAATGAAACATGAATTAACATCTGTAATCTTTTTTACTCATAAAATTTTCAATATTTTTTGTATTGTTGTCGTCATTATAGCTTCTATATGCATCACAGCAGTTGGAAAATTCAGCCCAAGAGCAGCTTATCAAATGCTGTAAACTCTAATTCTTGATTTCATTACGGTTAAGGTGTTGATATATTTATCCTTTTATCTTTCTCACTTTTGGCTGTAGATTTTTTATACAACTCAAGAGTTAAGAATTAGTTCTCATTATGAGAAGCTGTTCGAAAGAATTTAATTTTCTGGCCTATTTAGTTTTCATAATGCTAACATATATGCAAAGAGGCAACCCCATTCCATACCACTAAACTTTTCAAGGATTCGTGCTGTTTGTTTTTGTGTTTCTGAAAAAAAAAATTTATTTGTTTTAAATTAATATTTTTTAGTGTTTTTAAATCATTTTGATAAGCTAATTTTAAAAATAATTTTTAAAAAAGAAAAAAATATTATTTTGATATATTTTAGAGTAAAAAAACACTTTGAAAAATAACTATTACCACACTTCCAAATACACGTGGAAAACTTTTGTCACCAAGACGCACAACCTTGTTTCATTGTGCCATTTGAATAGAAAAGGGTATTGAAGAAAAAATAATTATTATCCAGCTCTTGTGGGGGACTTGTTTTATTGATATAGTGTGGAATAATCAGATAGTTGGCTTGGCAAAAGGTTCATGAAACTTGTGTAATATCCATATTTAAAGATGGTAAGTATCTAACATGTTGCTAAATGGGAAACATCTTCGTATATTTAGAGATTTCTTCTTTATAGAATAAATGTTCTATTACCTCCACGAGCTTCAAATTTATAGAATTGCTTTTGCACAAGCTGGGGAAAAGGCTTACATTTTACCTGATACTTTGCACAAATTTGTGAAAGGTTTTCAGAATCATGAGGTTCTCTGAACCTTCAACCTTGTATATGCTTGGCTGCCCTACTTTTGGTAGGTTTTAACATCATGCCCATTTTCCCTAGACACAGTCTACAAGCCATCTCTATTGCCTCTCTCGCTCTTTTTCTAGTGACCCTCACTGTCGAAAATCTTCGAGCTCCTCAAAGAAAATATCATGATTCTAAAACACCAGTTTTTCAACAATGTCAGAGAAAGGCCTTGGACAAATCTTGGAAATAAAAGAATGGCCTGTTGATGTGTTGCTGCATCAAGAAATGGAAGTTGAAGAGGGGAAAAAGAGAGATTGAGATAGGACAGATTTATTACCAGTTTTTCAATCAGCCATGACTTTTATATCCCACAGACTTATAATGGCATCACAATTCAAGCCTCTGCATACATAAACTATGGCCACAAAGTTTCCATGATAGCCACAACAACACACACTTAATCTGGAAAAATAAGTTTGTGGAGCGGAATTTTGATGAAGTCAAATTCCAGCCCCTGCAACAAAAGTCAGAGACACCAGGTTCCCATGAAGATCAAAGATAGATTCAAATAAGCTGGGGAGAATAAGATATCAGAGCCAAGTCACCAATTCACATATTCTTTTTACACCTTGTTTTGCAAGAGCATCTGCCATGAAATTACCCTCCCTTGGGACACGAGAGGACTTTACCAAACACAAAGTAGAAAAATAATAAAATTGAACCAAAAAACATTTTTTAAACCTAATTTTTGAAGATTCAATGGTACAATGAATGATAAAGTCACTACCAGAAAACCGGAGAAAAGCAACGGAATTACCGACGGAATTTTTCCGTCGGTAATTTATACCGACGGAACTAATTCCGTCTCAAAATCTGCCGGTAAATACCGACGGAATTACCGACGGGGTATACGGTTCGTATGGAAAAATGCAACGGCGCGGTGACGTCGGGCGATTTTACCGACGGAAATTACCGACGGATTCAAACCGAGATAGCCGTACGTGACGTGGCGCATTCACCGACGCGGCATAACCGACGGAATCACCGACGGACGTAATCCGTCGGTGATTCCGTCGAAAAACGACTATATGACCCATCTCGCCGACACTCTCTTCTTCCTCTCGTTTCTCCTTCTTCTTCTTTCCCATCCCACCTCTCCCCTCCCAAACTATGACCAAACACCCATCCCAAACTCTCCACTATTCTCAACACGAGCACTCGGGTTTCTTATATCTTGTACGTGGTCACAATATCCGTTTCTTGTAGATTTTATCATTTTTTTTGTAAGTAAATCTATCCTTTTTAGTTTTAATATTTAATTGTGAATTTTATTATTGTTTTAGTATATGTATTTTGTTAACGTTTGTACTTGTTTAATTGTTATTTATCAAAGAAACTTGTAGTATGAATATTGTATAATATTTTTGTAGTTGTTATAGTTTGTTTTAGATTTTATCAAATTATATTTGTTTGTAAATTGTTGAAATTTTGTTTGAATTACACCGAATTAAATGTGTCGTTGTGATGAAATAAATAATTAATAGCTTGTTTAAGTGTCTTGTTTAATTGTTATCAATTATATTTGGAAGTTGTGATTTACGTAAATTTATATATGTATAAATTTGTATGTATGTATGAACGTTGATAGTTGATAATTGATAATGAATATTTAACATAAGTGTTGTTTTAGTTTGTTGGATAATGTCGGGGAAAACCAATATTTTTGTTATGTTTTATAGAGGTTCAATAGAAGTCATGGATGATCGTTCATGGATGTATCGGGACTCACCCCAAGGATTGCGGAGGATGGATTATTGTAACGGTGTCCGGGGTTTTATTAATTTCGCAACATCTATTCCGAGGAATTTTACTGATGGCGGTATTAGGTGTCCATGCGGGAAGTGTAAAAATTTAAAGTTTCGCATCAAGATGTTGTAATGATGCATCTTCTAACCAAAGGGTTCATGGAAGATTACCTGTGTTGGTATGCTCATGGAGAACTATTTGTTCCCGATGAGAGCATGGAAGAACAATTGGTTGGGTCAACTTCTAGTGCTAGCAACATGCATGAAGTTGGAAATGAGAACATGAATCCTTACAGGGAATATGGTTATGGATGCAATGAGAATGAGTGAAGGTAATGTCGTGGAATGTCCAATCGTAGAAGAAGAACCTAATGCGGATGCAAGAAGGTTTTTTGATCTCGTTGAGAGATTCTCGACGAACCATTATGGGATGGCCGCACGAACCACGATAAATTATCAGCCGTAGCACAGATGTTCACCATCAAGTCGATCACGGGTTGAGTGAGGCCGGTTATGACAAGATTATTGAATGGGCGAGAAGCATTTTACCCGAAGGGAATAGGCTGAAAGAGAACTTCTATGCTTGCCAAGTCCATGATGAAACCCCTCGGTTTAGGATACCGAAAAATTGATATATGCCCTAACTTCGCATGTTATACTACCTTGAAAATGCTTTGAGATGACCGAGTGCATGACATGCGGGCATTCCCGTTACAAACCCGGAACCGGTAGAGGGAAGACTCTCGTGGCATATAAAAAACTTAGATACTTCCCAATCACACCTAGACTGCAGAGGTTATTCATGTCACCAAGGACTGCTGAGCACATGACATGGCACCAATCACACCACGCGGTTGATGGAGTGATGGTTCATCCTTCGACGGTGAAGCCCGGAAACACTTTAACAAGTATGCATCCTCCCTTTTCAGATTGAATCAAGGAACGTGCGTCTTGGGTTGTGTACGAGACGGATTCAACCCCTTCGGGTCATTTGTCGCTCCTTATTCTTGTTGGCCGGTCATACGACGGTTTATAACTTGCCACCGGGGATGTGTATGAGGCCGGAGTTCATGTTTTTATCTATGGTCATACCAGTCCGAGCAACCGGGGCGGAATATAGATGTTTGTCTTTGTCCTCCGGATCACGCATGGCTGACACGTGTCCGTCCGCACAATTACCGACGGAATTTACGACATCCAATACCGACGGCATTACCGACGGATCACGCATGTCTGACACGTGTCCGCGTGCTCGTTTACCGATGGAATTTCCGACGGCATTGCCGACGGATCGAAAAGTTTGGCGGGATTTTCCAAACTTTTCGGTGCGGATTTCAATTAATTTCCGACGGAATTACCGACGGAAATTAATTGCACCGACAAAGAATTAAATTCCGTCGGAAATTCCGTCGAAAATATTGCTTTATAAGCACCCGACTTTGGTCATTTTCTCCCCTTCTCCTCTTCTCCCTTTCTCCTCTTCTCCCTTTCGATCTCTTCTTCTCTTCTCCTCTTCTCCCTTTCTCTTCTCCCTTGCTCTTCTTCTCTCATTTATATTTAGCTTTTAGAAGGATTTTATTGTTTTGGTGGTAGTTTTAAAAGGTATGTATATTTTTTTCTTTATCTTTTTATTTTTTTATTTTAATTATGATTATTTTTTTTGGTGTTCTTTGTTTTGTATATTGTTTGTAGATAACATCTTAAATTCAACACATTATTAAGGTAAGCATTTTTTATTTCCAAATTTATTTTGAATTGATATAATGTTTTTTTGTTTTGTGTATTGTTTGTTTTGTGTTTATGTTGTGTGTTGTGTAGTGTTTTTTAGTTTTTTAATTTTATTTATTAATTTTAGTTTTTTAGTTTTGATATTATTGTTTGTATTGCTATAATTGTTATTGTTGAATTTATGTTAAAAATGTTAATTTATATATATAATTGTTATTGTTGATTTATTTTAAAAATGTTAATTTATATATATAGAATTGCTTTTTAATTAGTTTATCTTAATTTAGGATATTATTGTTTGTATTGCTATAATTGTTATTGTTGAATTTATGTTTAAAATGTTAATTTATATATATAATTGTTATTGTTGATTTATTTTAAAAATGTTAATTTATATATATAGAATTGCTTTTTAATTAGTTTATCTTAATTTAGGATATTATTGTTTGTATTGCTATAATTGTTATTGTTGAATTTATGTTTAAAATGTTATATTAATCCGTAAATTTGAATGTATGACTTTAATCTAATGTTTGTAACTCTAAGTACCAATTTAACAATGAATGTTCATAGTTGTAATTCTATATGATGTTATTGAAAAAAATGTTGTGTTGATGATGATGAGTTGGGTTGAGATCCGGGATGATTGGATCGGGATGTGAAATAAAATTGGAAGTGTAATATGATTTTGTCGACAACTTGGGACCCCCAAGACTGAGGGGAGACTCTGTCGAAGTTTTTTTAAATAATCAAAGTTAATTATGTAATTATTCGTATACATTTGTGTAGATGCGTAGAATGAAATCTACAGCACGTCGTCAGAAGACGGTTGCAGCTAGTTCTTATAATATATTTAACTTTCAATCTATTTTTTCCTTACAGGCTGCGTCTCTTGGACGTGAACCGAGTCCAATGGAGTCTGTTTCTAGAGACGCATGTGCGGAGTCAAGACCGCCAAAAGGGGGTGCGACGGTTCGTGGACAACCGTGCTCGGCACTTCGTGGTATGTTCGTCCATTCATTTTATTTTGTAAGTTATTATTTTCTTGAATTGCATCTTGAATTGCATTTGATGATTTTTTTACCGATGGAATTTTCGGAGACCTATAATAGCCGGTTGAGGGAGAGATATGGGGACAATCCGTCGACCCATCCAGATTTCGATCCGGATTTGTGGATGGAGGCGGGATCGTCGGGTGGACCCGATAAAAATAGGGTCTACGGGCTCTCCAACACTACGGCCGACAACTTGCGTTCGACTCGTAGTGTCTCAACCGTTGGAAGCTCTCCATCGCATCGAACACCCGCCCGAGGAGTTCATTGCGTTGAAACAACAATATCAACAACTCTCGACGAATTATGATGAGCTCCGTCAAATAGTCATGGAGATGAGATCAAAGATGGGTGACGATACTTGTGCAGCTTCCTTTTGGCCGTATGGTCCCGGAACAACCAGCCTCCTCCTCCTCCGCCTCCTCCTCCAGCCTCCGCCGCTATTCTAGTTTAATTTTGTTTTTTAAACACATTAAATTTGTAATGAATATTATTTAACATTACTTTTACATTTTTAATGTTTAATGCATTTCTATTTGTTTATTAAGGTTTTTTACAATTAATAAATTATTTTTTTATATATATTTTAAATACCTACCGACAGATATTATCCGTCGGTATTTAACAGAGTTGCGTAATAATTACCATCCATGCCATAATCACGACGGAATCACCGACGGATATTATCCGTCGGTGATTAAATTCCGACGGACTTACCGACGGATTATATCCGTCGGTATTACACAGAGTTGCAACAAAATTACCAGCAATGCCATAATTACCGACGGACAATGCCGTCGGTAATTACCCTTGAAATTACCGACGGAATAAATCCGTCGGTATTGTTCCCGCGGGAAATTTTTTTTGGCGCGCGCGTGTATCCGTCTGTAAACCGTCGGTGTTTCCGTCGGTAGGTTGTTTTTTTTATTTGCGACCGAATTAGCGACGGAATTGGGATTTACCGACGATTGTTTCGACGGACGGTGTCCGTCGATGAGTCCGTCGGTATGATTTTTACCGACGGATTGCATTGCTGTTACCGACGGAATGAGTCCGTCGGTAAAACTGGATAATGTTGTAGTGAGTAGCTTCCATAGGACACCTAGTTGTAGAATCATATGGAAATGTTTTAGCCAAATCGGATCTTTTGTTATTGCTTTTTTAAATTATTATTCTGGTTTGACATGATTATATCTTCTCTTCAACTTAAATTTATCCTACTAGTTCATGAAAGTATTTACTAAATCACAGAACTTATAGTTGTCATAACCCATTTTTGGGTCACTCCCAATTTTTTTTTCCTTTTCTCCAAAAAAAAACAAACACCCACCACGGTGCCGTTTTGAACGGCACTTGTGCAGCTTCTTCTTCACTTACGCATGTAGAGGATTTTAAATCATTTTCCCCGCTCTCTCTCTCCACCCCACTTGCCAAAACACCCGCATGACCCATACCCATACAACCATACCCCGCAAGCATTATGGAAGAAAAATGAGACGGAAACCATGCCCCGCCGGCGGCTCCCATCACCCACCTTACCCCGCGCCATGGCAGGGGTAGGTGATCCTCTCCTCCTCCGCTTATAAATACCGGAGGAGGAACCAGAATTAGAGGAGGGGGGACGATTTTTGGGCGGAAAACATGAGGGGGGATGATTTTTTGAGAAAGAGAGGAACGAACGGGGGGGCAAAATTTTGGAGAAAGAGAGAAGCAAACGACGCAGTCGGGGGGGGTTTTTGGGCGGAGAGAAAGATAAGAACGGGGGGGAATTTTTGGTGTGAAAGAGAGGAACGAACCGGGGAATTTTGAGGGTGCAAGGAGAGTGAAAGAACAGAAAAAGCCGAAACCAACGAGAGAAAGAGAGGAGAGGAAGAACCACCGGCCGCGGTCCGCATAGCCGCCACCATCGCCTCCACCGTTCCTCCCGGTCACCCCCGACAAAGACCATCATCGTCCAAAAATAGAAGAAGAGACGGAGAAGTAAGAGGAAGAAAAATACGGAGAAACAGACTGCGGTCTCGCACGAGAAGAAGAAGAACCGTTCCTCATCCCTTGGGCACCACCGCTGTTCCTTCCTCTCCACCGCCACAAGAACTCCACCGGTCGAAAACCGCCGCAGCCGCCACCGTCAACCTCTAACCATCTTCCTCCCCCTGCTGCAACACCCTTGAAGAAGAAGGAGCCGGCACCTCTACACGAGAAAAACAAAAACGCGGCGAGACACCGCCCGCCACCGCGAGAAGAACCACCATCGCTCCTCCAACAACAAGCGGCCACCATTAGAAATAGAAGAAGAAAGGAGAAGCGACGCAGACAAAAGCGGGGAGAAGAAGAACCACGAAAAAACAGAAACGAGAGGAGAACAGAAGCGAGAAAGAAAAAAACGCAGAAGAAGAAGAAGAAAGGCCGACCACCGCCGCGCGTTCTCCGTCAAGAACCGCAAGCAAGGCACGTGAGCCGCCGCCGTGTCCGCTTTCCCCGCCTCTCCCTTCTTCCTTCTTCTTCTTCCCCATGCGGTTCCACTTTGTTTATACGTGAACGGTGGACGTGAATTATAATTCACGTCCACTGTTCAAGTGGACTTTGGGCCGGATCAATTATGGCCCGACCCAAATTTCTAGGCCGGTTCCGGCCTCAAAAAATATTCCAAAAAATATTTTCATCAAAATCCGTGATTTTTTTCGCGTATTTTTCTACTAAATTTTTCTTAATATTGGTTTGTATTTTTATACCGTAAAGATACAAATCTGTATCAAAATACCCGTTTTTCATCAAGTCTTCAAAAAAAAAAAAAGTGTTTTGTTTTCATGCATACGGCCAAGTCTCTCAAAGAAAAAATTACATCATATTTTCATACAACAAAGAAAACTTCAAAAAAAATAATATTTTAGCATGCATTTTGGCTTTAATAACCAGTTTATTAAAGCCACGAGAACTTGACCAATATTTCAAAAATTCCAAAAAAATTATTTTGTTTTCTTTATATCAAGGATTATGAATTTATACGTAAAACATACTCCCGATATTAAAAATGTAGCTTTCTTTTATAGACATTAGAACGGTTAGGCTTTGCCCCCCATAAGATAAAAACCTCCTTATTGAGGAGGGCTTTTTTCTTGAACCATAGACGGACCAACCATGACAAGACCTTAGATTTTTATCAGACAATAAAACAATGCAGCTTACCTTAGGTAGGGCGTATTTGGGGTGCTAATACCTTCCCTTTACGCAACCGCCTCTCGTACCCGATCTCGAGACCGATTAGGGTTCCTAGTGACCAGAATACTAGGTGGCGACTCCCATTCCATTTTTCCAATGATAAGAGACAAGAATTCCTTGTCTCCCCATATTTTCAAGATACACCCACACAATTTGAGTGTGGAGGACGATCGCCGCGACGCCGCGCGGATTTAATGACGTGCGACAGAATGGCGACTCCACTGGGGACTTTGTGGACTAAGCTTTGTTTTTGTCTGATAATTGTATTTTATTGTTTGGTTTTGTGCTGTTGTTAATTTTCATTCTCATTTGCTCATACACTTTAATTTTGTACATATTTGTTCATGCATTGTGTAAAATTGTTTCATGCATCATTTACATTTTATGAGAGTTTATATTGAGAAAAACTTTAGGTTAAGTGGGGGACTAGCAGCTTACCTTATGACTTTTAGTCAAGGTTTAAGTTTGTGTAAACCCCAACTCTTCGCTGAGTGCTTAGACCGGTAATGATTGGTGCATATGCCATCCCACTACCTACCGAGCCCCCAAATTGCCTTCACGAGGGTGATCACTTGGGACAAAGAAGAGACCCTTTTGAGACCGGAGTAGAAAGCCACCCACCATGTAATGGCCCAAACCTATCATTAGAGTATGAACTCCCTAATACGCATGTACATACATTTGCATCGTACATATACATCCATTCATTGTAAATAACATACATACATGCATCTGGTTGAAATATAGGTCCCCAAAGAGTCTACAACACCCGACTTCGAGCGAGAAACATGGAAGATGAAGAGCGCGCTCACCGTGATGCTCATTTTCAAGAAGAGTTGGAGTCTCTGAAGACGAGCTTGACTCGCCTCTAGCCTACTCGAGCAAATACTGAGAAATAACTTTGGGGAAGTTTCTTCCAACTGACCTATCATCTTTGTTCAAACCCCAACAACGACTCAGCCAGAAGAAATTGGGGGCAAACATGGTCAAGAGCCTCAACACAATCCAAAGCATTTCGCAAAAGCTTTTGTGGGAAGGCTGCCGAAGGGGAATTGCACCATCATTGCATAATGGAGCTTGTTCTTGTTCTGCCAAAACATAACTACCTCTGTTCGATCATGCCTGCAAAACTTCTTGATTTTTTTGTTTCAACTTATTTCAATCTTGTTGATAATTTGGCTCATAAGGCCACAAGACTTTCTATGTCAAATGAGTCTTTCTTGTTAATAAGATCATGTGTTTTTCTGTGTTCATGACATGTCTCATGCAAATAACACACTGAGCATAGTCTTTATTCACGAAATCACAGATGTGGTTTCCTTTTCTTCCCAAACTATGCATGATCTTACATGTTCACAATGATTTTTTAGGAATTCAAAGTTTAGTACAAAAACAGAAATCACGTTGGTGTTTGTCCAAAACAAACGAGTTCTGGAAATTCAGGTGATTCCTTAAAAAGGTAACTATACTCTGAGAAAACCTGAAAAAAACAAAAACAGCATG
This sequence comes from Populus x sibirica, assembly GCA_019202695.1. Taxonomy (NCBI): domain Eukaryota; kingdom Viridiplantae; phylum Streptophyta; class Magnoliopsida; order Malpighiales; family Salicaceae; genus Populus; species Populus x sibirica. The sequence goes on along the minus strand of JAGMVL010001081.1, from coordinate 549,831 downwards.
AAGTGACTCTAAAGCTGAGTTTTATTTGAATGAATAATGAGAAATCACTTTGCATGTTCGCATGAAAGCAAGGCTTACCGATCCTAAATGCATGCATTTGAGATGAAGAAAGGCCATCATTGATAATCCTTTCACAAGGTCAAATATATCCTTTGCGAGTCCTTTTTTGAGCCCGGTAACGTTTTTTGGAAATAACCTTGACTAGGATCACACCCCACACTGGGGGGCAAGTGCGAGAGACATAGAAAAAACCTCAACGATTGAAAGTGCCCAAACAATACTGGGGGGCATAAAAGAAAATTCTCAATCATCAAAGTTGCCCATGTAAAGCTGGGGCATGATAAACAAAATCCAAAAGATCCAAAAGATTTGAGCTTCTCATAAAAACAACTGAGGTGATTATGCTCAACAAAAAAAAATGAAGAAAACAAAGAGAAAGAACCCAAACCTGACGCTGGGGGGCATGGAAAACCATTTTGGAAAGAAATTCAAAAGAAAAAGGTCAGGAAACAAACACAAGTGATCCTTAGTCTTAAAATCCCTTAAACACCTTTTGAGCCTGCAAAATATCCTTTTCTTTGTCATCACCCAATTTTGGGTGATTCCCCAAAATTCTTTTTTTTCTTTCAAAATAAAAATAAAAAAAAATAAAATAAAGGCTGGCAACGTGGAGAAAGTTGATCAAGAAAAATAGGCAAAATAGGCGAAATCAATATGCAATTTTCGGAAGAAATTCAAGGCCTTTCGGCGCCCCTTTGTACCCAAAATCGAAAAAAATGCAAATTTAAGGTCAAATTAAATGATTATTGGACGAATTTGCATAAAAATTAAGTCCAATAACATAATTAAATTTTTAATAGGCCAATTTGATTTAATCATGGGCCAAATTAAATTTTAATTATGTTTAAAAATTAATTTAGGTCCAAATGAAGGATTTAATTAAGTGCAAGGACTTAATTATACTTTAAATGGGTCAAAATTAATTTTATTTGGGGCTTAATTGGTGAAAAATTAAGTTTGGGAGCCTAATTTTGGCTTAATTGAGAATGGAATTTTAAGAGACCAAATTTAATTTTTACCAAGTTAATTGATTGAAATCAGGGGTCAAATTGCAAGCAAATTGAAGTTTTGGGGCCAATTAGGGACTTAATTGAAGCAATCCGAGACCAAGGACCAAAATGCAAAACGCGCGCAAGAGGAAGGATTGATGTGAAATATGGCACTTTGGCGCCGTTTTCATTTAAATGAAACAAACACGCGTTTTGGGAAAAACGACGCCGTTTCATGCGTTAAAAAAAAAAAAAAAAAGGCGGGACCAGGCGACGCGTCGCCCGGTCACTGTTCATCTTCTTCCCCACAAAGCCGCCCGAGTAGCGGCTTTCCGGCGCATTGTCTACCTCGTTTGGCCTCCAAATCCGACAACGCGTGCACCAAAATGTCCACCTAAAACCCCTTTATCCTCGAGAATGGTCCGGTCGGGTCGAAAAACTTTGCAATGGCTCCGTTTATTGGCCCAAAGTGGCCACCTTGTTCATCTCGGCCTTGGATTGCCAAATTTGGCGGTTCGAGGTGCACACTTTGAACCAACGACGTGGATTCCTCGAGTCGAATCAAGGGCCGAGACTTTTTTCCCGTTGAAGACAAGATTACCCTCTTTCCATCCCTATAAATAGGATCCAATTTCATGCTCGGAGGACGGAAAAAAGCGAGCTCAAAGTTGGCCGAAAACCAGCCTTCGTATTCATTTTTCCCGCAAACAATCCTTTTTCTGCTTTCTCTCCACCGTGGCCTTCACCCACAACCACCTTCATCACCCGGCTTCTCACCATCATCCCCACCTCCGGTAGCCATAAAACCATCTCACGTGACGCTTGCACCGCTTCTCTCCCTCTCTCCTCTGCAAAAATCTTCTCCTCCGCCACCGGGACTCCTGCGGGCGGCGACGGCAGAGCCGCGGCCACCACCTTGCCCGAAGGCTCTCTTCCTTCCCAAAGGCGGCGGGAGCGAGCTCTTTCCCGAGCCACACCAACGGCTCCAGCCAGTGAGCTTTCCTTCTCCTCTGCGGGACTCGTTTCCTTCTTCTTCCGGCCGTGACCGGTGCACGCCGCCGGCCTCACCACCTCCGGTTGCACCGCGCTCCGCCGCCCGGGCCGCCAACTCCTCCACGCCGGGTAATTCTCTCCTCCCCTTCCGCTTCTTCTTCGCCGTCTCGTTCACCGAGTGAACGGTGGACGTGAATTATAATTCACGCCTCTTGTTCACGCATGAACAGTGGACGTGAATTATAATTCATGTCTACAGTTCATGCGGTGTATTATATCCTTTTTTTTTCCAAAAAAAATTTCAAAAATTAAAAAAATCTAAATTTTAAAAAATCATTTCAAAAATTTGTGATTTTCTTAAATATTTTTCTACCAAGTTTGCTTGATATTGGGTTGTATACTTACATTGTAAGATACAAGTCCGGTATTAAAATACCCGGTTTTCTCCGAAATATTTCAAAAAAAAAAAAATTTCAAAAAAAAAATATTTTATTGCATACGGCCGGGTCCTAAATAATTTTCCAAGCATGTTTGTTTTCAAAAAAAATATAAAAAAATTTGCATCTTTCTCATGTTTTAAAAATCCAAAAAAAATGGATATCATAACTAGTTTATGATCATCTCGTTAGGGTTTGGCCAAAATGTCAAAAACTTTTATTTCAACTTTTTTTTCTAGGATCCAGATGTAGACTTTAATATTTGTGGGGTGTAAAATTACACGATAAAGTACACTCTCGGGTATTAAAGATACAAGGTGTAAATAAAAGCAATTTTAAAATTCGGACTTTAGAATGGTTAGGATTTAACCCAATAAGGTAGAGACTCCCTCATGAAGGGAGATCTCGCCTTGAACTTTAGAAAAGACCAACGAATAGAACCTCGACCTAGAAAAAATAATCAAACAACAATGCAACTTACCTTAGGTAGGGTGCACTTGGGGTGATGCGTCTTCCCCTTGCACAACCAAATCCCTTACTCGACTCTGCACCATAGGTTCCTAGTGACCATAATACTAGGTGGCGACTCCAAAGAACCAAGCAAAACCAACAATAATAATAAAAAAATCGCCAGCGACGCGCGCGAATTTTGACGTGCGGCGAGAATGGCGACTCCACCGGGAAGCCTTGTTTGGTCGGACTAAGCTTTGTTTGTTTGATTGTTGATTATATGTTTTGGCCTGTTTAAATTTACTTGTTTCAGCACTTTTATTTCTTGCTCATACATAAATACATCAAGAATAATGTGTTCATGCATTTTTAATTTTTGCAAGAAAACCAAATTCTAGGATAGGAGGGGAGTAGCGGTCCGCCCCATGACTTTCGTCGGGGTTCGCATTCGTGAAACATCCAACTATGAGCCGAGTGTTTACTTGGTGATAGCGGACACATAGTGCCCGAACCTTCCCTTGTAAACCCCTATACCGCCTTCACGTGAGGTGGTCACTGGCGGTTCATAAACCTTTTTGAGACCAAATAGAAAACATATCCCTCATATAATAACCTAGATTTTTTTTTTCTAAACTTTACGGGATTTTTTGAGCTAAGACCATGACTTCCCTTACCTTTTCGGAATATGGGGAAAGATCTGAGATGATACAAGTAGTTGAAGGGGATTGCCCAAGAGCCAAGGTTGAGGAATTACCACACATAACCAAAGTGCATTATTCCGTAGACACCATAAAGAAGTTAGCTCCTCTTCCGGGATATATTGATGAGAACTTGTTTGAGAAGAAGTATGGAAGAATTGCTCATCTAATAAAAATGCCTATTCGCATTTCAACGGTCAAAGCCTTGATACATTTCGGGATCCAAACTACGGATGTTTCACCTTTGGGGATATTGATATGACTCCTACTCTTGAGGAGTATGCTCGGATTTTAAGTTTTCCTAATGATCCCTACAAAGTATACTTCGGACAAAGAATTGAGAATACCGTTACAGCAGTTGCCAAACTTCTACATTTGGATCCAGCTTGACCGGTACAGGATATCCAATGGAGGGTTCAAGTGGAAGATGATCGAGAATAAAATGAAGACAAGATAAGGAAGAAGGGAAGTTGGGTGAGAAAGATATCGAATAATTGCTTTTGCCATCTTTGGGTTGGTTCTATTTCCTTCGAAGCCGCTTGGAATTATTAGCATTGAAGCGCTAACGCCTTCCTTGAATTTGAAGAGGTAAAGAATAACCCTACTTCAGCTATCTTAGCGAAACTTTCCTATCTTTGAACCATTGCGAGATTACATGGGAAAGGGGCAATGCGATCTTTGTATCCCTCTCTTATTCATGTGGATAGTAAGCCATTTGGAAGCATCAAAAGAAGTCTTCAATAATTTACGGTGGTTTAACATGAGGCCTCTTGAGTTGGTGCTAGCTGAAGAATGGAATGATTTGGGTGAAAAGGCATGGGTAGAAAAATACCAAGAACTTCCCCAAACTAATTTCAGATGGAAAGCTCCTTGGGTAAGTGGTTCATCTTACCTCATGAGTTGTGGCGACAAGGCATGGGTCCCTTTGATTGGCTTAACTGGATATATTAGCTACTCACCCTCATTAGTAGCTAGACAGGTTTGGAGGTGTACAACACGTACCAAGAACTTGGGCGGTAGCCGAATATACTGGTACGTGTTAAAGAAGCTAGCTCTTTGGATATGTTAGACACCATCGAAATGACTGGAAACACTGTTTTGGTCTTTAAGGAGGAGCATCAAAAAAGGTTCTCTGTAGCCCCGCATATTCGATATGGAGAGGTGGCGGTTCATCTAAGATACTTCAAGAGGCAAAAGAGCAAAGAAAAGCCCAAGACAAGTCGTCCGTGACGTTGGAGCCGAAAAGAAAAAGGGCCAACAATGAGGAGGATCTTCGAGAAGAGTTGGATAAGTTGAGGATTGAGCTCGGTAATAGTAAAAATCATCAAAGATTCTTAGAAGACCAACTTTTGAAAGAAGAAGAGATGAAGGCCTCTCTTGATCGGCGGTGAAGGAAAGAGATGAAAGCAGATTGATAAGTTAAAGAAGAACCGCATGAAGCAAATCAAGCAATTCGAATGAAGGGAAGGCCAAGAATGACGAGTTGGTAAAAAAGCATGTAATAGTGGAGCAAGAATTGACAAGTCTAAAAAAGGCCTCAGAAAGTAAAAAGACTGCCAGCAAAGAAACAATAGCTTCCTTAAAGAAAGAAAGGGACCAAGATAAATCAAAATGGGAGGCTGAAAAGGAGAAGAACAAATTAGCCGATCTCGCCCTCGAAGAAGAAAAAAGGTTAAGGGCTCGATATCGCTTGCAAGTCGAAGATGAGAGAGCGGCAAGAAGGGTAGGCGAGTCGAGAGATGAAGGGATACCTGGACAAGATAAATGGTATGAGAAATCGGATGTCCGCAATGAAAGCCGAGCTTGGGTCCCGAGAGGAAGAAGCAAATGAAATGCAAGAACAGTTTGAAGAATGGCAAGACTATATCAACAATTTTGATGCACAACTAAACACTAAGGTAGCCGAGCTTGATATAGAGAAGGAAGAATTGCAAAGGGCCAGAAATCAAATTCAACGAGTTGGAAAAGATGGTTCGAATTTTGGAGACAAACAATGAAACATTAGCCGCAAAGAATGGAACATTACTTCAAGATAACACCGTGTTCCATTACAAGATTGAACAAACCGACGGGTTAATTGACATGGTGGCTAGAAAGGCAAATGAACTACGAGCAAAGGCTACCGGGATTGCCAACAACCGCCATAAATACGAGGAATATTTGAATGAAGTTTCCTCTTTCATCAGGATTGTGGCCAATAGAGGGATATCATTTGAATGAAGACACTTTGTATGAACCACTTTGTACTATGTCTACTTTTGGGAACTTTCATAATGTGTACGAAATTTAATCAATCAATGGAATTGGGTAAAACCTCTTTGTGAGTATCAGATTTCGGATGTTACCTATATTTGGCAAAGGAAGTCATGGATTAGCTCTTTAAATCCATACGCATGCATTTGCATTCATGTTTATACATTCATTCATTATAACACACATGCATACGCCGAGTCAAAATATAGGTCCCCAAAGAACTTACCACACCCGACTTCGAGCAAGGAACATGGAAGATGAAGCATGTGCTTACCGTGAGGCTCATTTCCAAGAAGAGTTGGACTCTTTAAAGGACAAGTGTGGCTCGCCTCACCCAGCCTTACTCGAGCAAGTACTAAGGAATACCTCGGGTGAAGGTCCTTCAGCTAGGCCCGCTCCTCTCCCAACAAACCAACCTTGAAGAGATGATGGGAGAACATGCACAGGAGCCCCAACACAATCCGGTTTTCATGCGATCGCCAACACCCGTACCACCTGTACCAACACCGGTACCAATTGTCGTGGATGCATTCGTTAATGAGTCCCACAAAACTAAGCCCTCTGAGGATGTTGATCAAGACAAGATGGCAGCACTAGAGGCCAGGATTAGGGCCATTGAGGGAATAGACTTATATGACCCTATGCGAGCTGTAGAAATGTGTTTAGTCCCTAATGTGGTGGTACCAAAGAAATTTCGAGTTCCGGAATTTATCAAATACACGCACTCAATGCCTCGTTACCCATCTCAAATCTTATTGCAACAAAATGGCGTAAGTAGTGCACGATGAAAAACTACTAATGCATTTCTTCCAAGACAACTTGAGTGGAGCGGCATTGAGTTGGTATATGAGGTTAGATAATACCGGGATCCATACATGGAAGGACCTCGTGGATGCTTTCATCAAGCAATATAAATACAACATGGATATTGCTCCTGACAGAACCGGTTGTCTAACTTGGAGAAAGGAGATAAAGAAAGCATAAGAGAGTATGCTCAAAGATGGAGAGATTTGGCAAAGACAAGTCCACCCCCCTCTCTTGGAAAAGGAAATGGTTGCTCTGTTTGCTAACACACTAAAAGCGCCATACTATGAACACGTGATGGGTAGTTCGGCCCAACAATTCACGGATTCTGTGGCCGTGGCTGAACGAATAGAACAAGGAGTAAAGAGTGGAAGAATCTCTGCACCTGTGGAGAAAAAAGGTTTCGGAGCGAAGAAGAGAGAGATCGACCATGTCGAAAGTAGTTACAGAAGCAAGAAAGGGCCTTTCCAAACATATAGCCCTCAATCCTCTTCACCCCAAGTTGCCAACACCAACTTCAACTTTCCAAGTCCGACCGGAAAACTTGAACCCCAAAGCCACCAAGTAAAAAACCAAGCCGAAAGTTTCCCCAAAAGAAACTACCGAAGAACCTCGAACAACCGCCTCCATTACCGTTACCCCTAAATGAGATGTACCAAAAGCTGCTAAGTATTGGGCAAGTAGTCCCTGTGCCTTTGGTACCCCTCCAACCACCTTACCCCAGCTGGTATAAGCCGGATCTCACTTGTGAATACCATGCCGGTATAGCTGGACACAGCATCCATACTTGCAATGCCTTTAGGAGAAAACTTCTGCAACTGATCAAAGCAGGATGGATAGCATTTGAAGATGCCCCTAATGTCAATGCAAACCCTCTACCCAATCATGCTTCGGGTAGTGGGTCTGTAAACATGTTAGAAGAGGGACACACAAAAATCTTAAAGGTGTCAATGGATAGGATTTACCAAATGATGGTAGATGCAAGGTATGAAGAGGGTAGCGAAAAATGTTGTGAACTTCATAATGAAAAAGGCCACGTGATCGCCATTGTGGGGGCTTTCATAAAAAAGTGATGCAAATGATGAGTCGAGGGATGCTTGCGAATTGAGAAAGCAACGAATGAAGAGGTGTTCATGATGGAGGCACCAAAGAAAGAGGTGTGTCGAGTGCAATTCACTACCGGAAAGCCACCTAGATTGGTCTTGTCCAAACCAGTAGTGGAACATAAAGGAAACTATAGTGCTTTACCTCACGACTATGGGTACTCTTTCAAAAGCACTCCACAACCGCCTATCTTTCAAGCGAAATTGGGGGTTTGACCCGTAGTGGCGATGTTTCACCCCCGAAGAGTTGGAAAAACAAAGAAAAGCTAAAGGAAAAGAAGGGCCGACGTAATCGAAGAAATAAACAAACTCGTCACGGAAGAGGAAACCAACGAATTCCTAAAGCCGATGAAACACAGTGAATATAGTGTTGTTGAACAACTCAAGAAAACACCAGCCAGAATATCGTTATTTTCTCTGATTCTAAGCTCTGAGCCACATAGAAAGGCTTTACAAAAAGTACTGAATGAAGCATATGTTCCTCAAGACATCAATCAAGAAACCATGGAACATTTAGTGGGAAGAATCCAGGCCTCAAATTATATATACTTCACTGAAGATGAATTGAGTCCCGATGGTACTTGGGCACAACAAGCCGTTATACATTACGGTGTGTTGCAAGGATATTCGATCGGAAAGGTGCTCGTTGATAATGGTTCTCCGCATTGAACGTGCTACCAATGCATATGTTGAAAGAAATGCACATCGATGAGTCACACATGAAGCCTAGCACCTTGATGGCGAGAGCATATGATGGTTCGCCAAGTCCGATCATTGGGACCCTAGAAGTAGAGCTATATGTGGGACCACAGATGTTCTTGATAACATTACAAGTAATGGACATTCATCCATCTTACAATATATTATTAGGAAGGCCATGGATTCATGCAGCTGGAGCAGTGGCTTCTTCATTGCACCAATGCTTGAAGTATATCATGAACGGAATGCTTATAACTGTCAAAGCCGAAGAGACAGTTTCCATGATAAGAAATGTGGCCATACCTTTTATTGAAGCAGAAGATTGTAAAGATGGGAATATTCATGCTTTTGAAATTGTGAATGCAGAATGGGTTCCTGAAGGAACAATGATGAGAAAGCCTCAAATCCCAGAAACGGCAAAGATGGTTGCCAAATGCTTTTTAAAGAACGGGGTTCCTTTTCAATGTAATCCTAAGACTAGAATGCCTAGCCTGATCAAGCCAAACTATGCAAATCAAAGATTTGGGCTTGGATATAAGCCCAAGAAAGACGATTACAAGCGGGTCACTCGGGTTAAAAGAGAAGCAAGAATGGCGAGAATTGAAGGAAGAGAGCCGAAGAAGAAGAATTTGTCATCCCACCACTCCGAGTGTCTTTCCCAAGGGCTGCAGAAGTGATTAGATCTCGGCATAGTGGATCTTCACATCAATACCTTGAAGAGCCAAGAAGAAAAACGAATAGAGGAAGCGGATCTGGAGATAAAGGATGAGGTTTTGCCACGCTCTCCATTCACACCATTGATGAACCTCTCGCTAGATTTTTCGTGCGAAGATTGGCTGAAGGGAGGTGTACCGGAACTGGAAGATGGAGCCTCGCTCCTATTGTGTTTAAAAAGTAATTGTTCTTGTTTGATAATGCTCGGACTTGTTTGCCTTGTTTTGACTTGTCCGATCTTGTCGGTATTTTTAGCTCATGATACCGCAAGAATTTTCTATGTTAACCAAGCACTTTTGTTTTAATGAGATCATGCATTTTCTTGTGTCCAATCGCGTGCTTGCATTTTTTCTATCTTTTCACGAATCACTCTTACACGAGCACGCCTTACACTTTCAGGAATTCTGAAAGTTCCATCAATCCACAAAATCATTGCACTAAGAATAATTGGCCAAACTTTGATAATATGATTGCAATGGATGATGAAGAATGGAAAGAGGAAGATTTAAAAGAGTTTACTAAGCCGGTAGAAAATTCGAGAAAAAGCCCGGGAACCGGCCAGTGAGAAACTAGAAGTCATTAATGTCGGAGATGAACAAGATAGTAAGGAATTAAAGATTGGCACTCTTGTCACAATTGAAGAAAGAAATAGACTAGTCTCTCTATTACACGAGTATGTAGATGTTTTTGCCTGGACTTACGCCGACATGCCTGGTCTAGATACCGACATAGTTGTACACAAGATTCCCTTGATCGAAGGGAGCAAGCCAATTAAGCAGAAAACCAGACGAATGCGCCCGGACATGTTACTCAAGGTAAAGTCCGAGATACAAAAACAGTGGGATGCAGGGTTTCTAGATGTAGTCCAATATCCACAATGGGTAGCTAATGTGGTCGTAGTCCCGAAAAAGGATGGGAAGATTCGGGTGTGTGTGGACTATAGAGACTTGAACAAGGCGAGCCCAAAAGATGATTTTCCTTTGCCCCATATAGACATTCTCGTTGATAATGCTTGCAAGAAATGCTACATATTCTTTTATGGATGGATTCTCTGGTTATAATCAAATTAGAATGGCTGAAGAAGATAAAGAGAAGACCACTTTTGTCACACCATGGGGAACGTTTTGCTATAAAGTAATGCCATTCGGATTGAAGAATTTGCTGGAGCCACATATCAAAGAGCAATGGTTACCCTATTCCACGATTTGATGCACCAAGAAGTGGAAGTTTATGTGGATGACATACTTGCAAAATCAAAGAAAGAGGAAGATCATGTGCAAGTGTTAAGAAGACTATTTGAAAGGCTTCGAAAATTCCAATTAAAGTTGAACCCCTGCAAAATGCTCATTCGGGGTGAAGACAGGAAAAATTATTGGGCTTCATTGTGAGTGGTCGAGGAATAGAAGTTGATCCTGATAAAGCTAAAGCTATCCAGGAGATGCCTGCTCCTAGAACAAAAAAGGAAGTACGAAGTTTTCTCGGGCGCCTGAATTACATAGCTCGATTTATATCCCAGATTGACGGTGACTTGTGAACCAATCTTTCGTTTGCTCGAAAGAAAAATCCTGGAGTATGGGATGACGATTGTCAAGAAGCCTTCGATAAAATAAAGAGGTACTTGCAAAACCCACCATTACTAGTACCGCCAACACCGGGAGGCCTTTGATCCCGTACTTGACATGAGAGAATGTGAATATGGGCTGCGTGTTGGGACAACATGATGAGTCAGGAAGGAAAGAGCAAGCTATCTACTACTTGAGTAAAAAATTCAATGACTGTGAGTCGAGATATACAACAATTGAGAGGTTATGTTGTGCCTTGGTTTGGAGTGCAAAAGACTCCGGCGAAGATATGCTATACTACACAACCTGGTTGATTTCAAAGTTAGACCCGCTCAAGTATATTTGTGAAAAGCCTTACCTGTCAAGTAGAATAGCAAGGTGGCAAGTGTTGTTGGCGGAATATGACATTGTCTTTATGACAAGAAAAGGCTGTAAAAGGAAGCATAATTGCCGATCATCTTGCGAGATCATGCCATGGAGAACTACGAGCCGCTAAACTTTGACCTCCCCGGATGAAGATGTGATAGTAGTAGAGAGTGAAAGTGGGGAAAGCGATCGTGGACCCTCTACTTTGATGGGGCAAGAAATGTATCGGGGAATGGAGCCTGAGCCGTGGTGATTTCCCGGAAAATAAGCGATATCCCATTTCGGCAAGGTTATTGTTTGAATGTACCAATAACACCTGCCGAGTACGAAGCTCGCATCATTGGCCTCGAGGCTGCTCTAGAACTTAAAGCCAATAAGCTCGAGGTCTTTGGGGATTCCTTACTAATCATCTCGCGAGTCAAAGGTGAGTGGCAAACCAAGGATGAGAAGTTGAAGTTGTATCAAAGTTATCTCTTGAAGTTAGCCGATGAATTTGAAGAAATCAAATTCACCCATGTAAGCAGAGATAAGAATCGGTTCTGCGATGCCTTAGCAACCTTAGCTTCGATGACACAAGTTGACGCTAAAAGCGGGATACAACCAATAAATATCGAGGCCGAAGCTTTCAAGCCCATTGTTACTTCATTGAAGAATCTCCGGATGGAAAACCATGGTACAATGATATCAAAGAGTTTCTCCGAGCATCAAGAATATCCTGAAGGGATTTCCAAAACAGATGAAAAGACTTTGAGAAGAATGACTATGGGTTTTTACTTGGATGGGGAAATCTTATATAAAAGGTCATTTGATGGGACTCTGCTCAGATGTTTGAATGAAAATGAGATTGAACAAGCATTAAAAGAAGTCCATGAGGGGATCTGTGCTACACATGCTAATGGGCATACAATGGCGAAACAAATTCAAAGGGCTGGATACTTCTGGTTGACCATGGAGAGAGATTGTGTAGACTATGTGAGAAAATGCCATAAGTGTCAAATATACGGCGACAAGATAAATGCGCCTCCGGCACCTCTGTTCAATATGATTTCGCCTTGGCCTTTTGATATGTGGGGTTTGGATGTTATAGGGCCAATCAACCCCAAAGCGAGCAATGGGCATAGATTCATTTTGGTGGCCATCGACTACTTCACCAAATGGGTAGAAGCCAGCTCTTATGCCCATGTAACACGTAAAGTAGTCAAGAGATTTATCGAAAAGGATTTGGTTTGTCGTTATGGTCTCCAGAAGCAAGATTGGTAACCGACAACGCCCGGAACTTTAATGGGAAGTTGATTGACGAATTGTGCACCAAATGGAAGATTAAGCACCTCAACTCTTCCCCTTATAGACCAAAGATGAACGGGCGCGACAAAGCGGCTAACAAGAATCTCAAGAAGATTATCCGGAAAATGGTGATCACCTACAAAGATTGGCATGAGATGCTCCCATATGCACTTCATGCGTACTGCATAACCGTTAGAACTTCGACAAATGCCACCCCATACTCTTTAGTATATGGGATGGAGGCGGTTGTGCCCTTGGAAATAGAAATCCCATCTCTGCGGATCCCGAAGGATGCGGGATCGGACGAATCGGAATGGGCAAGGTCAAGATTTGAGCGACTAAACTTGATCGATGAGAGAAGACTAGCGCTATTTGCCATCACCGGTTATACCAAAGCGGGATAGCCAAAGCTTACAACAAGAAGGTCAAACCAAGGGTGTTCGAGGAAGGAGATTTGGTGTTAAGGAAGATCTCACTAGCGTCGGGGAGAAGATCAAAGTAAGTGGGCACCAAACTACGAAGGGCCATATGTGGTGAAAAAGGCCTTTTCTAGAGGGGCTTTAATTCGACTAATATGGATGGAAGGGATCTACCAAGGCCCCGTAAACTCAGATGTTGTAAAGAAGTACTATGCCTGATGTACTTACCTATATCAATCAATAAAATTGAAGTTTGGCCAAGATTTCTTTAGTGTGTCCCCCCTAAAAATTTATGCACGATCTCATGTTTCAATAAAGATTTTTGGGAATTCAAAGTGTTAGTACGAAACTAAAGTCAAATTGATGTTTGTTCTAACAAACAAGTTCTGAGAATTCAAGTGATATCCTAACACTCACAAAAACCACGAAAGAAAAAAACAAACACCATGAAGTGACTCTAAAGCTGAGTTTTGGTTGCATGAATAATGAGAAATCACTCTGCTTACTCGCATGAAAGCAAGGCTTACCGATCCTAAATGCATGCATTTGAGATGAAGAAAGGCCATCTTTGATAATCCTTTACAAGGTCGAAATATATCCTTTGCGGTCCCTTTGAGCCTGGTAGTATTTTTTGGAAATAACCTTGACTAGGATCACACCCCACACTAGGGGGCAAGTGCAAAAAATCCTTAATGACTAAAAATGTCCAAACAACCCCGGAGGGCATAAAAAGTCTTCAACGATGAAAGTGCCCAAACAATACTTGGGGGGCATAAGAGAAAATTCTCAATCATCGAAGGTGCCCATACAAAGCTGGGGGCATTAAGAAAAATCCAAAGGATCCAAAAATTTTGAGCAAAAAAAAAAAAAAAAAGAGAAAAAGCTAATGCAATGATGCCCAAAATCAAATGAAAAAGAGAAAGAGCCCAAGCCCAATACCGGGGGGCACCGTGGACCATTTTACAAATCAATCCCAAGGTCCGGAAATCTATGAACAAAAGAGTTTGGGATATAAGCACTAGTGATCCTTAGTCTTAAAGTCCCTTAAACACCTTTTGAGCCTACGAATATCCTTTTCTTCATAGCCAAGAGCCCAAGCCTACATTACGTGCCTAATCAAGCCCTTTCTGATCAAAGGCGAGCAATATGGATCGGTAGGCAATGCTTTCTCATGCAAGCCAAATCATTATTCATGCAAATAAAATGAATGCCTTGAAAGACGGTTCTCAATAACCCTTAAATTGAAATTTCAACCTTTTGTGACCAACCCGATGTCACTTCATGTTCTTCACATTTTCACCAAAATCAAAACAAAATTTTTCATCATATCTCGAAAAACTCTCCATAGGAATCACTTGAATTTCTTCGAATGAGTCTCTTTTGAATCGATGTCAAAATGATTTACGTATGCGGAATAGCTTTGAAATTCCAAAAATTCTGCATGAAAACAACTCCTTGTAAATTACCAAACCTTCCTTCACCTAGCCTCATCCTCAAACCCGATTTGAATACTTGGGGGCATGATCAAGCTTTGGAGAAGCAATTCACCAAAACACATAGGGTTGGCTCCATGATTCTCCTTCTAAGAAAATAGGAAATGTTGGGTTAAGTTGGAAATCTCTTCGAGATAAGGGTTTGAGGGATAAGATGTATGTTGATGTCATATCCTGCCCAAGGGTCAAGATCACAAGATGTGACTCGAGTAAGCAAGAGCGAAAAGAGACATCAAAGCTTACTGTCAGACACTCCAACTCTTGAGAAAAGAAAGGCACCATGAAGAAGAGGGGACCTATATTTCTTAGGTAAGTATACATGCATATTGATCACGATGCGTCCTCGACATATCTGTGTCTTACCATCACCTCCTTTTTGAGCGGGCATTGAGCCCCCATCATTCAGATAATACGCTTTCTAGCCCTATCTTCTTCCTTGTTAGTGTGCCTTAGAGCCAACAACCATCTTAGGTAGTGTGTTTTCCAACCATACCTCCTTTTTAGTGCGCCTTAGGGCCATCAGCCATCTTAGGTAGTGCGTTTTCCAATCTTGCCTCCTTTTGAGTGGGCCTTCGAGCCCTCACACCTTAGGTAGTATGTTTTCCAACCCTACCTCCTTTTTAGTGCGCCTTAGAGCCATCAATCACCTTAGGTAGTGTGTTTTCCAACCATACCTCCTTTTTAGTGCGCCTTAGAGCCAACAACCATCTTAGGTAGTGTGTTTTCCAACCATACCTCCTTTTTAATGTGCCTTCGAGCCATCAACCACCTTAGGTAGTGTGTCATATAACCCTATCTCCCTTTGAGTGCGCCTTAGAGCCATCAACCATCTTAGGTAGTGCGTTGTCCAACCCTCGCTCTTTTTAAGAGCTCCCTCGAGTCCTAACCTTTTAGGTAGTGTGTTTTTTCTAACCGTACCTCCTTTCGAGTGCGCTCTCTAACCTTCAAGAGGACTCATCATTCCTCAACAAGATGAGTCAACCATATCTCATCCTTTTTTTCTTCTTTACAACGCTTATTATCTAAAGTCTCTTACGAGACTTTCTACCATAAGCATTGTAAAGAGGGGGGCAATCTTGTCATCACCCAATTTTGGGTGATTCCCCAAAATTCTTTTTTTTCTTTCAAAATAAAAATAAAAAAAAATAAAATAAAGGCCGGCAACGTGGAGAAAGTTGATCAAGAAAAATAGGCAAAATAGGCGTAAATCAATATGCAATTTTCGGAAGAAATTCAAGGCCTTTCGGCGCCCCTTTGTACCCAAAATCGAAAAAAATGCAAATTTAAGGTCAAATTAAATGATTATTGGACGAATTTGCATAAAAATTAAGTCCAATAACATAATTAAATTTTTAATAGGCCAATTTGATTTAATCATGGGCCAAATTAAATTTTAATTATGTTTAAAAATTAATTTAGGTCCAAATGAAGGATTTAATTAAGTGCAAGGACTTAATTATACTTTAAATGGGTCAAAATTAATTTTATTTGGGGCTTAATTGGTGAAAAATTAAGTTTGGGAGCCTAATTTTGGCTTAATTGAGAAGATTGGAATTTTAAGAGACCAAATTTAATTTTTACCAAGTTAATTGATTGAAATCGGGGGTCAAATTGCAAGCAAATTGAAGTTTTGGGGCCAATTAGGGACTTAATTGAAGCAATCCGAGACCAAGGACCAAAATGCAAAACACGCGCAAGAGGAAGGATTGATGTGAAATATGGCACTTTGGTGCCAGTTTTCATTTAAATGAAACGGCGCGTTTTGGGAAAAACGACGCCGTTTCATGCGTTAAAAAAAAAAAAAAAAAGGGCGAGGACCGGGCGACGCGTCGCCCGGTCACTGTTCATCTTCTTCCCCACAAAGCTGCCCGAGTAGTAGCGGCTTTCCGTGCGCATTGTCTACCTCGTTTGGCCTCCAAATCCGACAACGCGTGCACCAAAATGTCCACCTAAAACCCCTTTATCCTCGAGAATGGTCCGGTCGGGTCGAAAAACTTTGCAATGGCTCCGTTTATTGGCCCAAAGTGGCCACCTCGTTCAGTCTGCGAGCCTTGGATTGCCAAATTTGGCGGTTCGAGGTGCACACTTTGAACCAACGACGTGGATTCCTCAAGTCGAATCAAGGGCTGAGACTTTTTTCCCGTTGAAGACAAGATTACCCTCTTTCCATCCCTATAAATAGGATCCAATTTCATGCTCGGAGGACGGAAAAAAGCGAGCTCAAAGTTGGCCGAAAACCAGCCTTCGTATTCATTTTTCCCGCAAACAATCCTTTTTCTTTCTCTCCTCCACCGTGGCCTTCACCACAACCACCTTCATCACCCGGCTTCTCACCATCATCCCCACCTCCAGTAGCCATAAAACCATCTCACGTGACGGTTGCACCGCTTCTCTCCCTCTCTCCTCTGTAAAAATCTTCTCCTCGCCACCGGACTCCTGCCGGCGGCGGCGGCGACGCAGAGCCAACGGCCACCACCTTGCCCGAAGCTCTCTTCCTTCCCAAAGCGGCCGGGGGTAGCAGCTCTTTCTCGAGCCACACCAACGGCTCCAGCCGTGAGCTTTCCTTCTCCTCTGCGGGACTCGTTTCCTTCTTCTTCCAGCCGTGACCGGTGCACGCCGCCGGCCTCACCACCTCCGGTTGCACCGCGCTCCGCGCCCAGGCCGCCAACTCCTCCACGCCGGGTAATTCTCTCCTCCCCTTCCGCTTCTTCTTCGCCGTCTCGTTCACCGAGTGAACAGTGGACGTGAATTATAATTCACGCCTCTTTGTTCACGCATGAACAATGGGACGTGAATTATAATTCATGTCTACCGTTCATGCGGTGTATTATATCCTTTTTTTTTTCCAAAAAAAAATTTCAAAAATTAAAAAAATCTAAATTTTAAAAAATCATTTCAAAAATTTGTGATTTTCTTAAATATTTTTCTACCAAGTTTGCTTGATATTGGGTTGTATACTTACATTGTAAGATACAAGTCCGGTATTAAAATACCCGGTTTTCTCCGAAATATTTCAAAAAAAAAAAAAAATTTCAAAAAAAAATATTTTATTGCATACGGCCAGGTCCTAAATAATTTTCCAAGCATGTTTGTTTTCAAAAAAAATATAAAAAAATTTGCATCTTTCTCATGTTTTAAAAATCCAAAAAAAATGGATATCATAACTAGTTTATGATCATCTGTTAGGGTTTGGCCAAAATGTCAAAA
The DNA here is from genome assembly GCA_019202695.1 of Populus x sibirica. Classification (NCBI taxonomy): domain Eukaryota; kingdom Viridiplantae; phylum Streptophyta; class Magnoliopsida; order Malpighiales; family Salicaceae; genus Populus; species Populus x sibirica. The sequence continues at coordinate 532,300 of JAGMVL010001081.1, read as the reverse complement.
ACTTTTATTTCAACTTTTTTTTCTAGGATCCAGATGTAGACTTTAATATTTGTGGGGTGTAAAATTACACGATAAAGTACACTCTCGGGTATTAAAGATACAAGGTGTAAATAAAAGCAATTTTAAAATTCAGACTTTAGAATGGTTAGGATTTAACCCAATAAGGTAGAGACTCCCTCATGAAGGGAGATCTCGCTTGAACTTTAGAAAAGACCAACGAATAGAACCTCGACCTAGAAAAAATAATCAAACAACAATGCGGCTTACCTTAGGTAGGGTGCACTTGGGGGTGATGCGTCTTCCCCTTGCACAACCAGTCCCTTACTCGGACTCTGCAGACCATAGGTTCCTAGTGACCATAATACTAGGTGGCGACTCCAAAGAACCAAGCAAAACCAACAATAATAATAAAAAAAATCGCCAGCTGACGCCGCGCGAATTTTGACGTGCGACATTCTTCGTAACCAATAGGCAAAGCCTACATTACGTACCTATTCAAGCCCTTTCTGATCAAAGGCAAGCAATCTGGATCGGTAGGCAGTGCTTTCTCATGCGAACCAAATCATTATTCATGCAAATAAAATAAATGCTTTGAAAATCGGTTCTCTGTAACCTTCGAATTGAATTTCAAACCATCTTTTTTACCAACCAGATGTCACTTCATATTTTTCACCAAAATCAAAACAAAAAGTTTTCATCACTTCTGAAAACCTCTCCATAGGAATCACTTGAATTTCTTCAGAATGAATTTGCTTTGAATCAATGTTAAGATGATTTTTGTGTCTGGAATAACTTTGAAATTCCAAAATTTCTGCATGAAAACAACTCCTTGTCAAACCTTCCTTTACATAGCCTCATCCCCAAACCCGAATTGAATACTTGGAGGCATGATCGAGCTGGGGGGCAATAAAAAACTCTTGGTAGGGCTGGCTTCATGATTCCCTTTCTAAAAAAATGCTAGGCGAAATTGGCAATCCTTGAGATAAAGGGCGAAGGACAAAGAAGTATGATGATATCAAATACTTCCTAGAGGTCAAGATCACAAAAGATGACTCCAGTAAGCAAGAGAGAAAAAACCGTTGAAGTTTACTGTCAACACTCTAACTTTTGAGAAAAGAAAGACACCATGAAGAAATGGGGACCTATATTTCTCAGGTAGGTATACATGCATATCAATCATAATACATTGTTTTCAACATTTCAGCAAATTGTTAATCATTCATCAAATTTTTTAGGTAGTGCGTTTTCTAACCCTACCTCTTTCTTTTTTAGTGCGCTTTTGAGCCCTCACACCTTCCTTTTGAGTGCGCCTTTGTGCCCTCACTCCCTTAGGTAGTGCGTTTTCTAACCCTACCTCCTTCAAAGTGCGCCTTTGAGCCACCATCTTTTGGGTAGTGCGTTTTATAACCCTACCTCCTTTCGAGTGCGCCTTTGAGCCCTCACCAACTTTTTTCTGGGTAGGTCACCCATTACAATTCGACCACTTCTTCATGTTTTTTTTTTATCTGGGTAGGTCACCCATTACAACACGACCATCCCTCCACTTGGGTAGGTGACCCATTACAACACGACCATCCCTCCACTTGGGTAGGTCACCCATTACAACACGACCACTCTTTCTTTTTCTATTTTTGGGTAGGTCACCCATTACAATTCGACCAATTCTCTATGTTTTTTTTATCTGGGTAGGTCACCCATTACAATGAGACCATTCCTCCACCTGGGTAGGTCACCCATTACAACTCGACCACTCTACCTTTTTTCCATTTTGGGTAGGTCACCCATTACAACCAGACCATTCTCCATGTTTTTTTATTTGGGTAGGTCACCCATTACAATGAGACCATTCCTCCACCCGGGTAGGTCACCCATTACAACACGACCATTCGTCCTTTTTTCCATTTCTGGGTAGGTCACCCATTACAATTCGACCAATTCTCCACGTTTTTATCTGGGTAGGTCACCCATTACAATGAGACCATTCCTTCACCTGGGCGGGTCACCCATTACAATAAGACCACTCTTCCTTTTTCTACTTGGGCAGGTCGCCCATGAAAATAGACCAGGGTAAGTGTGAGTGTGTGGGCTGGTCGCCCCTGAAAATAGACCACTTTGAGTACTTGGGCAGGTCGCCCATGAAAACAGACCAGTGTGAGCATGTGTGGGCAGGTCGCCCGTGAAAATAGACCAGTGTGAGTGTGTGGGCGGGTCGCCCCCGAAAATAGACCACTTTGAGTACTTGGGCGGTCGCCCATGAAAATAGACCGGCGTGAGCATGTGTGGGCGGGTCGCCCGTGAAAATAGACCAGTGTGAGTGTGTGGGCGGGTCGCCCCTAAAAATAGACCACTTTGAGTACTTAGGCAGGTCGCCCATGAAAATAGACCAGTGTGAGCGTGTGTGGGCAAGTCGCCCGTGAAAATAGACAAGTGTGAGTGTGTGGGCTGGTCACCCCTGAAAATAGACCACTTTGAGTACTTGGACAGGTCGCCCATGAAAATAGACCAGTGTGAGCGTGTGTGGGCAGGTCGCCCGTGAAAATAGACCAGTGTGAGTGTGTGGGCGGGTCGCCCCTGAAAATAGACCACTTTGAGTACTTGGGCAGGTCGCCCATGAAAATAGACTAGTGTGAGCGTGTGTGGGCAGGTCGCCCGTGAAAATAGACCAGTGTGAGTGTGTGGGCTGGTCGCCCTTGAAAATAGACTACTGTGAGCGTGTGTGGGCAGGTTGCCCAAGATAATCAGATCATTTTCTTTCCTTTTGTTTTCTTTACAAGCTTACTACGCAAAGTCTTTGCTCCGTAAGCATTGTAAAGAGGGGGGCAACTGTCATAACCCATTTTTGGGTCACTCCCAATTTTTTTTTTCCTTTTCTCCAAAAAAAAAAAAAAACTGCACGGTGCCGTTTTGAACGGCACTGTGCAGCTTCTTCTTCACTGCGCATGTAGAGGATTTTAAATCATTTTCCCCGCTCTCTCTCTCCACCCCACTTGCCAAAACACCCGCATGACCCATACCCATACAACCATACCCTGCAAGCATTATGGAAGAAAAATGAGACGGAAACCATGCCCTGCCAGCAGCTCCCATCACCCACCTTACCCCGCGCCATGGCAGGGGTAGGTGATCCTCTCCTCCTCTGCTTATAAATACCAGAGGAGGAACCAGCAATTAGAGGAGGGGGGACGATTTTTAGGCAGAAAACAGAGGGGGGATGATTTTTTGAGAAAGAGAGGAACGAACAGGGGGGGCAAAATTTTGGAGAAAGAGAGAAGCAAACGACAGAGTCAGGGGGGTTTTTGGGCAGAGAGAAAGATAAGAACAGGGGGGAATTTTTGGTGTGAAAGAGAGGAACGAACCGGGGAATTTTGAGGGTGCAAGGAGAGTGAAAGAACAGAAAAAGCCGAAACCAACAGAGAAAGAGAGGAGAGGAAGAACCACCGGCTGCGGTCCGCATAGCCGCCACCATCGCCTCCACCGTTCCTCCCAGTCACCCCCGACAGCACCATCATCGTCCAAAAATAGAAGAAGAGACGGAGAAGTAAGAGGAAGAAAAATACAGAGAAACAGAGACTGCGGTCTCTGCACAGAGAAGAAGAAGAACCGTTCCTCATCCCTTGGGCACCACCGCTGTTCCTTCCTCTCCACCGCCACAGCAACTCCACTGGTCAGAAACCGCCAGCAGCGCCACCGTCAACCTCTAACCATCTTCCTCCCCCTGCTGCAAAACCCTTGAAGAAGAAGGAGCCGGCACCTCTACACAGACAGAAAAACAGCAGCAGACACTGCCTGCCACCGCAGAGAAGAACCACCATCGCTCCTCCAACAACAGCAGCCACCATTAGTAATAGAAGAAGAAAGGAGAAGCAGCAGACAAAAGCGGGGAGAAGAAGAACCACTGAAAAAACAGAAACAGAGGAGAACAGAGCAGAAGAAAAAAACGCAGAGAAGAAGAAGAAAGGCCGACCACCGCCCAAGCCGTTCTCCGGTCAGCAACCGCCAGCAGCACGTGAGCCGCCGCCAGGTCTGCTTTCCCCGCCTCTCCCTTCTTCCTTCTTCTTCTTCCCCATGCAGGTTCCACTGTTTATACGTGAACAGTGGACGTGAATTATAATTCACGTCCACTGTTCAAGTGGACTTTGGGCCAGATCAATTATGGCCCAGCCCAAATTTCTGGGCCGGTTCCGGCCCGTCCAAAAAAATATTCCAAAAAATATTTTCATCAAAATCTGTGATTTTTTTCGCGTATTTTTCTACTAAATTTTTCTTAATATTGGTTTGTATTTTTATACCGTAAAGATACAAATCTGGTATCAAAATACCCGGTTTTCATCAAGTCTTCAAAAAAAAAAAGTGTTTTGTTTTCATGCATACGGCCAAGTCTCTCAAAGAAAAAATTACATCATATTTTCATACAACAAAGAAAACTTCAAAAAAACTAATATTTTAGCATGCATTTTGGCTTTAATAACCAGTTTATTAAAGCCACGAGAACTTGACCAATATTTCAAAAATTCCAAAAAAATTATTTTGTTTTCTTAATATCAAGGATTATGAATTTATACGTAAAACATACTCCCGATATTAAAAATGTAGCTTTCTTTTATAGACATTAGAACGGTTAGGCTTTGCCCCCCATAAGATAAAAACCTCCTTGCGAGGAGGGCTTTTTCTTGAACCATAGACGGACCAACCATGACAAGACCTTAGATTTTTATCGAGACAATAAAACAATGCGGCTTACCTTAGGTAGGGCGTATTTGGGGTGCTAATACCTTCCCTTTACGCAACCGGTCTCCGTACCCGATCTCTGAGACCAGTTAGGGTTCCTAGTGACCAGAATACTAGGTGGCGACTCCCATTCCATTTTTCCAATGATAAGAGACAAGAATTCCTTGTCTCCCCATATTTTCAAGATACACCCACACAATTTGAGTGTGGAGGACGATCGCCGCGACGCCGCGCGGATTTAATGACGTGCGACAATAGTTTCTACAAGTTCATCACATTTGTACCTCTACAGGGGCGATTGCATCATAGCAACAAGTTACTTTTCTTGGATTTGAAAGGTTGATGGTGTAGAGGTTATAGCCGATGAACACAACTGCAACATGGAGTCCATTAGGAAATATAACACTTTTTTTACATGTAGATTTTCGAAACTCATATTGATAATGGATTAAGAATGTTACAGATAAAAAGGAAAAAAAATCCATATAGCACTTCATTCTATATCTACTACTGTATGTGAATTTGTGATCAACTATCGATGTTTTCAATTGGATCTTATTCTTTCATGAACACAGCTCTTTTAAACCTTTTTTTTTTTCATCTTCTTGAGGAGGATGTGTTTCTTCCTTGTGTATTTTCTACTTGATTTTCTTGGTAATCATATATGTGGATAACATATAGCTTTCTTTCTCAAAGTTGAATATATGAATATGTCATGGCTTATGCTATTTTTAAAAAAGCAAGCAATGCAGACTACGTGATATCTGCAAACCCATATTTCACCCACCACTATAGTCGTTGAAAAATCAGGTAATATTTTTTTTCCCCATAAAAACCCAATTTCTAAGTCATTTTAACCCAAGAACACATTTCTAATATCTTTAGAACACTTACAAACCAATTCATCAATTCATAATACCTAAAAAAGGTCTAAAAAACTAAAATTAAATTGGGTTAGTTTTGACTTTCTCGGCTTAGATTTGTTTTTTAGGTAACATTGAGACTAAAGGACCACCATCAATCCCCTTTCATCGCATGAAATTCGTGGACATCAAGAAAAAAATATTTTGGTGGTTGGAAATAGTGCAAATGATAATTTTTTCTCTCATCACTAGAATTTAACGACCCCTCTCTCTCCTTTCTCTAACCGTAAAACTAAAAAATAATACAAATGAACTTTTGTACTAAAAGTGAAAATTTAAAACTTAAAGGGACCTAAATTGTATAAATTGTGTTATTTTTAAACATTGAGGACTTAAGTGTATTTTTCACAAAATATTTGGCACGTGCCACCCATGTATGAAACATTTTTCATTTTGGTCCCTTTATTCTAATTTCACCTTTACCTAAAAAATCAAAAGCAATTGGCATTTAATGAGGACCTAATTGCTTAAAATAAGACTTTGAGAACCAAAATAAATTATTAAAAATAAATAATAGGTCCACAATATTTTGTGTGTGAAAAATGCTTCTCAGTAAAAAAAAAAAAAACCCACACTTTTGATATTTACTTTTATATATATATATAGTATCATGATGCTGATCATATCAATTGAAAAAGCATCGCCACACATGATTATTCTCCTTGTAGTATAGTGATTATTCTCTAGCCTCAGTAAAGAGTAAGATTTCCAGACAAAAAAAAAAAACATCGCATGGGATTTGTTTTAGATTTATTGTTTAAAGTTTCAATCTTAAATTATTTAAGTTTATTTTGATCGCAAAGATTTATAGCATGGAAGTTTTGAGAGAAATGAATGGAAAGAAGAGTAATATTATAAAATAAATATATTAAACCACTTTTCTCTGTTTGAAAGCTAAAACTAGAAATAGAAAATAACGGAGAGAAAAATAAATCCTTAACTTTCTTTTTTTATATATATATTTTCTGATTGGTGTATGATTCCACTCATGTTGCACATCATTTCATCATCTTTGTTTTTCTTCTTTTTGACTTTTAGGCAGCCTGCGATGAAGGGAACACTATTGTATATATTACCTTAGTGTGTGTGGGATAGAGCCTGTCTCCGATCCCATTTCTTGCAGAGCATACAAAAGAATACTTCTTGTAAGGAAGTTTTCTTTCTCTGTGTTTGTTTAATCACCAATGATGTTACATGCTGATGCTTCTTAATTTCCTTCTCTCTTTTTTTTCGTTTTTCATTTTCGTGGAAAGAAGATGTTTTCGTGTGTGTTGGGCAACGGAGCAAAAACTATTTTATAAACTTTTGAATTTTTTATTTTAAATTAATTTATGGTATTGAGTTGTAGCTCTACCAATTATTTCATACAAAAATCTTCTTTAATTCTATTTATACAACTTGTTTCCAATTGATTTGGTATCAGAACAAGTTTCTTCTAATGGTTTCTTCATCAAGTATCTCTACTTTCTCCTATACAGCAACTCAGATTCCTATCTTTGACGGAGAGCAGTATGAACGTTGGAGTTCTTAGATAGAGATTATCTTCATTTCACAAGATTTATGAATGATGAGGGATATAAAGAACCACCCCGAACAGGATTTCACAAGATTATCTGCATCCCCGAACAGGATATAAATATAACGTGTTCCCACCTTATAAAAAAAATGAGATTTTTGTTAGAGAAAAAAAAAACATTTTGAAATTAGTGATAGAACACAGGAAATTAAAAACATAGTCTAAACTCCAAGCTCATGCATACAACTATCGAATCTTTCAAAAAAAAAAAAAAAAACTATGCTTTATATTAAAAAATAAAATTATTATGAAAAAAGAGATCAGGTGGAACACGCCTGTATCTCATCAAACTCAAAAGATTAGTTTGTTAAGGAGCAAAAGTGCTGTCAACGTCTTCTTTGACTCCTATCATCACTTATGCTTGGAATTTGCTTGTTTCAGCCTCACAAGAGCGAAAAGCCTCCCAAGAACGAAAAGCAAAGCCTCCCAAGAGCGAAAAGCAAAGCCTGCCTCCCAAGAACGAAAAGCAAAGCCTCCCAAGAACGAAAAGCCTGACAAGAACAAACCCCATTTACAAGTACTTACCATCCATGTCTTCTAAAAGCTTTTGCACCACTACTCTACTCCCTCATTTAATTGTTTTGGCCAATTCAACGGCTGTAATGATAACTACAATTCTATGCACTTTTCCTGAAGTGGTTTTTAATCTTAGCATTGTTCATCAACTAAGGTCTTCCCTTTTAGCATGTTCCACAAATTTAGATTCGATGAAAAATTAAGACATCGGCCACTACTCAACTCCCTCATATAATTATTTTGGCCAATTCAACGACTGTAATGATAACTATAAATTTTCATCTTTTTGTTTAACCTTTTAACCATAATAATAATAGCATACCATATGTTTATTATTAATTAATGACTGAGATAAAGATAATATAAAATGATTTAAATCCCAAATTTATTAGCTAGGAATAATTACACTCTAATGATTGGTTAAACTCTTTTTTCCCCCCTCAAATCCCATCTTCACCATCTCTATATATCCCATCTTCACCTATACTGTGATGGCGGGAAAAAACACCATCTGCTACAAAAATCCCATTTTTGTAGCTATTTTTCTAACTTTTTATAGTTGATTAATTTAGAGAGTGTTTGAAATTGCATTTTTTTTAAAAAATTTCCAACCTAGTCTTCGGAGGGGGGTGTAAAATAAAATCAAAGTTATTTTTTAAAATGTTTTTTAATTTTAAAAACACCAAAAACATATTAATTTAAAAAAAAATTAATTTTTATTTAAATTAATATGTTTTTGATCCAAAGACTTGGTTGGAAACCTAAAGCGGCGAATGAGAACATATATATTAATTCCTACACCAAATATAAAATGATATTGGAGATTATTAAGTAGTGAAGTGAAGAAAACTATATATAGTTAGGCCGTGTTTATTTTTGTGTTTTAAAAGTGTTTTTGAAAAAAATTAAATTTATTTTTAAATTAATATTTTTAGTGTTTTAAATCATTTTGATGCACCGATATCAAAAATAATTTTTTAAAAATAAAAAAAATTATTTTGATACATTTTAAAGTTAAAAATACTTTGAAAAGCAACCATAACCACACTTTCAAACAGCACTTAGAGATTATATGTTTTGTCATTACTCTTACATAGTAATTTAATGGATGTTTCTTAATTTTTCGTATACCTTTTAAAGTTACCAAAAGTTACCAGCTCTTACTTATATGTTAAGAAAGCATCTTTTTTTTTTCTTTTCAATTGTCTCATAATTAAAAACAATCGTGTGTTTCCAACATGATATCTAATATATGTCTACACAAGGTGATAAATGGGTAAAAGACAACATGATATGCAATCACAAAAGTGTTGGAACTGTGGATTGAAGTTGGATCTTAACACGCAAACTAACTAAAAATTGAAAGGTCATTTACAGGAAAATAAAATGTTCACAATATTCAAATACCATCTATATATAGATCATTACTTAAAATTAGATACACGTAAGCATGAAAAAAAAAAAAAAACTAAAACCCTAATTCGATTGTTTGTGTTTTTGTTGATTGATTAAGACAGAAAATGGCTCATGTAATGCTTGTGTCATAGAGCAGGCAGGCCCGAGACTAGACTAGACTTGATGCCTTTATTCTTTTTTTTTTTTTTAATCAAATATTAATTAGAAAACAACAAGAAAGACATGGGCTAATGCTCTTCGCCTTTAACTTCTAAAATCTAAAGGGACCAAGTTTTTCAAAATATTCCATCAGCATTAAATTAAAAAGAAATTAAAAAGAAAATTGAATCTCTAATCCTTGAACCCCCACTAATACTGTTTGGTGATTGGATGATAAAAATATTAAACAGTCATATAAGCCAGTGGAAAGAGACTTGATAAGATATTTTTGTATTTTCTGTACGTAAGCAATAAAAGAAAAGATAGAGATAGTCGAGCAATATCTTATATTTTAAAAGAATAAAAATTTCTTTTTGTGGATCACGTTGTTTATGATTCAAGGATCATGAACTCACTCCTGATGAAGCACAAGAAATAATTTTACGTGTGCATGAATTTCTTATATAATTTAATTAACGGGCTTATAGTTTTGAAACTTTATGTAATAAAAGCCATATCAAAAATGATTTTGCAGTTTCTAGCACACCTCAAGGCCATGTCCATCCCACCTTTTTCCAAAGGAGGATCGATCATCTCTATAAAAACAAAAAGAAAAGTGAGAAACATAAGGAATCCATTACATGGGAGCAGTACTGTACAACCAGCAGACCTATCTCATCTTATCCAACGGGACAGTGTCAAAATTAATAAGTTTTTAGATGGACAAAAGGCAGTCATTTTGAACACACTGCGTAGTGCATGATATGATCTAGCTAGTGCCGTGATCTCAATCAGAAAATTTCAAGTATTCAAATAACACAGCAGAAAATATCAGCAAAAATTAATTGCTCACTGTGTTTATATCTATATGTAAGGCTTAGGGAAACCCACCTTCATCCAGTGCTGGTGGGAAGCAATTTATATAAGACTGCGTAAGAGTGGATTAATCCACCCCTTGACCCCATCAAAGATACCAAAATATTTCCTCAGAACTTAAGGGACGACAAAACAAACCCTAATTTATTTTGAACTGTATAAGATGGGATGGAGCTGCCTATTTTATTTAAGAATTGTTTGATATTATAGTTAAAACTACTTGGGTGTGTTTTAAAAGTATATTTAACTTAAAAAAATATTAAATTAATTTTTTTTTCCGGAAGATATTATCGTCACTCACGAAAAGGAACAGCTTTTACACAGTGAAACTCACAAAAAAAAAGGACATGTGGGCCATGACAGGGAAAATATGTAGTATATAGGTTTCTTGTGGGCAAATCTCTTCACTATCTCTATATATCCCCTACGTAAAGGTTTCATTTAGATTATAAGGTAATATAGCTAATCTCTGCTCCCACAATAGCCTTCTCTCTTCATTGAAACTCTTTATCTCCTGAAAAGGAATGGAACAAGTACATCTCTTCACCAAGAAACTAAAACCAACCCATATAAGCCATGCTCTTTCATTTCCAACCCGTGTCCTTGAGGCTTTTCCAATTCCTGAAGGAGCCCATATGATGAATTTTGAAGCAGTCGATGCTACTGATAATGCATGGAGGTTTTGTCTCTCAACCCGTATGACTGGAGCTTACCGAAAACCCGTTCTTCTACGCTCCTCTTGGCACCGTTTTGTAGAGCAGAAAGGCCTTGCTCCCGAAGACAGGGTTGTCTTCTTCATGGAGAGAGATGAAGCTAATGACATGATCAGGAGGTACACGGTTAGAGCTCAACGCAAAGTGATGGTCTTGATGGGGCAAGATGTTTGGGTCGATGTCGAGCATCTTCCCGTATATGGTCTTTGAAGAGTTTGACATATAAGCTGCATGTTGGCACGAAAAGAGTCCTTTCCACTCCACTGGTACTTCGTTAATCTAGCCTCATAGCTACTGTTGGTTTCCAAGTAATCAATATCATGCATATTATTGTGTACTTGGTATCTTGTTTGGTTTCCAAGTTTCTTTCCTTTTCTTCTTTTGTTATTGCTTTTTTAAATTATTATTCTAGTTTGATATGACTATATCTTCTCTTCAACTTAAATTTATCCAGTTCATGAAAGTATTTATTAAATCACAGAACTTTTAGTTTCTACAATTTCATCACATTTGTAGCTCTACGGGGGCGATTGCATCATAGCAACATTTGAAAGGCTGATGGTGTAGAGGTTATAGCCGATGAACACAACTGCAACATGTAGTCCAGTAGGAAATATAACACTTTTTTTACATGTAGATTTTCGAAACTCATATTGATAATGGATTAAGAATGTTACAGATAAAAAGGAAAAAAAAAATCCATATAGCAGTTCATTCTATATATCTACTACTGTATGTGAATTTGTGATCAACTATCGATGCTTTCAGTTGGATCTTATTCTTTCATGAACACAGCTCTTTCAAACCTTTTTTTTTTCATCTTCTTGAGGAGGATGTGCTTCTTCCTTGTGTATTTTCTACTTGATTTTCTTGGTAATCATATATGTGGATAACATATAGCTTTCTTTCTCAAAGTTGAATATATGAATATGTCATGGCTTATGCTATTTTTAAAAAAGCAAGCAATGTAGACATCGTGACATTTACAAGCTCATATTTCGCTCATTAATAATAATTTAATAGTAATTATTATTGTGGTATCAGTTATTTTTTAAAATATTTTTGAATTATATATTGTCTGATTGGCGTATGATTCCACTCATGTTGCACATCATTTCCATCGTCTTGTTTTTCTTCTTTTTGACTTTTAGCCAGCCTGCGATGAAGGGAACGCTTTGTCTGCACAGTAGATCACAAAACAAGTGATTGAACCTACGAATTCTTGCACATGAAATTACACTCTGGAATTCTTGCTCATGCTTTCTTTTTTATCCAAGTACTTACCATCCATGTCTTCTAAAAGCTTTTGAACCGGGATCGTTTCTCTAGAAAAAAGTATAAATCCACATGTAAGTGTTTGTTTTCATCTGAAGAAAATTATAGTAAACAAAAATTTAGATTCGATGAAAAAGATATCAATATTATAGTCGGCGGCGGCCACTACTCAACTCCCTCATGTAATTATTTTGGCCAATTCAACGACTGTAATGATAACTATACAATTCTATGCACTTTTCCTGAAGTGGGTTTTAATCTTAGCATTCCTCATCAACTAAGGTCTTCCCTTTTAGCACATGTTCCACAAGTTTGCAATATTAAATGATAATAAAGAAGAAAGAAATTTAGCAACCTCCTTTTGGAAAAATCTCTCTTGTTGACTGAGTGTTCAGGAGAATACATGTTCCACAGGAAATGGTACATGCTCTAAATGGAAAGTTCATTGATTAACAAATACAAACCAGTTATTATTATAATCTTATAAAGACAACGAAATAGAATGTCGGCAAACCTCACCCTTGAACCAACATGTGATAGTATCAATTTTACATATAAACTATTTTTTTCTATTAAATCTATTCTGATTAAAAACTTTCGGTATAATTATTTAATGCAAAATAAAAAAAAAAATTATTTTTCGAAAAACAAACGCAATATAAAATGTTTTTGCAGATAAGAAGTGGGGAGTAGTAGGAAATCAGTTTAGTGGTAAGGATGGTGGCTACTGTTTGGGTGGACTTCCCTGAATTCTTTAGTATGTGTTTGAGATAAAGGTGTGTGTGAAAGGGAAAATTACACTCGAAGAAACAAACAGATAATGAGAAATGTAATTTGGAAATTAATATCCTGACAATTTAACGATTTTTAAGTTGGTTTCCCTTCAAAAGATTTTTTGAATAATTCAATTTAATTAATTTTATATTGTCAAGTTTTGTGTTTACATTAAATTAGGGTCAAATTACAATTTTTGGAGCTATGTTCCTAAATTTTCATCTTTTTGTTTAACCTTTTAACCATAATAATAATCGCATACCATATGTTTATTATTAATAATGACTGAGAAAAAGATAATATAAAATGATTTAAATCCCAAATTTATTAGCTAGGAATAATTGCACTCTAATGATTGGTTAAACTCTTTTTTTTTTTTTTTTCTCAAATCCCATCTTCACTATCTCTATATCCCATCTTCATCTATACTGTGATGGCGGGATAAAACTGTAGCTATGTTTCTAAACACCTTACTTTAGTGTGTGTTTGAGATAAAGGTGTGGTTGGCAAGAGAAAGAATTCTTTTAAAAGCACCTCCACTCTAGGAAAGTAGGAAACAAACCATTCACGCAAACTTGGAAAAAAAAAAACTACGCCATTTAGATTATAAGGTTATTAGCTCATCTCTGCTCCAACACTAGCCCTTCTCTCTTCACAGAAACTCTTGTATCTCCTGAGAAGGAATGGAACAAGTACATCTCTTCTCGAAGAAACTAAAACCAACCCATATAAGCCATACTCTTTCAATTCCAACCCATGTCCTTGACGCTTTTCCAATTCCTGAAGGAGCCCATATGATGAATTTTGAAGCAGTCGATGCTACTGATAATGCATGGAGGTTTTGTCTCTCAACCCGTATGACTGGAGCATACCCAAAACCCGTTCTTCTACGCTCTTCTTGGCATCGTTTTGTAGAGCAGAAAGGCCTTACTCCCGAAGACAGGGTTGTCTTCTTCATGGAGAGAGATGAAGTTAACAATTCATTTTTCATTCCATGACCAAGTCTTCAACAAAAACTTTTCCAGGAACCAAGTCTTCTTCATGGAGAGAGATGAAGTTATAATTAAAGAATATAACAAAACAAAATGAAGAGTAGATTGACTCTATCAATATAAAAAATAGTATAGGATCAACTATGGGCTAAACACTTTACAAATATAAATAAAAAAAAATGATTTATGAAAATGTTGAAATTTTGCTTTAGTTGAAAATAATAATAATAATAATAGTAATAGTAATAGTAATAATAATAATAATTAATATAGGGTAAAAGGCGCTCAACTCTTAAAAACCAATAATTCAGGATTTAATGAGATTTGTATGTTAACTGAATTTTATTATTATTATTATATTTTAATTGAAAAACAGATCAATTGGTCGAAGACAGTAGTACATGACTGGCCGGGAAGGATACACCCTTTTTGGCTAATATCTGAGATAGCAAAAAATTCTAGCACGTCATTTTCATCATCTTCGTTTCTCTTCTTTTCAACTTTTAGCACGTGCTTGTTTTGAACCACATGTACATCTTTACCATATATATATATAAACAGTATGTCAATGCATCCTTTAGGTTCCTTTGACGAGCTAGGTTACTAAATTTTCATCTTTTTGTTTAACCTTTTAACCATAATAATAATCGCATACCGTATCTTTATTATTAATAATGACTGAGATAAAGATAATAAAAATCCCAAATTTATTAGGAATTATTACACTCGAATGATTGGTTAAACCTTTTTTTTTTTTTCATAAATCCCATCTTCACTATCTCTATATATCCCATCTTCACCTACAGTCGTTGATTACCAGTAAAGAAACAAATATCAACGACTGGAATATTGGATATATCCTTGTGAATACATTAATATCCCATCGTTCATTGTGGATATACACCACGTGTCCCTACAATCTAAGAAACCACTCCCGCTTAGGCGCTTACCTCACTAAATGCGTCAGGACGCTCATGGTATACAATGACAGTAAGCAGGACTAGATTTTGAGGTAATAGAGCTAATCTCTGCTCTATATAAATAAAACAGGACGGGTTCACATTTGAAAAAATTACCTCACTAATAATCTGTTTCTTGTGGGCAAATCTCTTCACTATCTCTATATATCCCCTACCTAAAGGTTCCATTTAGATTTTGAGGTAATAGAGCTAATCTCTGCTCCAACACTAGCCCTTCTCTCTTCACAGAAACTCTTGTATCTCCTGAGAAGGAATGGCACAAGTTCATCTCTTCTCGAAGAAACTAAAACCAAGCCATATAAGCCATGCTCTTTCAATTCCAATCCATGTCCTTGAGGCTTTTCCAATTCCTGATGGAGCCCATATGATGAATTTTGAAGCAGTCGATGCTACTGATAATGCATGGAGGTTTTGTCTCTCAACACGTATGACTGGAGCTTACCCAAAACCCGTTCTTCTACGCTCTTCTTGGCACCGTTTTGTAGAGCAGAAAGGCCTTGTCCCCGAAGGTTGTCTTCTTCATGGAGAGAAATGAAGCTAATTACATGCTCAGGAGGTACACGGTTAGAGCTCAACGAAAAGTGATGACCTTGATGGGGCAAGATGTTTGGGTCGATGTCGAGGATCTTCCCTTATATGGTCTTTGAAGAGTTTGACATATAAGCTGTTGGCACGAAAAGAGTCCTTTCCACTCCACTGGGACTTTGTTAATCTAGCCTTATAGCTACTGTTGGTTTCCAAGTAATCAATATCATGCATATTATTGTGTACTTGGTATCTTGTTTGGTTTCCAAGTTTCTTTCCTTTTCTTCTTAATGTATGTGTGCCTCTCGTGCCCTATGAGCTTTGAATCGAAAGAACATAATATTGAAGCTAATAAAAATAACTAAGAGTCTTTTCCAACAAGCCATGTAAGTGAGCATTCCACCAGGACCAGCTGGGATTGGTGGTGCGTTCATGAGTTATTTCTCCTGCACTGCTGGCTTCATTGATTCCGGTGAGGCAGAGTTGCTGGCGATATACAAAGCCCAAGCTTAAGATCCTGGAAACTTGAGACCTTTTATGAGCTTCAAAATATTGTTAAGAAGACAGTTGAGGGAAACAATTCTTACACTCACTCACAAAGTGGGGCTAACCATGCAGTAGACCAACAAGCCAACAAATTAAGGAAAACAATTAAGGAAAAAACACAGAACAGGTAATAGTCAAGCTAGCTATGAAATCAAGTTCTGCTTTGCTAATGACATGCCACAACTTCCCTCTCTCAAAACGGGAAGAAAGACCACTGTTCTCAGAGTTGCCATTAATGGAAATAGCTTGACATGACTAGATTTTTTGTTAGACTTAGATCTATTAATCTATTAAAGTATTTATTAGATCATCCACCTAGTTTGACAAATCATTATTTATCTAAATACTTGTCGCACGTCATAAAATCCGCGCGGCGTCGGCTGACGATTCTTTTTGTTTCTCGTTTTGCTTTGATTCGTTCGTCGGAGTGGCCACCTAGTAATTTATTGAGGGCTACTAGGAAACCTGATATATTGGTCTTATCAGAGATTCACAGGAAAGGGACTGGTTGTGGTTAGGGAAGGTATTAGCACCCCTAACGCACCCTACCTAAGGTAAGCCTGCTTCATGGACTTGATGTGTTTTTTAAAAATAAAATTTTAGCCCAATTCTAAGGCTTTGATAAATCGCTTATTAGTTCCCAAAATATATGTAGATACATGTTCTATATTTTCATGGAAAATACAACATGATTTTATCTGTCCTTTAGATATTTGTGCATATAAATTAAAATATTAAATTCATTTTTTTAATTCAATAACATCCATAAAAAAAAATACACACATCACACACATTTTTTTTTCTATTATTATTTTCTCTTTCTTTTTTTTTCTTTTCTTTTCTTCTTTTCTTTTTACATCCCTAGTACAAACTACAATTTCAAAACAAACTAAACAAAAATTACATTAAACAAAATTACATTAAATAATTCTAAAATTACAAAAAAGCCATTCAAAAATCCATAACGTGTTGGGGCCGGTTACGTGATCGCATGAACAAAGGGCGGCGCGTGGGACCCGCGATATGCCGGAAAATGGTGGGTTCGGCTCGGCTTCTTCTCCTTTTCTCTTCTCTGCGGCGGTGACTCCGCAAAGTAATCAAAAACGCAACAAAGCAAGTTGATTTCGGTCTTGTTCTTTGTTTTTCAATCGGCTTCGTTTTTTAGATCTCGCTCCACTTCTCTTTTTTTCTTCGAATCCGCTCCTCTTCCCCTGCCTCATCTCTTATCTGTCTCATGGATTTCATCTCCTTCTCCTACTGCTTCGGGCGGCGCTGCTGGCTGATGGTGGATCCATGGCCGGCATGGAGATCGGAGGAGAAGCTGTCGTGGCCGGCCGTTGTGGGGGAGGAGCTGCTGTTTGTTGTGGTGCTCGCTGGGTCCGCGGGGGCTCTTGGAGGGAGAAGGCGGGCGGGAGGCCGGTTGCGAGAAGATGAAGAAGAGTGGTGCCCCGGCGTTGCCGTGTGGGGGGCCGGTGGCTCACCGGTGAGGACAGCGGGCTAGCGCCGGGCGGCGACAAACGGCCGAGAGAAATGTAGTGGCCGATTCTTGTGGGGAGGTGTAGAAGCCGGTCTCGTCTGTGTTGCCGAGAGGGAAAGTCTTGTCTTTGAAGGGAACAGTTGGGACGGTGATGAGCAGGGAAATGGGGGGAAAAGTTGAGCCGGGTGGAGAGGGAAAGACGAGGTGGGCGAGAAAAGGAAGGACTGGTGCACGTGGGGAAGGGGGCTGTGAACCAGTGGGTGTTGGTGTAGCAGGGATGAGAGTCCCGCTGGAAAAGGGGATGGGTCTCCTAGTTGATGAAGATGACCAGGGTGTGGGAGAAGGAAGGAAAATGAGCGCTGGTCTTCTTCTCAGTCGGCTCCAGGGAGAACCAAAGGAAGTGAGGGGTTGGTCTTGGTTTGTCTTTGGCAAAATTATGGTGCTGGCCGAGAGGTTGTGTGCAGAGGAAAGGGGCTGTGTGGAGTCTTCGGGTGGCTGGTTTGTGGGCAGCGGCTGGTGGAGATGGGTGAAGGAGAAGAAACCAACGGGTCCAAGGCTGGGGGTGCGGCGGCTGCTGCCTTCGGTGAGGGAGATGAGAGTTCAGTTTTATAGGGTTTTCCTCCCTCTGTGTTGCCTCTCTCAAATTACAAAATGACCCCCCTCCCCTTTGTAAATTTTCTCTCCCAAATTGCAAAAATACCCCCCTCTTAAAAATTCAGTGTAGCATGGTATTTATAGGAAAAGTTTTGCTAGGTTTTCAAACTAGCCCCTCAACTTTTCCTTTCCTTCTCTTTTCCTCTTTTTTTGTAAATTTTGATTTTTCTTATTTTTTTGTATTTTTGAAAGCGAGCAATATCAACGTCAACTCAACAAGGAAAATCGGTGATCATAAAATTTACGCGTTAAAAGTTGAACGCGTTCCAAATACCTTTGAAAATTTAAATTCTTTTGAGATGACGTTGAAAATGCTAAAAACGATGCAAATATATCAAAAATGCATTTTTTGGGTTTTCATTGTTTTTTTTGCTATTTTTGGTTTTTTTCTGAAAAATTATCAAAACATGGGTCAAAAATTGGGTAGCAACAATACTCATAACTTACTGTTTCTTAAACATGATATCTGTACCTTTAAGAGGACAATTGCATCGAAGCAACAAATTTCTTTTCTCAAATTTGAAAGGTTGATGGTCAAGAGGTTATAAGTGCTACAAATTACAATAGCTTTTCTTTCAACATGAATCAAGTCTTTCCCTGGGAAATATGACACTTTTTTTTATATGTAGACGTTTGAAACTCATATTAATAATGGATTAACAATGTTACAGATAAAAAAAGTTAATTCATATCGCAATTTATTTTGTATATTGTATATGAACTTGTGGTCAACTCTCGGTACTTTCAGTTGTGAAGAATTTTGTACTAGTCTTAGGTAGATTCAAATAAGATTTTTTTTTTTTTTTCTAAACTCAACTTTTTTAAACTTATTTTTTTCATCTTGTTAAGGAGGATGTGTTTCTTCATTCTACATTTTCTAATTGACTTCCTTGGTAATTATATTTGTGGATGAAAAATAGCTTTTTTCTCTCATAATTAAGTATATGAATATGTTGTGGCTTATGCTATTTTTAATTTCTAATATATTAATAACCAATCTAAAATTTGTTATGATGGTTACGCGTTATGATGGTTAGAAGTAGTTGTTTGTGCTGATTTTGATACTTCTCTTATGTTTTTTTTTTGTTTTTTATTATATTTTAATTTCACTTAGACTTTTAGATATTTAGATGTTTTCTAGTAGAGGTAGGGTTCATCTGTTTTATTTATAGGTCTTGTAAACCTTAAAGGAAATACACTTCATTATATTTATTTTTAGAGAATAAAACTTTGAATTTAAATTTTTAAGACTTGTCACTTAAGTGCATAACCTTGTTTCTTCGTGCCATTTGAATATAAAAGGATATTGAAGAAAGATTAAATGATATCCAACCCTTGTGGGGGACTTGTTTTATTGATATTGTCGTGAGGGTGACGTCGGGACTAGCAAACTTTAAGATGTTATCCTATGTGAGCCACTTGAGAGGTATGTTGTTGGGAAATGAAAGAGTTTTGGGTTTAATCATAAAATAATGATTAAGGTTTAGGAGTTGCTACCAGGTATTAAGGTTACTAGGAAACTTATGGTATGCGAAAGTTAAAGTAAGGGACTGGTTGTGCAAGGGAAAGACGCATCACCACCAGTACACCCTACTTAAGGTAAGCTATATTGTTGTTTGATTATTTTTCTAAGTCAAGTTTTTATTTGTTGGTCTTCTTCTAAGGTCTAAGGCAGATCTCTCTTCGTGAGAGCTTCTACCTCATTGGGTTCAATTCGAATCATTTTAAAGTCTAAAATTTTAGCATCGTATTTATTTTGCACTTTGTATTTTTAATATATAAGCATGTACTCCATTGTGTTGTTTTACATCTTCAAATATTAAAGTCTACATCTAAACCCTAATATAAAATGAACAAAATGATTGGTGAAGGGTTTATGACATGTTGACCAAATCCTAACAGGTAATAATAAACTGGTTATGATATCCATTTAAAAAAAAAACCATGAGAAAGATGCAAATTTTTTCTTATAAAAATATGCTTGGAAAACTTTTTAGAATCTGGTCGTATACATGAAATTTTGTTTTTGTTTTTTGGAAAGAGAAAATTAATTTAACAGTTTTGAGATTTTTTTTAATTTTTAATTTTTTTTAAGAAATGTTTCGGGGAAAACAAGATATTTTAATGCCGGATATGTATTTTATAGTGTCAAAATGCAACTCAGTATTATGCAAAAATGATAAAAAAAAATGTAAGAAAATCACAATTTGTTTTAAAGGACTTTTGAATTTTTTTTTGGAATGTTTTCATTTTTTTATAATAATATTATATTATTATTGTTAAATATATGGGTTGGGCCTGACCCAATCAACTAGGTCGATATCAGCCTAACAAATATGATGGAAGAGGGACGTTTCGTCTCTACCAGTGCCAAATCTAGGCCCTTGATTCAACACGAAAGCACCCCAACCGTTAACTCAAAGTAGTTATCATTGGCTATCAAATTTGTTGCAGGAAAATGGCTAATCGGGTGGCCATTTTGGGGTGGTGTCATAGCCTTTCTGGTGTCTTTCAGCCAAAACGAACCACATTAGGGTGTAGTTAGATGTTAGGTGATCATTTTCATGTATGTTTTATCCAATTTAATGGAGAGACGAAGCATTAAATGTCTTGAGAATGTAGCATCCTAAGTAGCGTTTTTAGCTGAAAACTTGAAGAAGAAGATGAAAAGTTTGCTCAAAACGGTGTTGTTTTGGCAAAGTGCATTTTACTCTTTTGATTTTTTATGTCTCTCAATTACACCCCTAATTGGCTTCAAATTTTCAAATTTGCTTAATTTTGACCCTAACGAACTTCAATTTCAACCTCGGATTTCAACGCCTTTTTTATTTTGATCCTTGGTTTTGAATTTATACAATTTGACCCCTAATTGACCATTAAACTTTTAAATTTATTCAATTCCATCCCTGATTTCAGCCGATTGGATCCCTAGAGTTCGATGTCTTTTGCCAAATGGTACTTGCTTTGTGAATTTCTTCAATTTAGCCTTCAATTAAGCATTAAACTTTCAGTTCTCTTCAATTTCATTCCTGATTTCAATCAATTGGGTTGCCATAGTTTGATGTCATTTACAAAATGGTCTTTAGCTGTGAATTTCTTCAATTTAGCCCTTAATGAACCTCAAAACTTTGATTTTTCTTGCAATTTTACCCTTAATTTCAATCAATTGATTTGATAAAAATTAAATTTCATCTCCTAAAATTCCAATCTTCTCAATTAAGCCAAAATTGGGCTCCCAAACTTAACTTTTCCCAATTAAGCACCTAATAAAAATAATTTGACTCATTTAAATTATAATTACGTCCCACCTAATTAAATCCTTCAATTAGGTTCAAATTAATTCTTAAACATAATTAATTCTTAAAATTGGATCCTTTACCCATTGATTTTTCTTTGTTGTTCTCACATAATTTCATATCCAAGGTAACCTACAACACTCTAATTGATCCAATTCTAGATGATTTTGCATTTCCCCCAACTTGTGTTCAAACCCCCTAATTCAAAAAATTGAATTTAAGACTCCTTACTTGAGGATAATCTGACTTTCACTTCTCAATTGGTTGAAAACTTCCAACCCCTTCCTCCATGCATGTAGCTGGCCCCAAATCCTTTCCTCCTCACAATTTCTACACTTCTTTCTTACAAATTCTCTTGTCAAATGATGTTTTTCCCTTCCAACTAATCTAAGACTTGTCAAATTTTGCTAGGCTTTGGTGTCTCTCTCTCAAATTTTTGATGGAAAAATCTAAAATTCTCCCCCTTTTTCTTTGTGTTTTTGTTGTCGGTTCAAGGAGTAAAAAATGGGGTATTTATAGCCTCATTCTTCTTAATTACATTTTGACCGCACTAATTTTCTTTTTGTTTTACAATTTGAGTTATACTTCTTATGTCTTTCATAATCTTTTTTGTTAATTGAATTATTATTGTATATATTATTATAATTTTTTATTTAATGTTTTTGTATAAGTTTGTTCTTGGGGTTATACATGCTTAACAGTTGTGCTTGCTTATTTTAATTATAACAGAAGATTGTTAAAAATCTTAGATTAACTCCAACATAATTTATTTTTACTTCAACTTTTCTTGAGCTTCTTGATGCTTTTGCAATCTTAGGAACTATATATTTATATATTTATAGTTTTTTGTTTGTGGTGTATGTGTACATATACTTGTGCATGCGTAATCTGTATGTATTCCTTATATTGCCATTATCTTTTATTTCACATGGAATGACCTTTTGTTGGGTAAAGATTTAGTGGAGGTGGTCTTGTTTGGAGCCTAAGCAAGAGTATTAGTTAGTCGTAGAATACCATATCAAGTGTTTATATCTATCAAAGAAAACATGAGATTTTAGCTATGTCATGGACATTAAGTTGCCATATGTGGCATAAAAACATGCCACTGAAATGTATCCTTATGGCTGGGGGTTTAGTCACAACAGATTGTGCATGTAACTTAATTTTTTTTTGCCAATAATTGTGATGAGTTTGGAATGAAAAACTTTAGTAGATGCATGTGTCACAATCCAAAATCAAAACGTGACTGGCACATGATAAAAAAATATATAAGGACTACTATGACCATGTTAACCCTCAAACTTATCAAGCGGATGGTAAGTTTTGATAATTTTATGTTCTAAATTATAATAATATCTATAACGAGGAGGACATGAGAGAATCACGCGGTAATTAGGTAATATCGAAAATAATATTTATTTTTGTTTTATAATTTTATGTTCTAAATTCTAATTTATTACTATGGAAGTAGGTTGCGTGATTCTTGGTATGACACCCAAAAAAAATCAAAAAGACATGTGATGGATAACGGTCTTGAAGGATGGAATGAGGTGGTGGTTTGGCGGGAATTCAAACCGCCATTCATCTCAGGGGAAATATGGACGGCATATATTGAGCACATGACCTCAGAGCGGTTCTCACGGCGCTCATAGTCCGGCGCCAACAACCGGAACCGGCAAATTCATGGTTCGGTGACCATGCACACTGGCGGATCCATCCCATTCAACGCACATGCAAAGCGGATGGTAAGATTAATTTTAATGAAATATATCATTAATTAATTTGTCGTTTCTTATAATATATTTAACTTGCAACCTATTTTTTCCTTACAGGCTGCGTCTCTTGGACGTGAGCCAAGTTTAATGAAGCTGTTTGTAGAGACGCATGTGTGGAGTCAAGACCGCCAAAAGGGGGTGCAGCAGTTCGTGGACAACCGTGCTCAGCACTTCGTGGTATGTTCGTTCATTCATTTTATTTTGTAAGTTATTATTTTCTTGAATTGAATATGATGATTTTTTAAAAAAAATTTAGGAGACCTATAATAGCCGGTTGAGGGAGAGATATGGGGACAATCTTTCGACCCATCCAGATTTCGATCCAGAGTTGTGGATGGAGGTGGGATCGTCTAGTGGACCCGAAAAAAATCAGGTCCACGGGCTCTCCAACACTACGGTCAAAAACTTGTGGTCGGCCCGTAGTGTCTCAACCGTTAGGAGCTCTCCATCAGTATTGAGCACCCAGTCTGAGGAGTTCATTGCCTTGAAACAACAATATCAACAACTCTCAACGAATTATGATCAGCTCTGTCAAATGGTCATGGAGATGAGATCAAAGATGAGTGATGATACATGTGCAGCTCCTTTTTGGCCGTACGGTCCCGGGAACAACCAGCCTCCTCCTCCTTCTCCAGCTCCGCCGCTATTTTAGTTTAATTTTGTTTTTTAAACACTTTAAATTTGTAATGAATATTTGGATGAATATTATTTAACATTATTTTTATATTTTTATTTGTTTATTAAGCTTTTTTACTATTAATAAATTATTTTTTTATATATATTTTAAATACCTACCGACAGATAACTTTCGTCGGTATTTCACTGAGAGTTTCCAAACAATTACCACTCATGCCATTATTACCGACAGAATATTTTCATCGGTGTTTACCATAACTATTACTGATGGACTATCCGTCGGTACTTACCGTTGAAAATTCAGACGGGTGTAGTCCGTTTGTAATGTTGTCGCGGGAAATTTTTTTTTGCCGCGCGTATCTGTCAGTAAGACCGTCAGTGTTTCGTCGGTGGGTGGTTTTTTTTATTTGCGACAGAATTAGCGATGGAAAGGGGAATTACCGACGATAAGTATCCGACGAACTAAGGTCGTCGGTTTAATGGTGTAGTGTTAGATTAACTCTAACATAATTTCTTTTTGCTTCAACTTTTCTTGAGATTCTTGATGCTTTTGCAATCTTAGGAACTATATATGAATATATTTATAGTTTTTTTCTGTGTGTGTGGTGTATGTGTACATACACATGTGCATGTGTAATCTGTATGTATTCCTTATATTGCCATCTTGTGCACCCTTTTAGAAGGTTAGTGAGAACAAGCAGGAAGATAAGGTGGACTAATGACAAACATCTTTTCTTTCACATGCATTGGCTTTTTGTTGGGCAAAGATTTAGTGGAGGTGGTCTTGTTTGGAGTCTAAGCAAAAGTATTAGTTAATGGTAGAATACTATAGCAAGTGTTTCTATCTATCAAAGAAAACATGAGATTTTAGCTTTGTCATGGACATTAAGTTGCCATATGTGGCATAAGAACATGCCATTGAAATGTATCCTTATGGCAAGGGGTTTAGTCATAACAGATTGTGTTATGCAACTCAATTGTTTTTTCCAATGATTGTGATGAGTTTGGAATGAAAAAATTTAGTAGATGCCATGTGTCACGATCCAAAATTAGAACGTGACTGACACATGATAAAAAAATATATAAGGACTATTGATTAGTACTTAAAAGTGCATTCTCATTAAGGCTTTATATCATCGTATTGCACTAAAGTATCGTTAAATTCCCTAACTAAAGCATGTTTTATAATAACAAGTCTAATAATATAATATATCTTTAATTTATGGTAAATGCTTGTTTTGAATGCAGGTATATCTCACAATTCAAAGGATTGATTGATGTGATTAACAATTGAAAGTGAAGAGACAAAAAGAGGACTAGGCTAAGAGAAGAGATGCTGGTTCAATTCCAAACTGGAACACCATTCGGTTATTTAATCATAACTGGAGTTGTAGAACTCGGATTTAGGTCCACTTTATATGGATGGAAAGATAAGACATAGACCTAAAACTTTCATGAAGGGTCCAAGACTCAATTCTGCCGTTTTCAAGTTCAAATCTTAGCAACAACGGAGAAGTCGGAACCTGTCCTGCAGCTCAAACACTGTTCGGTTTTCAGCTCATATCTTGAGTTCTAGAAGTCCAAATGAGCTCTGGTTTTTTTTGTTGGAAAGCTGAGATAATTTCCCACAGCTTTCATGAAACAAAGGGCTCAAATTCTGATGTTAGCAATGACGTTTTGGCCAGCCAACAATATCAAAAATCTGCCAACAATTTCAAGAACCAGCTGCCAACAATGTCAAAAACCAGCCACCAAATCAATGGTTGGCCACCAACTATTTTCTTAGTCCACCAATAAATAGTTCTGAATCTTAGCCTATAAAAGGAGGCATTTGCCATGTATTTAGATATATTATTTTTCAGATCAAAATCATGTTCTTGCTTTCTTTCTTTATATCTTTGTAATGTTCAAGTTTTCTTTCATGTTATATTAATCTCTTGTTTATGCTTTTTCATTTCCTTTCATATACTTAGTTAACTTATATCATAATCATGTCCTTATCTTGTTTATTTATGTTTTTCTTCTTCATTATGTTTAACTAAGTTAATTATGTCAAGGTGAAAATGTTTTACTAATGGTGTTAGAATAGGTATAATATAAACTCAACATGGACTTTAATGTTTATATCCAAGAAAAATTGTTATT
The DNA here is from genome assembly GCA_019202695.1 of Populus x sibirica. NCBI lineage: Eukaryota > Viridiplantae > Streptophyta > Magnoliopsida > Malpighiales > Salicaceae > Populus > Populus x sibirica. The sequence goes on along the minus strand of JAGMVL010001081.1, from coordinate 506,339 downwards.
AGCATGTCTTATCTTTTTATCTTACTAATCCTTAATACCTTGCTTGTTGAATGGTTTATTTAGATTTATGTTGTATAACACTTGGTACATCGAATGCTTGATCCTTCATAGTTTTGGTAGCGACATCGTTGTTATGATAGGAACTTGATTTGTTGTTAACATAAGCTAGCAACATGAATGCCCGATGATATTTATAAGTATGGTGTTACTTAGACAAGATAATTAATATGATCATGTTAATACTTTATAATGAGCCATTAATGATAAATCATCCGATTAGAACCTCCTTTGTGTGTGGTTTCTAGTTGAGTAATAAAAAGAGTTTATATTATATTTATTTGAAATACCATTAGTGAATCCTCTAACCTTGACATTTGTTTTTATCATTGTTTAATCCTTACATTAATCTTCCATCTCAAAGTTCTCATTAATTTCTTCCTCTTCTTCTTTTTATTATTATTATTATTATTATTATTATTATTTACATTCTTGTTATATGTTATATACGTTAAGTATGCTCTTGTGTTTGATCAAGGATCCCGACATTATTGGTCTTGCCTTGTTCATTCGCATCGAAATCTGTTTATATTATATAATATATCTCTTTGATCTTTTCATAAAATCGGTATATAAGTTTGAAACCCGTGACCCGATCTTTTAGATCATTCTCGGGTATAACAACGCCACGTACTGATTATTATTATTATTATTATTATTATTATTATTATTATTATTACTACTATTATTATTATTGTTGTTGTTGTTGTTGCATTGTTATTTATAATTTATACAATTAACCTCTCTGTGGTTCGACCCCGGTCTTGCCGGGTTATTTATTACTTTGACACTCCTGCACTTGGGAGAAGACATCAATCTTTTGGTCGTGTCAACTATTATGACCATGTTGAGCCTCAAACTTGTCAAGCTAGAACATCTTCTAAACAAAGAAGATTTGAATGACTAAACAATACAATTGCATCAAACATATATATGTACTCATGTCTACTTTTAGAAATTATGTATAACTTTGTACAATCATTTCAAAACACACTCAATCCATAGCAATTACAGAATTTAGATCATATCTTTATACAATTAAAACATGAAAAATACAAGACAAACTCTCCAAGAAATACAAGGGCAAACTAACCACAAACTATCTTTTAGTAAATATCCAACTTTTCCATGCTTTAAAATAAATATGCCTACAATAAAAATAATTGTGTAAAAGAATGAGTTTTAACAACTTAGTGACTAATTAATATAAATATATCCAAGAACAATATATTCAAACACACATACAATGATTTATTTATGTATTTTTATACTAATGCATAATCTATCACATTATTCCTCAAGTACAACAATTCACATAATTGGTATAAAGTTTCAAAAATATATGATGGTAAATCACAACAAATACATCATTTGCATGTCTCATGTTCACACATCAAATACATCATTTGCACACACTGCATGCACACATCAATTCACCCCAACCAAATGATACCAAAATGAATATATCACAATTCATACAAAGAAGCACGCATATATCATAAACATTATTCTTAAAGACACATTTTATAAAGATTGTTCACATTTATTCAAAAAGTTTGTAAACCACAATCTTCAACCAATTTCTTACAAAGAAGCACTATATGGGTTTCCAAAGTACTTAAACACATTTAAACACATCATATAATTAATTCCAAATTTAAAAATAAAAATTAATAATAAATCATCAATAATTCTCAAATATTTATCAAAACCTATCTTAAAAATTGATATTGATAGCTAGGAATTAAATTGTAATTTTTCACAATTTAAGGTGGCAATCATAATTTTCCAAAAATACGGATCAAACTGTGTTTCTTTCATCTTCAACCTCAAAACAGATTTTTCAAAATTTCAACATGAATTTCTTACAAAATTCTTCTATATTTACCTATTTGCTTTCTAATAACAAGATTTCATAAGGTCTTTTACACTAAATAAATCAATTAAACAAAATATCATTCCAAACCCACTTCAATTCATATCCATATACATATAATACTTAACCATATATAAATTAACTTCAACAAAATGACTCGTATATCAATTCATATCATATAAACCTTAAATTTATTTTTTCCACGACTTATTATAATTAAAAAGATCCAAAGCAATATAATAAAGTGATAGAAGAAGCTAAGTAAACTTACTGAGGGAAGAGGCAGGGTTGGCTAGGTTTTTTTTTTAGGAAATAACAAAGGAAAATTAAATGAGAAGGTTTTGTCACCTCATGCTTTTATTTATATGTTGGACCAACAAAGGAAATTAGGCAATTGGGTTTTGGTTAAAGACCAGCAAAAACATAAATAAATGGTCTTTTTTTTAAAAAAAACAAATACGGGCCTCACAACATGCTTGAGTTTTTTGCTACTTGAGTGGCAGATTCGAGACCATAGGGGTGAAGGAGAGAATATGCATTCCAGAAGCATGTTTTGCTGCTTCTTGGAAGCACACCTTCTTTTTTGGACACTATCCTTTTATTTTGAAAATTTTAGGGTATAAAAGTTGTCGTACCCGGCATCACGGTGACCTTTAAAAATTATATTTGTGAAAGAACAAATTCCTAGCATCTAGTTCTTAGATGTGAAAGGTCTTATTTAAATAGTCGTCACCTAATATTATGGTCATTAGAAACCCTAACTAGTGAACAACGATTCTATGATACAAGACTAGTTACACAAAAAGAAATATATTATCATCTCTTAAGCATCCTACTTAAGGTAGGTTGAATTGCTAGTTTTGTCTTAAATTGCTAAGAGTTTGTTAGATTATGCTACTAATGGTCTACTTGTAATATTCCTGACTCTAGCGCCAATGAATATTCGGATACGAATACTACCAACTCTGGCGTTGAAAAATATCACGTAACACAAAAAAGTATGGTATTTCTGACTCTAGCGCTAGTGAATAAACCAGTAAAATTTGAAAGCAAAGCATACATTTTTTTGTTATTTTTTTATTAAAAAATATGGGTATATATCGCATATCAAATTCGCATTTTATAGTAAAAATCTACAAATTAAATATACAAAAAATATCAAAAAAAGCATGAGGAATCCACAAATAAATTCAAAAGGATCTATGAATTTTTTTAGAATTTTTTGGTATTACAAAGGGACTCGTTTGGTCAAATATCAAAACAAATAGAAATAAAAAAAAAAAATTGATACAAGAATATGGTAGGCAAACTACACCTTCAACCTAAAACAAATTGGGCCAATTGGCTTGAGGCCTTGGTTAAGCCAGTCTTAGCTATTTTTTGTTTTTCTTGGGCTGGATCCATCTCAACCACACGGCCTGGTCAACAACACTTGCGAATCGTGCATGTACGAGTTAATTAAAATTCAAAGTGCATAGTGTCTTGTGACTCACTACCAGAAATTCGCTAAATACCAACGGATTTACCGACGAAATATTTTCTGTCGGTATTTTGAGGTCGAAATTACCGACGGCCACTTTCCGTCAAGTAATTCGATCGGTAAAAACCGACAAAAACTTTTCCGTCCGTAATTCAGTCGGTAAATACCGACGGAAATTTTTCATCGGTATTTACCGACTGAATTACGGACAGAAAAGTTTTCGAATTTAAAAAAAGGCGGGTCGCTGACGTGGAGGTTTTGGCGGGTTTTTTTTTTTTCCGACGGAGTCAAAACGATCCGTACAAGGTCTTAGGTAAAGTGATGTGACCGGTTCGCCGTTTAAATTTCCGACGGACTCACCGAGGATTTGAAATGGCAGATCCATACGGTAACATGTCTATGTTTCGTCGAGATCACCGGCGTAATAACCGACGGAGTGTCCGTCGGTAAAACCGTCGGAAAAAGTTAATATATGACAGCTCTGCCGACCCTCTCATCCCCTATTTCTCCTTCTTCTTCCTCATCCCAACTCTCCCCATCCGCAAACAACCGGCCCCCCTCCCTCCCCAAAAAAAAAAAAATCTTCCTCATATCAAGACAACAAGTTATATTTCTTGAAGTTTTGTGGTCACGACATCCGCGTGTTCCGATTTACCGACGGATTTTATCAATTTTTGTAAGTAATTATATCTTTTTAAATTTTAACATTTAATTAAATGTCAATTTTATTGTTTTTTTAGTATATGTATTTTGTTAGTAGATGTACATGTTTTATTGTTATTTCTCAAACAAACTTGTAGTATATGAATGTATAATTTTGTACTTGTTATGGTTTGTTTTAGATTTTGTAAGATTGTATTTGTTTGTAAATTGTTATTTCTTTATGGAATTACCGAATTACATGTGCTATTTTGAAATAATTAATAGCTTGCTTAATGGGCCCGTTTAAAGTTTTATCAATGGTATTGCGGAGTGGTAATTTCGTAAATTTATATTTTTTAATTCGTATGGACGTTGATAAATGATAATGAATATTTAATATTTATGAGAAGTTGTGATTGGTTTGTTGGATAATCTCGAGTTAAAGTAATATTTGTACAAGTTTATTTACCTAACTTAGTTAATTAATACATGATGTCATCATAATTTTATAGAGGTTCAATATAAGTCATGGATGATCGTTCATGGATGTATCGAGATTCACCCCAAGGATTGCGGAGGATGGATTATTGTAATGGGGTTCGTGGTTTTATTAATTTCGTAACATCTATTCCCGTAAATTTCATCGAGGCGGTATTAGGTGTCCATGCAGGGAAGTGTGAAAATAAAAAGTATCTCGCATCCGGATGTTGTAATGATGCATCTTCTACACAAAGGGTTTATGGAGAATTACCGGTGTTGGTATGCACATGGAGAAGTATTTGTTAGCGTAGAGTGAGAGGAGAATGGAAGAAACGGTGGTTGGGTCTACTTCTAGTGCTAGTAACGTGCATGAAGCGGCAAATGACAACACTAATCCTTACGAAACATGGTTATGGATGCAATGAGAATGAATCAAGGTAATGGCAAGTCAATGTCCAATCGTAGAAGAAGAACCTAATGTAGATGCAGCTAGGTTTTTTGATTTGTTGAAAGATTCCGACGAACCATTATGGGATGGCCGCACGAACCACGATGAGAATTATCGGCCGTAGCACGGTGTTCACCATCAAGTCGATCACGGGTTGAGTGAGGCCGGGTATGACAAGATTATTGAATGGGCAAGAAGCATTTTACCCGAAGGGAACAGCCGAAAGAGAACTTTATCTTTGCGAAGTCCATGATGAAACCCCTCGGTTTAGGATACCAGAAAATTGACATGTGCCCTAACTTCGCATGTTATACTACCTTGAAAATGCTTTGAGATGACCGAGTGCATGACATGCGGGCATTCCCTTTACAAACCTAGAACTGCGGGGAAAGACTCTAGTGGCATATAAAAAACTTAGATACTTCCCGATCACACCTAGACCGCAAAGGTTATTCATGTCACCAAGGACTCGCTGAGCACATGACATGGCAGCAAGCACACCATGTGGTTGATGGAGTGATGGTTCATCCTTCGACGGCGAAGCGTGGAAACGCTTTAACGGTGTTCATCCTCACTTTTCAGCCGAATCAAGGAATGTGCGTCTTGGGTTGTGTATAGACGGATTCAACCCATTTGGGTCATTTGCTTACGCTCCTTATTCTTGTTGGCCGGTCATACTCACGCTTTATAACTTGCCACCGGGAATGTGTATGAGGCCGGAGTTCATGTTTTTATCTATTATCATACCCGGTCCAAGAAGCCCGGGCGGAATATAGATGTTTGTCTTCGACCGTTGATTGATGAGTTGGCGCAGTTGTGGTCCTCCGGAGCTCGACTTATGATATATCGAGGAAACAAAATTTCCTTATGAGGGCGGCATTGATGTGGACTATCAATAATTTTCCAGCTTATGGAATGCTTTCGGTTGGAGCACGCATGGGAAACTCGCATGTCCATACCGCATGGAAAACAACAAGGCATTCACGCTAGCAAATGGAGGTAAAGCTTCTTTTTTTTGACTGTCACCGTCGCTTCTTGCCACTTCATCACGGGTATAGAAAGAACATAAAAGATTTCTTTCTTGGCAGAGTTGAAAAAGATGTTGCATCCCCGCGTCTTTCTGGTGAAAAATTGCATGATGTTGTCTTAGAGTACGGTGACATTGTGTTTGGCCTTCAATCAGGAAAGCAAAAGTTTCCTGGTTTTGGTTTGACCCATAATTGGGTAAAGCGAAGTATCTTTTTTGAGCTTCCTTATTGGAAGACCAATCGCTTCGCCATAACCTTGACGTCATGCACATCGAAAAGAACATGTTTGAGAATATTTTCAACACCGTCATGGATGTGAAGGGGAAGACAAAGGACAACATCAAGGCTAGATTGGATATAGCTTTATACCGTAACCGAAAAAATATGGAGTTGGTTTATGATGAGTCACGGGTCGCAAAACCAAGAGCAAGCTTCGTGTTAGAGAAAAACGCATAACTGCTAGTCTACAAATGGCTTAAGAGTCTGCGTTTTCTGGATGGACATGCATCGAACATATCAAGGCTGGTTAATATAGAGGACTGACAGGATTGTATGGAATGAAGAGTCATGATCGCCACGTGTTTATGCAAACACTCATCCCATTAGCTTTTCGTGATTTGTTGCCAAAGGGAATATGGGATGCACTCACGGAGATCAGTCATTTCTTCGAGATATATGCTCCAGCAAGTTGAATGTTGATCACATTGAGAGGCTTCAAACGAATATTGTCGAGACACTATGCAAACTTGAGATGATATTCCCTCCATCATTTTTTGACTCAATGAAGCATCTCCCTATACATCTACCGTTCGAGGCAAAAGCTAGAGGACCGGTCCAATATAGATGGATGTACCCATTCGAACGGTTAGATATTACAATTGCAATGTAATTCATATATAAAAGTATTTTATATGTTTTTCTTAATTGAAAATACTTGATTAATATTTCAATGCAGGTACTTGTTTAATCTCAAGAAAAAGGTTAAGAACAAGGCTCATGTTGAGGCTTCGATATGTGAGGCCTATATTGTTGAGGAGATCTCAACATTTATCTCGTACTATTTCGAACCTCATCTGAGAACGAGAATCAATCGCGTTCCACGGCATGATGATGGCGGTGAAGTGCCTTCCAAGTGGGAACTTGTCAATATTCTCCAATACTGGACGACCCACACCTAAAAATGCCGTAAGAGAAAGATATTTGTCGGAAATAGAGTTCAAATAAGCACACAACTATGTTCTATTTAACTGTGATGAGCCGAGACCTTTTATTCAAGTAAGTTTATACTAATTAAACTTTGTTAGTAATATACTGTTAATTATATATTGTAATATCATACACTCATTATCACTTGCAGGCAACATCGTCAATATTTGCTCTCCAATAACTCACAACTGATTGAATCCCAGATCTTTCAATTACAAGATGAGCGGCTTGCCACGTGGTTCGAGAACACATGTAAGCACTATCACAAACTCATTCTAACTTGCAAAATTACCGTACGTATGCATGTCATTACGAGATTCTCGTTCATTTACTGTTTATTGATGTACATTACATGCAAGGTTTATCAAATGGGAAGGAGTGCACCTAAGTCATTGTCTTTACTAAGCCTGGGGCCCGAAAGAAAATGTAAGTGCTACAACGGGTATTTTGTCAATGGATATGTTTTCCATACGTAAGAATACGGGCAAGGAAGAAAGACATAAAACAGCGGTGTTTGTGTTAAGGGATCCACTAGTAGTGAGTTAGAAGTTGACTACTATGGTAGATTAGAAGAGGTCGTCGAACCGCAATATCATAACGAGCGGAATATAGTGTTTTTATTCAAATGCTATTGGTATGACATGAGTGACAGAGGAATCAGAGTTGATCCGTACTATGGTCTGGTCGAAATCAACTCAAAAGCTAGACTCCGCAACATAAACGATGTCTTTGTTTTCGCAAAGCAATGTCAACAAGTTTATTACACATACACCCCTTCATTTAGAAAGGATCGATCAAGAGTGGATTGGTTGTCCGTTTTAAAAACGAAACCCGGGGGTCGTGTCGAGGTTGTTCGGGATGAGAATGAAGACACAAGTGTGCGAGATGAAGTCTTTCAAGTTAGTGAGGTGGTTGAACCATATCGAGTTGCTCCTTCGATTGAATTGGAAGAAAATTCAAATTTTCGTGTTTTCGATGATAGTCTTGTTGATGTTGACGCAGATAAGTTAAATTTTGTTTTGAGCTCTAGCGGACAACCAAATATCGATGAAGAAGATGATATTCATATTGAAGATTGCGATGAAGGTGATGACAATTCAATTGATGACGAAGAAGAAGAAAATTCGACTAACTACCAAAATGAAGCCCTATGTAAAACCCTTTTTTACATGTAATTTAGATTATGAATGATATATATATTTTGAAACACAAAATATTTATTACTTGAAATAATTAGTTGAAATGCCACAATTATGATGGATGATATATTTTGTGACATGAAATAATTACTTGAAATGCCACCAGATCACCGACGGCCACACCGACGGCCTTAAGTCCGTCGGCATTTCACAGAGAGTTCGAAAATAATTACTTGAAATGCCACCAGATCACCGACGGCCACACCGACGGCCTTAAGTCCGTCGGCATTTCACAAAGAGTTCGAAAATAATTACTTGAAATGCCACCAGATCACCGACGACCTTAAGTCCGTCGGCATTTCCTAGAGTTCGAAAATAATTACTTGAAATGCCACCATATCACCGACGGCCACCCCGACGGCCTTAAGTCCGTCGGCATTTCACAGAGAGTTCGAAAATAATTACTTGAAATGCCACCCGATTACAGACGGCCACACCGACGGAATTAGTCCGTCGGTGTTTCACAGAGAGTTTGAAAATAATTACTTGAAATGCCACCAGATCACCGACGGCTACACCGACGAATTTAAATACGTCGGTAAGTTGTCGGCGGTTCAATTTTACCGACAACATTACCAACAGACTGCGCGAATTTCAAAGGGTTGTGCATTAAATGCGCCTCTGACCGCGTAACATTACCGATGGAATTACCGACGGACCACGAAAAATATGGAGGGTCATTAAAAATTTTGGTGCGAAATTCAAAATTTGCCGACGGATTTTTAACACATCACCGACGAAATAAATTAAAATAATAATTAATTTTATATCCGTCGGTGAAGCCGTCAAAACCGCCATATAAGTTCAAGTGACGCCCGCTCAGTTCATTTTTTCTTCTCCTTCGTTTCTCACCTTAAGCTTTTGATTTTTTTCCTCTCCATTCTTCAAAGCTTTCACCTCCAATCTCTAGCAAGTTTTCTTCATCATCTTCATCAGTTTAAAAGGTTAGTGTTTTCTCTATTTCATTTTACTTTAATAGTTTTTTTTTGCTATTTTTTTGGTTATTTTTTTTGTTTTGGTGTATTTTTTGTAATGTAGATAAAGTCTATAGTTTTTTTTGCATAATTCATTGCTAAAGTATATAGTTTTTTTTTTTTAATTTTTTGAATATTTTTTATTGTTGTATTGGCATAATTATTATTAGTTAATTTGTTGAATTTTTATTGTTAATGTTGAATTTACCATAGAATTAGTAATTGAATATGTTGGAATAATTATTAATTTTACTTTATTATTGCATGATTTGTGTTTAATTTGTTCCATTTATTTTGATTGTTATTCTAGAGTTTTTTTTTTAATTTATTGTTTTGTTGTATTGGCATAATTATTGAATAATTACTTGAATTGTAATTGTTAATGTTGAATTTACCGTAGAATTAGTAATTGAATATGTTGGAATAATTATTAGTTTTACTCTATTATTGCATGCTTTGTGTTTAATTTTTTCCATTTATTTTGATTGTTATTCTAGAGTTTTTTTTTTTATTTATTGTTTTGTTGTATTGGCATAATTATTGAATAATTACTTGAATTGTAATTCTTAATGTTGAATTTACCTTAGAATTAGTAATTGAATATGTTGGAATAATTGGTATAGATTGGGTAAATTGGTTGTGGCTATTGTTAATATGTGCAGGTTTGTGGATTTGGGTAGTATCCCAGATAGGGGAGGTGTCGTCGAATTTTTTTTTTTACATTTGAATTTAATTATATAATTATTTGTATCAAATTGTGTAGATGCGTAGAACGAAAACCGAGCCGATCGCTCAGGTGCGGTCGCAGCTAGTTCGTCTAGCAAATGAGGATGATATTTCCTTAGGTGCCTCTCAAGAAGAGGCACCTACACCACCTGCGCCAACAACCGATGCTTGCCTCTTCCAGCGGTACTTCACAGCAATAGAGGCGGCTTGCCTTCGCAAGCGAATCAATTTACCCGCAAGTACGAGGCACGGTGGAAGGACGACCTTTCAATGTAAGTTTGTTAAGGTTTTAGTTTTTTTTTAAAAAAATTACAACATAATTTATGAAGTAATCACTATTGAATTTATTTCATTTATTTTCAGGTTCACAAACATTGAAGCCGCCGAGTAATATCATCGGCGTTTAAATCGTCGATGGAGATTCCATTGTTTCAATGGAGTCGAATATCCAAGCATCCCGAATGGATGCCTCAAATCAATGCATGGTTTAACAGGTTTGAGGTTGGTATTAATTTATAATTTTCAGCTTATTAATATAATTGTAAATAAATTATTATTTTTATTTAAACTTGTTTATTTATACAAAGCACAAATTCTACTGGGACATTGAGCATAACACTGTTGTGAGGAGGGTGTGGGAAAATCACGCGGCAACTAGGTAAGATCGAAAACAATACAGGATTTTTTTTAGACAAAAATTTATGTTTCGAAATGTAATTTTTGGTTGCGTGAAGCGGAGTTGCGTGATTTTTGGTATGAAGCACGAAAAAAGGCAAAAAAAACCGCGAGGGATAAGGGTTTCCAAGGCTGGAACAATGTTGCGGTTTAGAGGGATTTCAAACCGATATACATCCCGGAAGATATATGGCTGCACTATCTTGAGCACGTGATGTCTGAGCGGTTCACACGACGCTCATAGTCCGGTGTGCCGGCAACCGGAATCGGCCAATTCATGGCGGGGTGACAACTCACACCGGCGGCTCCGTTCCGTTTGCCGCACATGCGAAACGGATGGTAAGATTAATTTAAATGAAATATATCGTTAAATTCAGTTGTTGTTAATATATCTTTTTTCATTATAGGCCGCGTCTCTTGGACGTGAGCCGAGCCCGATGGAGCCGTTTGTGGAGACGCACGTGCGGAGTCAAGACCGCGGAAGGGGGCGCAACAGTTCGTTGATAACCGTGCTCGGCATTTCGTGGTATGTTTGTTCAACCATTTTATTTTGTAAGTAATAATGTTTATTGTATTGAATATGATGATTACTTTTTTTATTTTTTTATTTTCAGGAGACCTATAATAATCGGTTGAGGGAGAGATACGGGGACGATACTTTGACCCATCCGGAATTCGATCCGGATTTGTGGATGGAGGTTGGCTCGTCGGCGTGGACCAGATAAAAATCGGGTTTACGGGCTCTCCAACACTACGGCCGACAACTTGCGGTCGACCCGTAGTGTTTCAACCGTTGGGAGCTCCTAATCAATAGCGAGCTCCCAATCTAAGGAGTTCGTGGCTTTGCAGGCAACTCAATGAGAAATACGACAACCTACAAGCGGAGTACGCACAACTCAAAGCCGTCTCATGCACAACAAAGAGCGGAGTCCCGAGCAATTCAAAGCGTCTCAAGCACAACAAAAAGCGGAGTATGAAGCGGCTCAGGAAAAGCAAAAAGCGGCTTATGACCAGCTTTACGAAATGATTATGAAATTGTCAAATAACGGAACATGTGCGCCTAATCCTTTTTGGCCGTATAACCACCAGCCTCCTCCGCGATCTCCTCCTCCTCCTCAAGCTCCATCATCTTTATATTAATTTGTAATCAACATTATTTACCTTTAAAACTTCATTTATTATTTTTCATGAAACATATTCAGTTTGTAATGAATATTATTTAACTTTGTTTTTTTTATGTTTAATAAAAATTTTATTTGCATAATTGGTTTGTATAACAATTAATTTATATAGTTTTATATTATATATCCTAAATAATTTTTTAAAAACAAATTAAGAAAAAAACTATTACCAAGGATTTTACCGACGGATGAATTCGGTCGGTATTTTAAACTTTCACCGACAAACTTACCGACAGAATTAATCCGTCGCCATTTAACAGTAGCTTCCACCAGTACCGACAAATTTAAAGAAGGACATATTTCGTCGGTATTTCATACATTCACCGACTGATGTAACGACGGATATTGTCCGTCGGTAAATTCAATTTCACCGACGGAATGAAAATCCGTCGGTATATTTCAAGCGGGAATCTTTTTTTTTTGGCGCGCACGTTACATGCGTAAAACCATCGGTAAATGATTTTTTTGTTTTTCCGATCGATATACCGACGGAATGAGGAATCACCGACGAAGGTAAAGCCGACGGACGTATTCCATCGGTGATGATGTCGGTAAAAAAATCACCGACGAACTTCTAATCACACTCCGACAGAATTTTGCCGTCGGTAAACCGTGAAATCTTGTAGTGATCGACGGGGGTGGGTGTTGGGATATTGCCACTTATGTGGCAGCAGCCCTACTATAGGAGAGGGTGCCATTGTCAAGAGCCCGCAGTGAGTTGCACCAACCATGTGCACCCATCCAAGATGTCAAAGGTTGGCGACCACCATTGTTGAAGAAGAGTTGGAGTTGGCAGCCACCATTGTTGAAGAAGAGCCGGAGCTGGTGGCACCATTCTTGCCTATAAATAGGCACCAAGAGAGAGCAAAAAAGTTTGAGCAGAGAGAGAGCAAGGCAGTAGAGAACAAGAGAGAAAGAGGGAGCTGCAATGGCAGCAGCTGCAAGTGCAGCAAGAGAGCTGGGAGTTGAGTTTGAGTGAAGTGATCCTCCTCCTCCATGTATTGTGTTGTAATCCTTTCTCTATCTCTAATAATATGGAACTCTCCTGTGGATGTAGGCGGTTTTGCCGAACCACGTTAAATATTGTGTCTCAATGTGCTTAGCCTCCAACGAGCAACTATCGAACACCACCGGTCCGCGCATGGGGAGCCGGAATCCCCAACAATTGGTATCGGAGCATATGGTTTAAAGTGATGTTTGATTTTTCTCAAACATGAAAGTTGTCAAAATTATGTTTTGACCATACCACTATGTAGAGGAGGAAGAGACGAAGCCACTGGTGAAAACCGTGTTGAAATCGGACGTCGAAAACGGCCGCACGCACCGTCACGCGCCAGCGAGGTGGCTGGTCACGCGCACAGATGCGCGCCACGCGTCTTCTTTACCCGGATGGGCTGACCCGACCCGAATACCAGTTGACCCGACCTATGTGACTGACTCGGATATTCATGACGTCAGCATGACGTAATTGTGATGTCATCATGCACAGTAGGCATGCCAGGGATGATGTCAGCCTGATGTAATTGTGACGTTAGCATACACAGTAGGCATGCCATGTCAGCGACCAGTCAGCTGACACGTCAGCATAGTGGGACCCACCTGCCACGTCATCAGCTGAGAGCCGAGCTGAGTTGAGCCGAGCCGAGAGAATTCAAGCCGAGTTGAAGCCAAGCCGCGAGCCGAGGGATAGGATCCAGTGTGTCTGATCCTATGTGCAACCGGATCTGAGATTGAATCTGGGCCGTTCATCAGGCTGGTTAATACGGAGGAATGCGATTATATGGAATGAAGAGTCATGACTGCCATGTGTTTATGCAAACACTCATCCCATTAGCTTTTCATGATTTGTTGCTAAAGGGGATATGGGATGCACTAATGGAGATTATTCATTTCTTTAGAGATATATGCTCCAGCAAGTTGAATGTTGATCACATTGAAAGGCTTGAAAAGAATATCGTCGAGACAATATGCAAACTTGAGATGATATTCTCTCCATCATTTTTTGACTCAATGGAGCATCTACCCGTACATTTACCGTTTGAGGTAAAAGTTGGAGGACCGGGTCCAAGATGGATGGATGTATCCATTCGAGAGGTTAGGTATTACAGTTGCTATGACATTTATAATTAGATGTTTTTATTTTTATTTTAATGTTTTTAATTGATAATGTTTTATATATATATATATATATATACATATGCAGGTACTTGTTCAATCTTAAAAAAAAAGGTTAAGAACAAGGCGCATGTTGAGGCGTCAATATGTGAGGTGTATATTGTTGAGGAGATCTCAACATTTATCTCATACTATTTCGAACCTAATTTGAGAACGAGGATAAACCATGTTCCACGGCATGATGATGGTGGTGAAGTGCATTCAAGTGGGAACTTGTCAATATTCTCCAATCCTGGACGACCCACACCTAAAAATGCCGTGAGGGGAAGATATTTGTCTGAAATAGAGTTCAAACAAGCACACAATTGTGTCCTATTTAACTGTAATGAGCTGAGACCTTTTATTAAGTAAGTAGATGTTCAACTTAAACTTTGTTAAGAGTGTACTATTTATGTTTTGTGATACCATACACTCATATAATTTGGAACAACCTTGCGGGCAACATCGACGATACTTACTTGTCCAATAACTCACAACGACCGAATCCCGGATCTTTCAATTACAAGATGAACAATTTGCCACATGGTTTAGAACACATGTAAGTCCTATCACAAACTCATTATCTCTTACAATGTAATTAATTTTAGTTAATGTTACATAATATCCGTTTATTGATTATTGTTGTATTTAATTTACAAGCTAGGTTTATCAAATGGGAGGTAGTGCTGCTATTTCACCGTCTTTACTATGTCTGGGCCCTGAAAGAAAAGTCAAGTGCTATAACGGGTATTTTGTCAATGCATATGTCTTTCATACTGAAGAATACGGGCATGGAAGAAAGACATACAACAACGGTGTTTGTATTAAGGGATCAACTTCTAGTGAGTTTGAAGTTGACTACTACGGTAGATTGGAAGAGGTCATCGATCTGCAATATCATAGCGAGCAAAATAGAGTGTTTTTATTCAAATGCTATTGGTATGACACAACTAACAGAGGAATCGAGTAGATCCTCACTATGGTCTCGTTGAAATCAACTCAAAAGCTAGACACCGCAACGTAAACGACGTCTTTGTTTTCGCAAAGCAATGCCAACAAGTTTATTACACATACACCCCTTCTTTTAGAAAGGACCGATCAATAGTTGATTGGTTATCCGTTTTAAAAACAAAACCCAAGGGTCGTGTCGAGGTTGTTCAGGATGAGAACGAAGACACAAGTGTGATAGATGAAGTCTTTCAAGCTAGTGAGTTAGTTGAACCATACTGAGTTGCTCCGTCGATTGACTTAGAAGAAAATTCAAATTTTCGTGTTTTCAACGATTGTCTTGTTGATGTTGACGCAGAGGAGTTGAATGTTGTTCTGAGCTCTACTAGTGGAAAAAAGAATGTTGTTGAAGAAGATGATAACGAAATTGAAGAGTGCGATGAAGTTGATGATAACAATTCAATAGAGGACGAAGATGAAAATTCCGACTAACTAAACATGTTCTAAAGCCTTATTTTATAATGTAATAATTTGAAACATGAAATATTTATTCTTCTTTAATGGTCAGCCCTTGTTATTGTGTTGTGTGTGCTGTAAGATTGCAATTCAAGATTTTGTGACAGGGTTACATAAAAAAAAATAAGAAAAATTTTATGTTTTATCGACGGGGATACCGACGGAATATAACCCGTCGGTATTTCACAGAGAGTTGAAAAAAATTTACGGGATTGTGCCACACTCACCGACGGCTTTACTGATGGAACATAACCCGTCGGTATTTAACAGAGAGTTGCAAAAAAATTACAGGACTGTGCCACAATCACCGACGGTATACCGACGGCGTTACCGACATCAAATACCGACGGAATCACCGATGGATTCACGCACATCCTGAAGCGCATGCATGTTTGACACTTGTCCGTCTGCACAAATACCGACGGCAGTACCGACGTCACATACCGACAGAATCACCTACGGATTTACGCACATCCCGAAGCGCACGCATGTCTGACACATGTCCGTCTACACAAATACCGACGGCGGTACCGACGTCACATACCGACAGAATCACCTACGGATTTACGCACATCCCGAAGCGCATGCATGTTTGACACGTGTCCGTCTGCACAAATACCGACGGAGTTTCTGACAGATCAAAAAGTCTGGCGGGATTTTCGAACTTTTTTTGGTGCGCATTTCAATTAATTTCCGACGGTATTACCGATGGAATTTAATGCCACCGACAACAATTAATTTCCGTCAGTAATACCGTCGGAAAAATTGCTATATATAACCCCCATCCCCCCATTTGGTTCATTTTCTTCTCTGCTTCTGTTTCTCTTCTTCATTTCTCTTCTCCTCTCGGTTTATATTTAGCTTTTAGAAGGGATTTTATTGTTTTGGTGGTAGTTTTAAAAGGTATGTATTCTTTTTTCTTTATCTTTGTATTTTTTTTATTTTAATTATGATTATTTTTTTTGGTGTTCTTTGTTTTGTGTATTGTTTGTAGATAAAATCTTAAATTCAACACACTATTAAGGTAAGCATTTTTTATTCCCAAATTTATTTTGAATTGATATAGTGTTTTTTAGTTTTATGTATTGTTTGTTTTGTGTTTATGGTGTTTTGTGTAGTGTTTTTTAGTTTTTTAATTTTATTTATTAATTTTATGATATTATTGTTTGCATTGCTATAATTGTTATTGTTGAATTTATGTTAAAAATGTTAATTTATATATATAGAATTACATTTAATTAGTTTATCTTAATTTAGGATATTATTGTTTACATGTCATTGTTATTGCTTGTTATTATATTTTTATATTCATGTGTACACGTTAATTTCTATTTTGAGGTCCATTAGGGTCGATCGTGTTAGGAATGATATTGATTTAGTTACCTTTTGCTTTTGACCATGTAATTTTTTATAAATTAAGAGTCTAGTCTCCTAAAACTTGAAATGTAATATTAATCTGTAAATTTGAATGTATGACTTTAATCTAATGTTTGTAACTCTAAGTACCAATTTAACAATGAATGTTCATAGTTGAAATTGATTCTTTTACTTGAATATCATTATATGATGTTATTGAAAAAAATGTTGTGTTGATGATGATGAGTTGGGTTGAGATCCAGGATGATTGGATCGGGATGTGAAATAAAATTGGAAGTGTAATATGATTTTGTCGATAACTTTGGACCCCCAGATATAGGGAGACTCTGTCGAATTTTTTTTAAAATAATCGAAGTTAATTATGTAATTATTCGTATAAATTTGTGTAGATGTGTAGAATGAAATCTACGGACGTCATCGAGAAGACGGTTGCAGCTAGTTCTTCTAGCAGCGAGGAGGACGTATCCTTAGGTGCTGATCACGGTGAGGAATCTACGCCAACTTGTGATGCTGCCTCTTCTAGCGCGGTTTCACAGCACAGAAGCGGTGTGCCTTCACAGCGGGGTCAATTCACCCGCAAGTACCAGGCACAATGGAAGGATGACCTCTCAATGTAAATTTCTTTAGGTTTTAGTATTTTTTTATATACTTATAACATAATTTATGAACAACTAATTAATATTACTACTTTTATTTAATTTCAGGTTCACAAACATTGAGGTTGCAAGGACTATAACATTGGTGTTTAAATCGTCGATGGAGATTCCATTGTTTCAATGGAGCCAGGGTTTGCGAGACATCCCAGTGGAAACCTAATATCGATGCATGGTTTTAGCGATTTCGGTCGGTGTTAATTTTTAATTTCCAGCTTATTTTTAATAAATGATTTTTATAATTTTATATCTTGCACTATTTTTATTTTATATGAATTATTTATATACACGGAACAAATTTGAGTGGGATAGGACGGACAACAATGTTGTGAGGAGGGTATGGGAGAATCACGCGCAGCAACTAGGTAACATCGAAAATAATATTTATTTTTGTTTTATAATTTTATGTTTTAACTTCTAATTTGTTACTAGTAGGTTGCGTGATTTTTGGTATGACACCCAAAAAAAATCAAAAAGACATGCGAGGGATAACGGTCTTGAAGGATGGGATGAGGTGGCGGTTTGGCGGGAATTCAAACCGCCATTCATCTCGGGGAAATATGGACGGCATATATTAAGCACGTGACCTCGGAGCGATTCTCATGGCGCTCACAGTCCGGCACCGACAACCGGAACTGGTAAATTCATGGTTCGGTGACCACGCACACTGGCGGATCCGTCCCATTCAGCGCACATGCAAAGCGGATGGTAAGATTAATTTTAATGAAATATATCGTTAATTAATTTGTCGTTCCTTATAATATATTTAACTTTCAACCTATTTTTCCCTTACAGGCTGCGTCTCTTGGACGTGAACCGAGTCCAATGGAGCTGTTTGTAGAGACGCATGTCTTTGAGTCAAGACCGCCAAAAGGGGGTGCGGCGGTTCGTGGACAACCGTGCTCGGCACTTCATGGTATGTTCGTTCATTCATTTTATTTTGTAAGTTATTATTTTTTTGAATTGCATCTTGAATTGCATTTGATGATTTTTTTACCGACGGAATTTTCAGGAGACCTATAATAGCCGGTTGAGGGAGAGATATGGGGACAATTCGTCAACCCATCCAAATTTCGATCCAGATTTGTGGATGGAGGCGGGATCATCTGGTGGACCCGATAAAAATCGGGTCTACGGGCTCTCCAACACTACGGCTGCAAACTTGCGTTCGACTCGTAGTGTCTCAACCGTGGAAGCTCTCCATCGCTATCGAACACCGAGTCCGAGGAGTTCATTGCGTTGAAACAACAATATCAACAACTCTCGACGAATTATGATGAGCTCCGTCAAATAGTCATGGAGATGAGATCAAAGATGGGTGACGATACTTGTGCAGCTTCTTTTTGGCCGTATGATCCCGGGAACAACCAGCCTCCTCCTCCTCCTCCTCCTCCAGCTCCGCCGCTATTCGAGTTTAATTTTGTTTTTTAAACACATTAAATTTGTAATAAATATTATTTAACATTACTTTTATATTTTTAATGTTTAATCCATTTTTATTTGTTTATTAAGGTTTTTTACTATTAATAAATTATTTTTTATATATATTTTAAATACATACCGACGGATTTACCGGATATTATCCGTCGGTATTTCACAGAGAGTTGCCAAACAATTACCAGCCATGCCATAATTACCGACGGATAGATTCCGTTGGTGATTAAATACAGACGGATTTACCGACGGATAATATCCGTCGGTATTTCACAGAGGGTTAATTAGCAGCCATGCCATAATTACCGATGGATATTCGTCGGTAATTACCGTTGAAATTTCAAACAGATTTATTCCGTCGTAAATGTTCCCGCGGAAACTTTTTTTTGCGCGCGCGTATCCGTAAGACCGTCGGTGTTCCGTCGGTGGGTGTTTTTTTTTATTTGCGACAGACTTAGCAACGGAAATGGGAGTTACCGACGACTGGTATACCGACGAACGTGTTCCGTCGGTGCGGCCGTCAGGAATTATTTCATTGAAGGATTTCATTCCTGTTACCGACGGAATTAGTCCGTCGGTAAAACTGTTTAATGGTGTAGTGAGACCGCCTTATGACAACAGGCGAAGACAACTTAGAGAAGGTGTGAGGGCCGTGATAGGAGCCCCATTTCAGACTGTCGCATGACGACGAGCGGAGACACCTGAGGAGAAGGTGTGTGGGCCACGATATGAGCCCAGTTTAGAATGCCCCAAAGTCGATGTGATGGCTAGATATACGTGGACAGGTGTATGGATAGCCAATGAAGTGACTATGATGAGTATGGAGACAAATGCAGGATTGACTTTCATGAATATTGCCCCCATGCTAAAGATCAATGAGCTAGAAGACATTTGCCTTGGACAATAAGTGGGTGACTTGTGGAGCATTAAGATGCGACTGCTATGAAGGAGAAGAGGGCATGTGCAGGTTCCGGGAACAAGTTGACTCTTGTCAAGGTGGTGAGCTCGGTGAAGGCATTGTAATACTCAGAGTATCAAGACATATATGGATCAACCTTTAATGGGCTGCCCCCATGGTTAAAGGTGGAAAGCTACCTGGACTCTTGAGACTAAGAGCGAGAGAGTCACGGAGAAATAAGGCGTGGTTCCTAGGGTGGAACAGAGGGCAGACGCAACTCCTGGATGAGTAGACTCTTGGAAGAGTGGTGAGCTCGTGATCATATTAAGATACTCAGATAATGACTGTCGCACTTGGAAATGGAAATTTCCGTTCGAGGGGGTGTTGTAAGCCTTGATGTGAGGCTTGATAAATCATTCCGGACCGAGCATGGTTGATACGCTCGAAGGGGAATGTTGTGTGTCCCAGAGACAAGCGTTAACACTCTTCAGATGTAATGTGGCAGACCATCTGGTTGAAGTGATCCTTTTGTGTGAGAAAAGGTGTGCTTTGGTGACTCTGGTGATTGACAGGTGTGGCAAGTACCATGTAAACTTGGCCGGAGACGCTTTCAGAATGGTAAGCTTGGAAGAGCTGCAAGATACAAGCCTATGCTAAAGAAGCAAGAGGACAGTTGCCCCACATAAATGGCAAAGGGGGTGATTGTTGGGATATTGCCACTTATGTGGCAGTAGCCCTACTCTAGGAGAGGGTTGCCATTGTCAAGAGCCTGCAGCTGGAGTTGCACCAACCATGTACACCCATCCAAGATGTCAAAGGTTGGCAGCCACCATTGTTGAAGAAGAGTAGGAGTTGGCAGCCACCATTGTTGAAGAAGAGCTGGAGCTGGTGGCACCATTCTTGCCTATAAATAGGCACTGAGAGAGAGCAACAAAGTTTGAGCAGAGAGAGAGCAAGGTAGTAGAGAACAAGAGAGAAAAAGGGAGCTGCAATGGCAGCAGCCTTGCTACCATTGCAGCAGCTGCAAGTGCAGCAAGAGAGCTGGGAGTTGAGTTTGAGTGAAGTGATCCTCCTTCTCCTCCATGTATTGTGTTGTAATCATTTTTCTATCTCTAATAATATGGAACTCTCCCGTAGATGTAGGCGGTTTTGCCGAACCACGTTAAATATTGTGTCTCAATATGCTTAGCCTCCAACGAGCAACTATCAGAACACCACCGGTCCGCGCATGGGGGAGCCGGAATCCCCAACAGTGGGAAGTCAATGGCAAAAGCTATCATCAAGATGGATTTGTGATTGATCACAAAAGTAAAAATATAGTATAAATTTATAAAAATTAAGATAATATTAATCTGAGATATCATGGATAGCGTCATGAAAATCAATCACCACGAGATACCGTCCTTGTAAGGTAGGATCTTCGTGTGAATATGGAGCATGTCCTACCGACAAATTACATACATGGTTCTACTTGTTTAAATTCTTATCATTTTAATCCCTGTGATTCAATTTTAGCATATTAATAAACATTAGTTCTATATATCATTTGACGATGAAAAAAGTAATATTAAATCAGTTCCTATATTAATCGAAATTGAATTTTAATCTTAACGAGACACAATATATGTTGTTTTATTTGTGTATAGATACTTAAAATAATAAATAGTTAAAAAAAAATTATTAGGTGAGCCTAAAATTAAAATTACAGATAGAAAAGAAAAGAAAGCATGATGATGCATGACGTTTTTGAAGTGATGTGATGATGCATGACGTTTTCGAAGTGATGTCAATGGTATGTCGTTTATTTGCCTACGTCATAACTCCAGAGATTGGTTGATTCCTTAACAATGGCAACTGGCCGACTTAATTAGTATAATTATGTGTTCAAATGAAATTAAAAGCCCAAAATTACAATTTTTTATAGTTATGTTTCTAAGTTCTCATCTATTTTAAAACTGCAATAATCACATATACATATTTATTAATGACTGATTAGAGATAAAGATAATTAAAAGCCCAAAATTTATTAGGAATAATTACACTCCAATGATTGGTTAAACACAAATTGTGGTCAAATCTCTATAAGTTACATATAACATCTCTCTCTCTCTCTCTCTCTCTCTCTCATCCTCTGAGTTTGTTTCCTAGTGTCTATATAGCCAATCTCTGCACCCACCCTAGCTTTCTCTCTTCACAGAAACTCTTGTATCTCCTGAAACAGAATGGAACAAGTACATCTCTTCACGAAGAAACTAAAACCAACCCATATAAGTCATGCTCTTTCAGTTCCAACCCATGTCCTTGAGGCTTTTCCATTTCCTGAAGGAGCCCATATGATGAAATTTGAAGCAGTCGATGCTACTGATAATGTATGGAGGTTTTGCTTGGCAACCCGTCTGACTGGAACATACCCAAAACCCGTTCTTCTACGCTCTTCTTGGCATCGTTTTGTAGAGCAGAAAGGCCTTGCTCCCGAAGACAGGGTTGTTTTCTTTATGGAGAGAGATGAAGATAATGACATGGTTAGGAGGTACACGGTTAGAGCTCAACGAAAAGTGATGATCTTGATGGGGCAAGATATTTGGGTTGATGTCGAGGATCTTCCTCTGTATGGTCTTTGAAGAGTTCGACGTACTCTTGGTGCCCAACGAAAATAGTCCTTTCCGCTGCGCTAGTAGTTTGTTAATCTAGCCTTATAGCTAGCTGGCTAGTTAGGCCATTTGCTTAGCGGTAATCACTATCATGCATATTATTGTGTACTTAGTATCTTGTTTGGTTTTCAAGTTTCTTTCCTTTTCTTCTTAATGTATGTGTGCCCTATGAGCTTTGAATCGAAAGAATGTAATATTGAAGCTAATAAAAATAACTAAAAGTCTTTTCCAACAAGCCATGCAAGTGAGCATCAATGGGGGAAACCAGGACCAGCTGGGATTTATTGATTAGAGTGAGGCAGAGTTGCTGGCGATATAGAAAGCCCAAGCTTAAGATCCTGGAAACGTGAGACCTTTTATGAGTTTCAATATATTGTTAAGAAGACAGTTGAGGGACAATTTTTACACACTCACTCACACAGAGAGGCTAACCATGCAGTAGACCAACTAGCCAACAATAGTGTTAATCTTACATTAGACTACATTGATTGGTTGTAATCCCTTTAATTTGTTGTTTCCTTGTTCGCTAATTCAAAAGGAAGCTATAGAAAATAGCCATCAAGTGAGTGGCTGAAACAGAGGAAAGAAATTAAGGAAAAAAACAGGATAGGTAGTAGTCAAGCTAGCTAGGAAATCAAACTCTGCTTTGCTAATGACATGCCACAACTTCCCTCTCTCAAAACGTGAAGAAAGGCCACTGTTCTCAGAGTTGCCATTAATGGAAATAGAATTAAAGAGACGCAGCATCCTCAATGGCCTGGCTGCTAACCGAATCTGATTCCACAGCCCAATTAAGCTGGCTTGCCAACGATGAAGGAACACTAATCTCTAATGCTTTCTTAATGGGGCAAACTTCAGTCTCATTTGAATCCATGTCCTCAATCATGCAAGAGAAAACGCACAAGAAACGACCCTATGGGTCTCTCAGAACGCCTCCTATTCCAGCACTTCCTGGTTTCCTATGAACCCTCGGCTTAGAAAAACAATAAACAAAATATTAAAAAAAAACATGTTTTTCTTTTAATGTACAAAGATGTAAACCTTAAATTTGGAGTTCAATTTTAAAAATAAATCTAATAATGTATGTTTCCTTAAAATATATACAAGATCTTTAAATAGATCAAAAATCATGTCTCTACTAGAAAACAAATCAATATACAAAAGCATAAAGCAAATTAACATAAACTCTAAAATAAAACAATAAATAATAAAAAATAATAAAATTAACCAAAAAAATATCATCTGAATCTAATATTTGAAGATCCAATGATTTAATAAATGACAAGGTGGTTTCTCAGAGAATACCAAGTTGTAGAAATCACTAAAAAAAATTCAAGTTCGATCAAATCTTATGTTATCGTCTTTAATTTCGAGCATGACCAAATCTTTTATTGAATCTACATCTATTCTATTAATCCATAAAACTATCTATCAGTTTCATCTACCCTGTTTGACAAATCCTTATCTAAATACTCAAAACTTCATGTTTCTCAAACATGACATTTGTACCTCGGAAAGGACAATTGCATCAAAGCAAAAAGTTTCTTTTCTCAAATTTGAAAGGTTGATGGTCGAGGGGTTATAGGCGCTAAAAATTACAATAGCTTTTTCTCTGAACATGAATTGGGAAATATGATACTTTTTTTATATGTAGATATTTGAAACTCATGTTGATAATGGATTGACAATGTTTTACATAGAAAAAAAATCATATCGCAATTTATTTTGTGTATTGTATATGAACTTGTGGTCAACTCTCGGTACTTTCAGTTGTGAAGAATTGTGTACTAGTCTTAGGTAGATTCAGATAAAATCCTTTTTTCTTTTTTCCTAAACTTAACTTTTTAAAACTTTTTTTTCATCTTGTTGAGGAGGATGTATTTCTTCATTCTACATTTTCTAATTGACTTTCTTGGTAATCATATTTGTTGATGACAAATAGCTTTTTTTCTCATAATTTAGTATATGAATATGTCGTGGCTTATGCTATTTTTAAATTTTTGATATGTTAATAACCAATCTAAAATTTGTTACGATGACTATGATGGTTAGAAGTTGTTTGTGCTGATTTTGTTACTTCTCTTATGTTTTTTCGGATTATGTTTTAATTTCTCTTATGTTTTTAGATATTTAGATGTTTTTTAATAGAAGTAGGGTTCTTCTGTTTTATTTATAGGTCTTATAAACCTTGAAGGAAATTCACTTCATTATATATTTTTTTAAAGAATAAAATTATGAATTTAAAGTTTACTTCTAAAACCCTTTTTGCTTATAAAATCTTTTATATATTTTTTGTGTTATTGTTGTTCTTATAACTTCCATACGCATCATAATGGTTAGAAAATTCAGCCTAGGAGCATCTTATCAAATACTATAAGCTCTAATTCTTGACTTTTTTTATAGTTAAGGTGTTGATATATTGTCCTTTAATCTTCTCACTTTGGGTTGTAGATTTTTTATATAACTCAAGAATTAAGAAGTACTTGCCATTACTAGAGGTTGTTGAAAACAATTAAGTTTTCTAGCCTATTTAGTTTTTCATAATGCTAGGATATATGCAAAGAGTCAACCATTGCTTCTCCTATTCCACATCGCTGAACTTCCTAAGGAAAAGGGTAAGACTTGTCACTTAAGCACACAATTTTGTTTCTTTGTGCCATTCGAATAGAAAAAGATATTGAAGAAAGATTAAATGTTATCCAACTCTTGTGGGGGGACTTGTTTTATTGATATTGTTGTGAGGATGACATTGGGACTAACGCACTTTAAGATGTGAGCCTTTATCAGCCTCTTGAGAGGTATGTTGTTGAGATAGGAAAGAGTTTTGGGTTTAATCATAAGATTATGATTAAGATTTAGGAGTCACCACTTAGTATTAAGGTTACTAGGAAACCTATGGTATGCGAAAGTCTAACTAATGGACTGGTTGAGCAAGGGGAAAACGCATCACCATTAGTGCACCATACCTAAGGTAAGCTGCATTGTTGTTTGATTGTTTTTCTAAGTCAAGTTTCTATTCGTTGGTCTTCTTTTAAGGTCTAAGACAGATCTATTTTCGTGAGAAAGTCTCTACCTCATTGGGTTCAATTCTAATAATTCTAAAGTCTAATTTTTAGTTTCGCATTTATTTTACACTTTATATATTTAATATATGAGGATGTACTCTATTGTGTAGTTTTACATCCCCAAATATTAAAGTCTATATCTAAACCCTAATATAAAATGAACAAAATGATTGGCGAAGGGTTTATGATATTTTAGCCAAATCCTAACAATTTAATCATAAACTGTTTATGATATACATTTTTTTTTGTTTTTTTTAAAACATGAGAAAGATTCAATTTTTTTTATGAAAATATGTTTGGAAAACTTTTTAGAATCTGGTCGTATGTATGAAAATAATTTTTTTGTTTTTTGGAAAGGGGAAATTAATTTAATAGTTTTGAGATTTTTTTTTTTGAATTTTTAAATTTTTTTAAGAAATGTTTTGGAGAAAACTAGATATTTTAATACCGGATCTGTATCTTGTAATATAAAAATACAACTCAATATTATGCAAAACTGGTAGAAAAACATGCGAGAAGATTACAATTTTTTAAAAGGACATTTGAATTTTTTTATAATAATATTATATTATTATTAAATACAAGGGTTAGGCCTGGCCCGATCAACTGTGCCGATATGGGCCCAACAAATCTGGTATTTTTGGTTTGGGCTGGACCAACATGAGTTCGACCCAAACTCAAGGGAGGAATTATTTTTCCCTCCTCACGCCTTGCATGAAGAACGAATTATTGTTCTGCATGTACGACGAAGACAAGGGGAACAAAGGATAAGAAGAAGGGAGAGGTTTACCTGGCATGGGAAGTTGTTAGTGGCCTGGTCGTAGAGCTGGTGGAGAGGATGGTGGTTAAGTCGACGGTGGGTCACTAGAGAAGGAAGAAGTTGAAGTTTGCAGTGGAGAGAGAGGTGGTGCACTCACCACGTGAGGTGGTTGAGTGGTTGCTTGTGGCTGAAGGCTGCAGTGGAAAGAGAGAGAGGAGAGAAAAGTTCGACTGGTAGTAGAAATAGGGTGGGGGAGGCTAATTTTTTTCAACTATGGAATTGATTTTCTCCTCCCTCAGGCCATGATATCCATCTTTATTTATAGGGGGTGTAAGAGGGATGTTTCATCTCTATTGGTGTCAAATCTTGGCTCTTGATTCGATCTGAAAGAATATCAACCGTTAGCTCAAAGTAGTTATCATGGGCTGTCAAATTTGTTAAAGGAAAATGACTAGTCGAGCTGGCCACTTTAGGGTGGTGCCACAACCTTTATGGTGTCAATCAGCCAAAACGAACTACATTGGGGTATAGTGAGATGTCAGGTGATCATTTTCATGTAAGTTTTGTTCAATTTGATAAAGAGATAAAGCATTAAATGTCTTGGGAAGGTAGCACATTGATCAGCATTTTCAGCTTAAAGCCCGAAGAAGAAGATGAACAGTTCACTCAAAACGGTATTTTACTTTGATTTTTTGTGTCTTTCAATTACACCTCTGATTGGCTTCAAACTTTTAGTTTTGATCAATTTTTCCACAAACAAAATAAAATTTCATCCCCGAATTTCAACGACTTTTTCATTTTGATCATTGGTCTTGGATTTATGCAATTTGACCCCTAATTCACCATTAATCTTTTAATTTTTTTAATTTCATCCCTAATTTCATCTGATTAGGTCTTAGAGTTTAATGCCTTTTGCAAAATGATACTTAGCTGTAAATTTCTTCAATTTAGCTCTCAAATAACCATTAAACTTTTAATTCTCTTCAATTTCATCCATGATTTCAATTAATTATGTTGCCATAGTTCGGTGTCTTTTGCAAAATTGCTATTGACTATGAATTTCTTCAATTTAGCCATTATTCAACTTAAAAAATTTGATTTTCCTGCAATTTTATCCTTGATTTCAATCAATTAACTTGGTAAAAATTAAATTTGATCTCCTAAAATTTCAATGTTCTCAATTAAGCCAAAATTAGGCTCCCAAACTTAATTTTTCACCAATTAAACCCATAATAAAATTAATTTGACTCATTTAAAGTATAATTAAGTCATTACACCTAATTAAATCCTTCAATTAGGCCCAAATTAATTCTTAAACATAATTAAAGTTTAATTTGGCACATGATTAAATCAAATTGGCCTATTAAAACCTAATTATGTCTCAATGCTTAATTTCTATGTAGATTCGTCCAAAACTAATTTAATTTGACCTTTAATTTGCATTGTCTCTTTTGTTTTGGGTAAAATGAGGTATAATTAGGCTCCCGATTTCATCTAAAATTGCAGCTTGATTTTGTCAAAATACCAATCTTTATTTTATTTTTTTTATTTAGAGAATAATACAGAAATGAGTTATGATAGATATAGTGTGGAATAATCAATTGGCTTGGCAAAAGGAAAGGTTCATAAAATTTGTGTAGTATCCATATTTAAAGAAGAGAAGTATATAACATGTTGTATAGTTAAAGTTTCTAGATGTTAGTGAATATAATCCTGAGACCTAACCTAATAACTTAACTTTAAGTTTTTAGATTGCATGACTCCTAACATGGTATCAAAATCTCATTGACTAAGTTGTCAGAAATTTGAATCTTACCATCCTTAATTTTTCATCTATTTAAAATTAATTCTGCGCAATTCTGTTCAAGTTTCAAGCTTAATTTTTTTTTATGAATTAAATAGATGTTTTAGTGAATATAATAAAACTATATCTTGGGTCTCCTATCTCAACTTAAGAAAGTTGAGTGGTTCTTTTAGACATTCATAAAAAATAAAGGCAGGGTTATAGGATTTACTTTTTAACGATCAAGTCAATCAACATGGTTTTCCCATGTAGCAAAAAAAAGAGAGGGGGAATACCTATTTCTAGAATGTCTTGTTGAAGTTCTTATGGATAATGAAATGGATATATTTATAGATTTGCCTTGTAGAAGCAATTTTGTGTTGCTATTACCAATATATAATAATTTTATCGGGCTCTCTAGAGTATCCACAATCCAATGGTACTGAAGTAGACCTTAGGTTTAAAATTTTGTATCTTGCCATAAAAAAACAAAGATAGAAAAAAGAAGAAAGAAGAAAGAAGAAATAAGAAAGAATATGGAGAAAGTGGATCCATTTAACTCCAACTAGTTTTTGATTTAGTTGCTAAGGCTTGGTTGAATTTATCTTACTAACAACAGATAGACATAGACATACAATAATAGACCTCTTGTGCTTGTTAATTATAATAGAAGATTGTTAACAATCTTAGATTTACTCTTGTTCCGTTAACATTTTGTTGGGATGATTTGTAACATCCCTATTTCCGGAATTAAACATATCCATCATGAAAAGGGGAAAACACAATGAATTTTTTCTTTTGCTGAATTCAAATAAGGTTCACCAAAATTCCAACCGAAATTTTGACAGAGTCTCCTCTAAACCAAGAGGTTCCAAGTTATTGACCAATATCCTGCACACATCTATTATTCATTGTTTAACATATCTCAATGATTCTGAGTCTGAACAATAAATTATTCAAGGGCACAAGCATAATATTTCATGTATCCATTTTTTTCATCAATATAAATTAATTCGTAGATAAAAGAAAACGAAGAAACATCAAAATTACAAGTACAAAGTAATACAATTTACATTCCAACATTTAATATAAAGGATGCTATTACAATTCAAGTCATATGATTCTTTAAAGATAAAATACATCAAAATTCATTTAATTCCTAGATAACACAAAAGAAACTAGAAGACATAAGATATTACTCTTGGCATGAATATGATAGACCTGCAATAACATAATATTTGAAAATAATTGTATTAAAAGCAAAATATCATAGAGAACAGAAATTAAACAATACATGTGTGTGTATTTATATACACCCACCCACACACACACAATGATCTACACTATCGTAGTTCCTTATAATTCCTCATTTAGTCATCCTTTAATATTTCTTGATTCATCTTTCCACAAACCTCTAAACCTTCCCATTTCACGAATACTATCAATTATTCTCTACCAAGAATACTAATCATACCACTTCTTCCCAAACCTAGGGAGGATATTGCCGACACTAATGAATCTGATTAGTGTCATTAGTCGTCCCTGCCGGGACCAACTAATCAAATCTTTGGTAATGTCGGGATCAATATAGCAGATTGATGTCATTAGTTATTTCTAATCCGAAATAGCAAATCAATTTTCCATAATACCTTGGAATGCCAATGTCAAGGATTCTTGACATCATTAGCTTTCACATTAGTAAAAGCTAATCAAGTTTCATGAGTTTGCTGATATTGACATCATCCATTAATATCATTAACTATTCTTAACCCGAATAGATAATCAAGTTCAGTATTCCTCATTCTATATAATGGTCATGCCGATGTTAGCTAACCTTACTAACTGACACGACCAAAGAGTTGATGTCTTCTCCCAAGTGTAGTAGTGTCAGAGTTATAAATAATCCGACAAGACCAGGGTCGAACCACAGGGAGGTTAACTGTATAAACTACAAATAAAGAAATAGATAATAATAGAAAAGGAGTTGAAGAGAGCTTTGAGATGTGATATTGATATGAGGATTAATCAAGGATAAAATAAATGTTAAGGTTAGAGGATCCACTAATGGTATTTCAAACAAGTATTGTATAAACTCCTTTTTATTACTCAACTGGAAACCACATACAAATGAGGTTCCAATCGAATTATAAATTGTTAACATAATTACATTAGTTATCTTATTCGAATAATGCCAATACTTGTAAATGTTGTCAGGTATTCATGATTATAACTTATGTTAACAACAAATCAAGTTCCTTTCATAGCACAGTGTCGGGTATACCATATGGTTGAGCTGGAAAGTGTCAAGTATTTGTTGTACCAAGGATTATACAACATAAATCTAGATTAACCATTTAACAAGCAAAGTATTAAAATTGAACAAGATAACAAATACAAAACATGTTAGTATCAAACATTAAAGTCCATGTTGAGTTTATATTATACTTATTCTCACACTATTAGTGTAACCTTTTCACCTTGACATAATAAACTTAGTTAAACATAATGAAAGAGAGAAATATAAATAAACAAGATAAGAACATAAATAAGATATAAGTTAACTAAGTAAAGGAAAGAAAATGAAAAGCATAAACAAGAGATTAATATAAACAAAACTTAAGCATTATAAAAATATAAAGAGAGAGCAAGAACATGATCTTGATATGAAAACCAAGATGCCTAAATGCATGGCAAATGCCTCCATTTATAGGCCAAAATTTGGAACTATAGATTTGATGACTAATTGTTGAGTGGGTGGTCACATCTTGACTTGGTGACAATCCTTATCTTGTTGTCTAAACAAAACGTCATTTCTAACGTCAGAATTTGAACAGATAGTCTTCATGAAAGTTATAGGAAATTGTCTCCAGTTTCCAAAAAGAAAAAAATCGGTGCATTTGGACTTCAAGAACTTGAGATATGGGCTGAACACTTAACAGTGGCTGGGCTGCAAGACAGATTCTGATTTCTCCGTTGTTGCTACAATTTGAACTTGAAAAGGGCCTTTTTGAATCTTGGACTCTTCATGAAAGTTTTAGGCCTGTGTCTTAGATTTCCATCCATATAGACCAGACCTAAATCCAAGTTCTGCAACTCCAGGTATGATCCAAGAACCGAATAGTGTTCCAGTTTAGACTGAACCAACATCTCTTTTCTAAGCTTGCCCTTCTCTTTGTCTTCTCAATTTCAAAGAGTTACACTCATCAATCAATCCTTTGATTTATGTGATAGACATGCATTTAAGATGAACATTTACCATAAATTAAAGGTATCTTATAGTATTAGACTTGTTATTATAAAACATGCTTTAGTTAAGGAGTTATTGATACTTCAAGTGCAAAATGATGATATAAAACCTTGATAAAAATACACTTCTAAGTACTAATCACACCCCCCAACGAGTTGATTACTAGTCCCTAGTAATCAAAGCGTTAAAATAGAAAAATAATTTGCAAGTTCCACAAAGCAAGGCATTCATCATTCAACTTCCATTAATCTATCCAAATAAACAAACTCTCATTAAATTTATATATCTGCTTCATACTTCTTAAATAAGATATTAATAAACATTTTTTTTTA
This sequence comes from Populus x sibirica, assembly GCA_019202695.1. Lineage (NCBI taxonomy): Eukaryota > Viridiplantae > Streptophyta > Magnoliopsida > Malpighiales > Salicaceae > Populus > Populus x sibirica. Next base: position 474,549 of record JAGMVL010001081.1, on the reverse strand, counting down.
TGTGTTCAATGTATGAAAACATAGATTATAGGGCTTTTATTGGAAGAAAACATTATTCTATTGTAATGTTTTTCTAGGTTAACTTCCTTGGATTGAGATTTTTTTAATATATATATATATATAACTTAAAACACAATGCATCTTTAACCTAAGTAACAAGCTTTCGGCTAATGACTCACAGACCAATTGGTCTTAAGGCATTAGGTGTTGAGACACCCCTACGAGCTTAGTAACTCGGGTTGCAGATATTGATACTTAGATAGTGCAATGTTTGATTCTCTTAAGCTTTTCTCCTTAACCTATGTAACAAGCTTTAGGTCAATAGCTCCCAAGTTAGTTGACTTTAGGGTATTAGGTGTTAAAACACCCCTTCGGGCTTAATTGCTTAGGTTGGGGAGGCTACAAAACCAAACTTTTCTACGTTTTTATTATCATCAATATTATCAATTTTTTTTTTCAAATTATATACTATCCATTTCCCTTAGTTGTTACCTTTAACAAAAGAACATAAATAATGTAATAATCCAATATGCAACCCACAATCATATGTTAAAGTGTGTGTGTGAAAATGAAGGTTTAAGAATACTTGTTAAATGATTATATGAGCAGAATCAAGTGATAACAATGTGAGAGTTTGTAAACCTAAATATTTCAAGAAGTAATCTGATAGACCTTGATAAGAATATTTACTAAGATGCCTTTCAAGGGTCAATAAAATTCCTCCTTACTCAGCCATCCTAATAACAGTTTTGTCAAATGATTTTAATAATAGCAAAAACAGTTAGTAAGTTAGGGTTTTTTTTATATCAACTACTACCTTCTCCCCCCAACCAAAATGAGACATTGTCCTCAATGTCCTAAGGTAGAAAGATAGAGTATAGAAGACATCACCTAAAACACCGAACACTGACAAACCTGAAACACACTTAAACAAATATAAGAAATAACAAAACAAAATAAAATGCTATTACTAAAACCAAAGGACACAAGGTTTCACAAACGAAGGCTCAAATCCAATCTAAGCTTTTTACAGCTTTCTATAGTTGACCAATTTATACGACTCATGGAGGGATCAAGTACAGGGATGAAAGATTATAGTTGGTCAATCAATTGTTTAGCAGTAGCAGCAGAGATTATGATTTGTCGTGCCGAAGATGTTAGAAATTCCTGTTCCATAATTTGATCAAGAAATGACAATAAATTATCATAAAAACCATTAACATTTAACAAACCTATAAGTTTATGGTGAATGTGCAGTTGGGCCCAAGAGGAAATATAAAAGATCTTTTCCAATGTGCCCAGACCTCCTGGTAAAGCAATGAAGGCATCAGCATGGTTAAACATCGCATTCATTCGATCAGCCATTGTGGAGACCTGTAGTTCCTCTCCAATTGTTTTTCCAATAATGTCCCCTTTTGCTAAAGCTTTGGGTATGACCCCCAAAACTTGACTGCCTCTTAAAAATACAGCTATTGACACACCCCCCATTAACCCAAGGCTACCTCCCTCATACACTAAATGAATCTTTCTCTTAGCTAGTAACTGATCAAGATGATTTGCTGATTCTAAAAACTCCTTTTCTTTCCAAGGACTGGATCCACCGAAAACACAAATATTTCTTATGTGATGACTTGAGGAACCCGCCATTTCTACACACTTCTATATCTGTTGAATGTATGGGTTGAGTAGAAATAAAGGGAAGGAAGAGAAGATTTTATAGATGAGAAATTAAAAATGCAATCATACCACCTATATATAGGCCAGATGGAGTCTCACTCTCTCTCTCTCTCTCTCTTTATTATTATTATTGAAAAAGCATGTGTATGTACAGGTAGTTGTGATTGTGGCTCACATCTTTCCTTGGTTTTACATCCAAGAACGACTTAAACACCCTCTATGGGTCGGGAATAGGCTTCCCATCTAGTTTTCTTAAAAACTGGCAAACAAGGTCTTTTTTAGTTAGATTCCCAAGACTATGTCGAGCATGTTCTTTATGGAATTGTGGCCATAAATCATGAATTGCATGATGCACATCTCCATTAAGATGCATCTCAAGAGTCGATAAAAGATTATCTAAAGACTCCTTACTGAGACCATCCTTAATGAATTGTATTTTATCTTCACGGTTTATAGATATCATTCCTAAAGAATGACATTGTGCATTACAAGTCCATCTGGCACATCGATGATAGATTTTCAGTCGTTTTGCACGACGTTTCTTTGCAAAAGTGCTTTTACCTGTTCTAGGCATGTATGAAATGAAAGAATTAGAGGACTCACCTGATAATCAAACATTTGCTTGAATTAGCCAGTGAATATCTTTAGGAATTCCATGATTCATTAACAACCTCAATCTTGCACACCTAGCACGGTAAATTTTTGCAATCATATTTGGAGGCAAAGCGGGAAAATACTTTTTCAATTTTTCAAGAGTGGTGTCCATTTTCAAATGAGAATTGGAGAAGAGATGCAAAGAAAGGAGAAAGAGCAAAGAATTGCACAAATATATACACAGATATCAGTTATTATAGGAAACTAAAAGAACCGATATAAGAATCACGGAGTGCAGTTATCCGTCATTTGACCGGGGTGAGAGAGACTAGCAAAATAAAATTCACACAAAAAAGAAACACAAAAACAATGTGAGAAAAAGAATCAATCTTTATATATAGGATCACCCAATTCAATAGAGTCATTTTCAACTGAAAAATTATCAAAGTAAACTTTCAAACGATGCCCATTAACCTTAAAAACATTTGTATTCTTTGGATTCTTGATATCACAGGCCCTATATGGATACACATGTTTCACATTAAAAGGACCGCTCCCTCTTGATCTTAGTTTTTCAGGAAATAAATGGAGTCGAGAATTACAAAGCAAGACTTTTTTACCAACATTGAATGTTTTTCTCAGTATTTTCTTGTCATGAAACTCTTTGATTCTTGCTTTATGAATTCTTGAATTTTCATATGCATCATTTCTTATTTCCTCAAGCTCATTTATTTATAATTTTCGCAACTGACTAGCATCATCAATGTTTGAATTAAAAGCTTTAATAGCCCAATAAGCTTTATGTTCAAGTGCCACAGGCAAGTGACAAGGTTTTCCATAGACTAATCTATAAGGTGACATACCTAATGATGTTTTATAAGTAGTTCGACAAGCCCAAAGTGCATCATTAAGTCTTAAAGACTAGTCTTTCCTATTAGGGTTCACTGTTTTCTCCAAGATTTGTTTAATCTCCCTATTAGCAAGTTCTACTTGTCCACTTGTTTGAGGATGATAAGGGGTGGCAACTTTGTGTGTGATTCCATATTTCTTCATTAAAGATTGAAATGACTTGTTATAGAAATGTGTTCCACCATCACTTATCATGGCTCGAGGGATTCCAAATCGACTTAAAATATTTTCTTTCAAAAACTTTATCACTGTTTTGTGATTATTGTTTCGACTTGGAGTTATCTCTATCCATTTTGAAACATAATCTACTACAACTAATATGTACAAGAAACCAAATGATGGATGAAATGGACCCATGAAATCCATACCCCAACAGTCAAAGATCTCAATGACAAGAATAGGATTTAAAGGCATCATGTGACGTTTTGAAATAAATCCCAACTTTTGACAATTTTCACAAGTCTTGTAGAATGCATGTGAGTCCTTGAACATGGTGGGCCAGTAAAATCCACTTTGTAAGATTTTTGTAGTTATCTTTCTTGATGAGAAATGACCCCCACGTGCCTCAAAATGACAAAATTTAATGACACTACTTACCTCATTGTCAGGAATGCATCTTTGAAATATTCGATCAGGATAATATTTGAATAAATAAGGGGTCATCCCAATATTCAAGAACTTCCTTTTGTCTTTGGTACTCCAATAAGCTAGCAAATGTCTTGAAACAAGAAAATTAACAATATTAGCAAACCAAGGCATTGTAGAGATGGAAAGTAAAGATTCATCAGGAAAGTAGTCATCGACTGGTGTGATGTCAGATCTCGAATCTGTTGTCAATCTTGACAAATGATCTGCGAAAACATTTTCGGTGCCTTTCTTGTCTTTGATTGTGATATCAAATTCTTGAAGTAACAAAATCCACTGCACCAATCTAGCATTATAATCTTTCTTAGAAAGAAGATATTTCAATGCTGCATGATCACTAAAAATAACAACAGGTGAGCCAACAAGATAAGATCTAAATTTTTCACATGCAAATACTACTACAAGTAATTCTTTTTCAGTGGTGGTGTAATTCATTTGAGCACTACTTAAAGTTTTACTTGCATAGTAAATCACATAAGGTTTCTTATCTTTTCTTTGTCCTAAGACAACACCCATGACATAATCACTAGCATCACACATTATTTCAAAAGGCAATGATCAATCAGGAGGTTGATTGACAAGAGCAAAAGTAAGCAAGTTTTTAAGTTTAACAAAGGCTTCTTCACAATATTCAGTCCATTCAAAAATATTATCCTTTGTTAGAAGGTTACTCAAGGGCTTAGATATTACACTAAAATCTTTGATGAACCTTCTATAAAAACTAGCATGTCCTAAGAATGATCTAACATCTTTAATAGATTTTGGTGTTGGCAAGTTAGTAATTAACTCAATTTTAGATTTGTCAACCTCAATTTTTTTCGATGAAATAATGTGACCAAGTACAATGTTGTTTGTTACTATAAAGTGACATTTTTTCCAATTCAGTACAAGATTCTTCTCTTCACACCTACTCAAAACCTTTTCTAAGTTAGTCAAATAATCATAAAAATGAATCGTCAAAAACAGAAAAATCATCCATAAAAATTTCAAGAAAATGTTCAACCATATCACTGAATATGCTAAGCATGCATATTTGAAATGTGGCTGGTGCATTACATAATCTAAAAGGCATTCTTCGATATGCAAAAGTACCAAATGGACATGTGAAAGTAGTCTTCTCTTGATCTTCCAATGCAATTTCAATTTGGTTGTAACCCGAATAGCCATCTAGGAAACAATAAAATTCATGACCTGCAACTCTTTCTAGGATTTGATCCATAAAAGGTAAAGGGAAATGATCTTTTCTAGTCATTGAATTAAGTTTTCTATAGTCAATGCACATGCACCAACCAGTAATAGTCCTAGTTAGAATTAACTCATTTTTCTCTTTTGTTATCACAGTGACTCCAAACTTCTTAGGTACAACTTGGGTAGGACTTACCCATTTGCTGTCAAAAATAGGATAAATGATTCCATTATCTAGAAGCTTAATGACTTCATTTTTCACTACTTCTTTCATATTAGAATTAAGCCGTTGTTGCATTTCTATAGAGGGTTTAGCATTTTCCTCCAAATAAATCCTGTGTGTGTAAATCAAAGAAATAATTCCTTTTATGTCAGCTATGGTCTATCCTAATGCATTTTTGTGCATTTTCAAAGTTTGTAATAACTTACCTTCTTGATGTGCATTAAGTTTGGAAGAGATTGTTACTGAAAAATTTTCATTTTCTCCCAAAAATAAGTATTTGAGATTGAATGGTGACGACTTTAAATCAAGTTTTGGTGGTTGAACACTTGAAGGTATGGACTCAATTGATCGTGGTGGCAATTCCTCAATTTTTGATCTCCAACTATTTGCCTTTTATTCTTCCTAAAAATAAACCATTTGCAAATAATCAAATTCATCAATCTCAGTTTCACTGGAAGTGGTTTGAAATTGATCATGAACTAATTTTTCAATAAAGTCCACTTCCTATAAATCATTATCATTTCCAGGTTGCTTGCAAATGTTGAAAATATTCCTCTCCAATACCATGTTTTCAAAAGATAACTTCATCACTCCATTCCTACAGTTAATCAATGCATTAGAAGTTGCAAGAAATGGACGTCCTAAAATAACAAGAATTAAATTACATAATTCAACAAGTTGTGTATCCAAGATAATAAAATCCACAGGATAAATGAATTTATCAACTTGTACTAACACATTTTCAACTATTCCTCTAGGCACTTTTACGGATCTATTAACAAGTAAAAGAGTTACAGAAGTTGGTTTTAACTCACCTAGATTGAGACTTTGAAAAACCGAATATGAAAGTAAATTCACACTAGCTCCAAGATCAAGTAAAGCTTTTTTAATTTTATGTTCTCCAATAAAGCATGAAATTGTAGGATAACCACGGTCTTTATATTTCAAAGCATTATTGTTTTGAAGAATAACACTTACTTGTTCGGCTAAAAAGGCTTTCTTTTTCACATTCAGTTTTTTCTTCATAATGCACAGATCTTTAAAAAATTTAGCATAAGAAGGTACCTGTTTAATAACATCCAACAAAGGTATATTGATCCTTACCTACTTGAAAGTTTCAAAGATTTTAGAGTTGTGATTGAATTTCTTTGTTTGGTCATGGCATGAAGAAATGGAAGTGCTGGCGGGGAATCAGTGTTTCCTTTGCAATGTTCAAATTCAACCCCTTACTTACCCTCAAAGATTGACTCATCATCTTTCTCACAAGGTTCAAGAGTGGGTATTTTAAAAATCTTACCACTGCGAAGAGTGATGACTAATTTGACTTGATCCATGTGTTGGCTTCCGGAACTACTTGCATTTGCATTGTATTGCCCCCTAGGATTTTGTTGTGGTTGAGATGGAAACTTACCTTTCTCTTGAAAGCTGAGAGCAGATGTGAACTTTGCAAGAGTATCTTTAAAATCTGTCATGCTTTGAGCAAGTTGAGTATTAATTGTCTTTTGCTTTTCAATGAATGCATGCAATGTTTCCTTAAGATTTCTTCTAGGAGGTGGAGCATAAGGAGGTGCATATCCATGAGAATTTTAGAAATTATGGTGTGTTTAAAATGGTGGCTGTAAAGTTTGTGCATCACTCTTCCAACTGAAATTTGGGTGATTTCTCCAACCAGGGTTATATGTTTGTGAGTATGGGTTATAATTGCCCTTTGGAAACTATTTAAAGCATAAGCTTGTTCATGGAGGCATTCCTTGAAAGAAGGAAAAGTTGGACAGTCATTGGTTGAGTGTTTATTGGTTTCACAGATTTGACACACAATGTCTTGAACATATTTTAATTAACCACTCTTTTTCAATTCTAGTGCCTCAACTTTTCTAGCTAAAGATGCAAACTTGGCTTGGAGGTCATGATCTTCCTTAAGGTTAAACATTCCTCCACTAGATGTATGAGGTCGAGTTTTACTTGATGCCTCATAAGTGCCTGTAGTGTCCCAATTTTGAGCATTTTCAGCTAGCAAGTCTAGGCACTTCATTGCTTCATCAGGGTCTTTATCTTCAAAAGTTTCATTGCACCCAATTCTACCATTTGTCTATCTTTAAGTGTTAACCCTTCATAAAAATATGAAATCAATCTCCATGTTTCAAAACCATGATGAGGGCAAGTATTAAGCAAATCTCGATACCTATCCCAACATTGGTAAAATATTTCTCTTGGTTTTTGAGTGAAAGTGGTGATTTGTCTTTTGAAAGAGTTTGTTCTGTGAGATAGGAAAAACTTCTTTAAAAATTGTTGTTGCATTTCATCCCAAGAACGAATGGATCCTGGTTTCAAAATTTTATAGCCATGTTTTAGCTTTATTTTTTAAGGAAAAAGGAAAAAGTTTTAATCTGATGGTGTTCATGTTACAATTGAAATCATTATAGGTGTTACAAACCTCCTCAAATTCTCTCAAATGCAAGTATGGATTTTTTAGATCTAAGCCATGAAAAGAAGGTAAAAGTTGAATAATGCCTAGCTTAAAATTAAAATGAGATGCATCAGGGGGGAAAACTATGCATGAGGGTGCACTTGTTCTTGTGGGATTCATGTGGTCTCTAAGTGTTCTAACACGGTTATTCTCATTATGAAGCGACTGGTTATCTTCTTTGGCCATATTTTCTGAACATAATGAGGATACCCTACAAAGTCTACCACTTAATGTACGTGACTAAACTCTCATGCACATATAGGAAGAGAATAAAAGAAAGAAAATAAAAGAAAAGGAAACAAAACAAAACAAAACAAAACAAAACAAATAAAAGTTAGATAAAATAAAAAGTGAAAAGTGAAAAGAGAAAATAAAATAAATATTATAATTTATATAAGAATTTACCTCCCCGTCAACGGCGCTATAAAATTGACACGAGTAAAGAGTTGATGTCTTCTCCCAAGTGTAGGAGTATCGAAGTAATAAATAAGCCGACAAGACCAGGGTCGAACCACAGGGATGTTAACTGTATAAACTACAAATAAAGAAATAGATAATAACAGAAAATGAGTTGAAGAGAGCTTTGAGATGTGATATTGATATAAAGATTAAACAAGGATAAAATAATTGTTAAGGTTAGAGGATCCACTAATGGTATTTCAAACAAGTATTGTATAAACTCCTTTTTATTACTCAACTGGAAACCACATACAAATGAGGTTCCAATCGAATTATAAATTGTTAACATAATTACATTAGTTATCTTATTCGAATAATGCCAATACTTGTAAATGTTGTCAGGTATTCATGATTATAACTTATGTTAACAACAAATCAAGTTCCTTTCATAGCACAGGTGTCGGGTATACCATATGGTTGAGCTGTGAAAGTGTCAAGTATTTGTTGTACCAAGGATTATACAACATAAATCTAGATTAACCATTTAACAAGCAAAGTATTAAAATTGAACAAGATAACAAATACAAAACATGTTAGTATCAAACATTAAAGTCCATGTTGAGTTTATATTATACTTATTCTCACACTATTAGTGTAACCTTTTCACCTTGACACAATAAACTTAGCTAAATATAATGAAAGAGAGATATATAAATAAACAAGATAAGAACATAAATAAGATATAAGTTAACTAAGTAAAGGAAAGAAAATGAAAAGCATAAACAAGAGATTAATATAAACAAAACTTAAGCATTATAAAAATATAAAGAGAGAGCAAGAACATGATCTTGATATGAAAACCAAGATGCCTAAATGCATGGCAAATGCCTCCATTTATAGGCCAAAATTTGGAACTATAGATTTGATGACTAATTGTTGAGTGGGTGGTCACATCTTGACTTGGTGACAATCCTTATCTTGTTGTCTAAACAAAACGTCATTTCTAACGTCAGAATTTGAACAGATAGTCTTCATGAAAGTTATAGGAAATTGTCTCCGGCTTCCAAAAAGAAAAAAATCGGTGCATTTGGACTTCAAGAACTTGAGATATGGGCTGAACACTTAACAGTGGCTGGGCTGCAAGACAGATTCTGATTTCTCCGTTGTTGCTACAATTTGAACTTGAAAACAGCTTTTTTGAATCCTGGACTCCCATGAAAGTTTTAGGCCTGTGTCTTAGCTTTCCATCCATATAAACCAAACCTAAATCTAAGTTCTACAGCTTCAGGTATGATCCAATAATCGAATAGTGTTCCAGTTTGACCGAACCAACATCTCTTTTCTAAGCTTGCCCTTCTCTTTGTCTTCTCAATTTCGGTAGTTACACTCATCAATCAATCATTTGATTTATGTGATAGGCCTGCATTTAAGATGAACATTTACCATAAATTAAAAGTATCTTATAGTATCAGACTTGTTATTATAAAACATGTTTTAGTTAAGGAGTTATTGATACTTCAAGTGCAAAATGATGATATAAAACCTTGATAAAAATACACTTTTGAGTACTAATCACTAACATCATTAGCCTCCCATATTTAGAACCGACTAATCAAATCCAAGAAGCAGTTATTCGTGATGTTTCATTACTACCATTCAATATCCCCAATCGAGGTTCATAGATCAAATCTAATTTTCATTCCTCATTCGTTTCATTCTTATCTTTTGTCCTTTTGGTTTCATCTGTAGGCACAAGGTTCATAAATTAAATAGATTACTAAAATTACCATTATTTAAGGATGGTATAGGTATAGAATACCTACCTACTACGGAAGCTCGACTCGCACTCCCTTATTGTTGTTGTGCCCCTCTTGTGGTTCTTCCTGGATCCACAAGCATACCACATTATTCCATACTCAAGTCACATTTCACAAAATAACAATGGTAATAACAACAATGTTTATTCCTCTTTTACAATTGATTCTTCCTTACATTTATGTCCCTATTATATCCATTAATATTACAGTTCATTATCAAATCATAACGAACATCACAAATTCAATTTCAATTATGGTTTATTTCCTTCCAAAAGTTGCGACATGACGTTACACATTTTTAAAGGGAGGGAAATTGGATTCTACCCTTAACATGACTAAATTTCCCTGTTTTGCCAATTTTTCGAATATGCCAGCAGAGGTGGCACCTCGACCTCTCTTCAGATATTTATCTATATCTAGAGTTCTAAAGCTCCAAATTAAGTGAGGTCAAACTCGTCAGAAAGCTAATATCTTTGGCTACAACTTCTATGAATCCTTCCCCAAATTTTATCTTCTTTAGGCCCGAATCCTCTCTGGAATCAAGGTGACGAATTTGCCTAGTTTTCGTCAATAGATTAAATGCATCTCCAATTATCTTCATTCCCCTTTCCTCTCTCGAGACAGCTATTCCCACGCCATATGTATGGCAACCTTACTAAATATGACCTCCCAAGGCCATTTACACTAATTTTACCCCCCCTTTTTTTTGTTATAAGGTGGTATAGAACCACTTCAAGAAACATGCATATTATTACTTCTACAATTTCCTATATTCGTATCTCTAAAATGCATCATAGGCCATAAATATGGCTCATAAACTCCTTTCCACTCTACATGACCTACAAAAACGAATTATGAAGTTATCATATCTTCAAGTTATCTTGCTCGCTTTATTAGTAAACTTTTCGCTATATCTAATTCACTCATCATTATCATACGAAATCTCAAACTCCCCCACCCCTTACTAAATCTTGTCTTGGCTAAACTTGGCCTCAAGGGAACCAAGGGTTCCTTCTCCTTCCCTAGGTGATAATTTTCCTTTCTACTTATTATTCACATTACAATAACATATCATAGCAATTTAATAAAGAAAATCACAAGCTTTACCCTTCTCATTCACTCTCCTAGTAGTTAGCCACCTTGGATCCTTTACCCATTGATTTTTCTTTGTTGTTCCCCCAGAAGTTCACATATAAGGTAACCTAATTTAAGCCAATTCAAAAAATTATATTGCACAATTTATATTCAAGAACCCTAATTTCAATTCAAGAAAATTGCACAATTTCAAACCAAATTTAAGCTAATTCAAAAAATTAAGTTTAAGACTCCTTACTTGAGGATAATCTGAATTTCACTTCTCAATTAGTTGAAGAATTCTAGCCCCTTCCTCCTTGCATGCATCCAACACCCCACTCCTTTCCTCCTCAAAATTTCTACACTTGTTTCTTACCAATTCTCTTGTCAAATGATGTTTTTCCCTATCAATTTATCTAAGACTTGTAAAATTTTGCTAGGCTTTGGTGTCTCTCTCTCAAAATTTTTATGGAAAAATCTAAAATTCTCCCCCTTTCTCTTTGTGTTTTTTTGTTGGTTCAAGGAGGAAGAAATGAGGTATTTATGCCGCATTCTTCTTAATTACACTTTGACCCCATTTCTTTTCTTTTTTTCACAATTTGAGTCATACTTATTATGTCTTTCATAATATTTTTAGTTTATTGAATTATTATTGTATTTATTATTATTAAATTTTAATTTTTTATTATTTTTGTATAAGTTTGTTCTCGGGGTTTTACATGATTAGCAGTTGTGCTCACCTATTTCAAGTATAACAAAAGATTATTAACAATCTTAGATTAACTCTAACATAATTTCTTTTTACTTCAACTTTTCTTGAGCTTCTTGATGCTTTTGCAATCTTAGAAACTATATATGTATATATTTATAGTTTTTTGTGTACGTGTGGTGTATGTGTACATACACCTGTGCATGCGTAATTTGTATGGGTTCGTTATATTGCCATCATCTTGTGCTTCCTTTCAGAAGGTTAGTGAGAACAAGCAGGAAGATAGGGTTGACTAATGACAAACATCTTTTGTTTCACATGCATTAGTCTTTTGTTGGGTAAAGATTTTGTGGAGGTAGTCTTGTTAAGAGTCTAAGCAAGAGTATTAGTTACTGGTAGAATACCATATCAAGTGTTTCTATCTATCAAAGAAAACATGAGATTTTAGCTATGTCATGGACATTAATTTGCCATATGTGGCATAAGAACATGCAATTGAAATGTATCCTTATGGCAAAGGGTTTAGTCACAACAGATTATGTTATGCAACTCAAATTTTTTTCCAATAATTGTGTGATGAGTTTGGAATGAAAAACTTTAGTAGATGCCATGTGTCATGATCCAAAATCAGAACGTGACTGACATATGATAAAAAATATACAAGAACTACTATGACTATGTTAACCCTCAAACTTGTCAAGCTAGAACATCTTCTAAACAAAGAAGATTTAAATGACTAAACAATACAATTGCATCAAAATATGTATGTACTCATGTATACTTTTAGAAATTTATTATAATAAAAAGATCCAAAGCAATATAATAAAGTAATAGAAGAAGCTAAGTAAACTTACTAAGGGAAGAGGCAGAGTTGGCTAGCTTTTTTTCTTTTTTAGGAAAGAACAAAGGAAAGTTAAATGAGAAGGTTCTGTCACCTCATACTTTTATTTATATGTTGGGCCAACAAAGGAAATTAGGCAATTGGGTTTTGGTTAAAGACCAACAAAAATATAAATATATGGTTTTTATAAAAAAAAAAATACGAGCCTCACAACATGCTTCAGTTTTTTGCTACTTGTGGCAGATTTGAGACCATGAGGGTGGAGGAGAGAATATGCATTCCAAAAGCATGATTTCTGCTTCTTGGAAGCACACCTTCTTTTTGAACACTATCCTTTTATTCTGAAAATTTTAGGGTATAAAAGTTGTCGCACCCGGCGGCGTCGTGGCGGCCTTTAAAAATTATGTTTGTTAAAGAACTGATTTCTGACATCTAGTTTTTTTTATGGGAAAGGTCTTATTTAAAGAGTCTCCAACTGGTATTATGGTTACTAAGAACACTAATTAGTCAAACGAGATTATATGGTACGAGGCTTGTTACGTAAAAAAAAAGATATTATCATCCCATAACTATCCTATCTAAGGTAGACTGCATTGCTGGTTTTGTTTGTTGGATTATGCTATTGATGGTCTGCTTGTAATATTCCTGACTCTAACACCAATGAATATTCGGATACGAATACTACTAACTTTGACGTTGGTAAACATGGTATTTATGACTTTAACGCCAGTGAATAAACCAATAAAATTTGAAAGCAAAGCATACATTTTTTTTTTGTTATTTTTTTATAAAAAAGACGAGTATGTATCGTATTCTAGATTCATATTTCACAGTAAAAATCCACAAATCAAATATATAGTAAAATCATAAATAAAAGGGTCTATGAATTTTTTAAAAATTTTCTGATATCACGAAGGGGCTCGTTTGACCAGATATTAAAATAAAGGGGAATAAAATAAAAGGAATTGGCATAAGGGTTAAAACAAATTGGGCCTTGTTTTCTTTCCCTCTGATTCTTTCTTTTCTTTTCCTTTCTGTGCAATCTTTATTGGTCCTTGTTTCCCTGTTTTCTTTGTCTCTTTATGCGTCTGGCTCTCTCTCTCTGTATTTTTTGTCTTCGCTATCATGGCTTGTCCTCTATGTGTTTTTGGTTTCTCTGTGTTTTTCTTTATATCTCCCTCTTCTGTTTCTATGTTTCGTTTGTTACTTCTTATGTATTATGTCATGTGTTTTTCCTTCTTCTTCTTTTTTCCTCTGTTCTGTGTGTATTTTTGTTGTCTCCGGCTTTTATAAAGCCAGAGAATGCCATGCGATTGTGCCATGGTAATGGCATGCATCGTAGGGCAGCTGGTTTGCGTCTGTTTTTTTATTCCTGGCCTAGTAAGATGAAAAAGATGAACAATAGCTTTAGAAACAGTGTTGTTTTCTCGACTAAAATGGCTATTTGCAATTTTGCCCTTAGATCAATTGCAATTGGATCCCTGGATTTCAGCATCATTTACAAAACAGCCCTTGGTTTCCAATTTAATCAATTCAGTCCTTAATTGGCTCTAAAATTTAATATTTCTTAATTAAGCCCTTGATTGCATTAATTAAATAAATCAAAGTTTAATTAAGTTCATAAACTTATCAATTCTTTCAATTTTGATCAAATTGACCCCCAAATTTATAATTTCATCCTTATTAGTCCTTAAACTTTCAACTCGTATTGTCTTGACCCAATTTTGAAATTATTTTTCATCATTCATTTTCTATTATTTATTTATTTATTTAATTTTAAAAAATCAAAAATTAAGTTATGATAGAAGTAATGTAGCAAGATGATGGAGATACAAAAAGGATAATGAAATGGGAGTAGGTTTATTGATCACTATGAATGAAAATTCTCTTACGTATATATTCTTTTGCATGCTTTTACACACCTTTTTTAGGGTGTTTTTAGTGGAGCATGAAGTTCAAGACTTGATGTACTATTTTCAGTAAGTATTATTTCCAAATTTATAGAGGATCTAAGTAGACTTCATTTCACAATAGCAAAAAGAATCTTTCGATATCTTCAAAGAACAATCTATCATGGAATCTTGTTCAAGAAACAAGAAGATAACAATTTGATTGGTTATTCTGACAGTGATTGGGCTGGAAGCTATGATGATATGAAGAGTACATTCAGTTATGTGTTTTGTCTAAAAACAAATATAATTTTGTGGTGTTCAAGGAAACAAAATTCTATAGCTTTGTCTTTTGCAGAGGTAGAATCCATTGCTGCAAATAAAGCAATATGCCAGTCAATGTGGTTGAAAAAAATTCTTTCTGATTTGCAATAAAAAATCCTTGATCCTACTATTATATTATGTGATAACATGTTAGTAATTGCAATGATCAAGAATCCAGTTTTTCATGCAAGATCAAAATATATAGAGTTAAGGTATCATTTTATTAGAGACATGATTAGTAATAAAGAGATATGACTGGACTTTATCAATACAAATAATCAACCTGTAGATATTCTTATAAAAGTCATAAAAGTTGTTTTAGCTAAAAAGTTTCAACAATTCAAGGAGTTTTTGAAGATTACAAACTAAGAGGGAGTGTTATAGTGTAATATGTAATTTTCAATGTCATTAATTGTTAGCTTTAATGATTCAAAGTTCCTTTTGTTTTCTCTAGATTAAGGAAGTTTATGTGCTTCTAGTTTTCATTAAATTAGTCTATGATATATAGAGACCTTCTCCATTCAATATTGGTATTGAGAACAAAATAATAAAAATGTTTATGGTATTGAGTTGTAGCTGTACCAATTATTTCATACAAAAATCTTCTTCAATTCTATTTGTGCAACCTGTTTTCAACTAATTTGGTATCAGAGCAAGTTTCTTCTAATGGCTTCTTTATCAAGTATCTCTACTTTCTCCTATACAACAACTCAGATTCTTATTTTTGATTGAGAGCAGTATGAATGCTATAGTTCTTAGATGGAGACTGTCTTCATTTCACAAGATTTATGAATGATGAAGGATATAAAGAACCACTCCAAACAGGATGTGCTGCATCCTGGATAAAAGAAAAGGCAAAAAACAATATAAGCCGAATGTGTAAAGAAATGCAATTGCCTTAAAAATAATTTAGTGGAAGGTAAACAAATCAATTTATCCTAGAATTTGCTTTATTAAAAAGGCAAGAGAACCATGGGAGATTTTGGAAAATAAATTCCAGGGTTCTTAGATAGCTATCTCCATACAGCTGAAGAATTTATGGAGAGAATTTGAAAATCTTACAATGAAGGATAGTGAGTTTGTTAAAGATTTATCTTCAAGAACTACTAAAATCATCATTCAGATAAAAAGTTGTGGTGAAATGTTCTGATAAAAGAGTTACAAAAAAGATTATTAGAAGTTTGCCACAAAAATTTGAGCATATAGTACAAAAGATTTGTTAAGGCTTACAATTCATGAATTGATGGGATCTCTTGAAGCACATGAATAAAGAGTTAACCAATATAGCAATCAACCAATGGAGCAACCTTTTCAGATCAAAGAAAATTTTTCTAACAGGAAGGCAACAAGACTTCATCAAGATCAGAGAGGAGGAAGATCATTTTTCAGAGAAGAAACATATGAAAGAACAAATGAAAGTCAAAATCGCAATAGAGGTAGAGGTAGAAGAGAGGAAGAGGAAGAACATATTTTCACCTAAGAGGAAGCAGCAATTCTTATTACACTATTTGCAAAAGAACTAGTCATGAAACTTGAGATTGTTTCTTCAGATGTACCAAATGCAAAAATTCCTCTCATTCTGAAAGAAACTGTTGGCACAAGGATACATATGGCAGTGGAGAGATCAATGCAACAAAATTTTCAAAGGACGAAGATTAGTTGTTCTATCACTACTAAAAACAGGGGGTATTTGCATCCGAATTTAGCAACGGATAATTCCGTTGCTAAATTCAAGAACTAATTTGCAACGGATTACACATATATTATTTTTTTAATATTAGCAACGGACTTTAGCAACGGATAATCCGTTGCAAAATTTACGTTGAATTTAGCAACGGATTTTCCGTTGCTAATTGAAAAAAAAAATTAAAATGTTAATATAAAACTAAAATTATGTAGACCGTTGATTGCATAAAATCTGAACCGTTTATTTTCACTCTCCCCCCCACACCGAAATACAGATCCAACAACCATTTACGCTGAAAATTAATTTACTTCCACTCTTCCAAGATCCTTCTTCGTCCCCAATAACATCGATTCCTAACCTGTTCAAAAATCACCCTCTCTTCATCGATTTCATCTTCCTTTACCCGAAATTGTTCATCATCTTCGCACTCATCTTCACGAACCCTATTTTTTTCTTCATCTTCTTCTCCTTCATCTTAACAGCTTTCAATATTTCTCTCGCAAACCAACAAAAACAGAGACCCATGGCAACATCGCACTGATCCATCATCATCACCATCGAACATCCCGTTTTACCCCTTCTCTCGTAAACGGGTTAGGTTTTGCAATCGTTTTCTTCGATAGCTCGGGTAATTAATTTATGGTTTTTGTTTTCTTTGTTTCAATTTAAGTTACATTAAATGCGTTCTAACCTAGCTTTCCCAATCTCGGTGTTATTCGTCGTGTTGATCCATCTCCCTCACCTTGTGAATCGAAGAACACAGGTAAGAATTTTTTTTCCCGATACGTGAATAATGGTTTTAGGCTATTAATTCGAAAATATAAGGTTTATGAAATGTTTTTACCATGATTTATATCCTAATTATGCACGTTTAAGTGAAAATTTGTGAAAACCCCCAAATTAATTTTTAGGGTTACGGTTCATAAATTGAATGCTGGCAATTCTTGTGTCTGGAAGAGAGTAATTGATGGAAATTATGCATGTTTAATTGAAAATTTATCAAAACCCCCAATTTAATTTTTAACAATTAGTATTATTGATGCTTGGGTGTTCTTTGATGTCCGCAAGTCTTTTTGTCCTCCTGTGCGCAGACACCTAGGTGTTTTGAATGTATTCATATGCTTATATATATATATAAGGAAACTTGCTTGTTGATGTTGTGTTTCGTTAATAAGATTGCTGTTTTATTTTTGTTTCTTCATTCATTATTTTTTTTTCTTGTTTGTTTTACTTGTTATATATATGAGTAGCGAAATTGTGTAGTGAAAGAGGTTAGAATTCATGGTTGCCTCCTCCTTGCATGGTGATCAGTTAATTTCCCACATTAGCTATATATGTTGTCTCGTTTTCATTTGATTGTCCCGTCTTGAGGTCGCATGCATGATTTGGAAACGTTATTGATCACCAAATGGTTTAGGTGGCAGGCTTTTAATATGATAGTCACATTGAGAATTTAAAAAAGTTAGAGAAACAATGTAAGAAATGGAACATGATTTTTTAGTACATGAAATATAGTAATTTCACTCTTTAATTTCATTTATTTTTTTTAATATTCTTTCTCTGTTTTTAAAAATTTCCTTAATTTAACAATTTTTTTATTTTATTTTTTTCAACTCAAAGGCATTCTAGATATAATAGGGAGTTTGGAACTGGCTATATGACTCATCTATATGTATGCTTCAGCTATTGAATTTTGGATAAAAATCAGTAATATTTACTCATTTTGTTACAGTACCTAATGCTTGCTTTGTTATTTGGCTTTTTTTTTTTAATTTCTGGGTCCTGACATGACTTTGTTCAATATGATGGCTTAGGTTTTTAAGCGTGGCATCAAGTTATCTTCCTCAATAATTAATCAGCCTTTGGGTTCTTCTTGGCACGAAAGCGGTGTGTTGCGTTCTTACTATTATTTAATATGGTCTCCTTAATGCTTTGTCCTTTTGAGGTCTTGTGCTCTTATACTACATGTCATTTACATGGAATATCATTTAATGCATCCAGCTTCCTTTGTTCATGCAATTTTTCTACATGTCATTTACTATTTTTATACAAACTGTTACCATTTTCTCGCATCTCGCTACCATTGTTAATTAGAGTTAATTATAATTTAGTCTATGCATTTTTTATGATTTTATAAGTTAGTCATTATGTTTTTGAAAACCATAAGTTAGTTCCTTGTTATAAATTAAATGCTAGTTATTTTAAAATTTCAAAATGAATCATGTTTAAGATTGAAATTTTTCGAGTTAGATCTTAGAAGAAAAAAATTATGATGAGAAGACAAGTGCCAAAAAAATATTAAAAATTAATAGTTTAACTTGGATATCCTTTCTGTTTTTCATAGTTTAACTTGGATATCCTTTCTGTTTTTCATAGTTTAACTTGGATTTGTTTTAAAAGACTAGCAAGTGTTATAACTGGATGGGTTTAAGATGTTATGCACAATTCCTTTACCTAAGATGTACACTAGTAGATTTATCAATGAATGTCTACTTGGAATTTTGTTTGTTGAAGCTTATTTTAGAGTTAATTGTTATGACATTCCATTTCGCAACTGACCTCATGTGTCGGTTATTAACTAAGAGGTGGAATTGTGTATTGTATCTTCTTGGTAGGAGCAAGGGATTTCAAGTAGCATCCACTCATCGGCCATGTACAAAAGGAACTGCCACATTAGAGAACCGACCTTGATGGAACTCAGTACAATCTCTTACCATTTAGACGGTGAAGGAATAGATGCCTATGATCAAACAAGAAGCGCATTTACCTTATCAAGATGAACTGATGATTGTTGTGCTTGGTTTTATGTTTTAACAGTTCAAGAATTGATGAAATGGCTAGTAATAAATTTTATTAATTGAAGAATTTATTTTCTCGTGATTCCTTCTTATTTATAATTTACACCATATCCTTTTTATATTCCCACACAATTTCTGTTTTGGATTATGCAAGAATTGTTGTTTTGGATTACCCTCAATCTATTTAATAAGCTTATCGAATACATGTACTAGAATAGTGTTATGAATCTACCAAGCAACTTAGCACATTAATTACATGATATAATTGCATTTAGATATTGAAATCCTAGGTCCTGGTTGCTTGCCGCCCACGGAACCTCATCCTTCTTCTTCCCTTCTTTTCTTGGGGCTTACCGACTTCCTTTTAGCAATTTCGTGTAAATGCTTCCTTGTATCAAATAATTAGGCCTCTCGTTGTGGCAATGCATGAGTTTCATCGTATGTTCTCGTTATGTGAAAAGTCGGTACAAAAGAAGAACATTATTTAAACATCAACCTTTGAAATGGCACAAGTTCACTTCCCTGTCATTGTTGAGAAATACACATCCTTCTTCCTAAAATACCTAATCCAGCAGTTGTTACTTTGTGGGTCGGACCTTCGACTGTCTCGTAAATTATTCACACTTCCAGTTATTTCCTTTCCACATTCCATGTTTTAGATGACTCGATTGTTGCATGAACTAAGTAGCAAATTGTTTGGAGCCAACTTGTGTAATTGCGAAACAATTGCATGTTTTTTAACAGGTTTGTCTCGTAATGATACATGTAAAATGCACCAAGCATTGTGCAATGGTTCATTTTTTAGTCGATTAAGTGAGTTTCTCCGTGTGAATGATGCAACCGATGGTGAAAATCTTTGCTTGCTTAGCCATTATCGGTGGATATAGGATCGGTTAACAAACTACAAGCAATCGCATGGGCTTGTTAGAATTATTTGTGGAGAAGGCTAGGGTCAAGTGCTGTGAGGTCACTGGACTTGACCATTTAAATTGTGAAATTGGAAATATTAGACACTCTTTTGCTATTTTCGGTTCACAAGGTCATGATCTTGTTTGGAATGAATATAAAAGATGGGAGCTTGATGTTTACACTGTGAAGTCAGTTCTAGCAAAGCACTAATTAGTATAGATCCATTTCCAATCACACAAAGGATAAAGGATTAGAGAGGAAAGCACTAATTTGTTTTAAAGACTAGCAATTGTTATAACTTGATGGGTGTAACATACTCGTTTATGTTTTTTATTTTTCCAAAGAATATGAATGGCTTATTGGATCACAATATGCTACATCCGATTGGGTTGCAATAAGAAAACCTCCACCTTGTGCCATTGATTCTTGGGGCTTAGGTAAGTCTATTTTGCTCCATTTTTACATGGTTGCTTAATTATATCGTACGTAATTTTTCTGTTGGGCATGCCTATTGTAATCTTTTCAAGTAGTTGGAACTTTGCCTTTCATTGGGACAATATTGACAGTTTGTATAAGAAAACTAATGGAATGATTTTCTTTCATTACATCTGATATTGAGTACAATCAAACTCTCGTAAACATGATTACACATTTAGGTGTGTGGTAAATAACAATACTTACATTACAATGATGGAAAAGTTGATTCCTTTTACTATATGCACAACATAATTGATAAAATAAGAATTCTCGTTGAAACAACCTTGAAATCAGTTGAATTTGATATTGAATTCTGTTGATCGGATTTTGAGGGAGAGATGGGAGAAATGGATGAGAGATATTGATGTTTGAAGGAAATGTTTAAATTGTTATTCAACACTTTGAAAAATGCAAAACCACTTTTAGGAGTTTACGGAAAAGTAAGTATTCTTTAAATTCGGTGATTGCAATTATAATTACGCGTGGAAAACATGTATACCCACGCAAATTAAATAATGTCGTGTGATTTTTAATTGAAATTATATTAAAATAAATTTTTATAATTTGTTTAACATTGTTATATTAAAATTATTTAAAAATATAAGAATATTAATTTGATATTTTTTTTAAAAATGTCATAATACAAAAATAAATCCTCATCCAAGAGACTAATAGTATTCTTTAAATTCGGTGATTGCAATTATAATTACGCGTGGAAAACATGTATACCCACGCAAATTAAATAATGTCGTGTGATTTTTTATTGAAATTATATTAAAATAAATTTTTATAATTTGTTTAACATTGTTATATTAAAATTATTTAAAAATATAAGAATATTAATTTGATATTTTTTAAAAAAATGTCATAATACAACAACAAATCCTCATCCAAGAGACTAATAGTTAATTTACATGTTTAACTATAAACTTTGATTACACAACAAAATATAAATAATAAGTATTTCATAGAAAGAGGTTTAACATAAATATATTCACACCTCCATTACCTTAACCATAAATATTAACAATATTTATTGCTCGTCCGTGTAGAACTTGTAATCAACTAAATTGGATTGTGCCTAAAAAATTTATAAAACAAATGTATTTATATTTTCATCCACCAGATATTATAATTATTATTTAATTATTATTTCACTACGACATAAAAGATAGATACAATGTATATGATAAGAGACAAAGATACAAATGTGAGTAACTATTGTAACACATAATAAATTATGTTTTTTTTTTATATTGCATTTTTATCTTTTTTAAAAAATGAAAAAAATTCTTTAATCTTGTATTACCTCGCATGTTTCTGATTTCATTTACCATTTCTTAGTTGAGCAAAAAAATATCCGAATAAAAATAAAAAGTTTGATGGATCCAATAAAAATAAAATGATCCAAATAAAAAAAAAACTACTTGAGGTGGTAACAAAAGTTAGAAGGACCAATAAAAAAAATGAACTCCAAAACTATTATAAAGATAAATTTATTTAATATTTGTTCAACTAAATATTTTTTTTCTTCATCCATTTATGCTGTATAAAATACTAACCGAACATAATCTAAAAGTCTACTTTTGTCACTAGTTAGAAAATATAAATGAAAATATAAAATACTAACCGAACATATTTTATTTTAAAAGATTGTTTAAGTACTAGTAGTTAAAGAAGTATGCTTATTTCAAAAAATGCTTATTGGTGTTGTCATGTTAATTAGATTAACATGGATGATCGATCGTGGATGTATCGTCGTCTTATGGATGGTCGCCTTCGTCCCGAATACATTACGGTGTTAGAAGATTTATCAATTTTGCATTTTCAATTGATAAAAATATATCTCGGGGAAAAATTAGATGCCCTTGTGTGAGGTGCAAAAATCAAAAGTTTTTAAAGGAAGATGATGTTTGTAAACATCTATTGACAAAAGGTTTTTTACCTTGTTATGAAAATTGACTGTATACATGGGGAGCCTTATGTCGCAGAACCAATATTGGCTGGACCTTCATCGATTGGAATGAGTCATGTTGTGAATGATGTTTGTCTAGAGAATCCATATAGGAATATGGTTATGGATGCAAGGGGGTTGGGTGATGCATTCTACAATGATAATGTGTCTAGTCCCGTGGTAGCAAGAGAAATTCCAAATCCGGATGCAACTAAATTTTTTAAGCTTTTGAAAGTCGCGGAGGAGCCGTTGTGGGATGGGTGTACCAAGCAATCCAAATTATCTCGCTTGTGCACAATTGCTTAATATGAAGTCAACTTTAAATTTGACTCGAATGCCTTCAACAATTTCATTGACTTTACAAAAAGTTGCATGCCTAATGATGAAAATTTGGTTTCAAATTTTTATGATGCCAAGAAATTTATGCGGCCACTTGGACTTGGTTATGAGAAATATGATGTGTGTCCTAATTACTGTATGTTGTACTATGGGGCGTATGCAAAGAAAATAAATTGTGATTTTTGTGGAAGTTCACGATACAAACCTAGAAATCCAACTAGTAAAGGTTCCAATAAGGCGGAGAAGCAACTCCGATACTTTCCTCTAACACCAAGGCTTCGTAGACTATTCATGTCTCCATATCATGCCAAGGATATGACATGGCATCATTTTCATAAGTCCCGATAATGGGGTTATGGTGCACCCATCCGATGGGGAGGCATGGAAGGAGTTTAATCGTGTCCACTTAAGCTTTGCATCGATCCGAGAAATATTCGGTTAGGGTTGTGCACCGATGGGTTTTGTCCATTTGACATGTCTTCAAATACATACTCTTGTTGGCCGATAATTGTGATTGTTTATAATTTGCCTCCGTGGAAGTGCATGACTAGACCATTCATGTTTTTGACAATGATGATTCCCGGGCCAAAGAATCCGGGTAAAAAGCTTGATGTTTTTCTAAGACCTTTGATTGATGAGTTAAAGAATTTGTGGTTTTTTGGTGTTGAAACATATGATGTATACGAAAGGAAAATTTTCAATTAAGGGCAGCTTTGATGTGGACCATTAGTGACTTTCCAAAGATATGGCATGTTATCGGGGTGGAGTACTCGTGGAAATTTGTCTTGTCCTTATTGTATGGAGCATAGCAAGGCTTTTAGATTAAAAAATGGGGGGAAACTACATTTTTTTATTGTCATCGACGATTCCTACCCATGAACCACCCATATAGATTTCAATCTGATAAGTTTTTGAAAGGAGTAATTGAAAGGCTTTCTCCTTTACCTCGTCCATCTGGTTTGGAAATGTTAAACGAAGTGTCCAAGTATATTGAGGGACATAATGGAGGTTCATCATATAATGATAAAATTCCCGGCTTTGGTGTTAAGCACAATTGGGTGAAGAAGAGCATTTTCTGGGAGCTTCCATATTGGCATACAAATTTGATTCGTCATAATCTTGATGTCATGCATATTGAGAAAAATGTCTTTGACAATATTTTTTATACGGTAATGGATTGTCCGAATAGAAGCAAGGACAATTTAAAGGCTAGGTTGGATATTCAATTGTATTGTCATAAGCCAAATTTACATTTGCAACAAGATATGAGTGGTCGGCTTTACAAACCTAAAGGCACTTATTGTCTGCACAAGAAACAACAACAAGAAGTTTTGTCATGGATGAAGGAATTATCATTTCCCGATGGTTATGCTTCAAGCATTTCACGATGTGTGAAAGAGGCACAATGTAAGGTTTCGGGGATGAAGAGCCATGATTGTCATGTCTTCATTCAAAGACTTCTTCCAACCGCTTTCCGACCTTACATACCTAGGCCACTTTGTGGGAGGCATTAACCGAACCG
Organism: Populus x sibirica; assembly: GCA_019202695.1. Lineage (NCBI taxonomy): Eukaryota > Viridiplantae > Streptophyta > Magnoliopsida > Malpighiales > Salicaceae > Populus > Populus x sibirica. Next base: position 450,110 of record JAGMVL010001081.1, on the reverse strand, counting down.
TCCGTATTTTTTCAAGATATTTGTTCAACAAATTTAAATGCCCAGCACATGGAGTTAATGCAAATGAATATAATTGAAATAATTTGCAAACTTGAAAGGATTTTTCCTCCATCCTTCTTTGACTCCATGGAACACTTGACAATACATCTACCTTACGAGGCAAAAGTTGGTGGACCAGTTCAATATCGATGGATGTATCCATTTGAACGGTATGTTTTCATACTATGTTAATTTTATTCACTTTTGATTTTTAAAAATAAACTAATTGACAGAAATGATATAGGTATATGTTTTATTTGAAGAAGAAAGTGACCAATAAAGCTAAAGTTGAGGGTTCCATATGTGAAGCATACTTGATTGATGAAATTACCAATTTTGCATCTCATTATTTTGGTGATGACGTGCAAACAATTTGGAATCGAGTTCCACGGAATGATGATGGTGGCCTTAGAAGTGTAGATGGATGTCTCTCTATTTTTTCCTATCCAGGGAAAAAAATTATCCAAAAGATTTTATAAAAGGCAGTTGTCACATGCTTGAAATGCAAATTGCGTATAACTATGTGATATTCAATTGTCAAGAACTGAAGCCTTATTTAGAGTAAGTATGAAATATTATTTTGTACTAAATTTATAATAATTTATTATTAACTTTAACATTTTAAAATTTTAGGCAATGTCGACAAGAGCTAAAGTCACAACAACCATATGCGAGTGATGGTGAAATTGAAAAATTATACGAAGCGATCTTTCCAAATTGGTTAAAAAATAATGTAAGTATTTTAATAAAATTAATTTATATTTTATGTCAATTAGCTACTTTAAAAATATTATTAATCTCTTTTAAATCATTATTTCTTATGGAGTTAACTATTATGCTAGGTGGAATACCAATCTAACGGAATTGAAAATCAGCTCTTTGGACTTGCTATGGGCCCTTCAACTTCAGTGAAATGTTATAATGGGTATTATGTGAATGGTTTTAAATTTCATACTCAACGTTATGGCCGTTTTAAAAAGACAATGAATAGTGGAGTTTGTGTGAAAGGAAGTTGCTATGATGATAATGAACGTGATTATTATGGAATGCTTAAAGAAGTTGTTCGGCTAAAATACTTGGGGAGTAAGTGCAAGTTATTTATGTTTAAATGTAATTGGTATGATACAAAACGAGGGATTAGAGTGCATCCTTCGAATGGTTTGGTTGAAATCAAGTATACATCTCGACTACATGGAAATGAAGATTTTGTGTTAGCACAACAATGTCAACAAGTCTACTATACATATCCACCTGGTAATAAATCATCCGAATGGTGGACGGTTATTAAGACAACTACTAGAAGTCGTTATAATGTTGACATGGGTGAATTTATTGAAGATGCCAACAATGTGAGATCATTTGATGTTGATCAATCAGATGAGATTTCTCAACCATGTCATGTCCTTCCTACTCCAACACTTGATGATCCAAATATACTTGTTGAATCATCTTATTATGAAGAAATTGGGCAACATGAACTGATTCAACTTGACATGAATTGGGGAAACAAAGATGATGAAGATGAAGATGAAGAAGAAGAAGGTGATGGTGATGGTGATGGTGAAGAAGAAGATGATGATGATGAGGATGATTGTTATGGTGGTGATGGTTAGGAATGATGATAATAATGAGTAGCACAAGTTAATTATATTTTGTAGTATATGTAATGAATTATCTTTATTATATGTATGAATGATTTCATATTATTTGACAATATTTAGGCTTTCAATGTTTTTTATTATTATTTTATTCAAGTGTGTGTTATGCATCACATTACATAAATCATTTTCATTCACCTTTGAAACCATTTATAACCTTTCAAGTATCAATCTTTAAATTGTGATTCCGATGTTATATTTTATTTTGTGATTCGTTTTCTTGCTTACAGATGCTGAAGTGTGAAAGAAAGGGTTCTTCCTACTCAATGTTTTGATTTATAGGACCAAACATTAAGGTAAGCATACTTATAAATTTTGATTTTTGCTTAATTAATTATTTAGATTTTTATTTTTATTATTGTTTGTGTTAATTGGCTTTTGACAATTTAAACTTCATGGCCGAGTTTTGTCATTGCAAGGAATGCTTAATGAAATTGTCTTGATGTTATTTATATATTTGGTTTTGTTACGTAATTATTTTATTTGAAGTATAATATTTTTCGAGTGATGACTATTAAGTGGACAATCCATACCGATTTTGAACATCATAAACTAGATATTGTTTGTAATGAATTGGGAAAAAAATGAGATTTAACAGTTTGTTTTCATTCTAGTTATGGCAGTCTTGGGAAAATATCTGTGAATTTTTTGTTCCTCATAGTTTAAATATGAGCTAATTTATTGTTATGTTGTATATATTCATATTAAATGTTAGTTATTTTTTCTGGTTTTTAGCATGCCTCGACGAGGATCCATATTAGATTCTAGGAGTGACAGGTCCACATCAAGGAGTGACAGGTCCACTTCATCCAAGTCATTTCAAACTACATCAAGGCATAATAACAAAGGATCCACATTTCATCAACCTGTGTATCAGAACGTAAATGAGTATTATATACCCACTTTGGGGAGTACACATCCTCCTCAACATGATTATGGGAGGGTTGATGCATATCAATATTGTGAGGGCTTTCGTTTTCAAGATTTGCTTCAAACTCAAGGAGGTTTCTCTCGAGATAACCAACTTGTTTCTGGAGGACATAATTTATATGGGACTTATGGGAGAGTTGATGGTAATGATGATGATATGAACATTAGAAATGAAGATGAGGGAGACTGTAGTAATGAGAGAGGTGTATGTGATGAGAGAGATGTATGTGATGAGGATCAAGATGGTGTTCCATCATATCACGGTTCAACATCTTCTCCATACAATTATGATCAAAGTGTTAAAAGGAAGGGCTTTGACACACCAATAGATCCAATAACAAGAAAAAAAGAGCTTTGTTTGTATGGAACAACAGAGTAAGTTCAAACTTTTAATAACTAACTTATTAAGGTTATATTTTCAAGTATGAAAAAAATTACTTATTATTGTGTAATTATTTGTTTAATATAAGTTTGTTATTATATATTTTCGTGTTCAATAACGCATCGTGTGGCCGTGCAATCGGAGATATTTTGAGGTCCAATTTTAAGGGAGCATGGCACTCTTGGGAAAAAGTAGATCCAATGTGCGGGATGAACTCTTTAAAGAGTTTAAGGTAAGAACCAACACTAATTGCCATAATATTCTTTTCAATTTTGATCACTTTAATGTAGAATTATGAAAATTATCAACCGAATAGCTATGACTGATTTGTGTTATAATTTGTTCTTATTTCTTGTTTACTCTTTAATATCATTTAATTTCTTTAGTTATTACATCATCTTGCAAATTCCGAACAAGATAACACAATATGATTAATTATTTATATAATTTGAAATTTTGTGCACTCTTTTTACTTGGTATATATATTATTTGGTAGAAAAAATATTCCTTTCCTGAGGAAGATGAGTCGATTGTTCGTAATATTTGGGAAGATAAGGCTAGGATAGCTTTGAATCAACAATTGACACGAGCTCGCAAGAAAGCTATGTCAAAAGAAAACACTACAAATATTATAGATTGTCTTGATAAAGGTCTTGCCTGGATAAACAATGATGACTGGAATCAAATGATCAAAGATGTTTGGTCCACCCCTGAATTTCAAAGGAGATCCGAATCTGCTAGGAGGAATCGATTAACCAAAACAGATGGCAAAATAAGCACTCATTCGGAGGAACAAGGTGTCATTTGCATCATATCGAGCTAACATGGTATGGATTTTTTTTTATGCTTAAGATAATAAATTAAAATTTGTATATTTATCTTTTATAATATTTATTAATCTTGAAAGCAAGAGGAAGCTGGTGGAAAAGAACCTCTATGGGATGATGTCTTTTCAGCTTTGCATCAAAGTATTAAGCAATCTGGTAGCTTCGTCGACAACAAGTCTAAAAAAGTGGTTGTATGTATTTTTATTTGATTATTTCTTAATATAACTTAAGTATTATTCAACATTCAAATTAATTTATTATTGCATGTATTTTATTTGTAGGAAAATTATAAAATGGAGATGATTTCAAAGTATAGAACTGATCGGGAAAATCATCCTTCATTTGATGGAGCAACTTGGTGTGTGGCTTCAGAGGAGTTACAAAGGGTAGGGTATATGGTGCACCTCGTATGCCAAAATCAAAAGTTAGTACAAGCTCTTCATCACATTCCTACTCGGTGGAGTCATCATATCCCGGTTCATCGTATCGAGCATTGCAAAAGGAGATAAAGGATAAAGAAGAGGAGATAAAGAAAAAAGATGATTTTATTCTTGAAATGAAACGGCGAGATGGATTCCATGAAAGAATATCTTGTGAACAATCTTGGATACCATGGTGGGACATCAAATATTGATTAAGGTATGCCACCACCTTTGACTCCATCAATACCGCCACCTATGGCTCCTCAGATAATGACACCTATGGGTCCCGCATCTCAACCAATTTTTCGACCTACACCTCGACCTTTATATCCTGATCAATCTTGTATTGATCCACAATATCATGGTTCGTCTTCGCAACCAAAGACCATGATTGTATCTTTTGTTGTTTTTTTTTTATTGTATTTGAACTTAATTGTATTAATGCAAGTTTAACTAAATTTTTATAATATGAATATTATTTTTATTTTGTTTTTTATTAATGATATAATTATTTTTAATATTAATTAATTTATGTTGGTTATATAAATTCTACAACTTTTAAAATATCCATAAATAATTAAATAAATAAATTAAAAGTCATTTTAATAAATAAATAAAAATTAATTTAATAAAAACAAATGCAATCACCAACGGATTCTCCGTTGGTGATTGCAATCGATGCATGAATCGCGAACGGAGAATCCGTTGTTGATTCACAAAACTAGCAACGGATTTATCCGTTGCTGATTTGGCAGCAACGGATTTTCCGTTGCAAAACTAGCAACGGATTTATCCGTTGCTGATTTGGCAGCAAAACTAGCAACGGATTATCTGTTGTCGCCAAATCAAGCAACGGATAAATCCGTTACAAAAATCAGCAACGACAAATCTGCATCGGATTTTTGCCGTTGCTGATTCCGTTGCTAAATTGTTTTAGCAACGGATTTTAGTGTTATTTGCAACGGAACAATCCGTTGCTAATTACTCCATTTTTTAGTAGTGTATTCCTGCATGAATGTAGAACACAAATGAGAAGAAGTTTGGTATTTTGAGAGTGGCTATAGTCATTATATCACTGATGATCGTTCAAACTTTGATAATCACTCTAAAGCTACGTGATGATCTCATCCTACTCAACCAAATCTTCATGGAGGTCCTCGATCCAATGAGAAATGATTGAAGATCCACCAAAAATACGTTGAGTCACAAGAGTAGTAGGATCCAAATGTTGTGCCCATCGACATGTTAGCATGGATGGTGCTCCAATCCACCATAAACCTTGTTTTATGCAAGTGTTTTGAGTGTTTTTGTGTCAGAACTTTGAATTAATTATGGAGTTGTTTTTGATACGAGAAAGCATGTTTTAGTATTTTTTAAGTTTTTTTATAATGAAAATTACAAGCATATCGGATTACAATAGAAATTGCAACCCTACTATTACAATCTTGCTAAATTAAAAGCTTAGTATTATAAGTTTATTGAATCTATTAACTATAAAATAAACAGGTTTTGAAGATGATGTGAATTTGTTTCAATTGCAAAGAAAATGTTTTCTTGATAAGCAAAGTATTATAGCCATAGAAGGCAAAAGAAAAGCAATGCAATATCAGAGCCATGCCACCAATTCACATTTTCTATTTACACCTTGTTTTGCAAGAGCATCTGCCATGAAATCACCCTCCCTTAGGACATGAGAGGACTTCACCGAAACCAAAGCAGAAGAAAATCTGGAGGCAAAGTTGAAGAGACCATGGAATTTCAACTCACACAACATCTAATTAATCACATTGGCAGAATCCGATTCAATAATATTTCTCTTCCCCGAAAGCTCCTCTCTGGAAGATGATAAGTCCAAAGCTTTCATCACTGCAAGCAGTTCACTTTATTTGATTCTTTAAGCCCAACTGACAGAGAAAACATATATTGTACCACTCCCTTGCGATATCGAAGAACACCCCCAATAATTGAAGATCCATTTCTGCTCATGAGAAGGAGTAGACCACGTAATAATAGGCCTAACATTCTTAAGATCAGTCCATCTGACTAGGCCATCAGCAGAAATAAGCATATCCAAGGCATTGTACGGGAAATCTAGGCAAAGAGCTATTAACCACACACAAAGCCGAGTTAAAATGAATAAAGAGAAGTAAGGAGTCATACTCTGACTCTTTTTGTTTAAAAATCAGATCATTACGAATGAGCCATAGTGACCAAACAATAGCAAAAAACAGCACGAACCATACTTTCCTCTGAGTCATAGTCTATGAATTTTGCCCAAATTTTCCAATGCCTCTGAAGAGGTCCACAGACTCTTCACGTGTCAGACCCCTTCTAGCTAGAGAATAGCTAACCATAAAAAGAAAAACTATTAGCAGATTGATGAAGAGGTAAAGAGAGTCCACACATCGATGACAAACCAGACTTGACAGTCACCAACAACTCCCTCATAACAACTTTGAGCCTATTAGCCAGTGCCTTTGAGATAATCCTGTACAAACCAGAAACAGAGTTTGAAAATACTTTAAGATCCTCCTTGATAGTTTTAATAACTTTCGCCATTCTGTCCAAACCAGAAACAGAGTTTATAGCTGAAGACCACAAGTTCTGTATGAGTATGACCACATTGAAATTAGGTCCCAGCCACCAACAATTTAGAAATTAAGATAGTAATGGTCGCAGCCACCCCAATCTGTGCTATCCATTTTCACCATATACTTGGGAAGACCAAACAAAGAAGCAGAGGGAAATGTTTGAAACCATGCCGTGGACATGAAGGCTCTGTCAATTCCACTGCCAGAATTCCCCCTTGACCAAGTAAACTTTTTCCCACACAGAGGTAGTTCTAACAATTCACATGTTGTAAACCATCTCGAAAGGCTTTCATGTAGCAGGAGTATTTCTTACATCCTTTGCGATCAAAGGGATGCAAAATCTCATTGAAATCTTCGATAACACACCAAGGCTTAGAGACACTACCCTTAAAAATGCACCAAATAGTCCCATAATTCTTGTTTCTGGGAGTAGTTATTAGGGGCATACACCATTGTGATCATACATTCGAAATTACACTGAAAAAAATACCTTCAATACGAAGGACTCTCCCATTCATACCCACTAAATAAGAATTAACACTAAATTAGAAGAGTTCCAGATGCAAAGAATCCCTCCTGATAAGCCTGTAGAAGGAACAGCAAACCAATATCCAGATTCCCGCCCCCAGATAACGTTTACAAAAATAAATTTAACTTCCCATCTTTCAACATTCAATCGCTTCATCTCTACTATTGTTATTGTCGCACGTGTGCGGCGTCGCGGCGAAAACATCCACCCTCAAAATTTTGTATTATCTAAAAATGTGAAAAATATGGGGAGATAAGAAATTCTTATCTTTTATTAGTGGATAAATAGAATGGGAGTCGCCACCTAGTATTTTGATCACTAGTAACCCTAACTGGTCTCAGAGATCGGGTACGAGGACTGGTTGCGTAAAGGGAAGGTATTAGCACCCCAAATACGGCCTACCTAAGGTAGGCTGCATTGTTTTATTATCTGATAAAATCTAAGGTCTTATCGTGTTTTCTAGTTGTTGGTCATTTTATAGTTTAAGAAAAGTCCTCCTTGGTAAAGAGATCGTTATCTTATCGGGTAACACCTAACTGTTCTAACGTCAACAAAAGAATTTAGTATCTGGAATATGTTTTACGTATAAAGTCGTAACCCTAGATATTAAAAGAAAAACAAAATAATTTTTTTGAAATTTTTGAAATATTAGCCTAGTTCTCGTGACTTTAATAAACTAGTTATTAAAGCCAAAATGCATGCTAATACGTATTTTTGAAATTTTCTTTGTTATATGAAAATACAATATGATTTTTTTAAAAGACTTGGCCGTATGCATAAAAACAAAAACATTTTATTTTATTTTTCTTATTTTTTTATTATTTTATGTTTACAAAAATCAGATATTTTAATACTGAATTTGTATTTTTACAGTATAAAAATAAAAACCAAATATTTCAAAACAATAAAATATTTGCAGAAAATCATGTTTTTTTTAAAAAAAATCTTTTTTAAAAGAATTTTTTTTCGAGTTGGGCCCACCTGGTCACTGGCCCAGGCCACTGACCCACCCAAGCCATGCACGCGTAAAATTTTACAGAGTGCAAAAATGGCGATCTTTAGGCTTTTCTTTCGTCTTTTGTTTTCCTTTTGTTTCTCTAGACAAGCATGCATCAATTTTTGCGAAGAAAGGAAATGAGCATACCTGGAGAAAGGAAACCGGTGGTGGTGCTGACCTCCCCTGCTGTCTGTGAGCTTTGCTCCGCCGCTCGGTTTCTCCTTGCTCTTCTGTTTTTGTCTCTTCGTGCAGCCTTCCCTTGCGTTTCAATCTCCTGTATTCCCACTGTGTTATCTCCTCTCCTCCTCCTCTGTTCCTTACGTTCTCCCTCTCTCGGTTTTCTTTCCTCTTTTACACTGTTCTCTCTCTGTTTTCTCCTCACTGTCTCGTTGTCTTCCCTCTCTGTTTTCTCTTTTTTTTTTTGTTCTTCAGTTCTCTTCTGTTCTCCCCAGCTCATCTCTGTTTTCCCCCCTTACATTCCCCCCTCTCTCTGTCTTTTTTTTTCTTTCCTTCGTCGTTCTTTTTCTCCTCCCCCTCCTGGTACAGCTGGAGGCGAAGCTGTTGCTTGGGGACGAAGACGATGGTGAAGCTGATAGTTCGAAGCTCTCTCTTCTTCAGCTCTTCCTCTATTTTTCCCTCTCTCTGTTTTTTTCTTTCTGTGTATTTTTAAATCTTTTTCCCTCCCTCTGTTTTCCTTATGCTTTCTCCATTTCTCCACCCGGGTCCTCCCTTCTCGTTCTTTTTTTTCTGTCTTTCTCCCTCTCTTCTTTCATCGTCTTTCTCTGGCTTCTATAAGCCAAAGAATGCCCTGCGGTGCCACGTTCGGCTTGGTAACGGCATGTAGAGGAATAGTAGCCGTGAAACATTCCCCATAATTGAAGCAATCTGTTGTTTTTGTTGCTGAAATGGCTCCACTGTCTGCTGAAATGGCTGTGAAGAAAGGTGATGAAATAGTGCTCTGAAACGGCGCCGTCTTCCTATCAAAATGAATATTTCTGATTTGGTCCTCGGATGTTCTTACAATTTTGTAATCAAGCCCTCTGGATAAATTGTAATTGGATCCCTTGATTTTAGTGCTTTTTCCGGTTTGGTCCTTCTTTTCAGATTGTTTCAATCAAGTCCCTAATTGACCACCAAACTTCAATAATTATGCAATTAAGCCCCTGATTTGACCAAATCAACTCTTCAAGATTATAATTAGACTCCAGAACTTTAATTTCTTCCAATAAAAGCCTAAATTGACTTAAAAATTAATTTTTTCTTGTAATCAAACCCTCCATAAATTCAATTAAACCTTAGATAAAATTTAATTGATTCCATAAACATCTGATTTTAGACTTTTCTTTCTCAACTTAAATTTTCTTTGTCAAAAGGGCTCTCATCAGTAAAAAATATACTTTTAAAATTTAACATTTTGCATTTTTTAACCTTCTTAACCAATTTTTTCATTTTTTCAGCATTCCAGCATCCTTTTCTTGTTCCTATTATTTTTTGGATTTCTTTCGAATATTTTTTGATATTTTTTTTTCGTATTTTATCATTTTCATTTTTTTTGTTTTGTGGGAATCAAAAAATAGGTAACAACAGATGCCCCCCCTTTACAATGCTTACGAAGCAACACATCATTAATGTCTTGCATAGTAAGCTTGTAAAGAAAAAGAAAATGATCTCATTATCTTGGGCGATCTGCCCCTTTTGAAGAAAATTGGTCTACTTTCACGGGCGACCTATCGACACACTCACTGGTCTATTTTCACTGGCGACTTGCCCACACATGTTCATCCTGGTCTATTTTCACGGGTGACCGGCCCACACACTTACACTGGTCTATTTTCATAGGCGACCTACCCTCATACTCACATTAGTCTATTTTCACGGGTGACCTACCCATAAATTTTCATCCTAGTCTATTTTCGGGGTGACCGGCCCACACACTCACACGGTCTATTTTCATGGGCGACCTGCCCTAACACTCAAATTGGTCTATTTTCACGGGCGACTTACCCACACATGTTCATCCTGGTCTATTTTCAGGGGCGACCGGCCCACACACTCACACGATCTAGTTTCAGGGGCGACCTACCCACACATGTTCATCCTGGTCTATTTTCAGGGGCGACCTGCCCTCACACTCACATTGGTCTATTTTCACGGGCGACCTACCCATACATGTTCATCCTGGTCTATTTTCAGGGGTGACCGGCCCACACACTCACATTGGTCTATTTTCATAGGCAACCTGCCCTCACACTCACATTGGTCTATTTTCACGGGCGACCTCCCACACATGTTCATCCTAGTCTATTTTCAAGGGTGACCGACCCATACACTCACATTGGTCTATTTTCATGGGCGACCTCCCACACATGTTCATCCTGGTCTATTTTCAGGGGCAAACGACCCACACACTCACACGGTCTATTTTCATAGGCAACCTGCCCTTACACTCACATTGGTCTATTTTCACGGGTGACCTACCCACACATGTTCATCATGGTCTATTTTCAGGGGCAATCGGCCCACACACTCACACGGTCTATTTTCATGGGTGACCTGCCCTCACATGTTCATCCTGTTGGCAAGGTTTGAATTTGCTTCCTTCTTCTTCTTCTTTTTTTTTGAGACTTTTCTAATGGTAGGGTTCTTCTCTTTTTTTTTCTTGATAATAAGGATTGATCAAACTTTTCACTTGATGCTTTCTTTCTTTTTTGATTTTTGTGATTTTACAGGACTGACATCTATCCTTCCTAATTGCAGGGTTGATATTTGTCCTTCCTTATTACTGAAATTAACTGGATTTTTCTTGATGACAAGGTTGGAAAACTTGGTGCTTCCTGATTGTAGGGTTAACCTCGAAGACTCCTCATGATGACAAGGTTGATCTTCTCATTTCTTTGAGATTTTCCTAACAAGAAGGTTTATCTCATCTTCTTCCCGTTCCAAGGTCACAACCATGATTCTCTGTTATTATCAGCTCAATGATTCTTTTTTTTCTTTTTTCTTTCTTTGTTTTTTCTCTCTTTTTTTTTCTTTGTTTTTTTGTTTTTGTTCTTTTTGTTTTTGTTTTTTGTTTGTTTTTGTTTTTGTTGTTGTTTTTTTTATCAATCTTGCTAGACTTATTTGAAGATTTTCCTGTAACGAATAAAAATATATGTGCAATGGCATGCATGCATCCTTACCTGATTTGAAATATAGGTCCCCCCTCTTTGATGTTCCATCGTCATAGGGTGGCTTTGTTTGCTAACCAAAGCCTTCTTTGGTCTTTCCATGTCTTGGCCCATTCATGTGCTAGTCATCCGCTCCATTGTAAATGCAACGCCTATCCTAGGTTGTCTTTGATGATTACTGGTTTCACTGTTTATCAAGCTTGACAATGCCCCCCAAGTGTGGTGTTGCTTAATTCATCATAAAGGAGCTTAACAAATCATTCATCTCCTAGATTCTCTTGAGAATCGTTCTTTGATTAGTTGTGTGAATCCTACCGGCACTAATCAAGAGGTTTTCTAGTGTCGCCCTCATCTTAGATTGCTAATCAGCCATTGACTTGCCTCCAGTGCTCGTTCATCTTATTATCTTCCTTTCAACACCATTGTCCTTAGTTCCACTGATTCATCATTTAATCATCATTTTTTTTATTGCCCCCTAACTTATCTCAATACTACTTGTTTTTCCTTCTCAAGGTCCACTATATTGCCCCCGGCTGCTCAACTTTTCAAGAAGTGTCGAGAAGTATTAATGTCATTTCTGTCAAGAACTTTGCAAACTCGATCAGTGCTCTTTTTGTTTGACAATCTTTCTTGTTCGGGAATCAACTCTCAATATTTCAAAGATCATGTCTATTTAAAGTCTAATTATTGAAATAAAATCAGAGAGATGTCAGTTTTTTTAAAAAAATATATTTTTGAAATTCAAGCTTCTTTGGTCAAAGGCCCAACTCACGTCATTCAATACATGTAGTCCTTTGATTATCTTATATTTTGAAAACAGAAATTGACCCGTCAAAAGATTAAAATGGCTTTTTCCATGGTTTTTTGCGTCAATTTTAATCTCTGATCTTGGGTATATCTTTTAATGGTATGTGAAGAGGTGGCCTTCTGTGAATTTCAAGAAATAAGATGCTCAAGTCAGAACTCGGGCTTTTATCAAGAAAGGTGGTTTCTCTCTCTCTCTTTTTTTAGCATTTATTTTATTAACATGCATAATAACAAATAGCTTAATCCATGAAGCCACGACCCTTATGGAAAAACTCTTCAAGCTTTGAGAGCGCCATTTATCGGTTCAAATTGCTTATAGTACAAGATTTCACAGTTTTACCGACGCAAATATTCCGTCGGTGTGTGATTACCAGTTCATCGGTGATTTATTTACGTCCGTCGGCTTTCCTTTTGTCGGTAATTCCACATTTCGTCACTATATCGGTCGGAAACACAAAAAAACCATTTGCCGATGGTTTTGCAGACGGAATTTGCGCGCCAAAAAAAAGTTTCCCTCTTGAAATATACTGACGGATTTTATTCCGTCGGTGATATCGTGATTTACCGATGGATATTTACCGTCGGTAAATTTGTCGGTGCGTGTTAGAAATACCGACCGAATATATCCGTCTGTAATTTCGTCGGTAATTGTGGTAGCTATCATCGTCAAATGCCGACGGATTATTCCGTCGGTAAAGCTGTCAGTATGAAATACTGACCGAATATATCCGTCTGTAAATGCGTTGGTGAATGTGTCAAATGCCGACGGATTCATTCCGTTGGTAAAACCCTTTGTAATAGTTTTTCCTAAATTTGTTTTTTAAAAATTATTTAGAATACATAATATAAAATTATATAAATTAATGGTAATAAAAACCAATTATGCAAATAAAATTTATATTAAACATCAAAAACAAAAAATCAAAGTAAAATAATATTCATTACAAATTGAATGTGTTTCAAAAAAAATATTAAATGAAATTTTAAAGGTAAATAATGTTTATTACAAATTAATATAAAGGTGGAGCTAGAGGAGGAGGAGGTCCTGGAGGAGGAGGCTGGTGGTTATACGGCCAAAAAGGATTAGGCGCACATGTTCCACTCTATGTTGCCGTGTTCATGACCATTTCGCGAAGCTGTTCATAAGCCGCTTTTTGTTGTTTAGACTGCGCTCTTTGTTATGCTTGAAACACTTTGAGTTGTTCAGACTCCGCTCTTTATTGTGCATGAGACGCTTTGAGTTGTGCGTACTTCGCTGATAGGTGGTCGTATTTTTCGGTGAGTTGAGCCGTGTGTTGCTACAAGGCCACGAACTCCTTAGATTGGGAGCTCGATATTGATTGGGAGCTCCCAACGGTTGAAACACTACGGGTCGACCACAAGTTGTCGGCCGTAGTGTTGGAGAGCCCGTAAACCCGATTTTTTTCGAGTCCACCTGACGATCCAACCTCCATCCATAAATCTGGATCGAATTCCGGATGGGTCAATGTATCGTCCCCATATCTCTCCCTCAACCGATTATTATAGGTCTCCTGAAAATAAAAAAAGTAATCATCATATTCAATTCAATAAACATAATAACTTACAAAATAAAATGGTTAAACAAACATACCACGAAATGTTGAGCACGGTTGTCAACGAACTGTTGCACCCCCTTTTGGCGGTCTTGACTCCGCACGTGCATCTCCACAAACAGCTCCATCGGGCTCGGCTCACGTCCAAGAGACATAGCCTATAATGAAAAAAGATTTATTAACAACTTAATTTAATGATATATTTCATTTAAATTAATCTTACCATCCGTTTTTGCATGTGCAGCAAACGGAACGGAGCCACCAGTTTGTGTTGTCACCGAGCCATGAATTGGCCGATTCTGGTTGCCAGCACCGGACTGTGAGCATCGTGTGAACCGCTCAGACGTCATGTGCTCAAGATAGTGCGGCCATATATCTTCCGGGATGTATATCGGTTTGAAATCCCTCCAAACCACAACATCGTTCCAGCCTTGGAAACCCCTATCTCTCGCGTTTTTTTTGCCTTTTTTTGTGCTTCATACCAAAAATCACGCAACCAAAAATTACATTTTGAAACATAAATTTTTGTCTAAAAAAAATCTTGCTTTGTTTTCGATGTTACCTAGTTGCCGCGTGATTTTCCCACACCTTCCTCACAACAGTGTTATGCTTACTGTCCCAGTTGTCTTGTGTATAAATAATTAATTTTAAATAAAAATAATAATTTATTGGAAATAAGCTGAAAATTATAAATTAACACCAACCTCAAATCTGTCAAACCATGCATTGATTTGAGGCATCCATTCAGATGCTTGGATATCCGACTCCATTGAAACAATGGAATCTCCATCGATGATTTAAACGCCGATGATATTACTTGAGCGGCCTCAATGTTTGTGAACCTGAAAATAAATGAAATAAATTCAATAGTGATTACTTCATAAATTATGTTGTAATTTTGTTTTTTTTTTAAAAACTAAAACCTTAACAAACTTACATTGAAAGGTCGTCCTTTCACTGTGCCTCGTACTTGCCGATAAATTGATTCCACTGCGAAGGCACGCCGCCTTTGCGCTGTGAACTAGCGCTGGAAGAGGCAGCATCGGTTGACGGCGCAGGTGGTGCAGGTGCCTCTTCTTGAGAGGCACCTAAGGAAATATCATCCTCACTGGTAGACGAACTAGTTGCAACCATACGTGAGCGACCAACTCTGGTTTTCATTCTATGCATCTACATAATTTTATACAAATAATTATATAATTAAATTCAAATGTAAAAAAAAATTCGACAAAGACCTCCCCTATATTAGATACTACCCAAATCCACAAACCTGCACATATTAACAATAGCCACAACCAATTGACCCAATCAACATTAAGAATTACAATTCAACAAATTATTCAATAATTATGCCAATACAATAATAAAAATATTCAATAAATTAAAAAAAAAACTCTAGACTAACAATCAAAATAAATGGAAAAAATTAAACACAAATCATGCAATAATATAATAAAATTAATAATTATTCCAACATATTCAATTACTAATTCTAAGGTAAATTCAACATTAACAATAAATATTCAACAAATTAACTAATTATAATTATACCAATACAACAATAAAAAATATTCAATAAATTCAAAAAAAAACTATAGACTTTAGGAATGAAATATGCTTACTTTAATAATGTGTTGAATTCAAGACTTTATCTACATTACAAAAAATACACCAAAACAAAAAACATAACAAAAAAAATAGCAAAAAAAAACCCTTAGAGTAAAATGAAAGAGAAACACATACCTTTTAAACTAATGAAGATTCACAAGAAAACTTGCTAGAGATTGTAGGTGAAAGCTTTGAAGAATGGAGAGGAAAAAAATCATAATTTTGAGGTGAAAAACGGAGGAGAAGAAAAAATAAACTGAAAGGGCGGTCACTAGAACTTATATGGCAGTTTCACCGAAGGATATAAAATTAATTATTATTTTAATTTATTCCATCGGTGAAGTGCCAAAATTTCGTCGGTAATTTTTGAATTTCGCACCGAAATTTTTAATGGCCCTTCATAATTTTCGAGGTCCGTCGGTAATTCCGTCGGCAATATGATGCGGTCAAAGATGCATTTAATGCACCACCCTTTAGAATTCACACAGTCCGTCGGTAATGTTATCGGTAATATTGACCCGCCAACACTTACCGACAGACATACATCCGTCGGTATTGACTCGGTGATGATGGCATTTCAAGTAATTATTTTTGAACTCTCTATGAAATGCCGACGGACTTATTCCGTCGGTATGGATGTTGGTGAGGGTGGCATTTCAAGTAATTATTTTCAAACTCTCTGTGAAATGCCGACGGACTTATTCCGTCGGTATTGACGTCGATGATTGTTGCATTGTACAAGAAAGGTTGTATTTGTATTGCCTATTTACCTTCCTGCAAAAACTTAAATGGTAAACTGTCCATCGCACAAAACAATAACAACAGTGCTTAAACAATAAATATTTCGTGTTACAAAAATATCATCCATAATCTAAATTACATGAAAAAGGGTTTTACACAGGGCTCCATTTTGATAGATAGTTAGTCAGAATTTTCTTCTTCTTCGTCATCGATTGAATAGTCATCACCTTTATCGCAATCTTCAATATGGATATCATCTTCTTCATCGACATTTGCTTGTCCGCTAGAGCTCAAAACAACATTCAACTCCTCTGCGTCAACATCAACAAGACTATCATTGAAAACATGAAAATTTGAATTTTCTTCCAATTCAATCAAAGGAGCAACTCGATATGGTTCAACCAAATCACTAACTTGAAAGACTTCATCTCGCACACTTGTGTCTTCGTTCTCATCCTGAACAACCTCGACACGACCCTGGGGTTTCGTTTTTAAAACGGACAACCAATCCACTCTTGATCGATCCTTTCTAAATGAAGGGGTGTATGTGTAATAAACTTGTTGACATTGCTTTGCGAAAACAAAGACATCGTTTATGTTGCGAGTCTAGCTTTTGAGTTGATTTCGACCGGACCATAGTGCGAGATCAACTCGATTCCTCTGTCGATCGTGTCATACCAATAGCATTTGAATAAAAACACTTTATTCTGCTCGTTGTGATATTGCAGTTCGACGACCTCTTCTAATCTACCATAGTAGTCAACTTATAACTCACTACTAGTGGATCCCTTAACACAAACACCACTGTTGTATGTCTTTCTTCCTTGCCTGTATTCTTCAGTATGAAAACATATCCATTGACAAAATACCCATTGTAGCACTTACATTTTCTTTCAGGCCCCAGCTTAGTGAAGACAATGACTTAGGCGCACTCCTTCCCATTTGATAAACCTTGTATGTAATGTATATCAATAAACAGTAAATGAACAAAAATCTTGTAATGACATGCATACGTACAATAATTTTGCAAGTTAGAATGAGTTTGTGATAGTGCTTACATGTGTTTTGAACCACGTGGCAAATTGTTCATCTTATAATTGAAAGATCTGGGATTCGGTCAGCTGTGAGTTATTGGAGAGCAAATATTGTCGATGTTGCCTGCATGTGATAATGACTGTATGATATTACAATATATAATTAACAGTATATTACTAAAAAGTTTAATTAGTATTACACATATATATATATATATATATAAACTTACTGAATAAAAGGTCTCAGCTCATCACAGTTAAATAGAACATAGTTGTGTACTTGTTTGAACTCTACTTCCGACAAATATCTTCCTCTTACGGCATTTTTAGGTGTGGGTCGAAATAGTATGAGATAAATGTTGAGATCTCCTCAACAATATAGGCCTCACATATCGAAGCCTTAACATGCGCCTTGTTCTTAACCTTTTTCTTGAGATTAAACAAGTACCTGCATTAAATTAATCAAGTATTTTCAATTAAGAAAAACATAGAAAATACTTTTATATATGAATTACATTGCAACTGTAATATCTAACCGTTCGAATGGGTACATCCATCTATATTGGACCGGTCCTCTAGCTTTTGCCTCGAACGGTAGTTGTATAGGGAGATGCTCCATTAAATCAAAAAATGATGGAGGGAATATCATCTCAAGTTTTCATAGTGTCTCGATGATATTCGATTGAAGCCTCCCAATGTGCTCAACATTCAACTTGCTATAGCATATATCTCTGAAGAAATGACTGATCTCCGTGAGTGCATCCCATATTCCCTTTGGCAACAAATCATGAAAAGCTAATGGGATGAGTGTTTGCATAAACACGTGGCGGTCATGACTCTTCATTCCATACAATCTGCGATCCTCTATATTAACCAAACTTGATATGTTTGATGCATGTCCATCCGTAAAACGCAAACTCTTAAGCCATTTGTAGACTAGCAGTTGTGCGTTTTTCTCTAACACGAAGCTTGCTCTTGGTTTTGCGACCCGTGACTCATCATAAACCAACTCCATATTTTTACAGTTATAGTATAAAGCTATATCCAATCTAGCCTTGATGTTGTCATTTGTCTTCCCCTTCACATCCATGACGGTGTTGAAAATGTTCTCAAACACGTGCTTTTCGATGTGCATGACGTCAAGGTTATGGCGGAGCAGATTGGTCTTCCAATAAGGAAGCTCCCAAAAGATACTTCGCTTTACCCAATTATGGGTCAAACCAAAACCAGGAAACTTTTGCTTACCTAATTGAAGGCCAAACACAATGTCACCGTACTACGATACAACATCATGCAATTCTTCACCGGAAAGACGCGGGGATGCAACATCTTTTTCAACTCGCCAACAAAGAAATCTTTTCATGTTCTTTACGTACCTGTGATTAAGTGGCAAGAAGCGACGCTGACAGTAAAAAAAAGAAGCTTTACCTTTGTTTGCTAGCGTGAATGCCTTGTTGTTTTCCATACAGTATGGACATGCGAGTTTCCCATGCGTGCTCCAACCAGAAAGCATTCCATAAGTTGGAAAATCATTGATAGTCCACATCAAAGCCGCCCTCATAAGGAAATTTTATTTCCTCGATATATCAAAAGTTATAGCTCCGGAGGACCACAACTACGTCAACTTATCAATCAACGATTGAAGACAAACATCTATATTCCGCCCCGGGCTGCTTGGATCGGGTATGATAGTAGATAAAAACATGAACTCCGGCCTCATACACATTCTCGGTGGCAAGTTATAAACTATGAGTATGACTGGCTAACAAGAATAAGGAGCAGCAAATGACCCAAATAGGTTGAATCCGTCTGTACACAACCCAAGACGCACATTCCTTGATTCAACTGAAAAGTAAGGATGAACACTGTTAAAGCATTTCCATGCTTCGCCATCAGAAGGATGCACCATCACTCCATTAACCGCATCATGTACTTGGTGCCATGTCATGTGCTTAGCAGTCCTTGGTGACATGAATAACCGCTGCAGTCTAGGTGTGATCGGGAAGTATCTAAGTTTTTTCTATGCCACTAGAGTCTTTCTCCTACCAGTTCTAGGTTTGTAATGGGAATGATCGCATGTCATGCACTCGGTCATCTCGATATTTTCAAGGTAGTATAACATGCGAGTTAGGACACATGTCAATTTTCTGGTATCCTAAACCGAGGGGTTTCATCATGGACTTCGCAAAGATAGAAGTTCTCTTTCAACTGTTCCCTTTAGGTAAAATGCTTATCGCCCATTCAATAATCTTGTCATACCCGACCTCACTCAACCCGTGATCTGACTTGATGGTGAACACTTGTGCTACGGTCGATAATTTACTGTGGTTTGCACAGCCATTCCATAATGGTTCGTCAGAATCTTTCAACAAATCAAAAAACCTAGCTGCATCTGCATTAGGTTCTTCTTCTATGATTGGACATTGACTGATATTACCTTGATTCATTCTCATTGCATCCATAACCATATTTTTATAAGGATTAGTGTTGTCATTTGTCGCTTCATGCACGTTGCTAGCACTAGAAGTTGACCCAACCACTGTTTCTCCCATTCTCCTCTTACTAACAAATACTTCTCCGTGTGCATACCAACACTAGTAATTCTCCATAAACCCTTTGTGTAGAAGATGCATCATTACAACATCTGGATGCAAATATTTTTTATTTTGACACTTGCTGCATGGACACCTAATACCGCCTCCAGTAAAATTTCTAGGAATAGATGTTATGAAATTAATAAAACCCTGAACCCCGTTACAATAATCAATCCTCCGCAATCCTTGGGGTGAATCTCGATACATCCATGAACGATCATCCATGACTTATATCGAACCTCTATAAAATTATGATGACATCATGTATTAATTAACTAAGTTAGGTAAATAAACTTGCAAAAATATTACTTTACCTCGAGATTATCCAACAAACCAATCACAACTTCTCATAAATATTAAATATTCATTATCATTTATCAACATCCAAACAAATTAATATATATAAATTTACAAAAATTACCACTCCATAATACCATTGATAAAACTTTAAACGAACCCATTAAGCAAGCTATTAATTATTTCAAAATATCACATGTAATTCGGTAATTCCATAAAGTTTTAACAATTTACAAACAAATACAATCTTACAAACTCTAAAACAAACCATAACAGGTATAGAATTATACATTCATATACTACAAGTTTGTTTGAGAAATAACAATAAAACATGTACATCTACTAACAAAATACATATACTAAAAAAACAATAAAATTAACATTTAAATGTTAAAATTTAAAAAGATAGAATTACTTATAAAAATTGATAAAATCCATCGGTAAATCGAACACGTATGCCGTGACCACAAAACTTCAAGAAATATAACTTGTCTTGGCTTGAGATCGGGGAGATTTTTGTTTGGGGGGAGGGGGGGGCTGGTTGTTTGCAAATGGGGAGAGTTGGGATTAGGAAGAAGAAGGAGAAATAGGGGAGGAGAGGGTCGGCAGTGAGAGCATATATTAACTTTTTCCGACGGTTTCACTGACGGAATAATTCGTCGGTGTGTCCGTCAGCTAGTCTGACGGAAAAATCGACACGTCACCGTACGGATCTGCCATTTCAAATCCCTTGGTGATTTTGTCGGCATTTCAAGTGGCGAATAGGTCACGTCACTGTCCGGGGCTGTCGTTTTGAATCCGTCGATGATTCCGTTGGTAAAAAATAACCCGCCAAAACCTCCACGTCAGCAACCCGCCTTTTTTTTAATTCAGGATGTTTTATGTCTGTAATTCCATCGGTAACTACCGACGAAGGGTTTCCATCGGTAGTTACCGACTGAATTACGGACGGAAAATTATCCGTCGGTAATTTCGACCTCAAATTACTGACAGAAATATTTCGTCAGTAATTTCGACCTCAAATTACCGACAGAAATATTCCGTCAGTAAATCTATTGCTATTGAGCGAATTTTTGGTAGTGTTACTTGATCGAAAAGGGCTTTTAAAAGCACGTAATGTAGGTTGTGGTTTATGGCTATGAAAAAAAACGAATTTTACGGGCTCAAAAGGTGTTTAAGGGTTTCAAAAACCTAGGATCAACATCAAGTATTCATCATTTCTCTTTATCTTGTTGTCTTTGTAGAGAAAGCGACATATAACCTTATTAACCTCAAATAGCAGAATTCTCTTAAGATAGGTCATAATGCAAATCCAACTTTTTCTTCGATGAATAACCAATCTCAATCATATAATAACATCAGGGGCTTTATCATGGATGCCAAAAGTCATGTTTGTAGCTCGTTTTTTTTTATGGCGACTTTTAACATTTGTTGTGTCTTTTCATGAGTAAAACTTCTTTTGTCTTTCTTATATTCAATAGGCATTCTCCTTCCTTTATCTTTGACCTGCCTTTATCTGTAGGAAATTCTTTCTTTCTTTTTTTTTCTTCTTGTTTTTTTTAATATGGCTTTCACATAGCCTTTCTCATAGTTTTGTAACATGCCCCCAATCTAGGTCTTCTTTCTTTTAGCTCTCTCTTAAACGTTGAACTGTTGTTCTAAGCCTTCCCTTTCACTTTTGTCTTCTCTTATTTGCCCCCAGTGTGGGGTGTGATCTTGGTCAGGGTTTCTTTTGAAAATAATATTCTATCAGGGTCAAAATGGAATTGCAAATGATATATTTCTAGTATTGTGAAAAGATAAAACAAAGATGGCATTTTCTCATTTCAAGCAAGGTTGGTGTGAACCGATAAATTTTGACCTCGTCTAGTGTAATGATTTGGATTTGCAAGAACCTTGATTTGCGAGTCCATAACTACTAAATGCACTATGTGTCATTATGCATACTGCTAAAACTTAGCTACATGATTTGTGGTTCAGCTTCATTTGCGGGCTCAAAATCTGTTTGGTCACCCCATATTATTTTAACAAATATTGAGTCATTTCTGAAATCAAAATAATTTTAATCTTTCAAGATTGATTAGCCTTAATTGCATGTTGGAGTTCGATCAAAATATTTTGTCAAAAATAAAAAGCTAAACATCTCTAGACTTCAAAACAACAAAATACAAAGAAAAGACATGTTTCGTTAAAGAATGAGATGTTTCTTGGATCAGTTTTCCGGCAATATTTGTGTTTCTCCAAACATTTTCGATCACTTATCATTCTGAAGATGTGTGAGGGACAATATAGCCAATGAAATCACCTTTCAACAAACTCAACTTGCCTCTTGCTCATCCACCTTCAGAGTCATCTCTCATCATTGTTCTGGAATCCATGGCAGAACCCTCAATCTTTCCCCTCTTCATAGCTTGTTCAATTCTTTCAGCAATCCTCACAACTTCATGGAAATGTTGAGTTGAGCTTCCTATTAAATGCTCATAATAAAGGGATTGAAAGGTGTTGGCAAACAACATCACCATTTATGTATCTATCAGTGGAGGTTAAACATATGTTGCCTTATCTCGCCATCTTTACACGTATGCCCTCACAAACTCTTGGTTTTCCTTCTCCATGGCCATTAGGATGGTTCTGTCAGGAGCAATTTCCAGATTAAATTTATACTGCTTCAAGAAGGTGTCTACCAGGTCTTTCCATGTCTTGATCTTAATATTGTCTAATCTCATGTACCAGCTCAGAGCAGATCCAGTGAGATTGTCTTGGAAAACGTATATCAGCATCCTATCATCATAAATCACCTCGGCCATTTTATTGCAGTAAGATCGAAGGTGAGTGTTTGGACATTCCAATCCAATGTATTTGATGAACTCGGTATCCTAAAGTTCTTTGGTACTATGATATTTGGTACCAAACACACTTCAGCTGCTCGCATGGGATCAAACCAATCATTACCCTCAACTGCTCGATCTTAATCTTTCTTCCAAAGCAGACAACTTGTCGTAGTTCATAAAATCAATGGATCTATTGACAGGGGGTTCATCTCGGTTAAATCCACGATGATGGGAGCTTAACTTGACGGGATAGGGGCGATAGGCACAACATGTTGTTCTGCCGTTGAATCCGCCCCTAAGTTTTGAGATGTCCCTGGGACATGGATTGATGGTGTTTTCACAGGAAGTTATGCAAAAATCCCTTTTCCATTTTTGAACCTCAGCACTTGTTCAAGCAGATCTGTAAGTCTAGCTACTTTACCTTTAATGCTCTCAATTTCATTTTGATAATGGGCCTTCAATTGAGCTTTTTCTTTATTTTCCATCTTTCAGGTGTAGCAAATCTTGGATGGGGGACCTAAGTTTCAACCTGGCGGTATGTATGATAAATGTATGAGTATGTTCCTATATGATGAGTTCGCCCTTCTAAGGTTGACACATGGTTGTACCTTTGCATGATGATATAAGAATTTTGATTCTTGCTCTATAACCAAAAATTTCCTAAGTAATGGCCATTGTGTCAACCACAAGTCTTGAGTTCAAGATGTTTAGGAAGGGTTTACTTTGATGCAAAATAAAAGGTAACACACACAACTTAAGGACAATTTCTATTCATTAAATGAGACAAAGGGTAGGTTGACTATCTAGTCTAAAAAAGAGTCTCATATCTGCCCAGTGACGATCTTCGTAAAGATAGTGTGGGGCGTTGCAAGGAATAGTTAAGGCACGTATGCCCACCATTACCAAGCAGGCACTCAGATATGAGTTGGGTGTTTCACACATCTGAACTCTAACCAATAGTCATAGGGCAGATCGCTAATTCCCCACCTAATTTAGAAGCTTGTGTGTGCTTTCTTAAAAAATAAAGCATGTGATGCATAAGGCATTTCTATACAATGCATGAACATATATGTACAGAAATTAAAGCATGTAAGAAAATAAATAAAATAAGCTTATTAACAGAAAACACGCAAACCAAACAAACACAATTATCAGACAAAAACAAAGCTTAGTCCACAAGGTCCCCAGTGGAGTCGTCATTCTGTTGCACGTGTGCGGCGTCGCGGCGAAAACATCCACCCTCAAAATTTTGTATTATCTAAAAATGTGGCAAATATAGGGAGACAAGGAATTCTTGTCTTTTATTAGTGGAAAAATAGAATGGGAGTCGCCACCTAGTATTTTGGTCACTAGGAACCCCAACTAGTCTCAGAGATTGGGTACGGGGACTGATTGCGTAAAGGAAAGGTATTAGCACCCCAAATATGCTCTACCTAAAGTAGGCTACAATGTTTTATTGTCTGATAAAATCTAAGGTCTTGTCGTGTTTTCTAGTTGTTGGTTCGTTTATGGTTTAAGAAAAGTCCTCCTCAGTAAGGAGATCCTTATCTTATCGGGGACTGGTCGTAACCCCAAATATTAAAAGAAAAACAAAATATTTTTTTTGAAAATTTTGAAATATTGGCTTAGTTCTCATGACTTTAATAAACTGATTATTAAAGCCAAAATGCATGTTAATACATATTTTTGAAATTTTCTTTGTTATATGAAAATACAATATGATTTTTTTTAGAGATTTGGCCGTATGCATGAAAACAAAAATATTTTATTTTATTTTATTTTATTTTTCTCATTTTTTTATTATTTTATGTTTATAAAATCAAGTATTTTAATATCGGATTTGTATTTTTACAGTATAAAAATAAAAACCAAACATTTCAAAACAATAAAATATTTGTGGAAAATCACATATTTTTTAAAAGAATCTTTTTCTAAGAAATTTTTTTTCGGGCTGGGCCCACCCCGGCCCATGTGGCTGGGCTGGACCAAGCCACCTGGTCACTGGCCCAAGCCAGTGACCCACCCAAGTCATGCACGCGTAAAATTTTATGCATGCATCGAACAGTGCGAAGGTAATTAAACCTTCACACTGTTCCTTCTTTGTTTTTTTGCAGATAGCAAAAAAAACGAAGACCCCAAGTTACAGAGTGCAAAAATGGCGATCTTTAGGCTTTTCTTTCGTCTTCTGTTTTCCTTTTGTTTCTCTAGACAAGCATGCATCAATTTTTGCGAAGAAAGGAAATGAGCATACCTGGAGAAAGGAAACCGGTGGTGGTGCTGACCTCTTCTGCTGTCTGTGAGCTTTGCTCCGCCGCTCGGTTTCTCCTTGCTCTTCTGTTTTTGTCTCTTCGTGCAGCCTTCCCTTGCGTTTCAATCTCCTGTATTCCCACTGTGTTATCTCCTCTCCTCCTCCTCTGTTCCTTACGTTCTCCCTCTCTCGGTTTTCTTTCCTCTTTTACACTGTTCTCTCTCTGTTTTCTCCTCACTGTCTCGTTGTCTTCCCTCTCTGTTTTCTCTTTTTTTTTTGTTCTTCAGTTCTCTTCTGTTCTCCCCAGCTCATCTCTGTTTTCCCCCTTACATTCCCCCCTCTCTCTGCCTTTTTTTTCTTTCCTTCGTCGTTCTTTTTCTCCTCCCCCTCCTGGTGCAGCTGGAGGCGAAGCTGTTGCTTGGGGACGAAGACGATGGTGAAGCTGATAGGTCGAAGCTCTCTATTCTTCAGTTCTTCCTCTATTTTTCCCTCTCTCTGTTTTTTTCTTTCTGTGTATTTTTAAATCTTTTTCCCTCCCTCTGTTTTCCTTATGCTTTCTCCATTTCTCCACCCGGGTCCTGCCTTCTCGTTCTTTTTTTTTTTTCTGTCTTTCTCCCTCTCTTCTTTCATCGTCTTTCTCTGGCTTTTATAAGCCAAAGAATGCCCTGCGGTGCCACGTTCGGCTTGGTAACGGCATGTAGAGGAATAGTAGCCGTGAAACATTCCCCATAATTGAAGCAATCTGTTGTTTTTGTTGCTGAAATGGCTCCACTGTCTGCTGAAACGGCTGTGAAGAAAGGTAATGAAATAGTGCTCTGAAACGGCGCCGTCTTCCTATCAAAATGAATATTTATGATTTGGTCCTTGGATGTTCTTACAATTTTGTAATCATGCCCTCCGGATAAATTGTAATTTGATCCCTTGATTTTAGTGCTTTTTCCGGTTTGGTCCTTCATTTCAGATTGTTTCAATCAAGTCCCTAGTTGACCACCAAACTTCAATAATTATGCAATTAAGCCCCTGATTTGACCAAATAATCTCTTTAAGATTATAATTAGACCCCAGAACTTTAATTTCTTCCAATAAAAGCCTAAATTGACTTAAAAATCAATTTTTTCTTGTAATCAAACCCTCCATCAATTCAATTAAACCTTAGATAAAATTTAATTGAGTCCATAAACATATGATTTTAGACTTTTCTTTCTCAACTTGAATTTTCTTTGTCAACAAGGCTCTCATCAGTAAAAAATATACTGTCAAATTTCAATATTTTGTATTTTTGAACCTTCTCAACCAATTTTGTCCTTTTTTCAGCATTCCAGAATCCTTTTCTCGCTTCTGTTATTTTTTGGATTTCTTTCAAATATTTTTTGATATATTTTTTTTGTATTTTCTCATTTTTATTTTTTTTGTTTTGTGGGAATCCAAAAATGGGTAACAACAGTTATGATGAGATCGTATCATCAGACGATCTGAAGTATGCTCCACTACCATTTCCTTTTGAGATTAGGCCAAACCAAGTTGTCTGTTCCTGTTCCTGATACCATCTTCTGACACTGGCATATCAACCAAATTAATAAAAACAATCTTCTTCTTCTTCTTGCTTTTGCACCTCTTTCCTTTCTTTTGTGTGGCTTTCAAAATAGATTTCTTCTACTTCTTTCTTATAGAGTAACTCTCCTGTTATTATTTTCCATCTCAACAATCTCATCTGGCTCAGCAATAGATTTGATAAAGTCTTCAAAATCTCCCATTGCTATTGTTGTTTGAGCATCGAACAACATTTACAGATAGCACAAGCTTTGTATTATTGGGAGAACGAACAAGAACATGTAGCAAATTTATGTCAATATTTTTCAACCACCATCACTTATGACAAATACACTAAAGTCAGCTACAATATTTATTGTAGTAGTTAGCAGTTGATTGGTATTTATTGGTTGCTTTCAAGGCTTTCATTTCTCCAATAAATGGAGACAAAGAGAGAGCAAGAGAAGAGCAAGTGTGCAGTGAGTGCAAGTGCAACTGTGAGAGTGAAAAAGAGCAGATTTGAGAGAAACACCGAGTGTAAGAGTGAAATACTAGGTTTTGTGGGATTGTACGGGGTTGAGTTGAGTGTTTGTATCATTCCTCCAATAATATACAATTTGTTGCCTCCGTGCACGTACCCGGTTTTGGAGAACCACGTAAATCTGCTTGTTTGTATTTTATTTGTGTTTGCTTTTGGTCCAAAGATGCACAACAAATTGGTATCAAAGCATTAGGGAAGCTAGAACACTGAAAAACATGTTTTTCATCTCTTGGTTCAAAGTTGCAGAATTTTCAAAGTTCTCAAATCTTGATTTTGACCACATGCAGAGATTTCTCTCATTGATACGGGTCCGACGATATAAAGATCATTGAAATCAAAGTTGAAATGAGCCCTGTAGAGCTCGTTGAAGTTTTGCCTGAAATCTGCTGGAAAAACCAGACAATGCCGGAATTCAAGCCTGAGAAGACTGCCACATCATCCGAGACATTAACGCTGAGTCATCATTCATGTCATCAACAAATGGTCCACAATGCCATATCATCAGCCACGTCATCTAATAGTGATGGAATATTCTCTTGACAGAATAAGAATATTCCATTCACAGTAACAAAATATTCTTTAGCTAAGACAGAATATTCCTTTCCTAAGTCAACTCGGTCAGATTGGTTTTTTGGCCAACTCAGTGATGTTTTAGCTTATTTTTGGCCGAGTCAAGCTTGATCCTAGCATTTTTAACTATTCCAGACACAACCGTGGTGTCCATTTTGTGAAACAGCAAGTTGAAGTTACTGTTTCGGCTCTTTTCAACATAAAAATACATGTTTTAACAATTTTGGGAGTCCATTTGCAATCCAAAGATGTCCTAATGGCTGATATTCCAGAAGAAAGATCAGTGGGGAATGCTAGTATACCTTCACAATACATCCCGGTATCGAGTACCAAATTTGAGGTGGAGAAGTTTGATGGGAAAGGTAATTTTGGCATGTAGAAATGTGAAGTTATGGATATACTTGTCCAAATGAATTTGGATTTCACTCTAGAAGATAAACCAAAGGATTTGGATAATAAAAGCTGGGAAAGGATAAATCGGTTGGCTTGCAGTTCCATCCGACTTTGTCTTGTAAAGGATAAGAAGTATGCCTTTTCATAACAAGACTCTGCAAAGGAATTATGGCAAGCATTAGAGGACAAGTTTATGAAGAAGAGTATAGAGAATCCTCTCTACTTGAAGAAAAGGATCTTCCATTTTCAGCACAAGAAAGGTACTTCCATGAATGAGCATCTGAATGATTTCAATAAAATGATAGCTGATTTGAAGAATTTGGATGTGGAAAT
Organism: Populus x sibirica; assembly: GCA_019202695.1. Lineage (NCBI taxonomy): Eukaryota > Viridiplantae > Streptophyta > Magnoliopsida > Malpighiales > Salicaceae > Populus > Populus x sibirica. The sequence continues at coordinate 421,467 of JAGMVL010001081.1, read as the reverse complement.
TAATGATGAAGATAAGGCTCTGTTATTATTAAATTCATTGCCTGACACATATGAACATCTTGTCACCACTTACTGTATGGTAAAGAAAAGATTGAATTCATTGATGTGTCTAATGCTTTGGGGAACAATGAGTACCGGAAGAAGGATCAAATTGTTCATAAGGAGTCAACGTTAGAAGCATTAACAGTTAGAGGCAGAACAAACCCAGAAGATTTCGAGGGTGAGGGAGATCTCGCTCAAAATCCAAAAAAGAATCATCAAACAGATGATATCTTGCAAAAGATGAGTGTGCCTTTTTTCACAAAAAGGGGCACTGGAAGAAAGATTGTCCAATCAAGGGCAACAAGGAAAAAGATGAACCAATTATGAACATTGCACGAGATAAAGATGAACGAGACTCTGCATTCATGGTCTCATAACTAGAAAACCATTCTGGTGAATGGGTTCTTGATTCTGTATGTTCCTATCACATATGCCTTAACAAGCTGATAAGGGAATTTTTAGCATGTATATTTTCCACTATTCATGCTTGATTTTGAAATATTTTGGATGTGTTGCACAAGATAATTAGAATTTTGGATCCCTTTTTGAACTATTGACCTCGTGGGAAATTAATGTGTTTTCAGATACTAGGTTACTAAGTAGACAGAATCTGGTAGTAAAACCGAACATTGATTGAATCAGACCCGAATTTCTTGCACTCCAAATATTGTCTCGGTTTATGGCTCTTATCTCAAGTCTCAGAGGTCCAAAAATTACAAGATTAGTGTCGTTGGAAAGAAGATTTAATTTTCTATAATTTCTCTAGAAATAGAGATCTTTGTATTCGCACGTTTCCTGCCTCAAATCTGGCCCGCAATGTATGGGTAGGAAGGAATTCAAATCAGAAAAGGAAATTGTCTTCATTCCAGAGGGAGTAAAAAGGCCACAATATAAAAGAAAAAAAAAAGAAGAGGAGAGGGGGCATACATAGAGAAACCCTAAAAGAAACTAAAGAAGAGGGGAAGAGGCGGCACAAAAGAGGGACGAAAAACAAAGGCAAAAACATAGAAGATTTGGAGGACACCTATCTATTCCACTGCAATTCTCTGCTTTTGAGTGATGTTCATTGTATCAAGTTTGTTTCTCTTTAATTTAACTATGGAGTAGACTTTTATTCTGGGATTTTTTTATTTAACTTTACTATGAATATGTGAACAATTTCTTCTTGAATTATTACATTAAGTTGTTGAGTATTTCATTCTATGTGTAATGCTTGTGTATGTTTGGCTAACATCTGCATGATTTAGAATTCAATTTGAGACTAAGAGGTGATAATTGTTTTAGCTATTGTTTGAAATACCTTAAGAAATCTATATGATAGAGATATCCTAGGAACTTTTGTAATCGTTACAGGTTTTACGATACTTAATAAATTTTGATAAGTTCAGAACTTTTGTAGAGTATATGAAATTTGCTTGTCGAAATAATTCATTGATACTCGAGAGAGATTAATGTTTAAATTAGAAAAACCTGATTATTAACATTAGGAGTAATTAATTCAATTGAGAAAGTTCACATAGGAATAGTTATGGTAAGTCAGAAATCCTAGAACCAGTACAATTGAATTTATTAATATTTAATCATTTTGGTTGTTTGTTTTTTTATCATTAATTTTTGTTTCATAAACTATCTTATTCGATTCCTCAAAATGATCATAATTTAAAAGACTTTGGTAATTAGTAGTAATTTTTACAAATCCTCGTGGGACGATACTTTACTCATCACTTTATTACTTGTTACGATTCGTGCACTTGTGAAATTAAGCAACACAAGCACTTATTCTCGACACTCGAGGAGTTCGATGGAGGAGTTGTGTTGATGGGTAATGATGATGTTTGTGAGATCAAAGGGATTGGTACTATCCATCTGAAGATGCATAATGGGGTAATCAAGACACTAAAAGAGGTACGGTATGTACCTGACTTGAAGAAAAATCTCTTCTCACTTGGAGTCCTAGAATCCAAGGGGTTATAAGATTATCATGCATAGTGGAGTCCTGAGAGCAATTCGTGGTGCATTAGCTGTCTTAAGAGGTACGAGGATAGGAAACTTATATTTCCTAGATGTATCTACAGTTATTGGTATAGCAGTTGTATCCAAAAGCATAGAAGATGATGAAACAAATAATTCCAAACTTTGGCACATGCGCTTAAGGCATGTTGGTCAAAAGGCTTTGCAAGGATTGGTCAAGCAAGGTCTATTAAAAGGCGCCAAGATTGGGAAGCATGGGTTCTATGAGCATTGTGTTCTTGGAAAACAGACAAGGGTCAAGTTTGGCACTGCGGTACATAATGCAAAAGGGATTCTAGATTATGTTCACACAGACGTATGGGGACCTTCAAAGAATGAATCTATTAGAGGTAATCGTTGGTTTGTTACTTTTATTGATGATTTCTCTAGACGAGTATGGGTGTACATGATGAAACACAAGGATGAGGCCTTGATATTTTTTTAAAATGGAAGAAAATGGTGGAGACTCAAACTGGAAGGAGAGTTAAGACTCTTCGGTCAGATAATGGTGGTGAGTACACTTCAAATCCTTTCTTTAAAGTTTGTCAAGATGAAGGGATCAAGCAACATTTTACTGTGCGCAAAATACCACAACAAAATGGAGTAGCAGAACGCATGAACCGCACATTGGTGGAGAAAGTCCGATGTATGTTATCACATTCAGGACTAAGCAAAGTGTTCTGGGGTGAGGCATTAAAATATGCTCGTCATATTGTTAATTGGTTACCTTTAGCAGTATTAAATGGAAGAACCCCCTTAGAGTTATGGTCAGGCTCTTCTTCAAATGATTATGACTTTATGCATATATTTGGTTGCTCAACATATTATCATGTTACCGAGTCCAAGCTAGATCTTAGAGCCAATAAAGCTATATTTTTAGGCTTTAGTGGAGGAGAAAAAGGTAACAGACTCTGGTGTTCTGAATCAAAGTGATTTTGAGTAGAGATGTCATTTTTGATGAGTCTGGTATGCTACAACAAGAGAAATCACAAGAAAAGGAAAAACTGTCTGGTGATGCCCAACAGGTGGAGTTTGAGACTTCAACCATTCCTATAAAGACTATTTAGGCAATCCCTACTGAAGGAGATTCAGATGAAAGTTCAGATGAAGAGGAAGTAACAACTCCAGCAACCACACAACAAGAATCCATTGCAATGAGTAAACCAAAAAGAGTTATCAAGAAAACTGCTCGGTATTGTAACATGGTGGCTTATGCACTTCCAGTGATTGATGATGGAATCTCCTACACCTACAAAGAAGCAGTACAGAGTGTAGAAAGTGCAAAATGGAAAGAGGCAATGGATGAAGAGATGAAATCTCTCTACAAGAATCAGATGTGGGATTTGGTACAACTCCCTAAGGGAAAAAAGACAATTGGTTGCAAGTGGGTATATGCCAAGAAGGAAGGTAATCCTGTAAAAGACAACATTCATTTCAAAGTAAGATTAGTAGCAAAAGGCTATGCTTAGAAGGAGGGGATAGATTATAATGAGGTATTATCTCCAGTTGTTAAGCATTCATCAATCTGTATTCTGCTAGCCTTGGTTGCATAGTTTGATTTGGAGTTAGCCCAACTTGATTTGAAAACTGCCTTCCTACATGGAGATTTGGAAGAGGAAATTTACATGTCTCAACCAGATGGTTTCAAAGTCATTGGGAAAGAGAATTGGGCTTGTAAACTGAAGAAGTCATTGTATGGATTAAAACGATCTCCTCGCCAGTGGTATAAGTGATTTAATAAGTTCATGATAGAACATATATACACACGGAGTCAGTTTGACAACTGTGTATATTTTCACAAACTTTTTAATGGTTCTTTCATCTATTTACTTTTATATATGGATGATATATTGATTGCATCAAAGAGCAAGGTGGAGATTGATAAACTGAAAGCTCAACTGAGAACTGAATTTGAAATGAAGGACCTTGGAGAAGCTACGAAGATTCTTGGCATGGAGATTCAGAGAGATATAAGAAAAGGCACAATCCGTTTGACACAGACCCAATACTTGAAGAAACTTCTAAAGAGATTTGGGGTAGATGGTAAGATCAAGCCTGTAAGCACACCTTTAGCTCCTCATTTTAAGCTAAGTGCTTCAATGTCTCCACGCACAGAGGAAGAGCGCAAACATATGGCTCATATTCCGTATGCAAATGCAATTGGTGCATTAATGTATGCAATGGTTTGTATGAGACCAGATATTTCACATGCTATCAGTATGGTGAGCAGGTATATGCATGATCTGGGAAAGGGTCACCGGGCGAGTTAAGTGGATTTTACGATACATTCATGGCACAACTGATATTGGTTTGAAGTTTGAGAGGGATGATAGACTCAGATAAAATTTAGTTGGTTATGTGGACTCGGACTATGCTGGTGACTTAGACAAGTGTTGTTCCACAACAGGTTATGTGTTTACACTTGCTAAAAGGCTTGTAACTTGGAGGTCAACGTTACAATCAACAGTAGCTTTGTCAACAACAGAGGCAGAGTACATGGCGATAAGAATCTGAAGCTTTCAAGGAAGCTATTTGGTTATATGGGTTGATTGAAGATTTGGAAATTGTTTAAGAGCACGTGGATGTCCATTGTGATAGTCAAAGTGCTATTTGTCTTGCAAAGTGATTAGTACTTAAAAGTGCATTCTCATTAAGGCGTTATATCATCGTATTGCACTAAAGTATCGTTAAATTCCCTAACTAAAGCATGTTTTATAATAACAAGTATGATAATATAATATATCTTTAATTTATGGTAAATGCTTATTTTCAATGCAGGTATATCTCACAATTCAAAGGATTGATTGATGTGATTAACTATTGAAAGTGAAGAGACAAAAAGAGAACTAGGCTAAGAGAAGAGATGTTGGTTCAATTCCAAACTGGAACACCATTCGGTTATTTGTTCATAACTGGAGTTGTAGAACTTGGATTTAGGTCCACTTTATATGGATGGAAAGCTAAGACATAGACCTAAAACTTTTATGAGAGTCCAAGACTCAATTATTCCGTTTGCAAGTTCAAATCTTAGCAACAACGGAGAAGTCGGAACCTGTCCTGCAGCCTCGGACATCATTCGGTTTTCAGCTCATATCTTGAGTTCTAGAAGTCCAAATGAGCTCTGGTGTTTTTTGATGGAAAGCTAAGACAATTGCCCACAGTTTTCATGGAACAAAGGGCTCAAATTCTTATGTTAGCAATGATGTTTTGGCCAGGCAACAATATCTAAAATCAGCCAACAATATCAAGAACCAGCAGACCAACAATATCAAAAATCTGCCAACAATATCAAGAACCAACGAACCAACAATGTCAAAAACCAGCCACCAAATCAATGGTAGCCTACCAATCAATAGTTCTGAATCTTAGCCTATAAAAGGAGGCATTTGCCATGTATTTAGTCATATTATTTTTCAGATCAAAATGATGTTCTTGCTTTCTCTCTTTATATCTTTGTAATGTTCAAGTTTTCTTTCATGCTATATTAATCTCTTGTTTATGCTTTTTCATTTCCTTTCCTATAATTTAGTTAACTTATATCATGTTTATGTTCTTATATTGTTTATTTATGTTTTTCTTCTTCATTATGTTTAGCTAAGTTAATTATGTCAAGGTGAAAAGGTTTTACTAATGGTGTTAGAATAGGTATAATATAAACTCAACATGGACTTTAATGTTTATATCCAAGAAAAATTGTTATTAGCATGTCTTATCTTTTTATCTTACTAATTCTTAATACCTTGCTTGTTAAATGGTTAATCTAGATTTGTGTTGTATAACACTTGGTACATCAAATGCTTGATCCTACATAGTTTTCGGCCGACATCGTTGTTATGATAGGAACTTGATTTGTTGTTAACATAAGCTAGCAACATGAATGCTTGATGATATTTATAAGTATGGTGTTACTTAGATAAGATGATTAATATGATCATGTTAATAATTTATAATGAGCTAATAACGATAAATCATCCGATTGGAACCTCCTTTGTGTGTGGTTTCCAATTGAGTAATAAAAAGAGTTTATATTATATTTATTTGAAATACCATTAGTGGATCCTCTAACCTTGACATCTGTTTATTATTGTTTAATCCTTACATCAATATCACTTCCCGAACTCTCTTCAACTCCTTTTCTCGTTATTATTATTTTCAAATCTTTCTCTTTATTTGTAATTTATACAATTCACCTCTCTCGTGGTTCGACCCCGGTCTTGCTGGGTTATTTATTACTTCGACACTCCTGCACTTGGGATAAGACATCAACTCTTTGATCGTGTCACAAAGAATCAGGTTCATCATGCCTGTACCAAGCACATCGATGTTCGATTTCATTTTGTTTGAGAAATTATGGATGAAGGAGATATTCTGCTACAGAAGATTAGTACCGCAGATAATCCAGCTGACATGCTCACAAAATTTTTCTCAAGGATCAAGTTCCAACATTGTTTGGACATGGTCAACATCTCTTGGTGTTGAGCACTTTCAAGGTGCAACGCCATATGGTGCATTAGAGGCAGCATTGATTGATTACGAGGATTGGATGGAAAAATCTTGTCAAGGTTGAGATTTGTAGCAAATTTATGTCAACATTTTTCAACCACCATCACTTATGACAAATACACTAAAGTTAGCTGCAATATTTCTTGTAGTAGTTAGCAGTTGATTGGTATTTATTGGTCGCTGCCAAGGCTTTCATTTCTCCAATAAATGGAGACAAAGAGAGAGCAAGAGAAGAGCAAGTGTGCAGTGAGTGAAAGTGCAACTGTGAGAGTGAAAAAGAGCAAATTTGAGAGAAACACTGAGTGTAAGAGTGAAACACTGGGTTTTGTGGGATTGTACTGGGTTGAGTTGAGTGTTTGTATCATTCCTCCAATAATATACAATCTGCTGCCTCTGTGGACGTACTTGGTTTTGGGGAACCATATAAATCTGCTTGTTTGTGTTTTATTTGTGTTTGCTTTCGGTCCAGTATGCACAACAAATTTGCCTTCTCGCAAGTTTCTGTTGTTCCTCTACATATTATGGGCACACAAACTCTAGCTATTGTTGCTCTCTCAAACACCCACCAAGTTATTTTGTTGAAACTTACGAACACAAATTAGCCCTTCTTTTCTTCGTTGGTGTCATAACCCAATTCTGGGTTATTCCCCGAAATTCCCTTTTTTCAAAATAAAAATAAAAAAAATAAAATAAAGGCTGGCAACGTGGAGAAAGCAGGCCGGGAAATTGAGTTGCTATTTTTGAAGGAAATTCAAAGCCTAATTGTACCCTATTGTGCCAAAAAATGGAGAAAAAAATGCAAATTCAAGGTCAAATTAAATGATTATTGGACGAATTTGCATAAAAATTAAGTTCAAGTACATAATTAAATTTTTAATAGGCCAATTTGATTTAATCATAGGCCAATTTGATTTAATCATGGGCCAAATTGAATTTTAATTATGTTTAAGAATTAATTTGGGTCCAATTGAAGGATTTAATTAAGTGTAAGGACTTAATTATACTTTAAATGGGTCAAATTAATTTTATTTGGGGCTTAATTGGTGAAAATTTAAGTTTTGGAGCCTCATTTAGGCTTAATTGAGAAGATTGGAATTTTAAGAGGCAAAATTTAGTTTTTACCAAGTTATTTGATTGAAATCAGGGGCAAAATTGCAAGAAAATTGAAGTTTTGGGGTCAATTAGGGGCTAAATTGAAGAAATCCGAGACCAAGGACTATATTGCAAAAGGCGCGTAAATCCGGGGCTCAAACATTAATTCCTCAGGGGCTTAATTGCAAGATTTTAGGGTCAATCAGGGGTTCAATTGAAAGCAATTGAAAAAGGGAGGACTGAAATGAACTTTGGCCAAAAACAGAATTCTGGTACTGTTCATCTTCTTCTTTAATTCTCTGAAATAGCTCATCTGGTTACGTAATTTGCAGCTGCATTTAATGTACCTAACGTCCACCAAATTTGCCAAAACTTGCATGAAACTGATCACTAGACATTCCTCTACGTTCGTGTATGGTTGGCACCGGCTCACTGGCAAATAAACGGGCGTGGCACCACCCTAAAGAGGCCAACTCAGGCAGCCTGCAGCTGCAGATTTGAAAATTTGACAGTGCACCATGCCTACTTTGAGCCAACGGTTGGGATCCTTCCCAACTGAATCAAGGGCTGAAATTTTTCCCCTGTGTAGACAAGATTTCCCTATTCCACCGCCTATAAATAGAGGTGGATTTCATGGCGTGAAGGAGGAGAAAATCGGGTCCAAAAGAAGCCAAAAAATCAGCCTCTTCCCGGTTTCTGCCACTTTCTCTCTGTTTTCCTCTCTTTTCTTTCTCTCTCCACCATGGCCTTTAGCCACCACCACCCTCATCACCGGTCTTCCCACCATAGCTCCACCACAGGAAGCCAACACAACCACCAAGAGCCACCGTCGGTTTCTCTCTCCTCTCTGCAATCCCCTCCCGTTTTCTTCTTCTTCTTTCACTTCCTCTGCCATCGACCTCCACCGCCACAACTGGCTTTACCACCGTCATTTCCATCAACCCAGCTCCTCACCAGCGGCAGAGCAGCCACCGTGACCTTCTCTCTCTTTTCCTTCCAGCCTTTCTCTCTCCTCTGCAACTTTTTCTTCTCCCTCTCACAGCCGACTCCGACCAGCGTGACCTCAGCCGAAGATTCTTGAGCCACCGTCCAGACATCCTTAGCACGTCCGAGACCCCTAAGCCAGGAAATTTTCTCTTCCCTGCGTTGCCTCCTTCTTCTTCGTTGAGGCCGCTGCATGTAGAATTCATTTCTGCATGCAGCGGCAGAATAATTAAGTGGTCTTCGGGCCGGGCCAGTTTTGGCCCCGCCCAAATGGCTACGTCTGGCCCGGCCCTCATTTTTTTAAAAAAAATCCAAAAACTTTCAAAAAAATCATTTCAAAATTTTTTTTGATTTTCTCGCATATTTTTCTACCAATTTTGCATAATATCGGGTTGTATATTTACACTGTAAAATATAAATCCGGTATTAAAATACCCGGTTTTCTTCAAAATATTTCAAAAAATAAAAAAATAAAAAAACTTCAAAACATTTTCAAAAAGAAAAAATATTTTGTTGCATACGGCCAAATCCTAAAATTTTTCCAAGCATATTTTTCATAAAAAAAACAAAAATTGCATCTTTTTCATGTTAAAAAAAATCCAAAAATGGATATCATAACCAGTTTATAATCATCCACTAGGGTTTGGCCAAAATATCAAAAATCTTTTTCCAATCTTTTTTTTAGGATCCAGATGTAGACTTTAATATTTGTGGGGTGTAAAATTACACGATAAAATACACCCTCAAGTATTAAAGATACAAGGTGTAGAAATGCGATGTTAAAATTCAGACTTTAGAACGGTTAGGATTTAACCCGATAAGGTAGAGATTCTCTCATGAAGAGAGATCTGCCTTGAGCCTTAGAAAAAGACCAACGAATCGAAACCCGACTTAGAAAAAACAATCAAAAAACAATGCAGCTTACCTTAGGTAGGGTGCACTGGGGGTGATGCGTCTTCCCCTTGCACAACTAATCCCTTACCCAGACTCTCGCAGACCATAGGTTTCTAGTGACCATAATACTAGGTGGCGACTCCTAAAAATTAATCATAATTTTATGATTAAATCCAAAAACCCTTCCCAACTCACAACACCTCATACAAGAGGCACGACAAAGAGCCTCCGTCGTCGCCAGACGACGTCGCCCCGCGACAGTTGGAAGCAACATGATCAGCTTATTTAGAGTGCATTACTCTCCTCTCTCTCCATGGATGTGTTGCGTCTCGTGGTAGATTGTTCTACCTCACATTGTGTTTGGCACACTCTTGAAAAAACGCTTGCATCTCCGTCTAATTCTCGCATCATGCAAGTACAGGGCTCCTATCAAGATCTTTGACAAGGAGACTCATAGGTTAGTATATAAATGCAGCAAGCCAAATTGTTATTTGATTAATTGGCTGCCGCTGGTCATCCTATATCTCTTGAAGACTTTAATCTCTATGTGTTTCGTGGCCTTCATGGTGAGTTCAAAAACTTGGTAACGAGTTTCATAACCAAGGCAGAACTGCTGTTATATGTTGATCTTCACAGCCACCTTCTTACCCATGAATTTCTGCACAAGAACTCCTTTCATTCCATGGATGTCGCTCCCTCTCTGTTATCTTCTTCTCTACCACAATAGCCACCACTGCTGCCAATACCACATCCCTCTGCTCACCTTGTTATGTCTCATCATAGCCCAAATTTCAGCCGTAATAGAGGTCGTTCCTGTGGCAACTAGTGTCCCTACAACACCCGCCACAACCACCAGCCCAGGGGTCACTCTGTTGCCAACTGGAGACCAACCAATTGGCAGCAGAACAAACACAATGCAGGGGTTGCCCAGTGGTCTAGACAACAACATGTACGCTGCCAATTGTGCCCCACCTTTGGTCACACGACTCTATATTGTCCCCGGTTTATTTGCCAGCAGCCTTCTGCTCTCCTTGCTATTGGGAATGTTTCTGCTGCAACTTGGTTCCCCGACATAGGTGCGAATCAACATGTCACACCCGATCTTGCAACTCTAGCTGATTTTGCAACATATCTTGGTAATGATCATTTTCATATTGGTGACGGTAAGGGCCTTGACATATCACATATTGGACATAGTACGTTACATTCCCCAAAAAGCATCTTTACATTATCTAATGTTCTTCATGTGCCTTATATTACCAAACCGTTGTTATCTGTTCAGAAATTATATTGTGATAATCATGTTTATTTTGAATTTCACGCTTTTATGTTTTATGTCAAGAATCTCATCACCAAGAAAGTTTTCCTTTTCGGTCAGAGCAATGATGGTCTTTATATCCTTTCTGAGTCTTTTGCCACATCAGTTCCTTAAGCTTTTTGGTCTCTTTGCATCTCCATGATTGTCGACCTGTGGCATCGTCGTTTAAGTCATCCAACCCCTTGCATTTTAGATCTGTTAGTTTCTAGCAATAAAATCGTATGTAACTCTAGATGTTCTCTTGCTTAGTGTCAAGCTTGTCCTTTAGGCAAGTCATCGCGTCTGTCGTTGTGACCTACGGGTCACAAAACTACTGCCCCACTTGATTTAATATTTAGGGATGTTTAGGGTCCTGCCCCTATGTTTTCTTCTGATGGCTTCCATTACTTTGTTATTTTAGTCGATACGCATACCATACATAATATGGTATTATCTGTAGTTGCCAAAACTTATGTGTTTTCCACCTTTCAACGTTTTCAAACATTTGTTGAACGTCAGTTTTCACTTAAAATTAAATCAGTTCAAACTGATTTGGGCGGTGAATATCATAAGTTAAATAAATTCTTTCAGACCATTGGTATTCATCATCGGTTAATTTGTCCTCATACTCATGAACAAAATGGCACCGTTAAGTTTCGTCATCGATATATTGTCGAAATTGGCCTCACTCTTTTAGGCCAATGTAGTGCACCATTATGATTTTGGAACTATGCCTTTGAATCATCGATTTATCTTATTAATCACATGCCTACTCTTGTTCTTCAAAATAAATCTCTGTTTGAGTGTCTGTTTCGTCGTACTCCCGATTATAATTTTCTGCGTACTTTTAGGTGTCTTTGTTTTCCTTTCTTGCATCCATACCATGCTCATAAATTGGGTTTCCGTTCTTCACCATGTGTGTTCTTAGGATATGGCTCATCTCATCTTGGTTGTCGTTGTCTTGATTTAGCTTCTTGACACGATCAAAAGATTAATGTCTTATCCCAAGTGCAGGAGTGTCAAAGTAATAAATAACCCGGCAAGACCAGGGTCGAACCACAAGGAGGTTAACTATGTAAATTATAAATAATAATAATAATAATAGTAATAATAACAACAATGATGATGGTGATGATAAGTTAAAGAGGACTTTGAGATGTAAGATTAACGTGAAGATTAAACAATGATAAAAACAAATGTCAAGGTTAGAGGATCCACTAATAGTATTAGAGATAAGTAAAGTATAAAATCTTTATAAATTATCAACATGATCATATTAATCATCTTATTTATGTAACATCATACTCATAAATTTTATCAGGTATTCATGATGCTAACTTATGTTGACAACAAATCAAGTTCCTCTCATAACAACGATGTCGGCCAAAGACTATGAAGGATCAAGCATTTGATGTACCAAGTGTTATACAACACAAATCTAGATTAACCATTTAACAAGCAAGGTATTAAGAATTAATAAGATAAAAATGATAAGACATGTTAATAGCAAGTTGTTTAGGATAGAAGCATTGAAGTCCATATTGAGTTTATATTATACTTATCCTAACACCATTAGTGAAACTTTTTCACCTTGACATGATAAACTTAGCTAAACATTATGAAGAAGAAAAACATAAATAAACAATATAAGAACATAAACATGATATAAGTTAACTAAATATAGTAAACGAAATGAAAAGCATAAACAAGAGATTAATGAAAGTAAAACTTAAGCATTACAAAAATATAAAGAAAGAGAGCAAGAACATGATCTTGATCTGAAAACCAAGATGCCTAAAAGAATGGCAAATGCCTCCTTTTATAGGCTAAAATTCAGAACTATTCATATGGTAATTGATTATTGATGTAGTGGCCAACTATTGATTTAGTGGACTTGGTGGACAGCCGCACTCAAGCATTTTGGCTCGATGAAATGACATTGATACAATCAGAATTTGTCAAAGTGTTCTTCATGAAATTTGTTGGAAATCATCTCCTCTTTGTAATCACAAACGTTTAGAGCATTTGGATCACTATAGCTTGAGATATGTCTAAAATACTGAGTAGTGCTTCTGGTGGACGTGGTGGATAGCCCTCAAGATCTTGTCTGGATGAAATGCCATTGCTAACATCAGAATTGGAGCAGATCGTCTTCATGAAAGTTGTTAGAAATTGTCTTATCCTTCCACCCACCAAATTGGACGTCATTTTGCCTTCTAGAACTCCAGCTATTGGTAAAATTCTTAGCAGTGTTTAGGCTGGATTGCAGGATAGATTCTGACTTCTCTTTTGTGGCCAAACTTTGAATTTGAAAAAGGTAGATTTAGGTCTTCCACTATTCATGAACATTGTAGGCCTATTTCTTAGCTTTCTAGTCATTAAACCAAACTAAAATCCAAAATCTATAGCTCCAGATATGACTCAATGACTAAACAGTGTTCAATTTGAATTGAATCAGCATCTCTTTTCTAAGCTTAGCCTTTTCTTTGTCCTTTCACTTTCAATAGTTAATCACAGCAATCAATCCTTTGAATTGTGAGATATGCTTGCATTTAAAATGAGCATTTACCATAAATTAAAGCTATCTTATATTATCAGACTAGTTATTATAAAACATGTTACAGTTAAAGAGTTATTAATACTTCAAGTGCAAAATGATGATATAAAACCTTGATAAAAATACACTTTTAAGTACTAATCATACCCCCCAACTAGCTTATTACTAGTTCCTAGTAATCAAAGCGTTAAAATAGAAAAACAATTTGCAAGTTCCACAAAGCAAGGCATTCATCATTCAACTTCCAATAATCTATCCAAGTAAACAAACTCTCAATACCTCTTAAACAAAATATTAATAAACCTTTTTTTTTATGTGCTCAATGTATGAAAACATAGATGATGGAGCTTTTATTGGAAGAAAACAATATTCTGTTCTAATGTTTAAGGTTAACTTCCTTGGGATGGGATTAATATCTTTCTTTTTTCTTTTTTCTTTTTTTTTTCAATATATATACATGTAACTTAAACACAATGCATCTTTAACCCATGTAACGAGCTTTAGGCTAATGACTCTGTTGTGATGTCGCAGTCGCACAAATTAATTACCCTAGCTTAAAATACAACACACAAGATAGTATAGAGCAAGCAAGGGGTCGATCCCACGAAGAAGGTTCAAGGTAGATTTTTATGCTAGATGATATGCAACTTGGGGGGGGTTTGGACGTTATCCAGGCTAAAACAAAAGAAATTAGAAAACTATCAAGCGAAATCAAATAAAATCAGAAAATTATTAAGATAACAAACCTTGGTCGCAAGCACACATCCACCTACGAAAATCGAACTGATCATGGAAACAAAACATCAATTTATATTCTGAATATTTATCCCTTCTTAACATTGGTTAGTTAATGGATCCGTCGTATAACTAACCCTAACCATCAAACAACCACAGTTTCCGCACTAGTAATTTAATTCAATGGCAGCCTTAAGAACTAGATAAGTTGATTAATCAAGAAAACATATTTGTAGTCTATGTTTGACTTGATTGAATGTTCTCCCTAAGATTAATAATATAGATCAGCCACAATTATTAAACTCAGTTGCTTCACAAGTTCATATACCACAACTCCGGTTTTGATATCAAACTTAGCAATAGATTGTCTACAATAATAACTTAGAGTCCGCTCTAGCAATTAAAATAAACAATCATAGGAAAAATAAGCATAGGAGAACAAACATATTCATCATATAAAATGAAAAGAAAAGGTAAAATAAATCTCACAGTTCTTGAAATCCAAAGGTTTCCGTGTCCTTGCAACCAAGAAAACGAGTTTAGCCTTGCATGTTTGTTGAACAACTAATCAAAAAGAAGGAGGAATGCATGATTTCAAGTTTCTTAGAGGAGGGGGGCGTTTTTCTCTTCTTGGCTGGATGCCCCCCTTCTCTTCTCTCATTCTTTTTATATCCTATGAAACCCTAGTCTTTATTTTACAAAATAGTCCTCCCATAAATAGACAGTTTACATTTAAGTACTTCAATAACTATTTTGCTAAAAAAAGAGAAATAGACTTAGATGAGCTAAATTGCTGAAATAAAAACTTGGATATCGGTTTAGATGCTTCGGAACGTAATTTGGACTCATTTCTTCACGAAACCTGTTTGCTGGCAGAATTCAGTTGTCATCTTTGAAAAATCATATCTCCCTTACATGACATTTTTTTTGGTTGAAATTTAGAGCGTTTATAGGCATTTGAGTCTTGAATCCAACACAACTGATTTTGCATCAATTGGACTTCTGTAGCTCCAGATATTCAAGTCGGAATGACCAAAGGTCAACACTGACAGATTGGGAGATTTGACTTTGAAAGCTGTGATTTCCATGCTATTCCTTATTTTATTTTCTTGCCTTAGATGTCCAGAAAGGTATGGATGTTAGCTTTTTAATTCCACTGGAATCACTTCATTTTGACCTCTAGAGCTCATGCTCTGCACAAAACATCGATTGAAGGTCAAATCTGTCAATTACCTCCAATTTACTCATTTTTTGCATTTTTCATCCAAAAGTGCCTTCAAAACATAAAACAAAGAATATCAAGGCATTTTATATATAAAACATAGGCAAAACACTAGTTAAATATGGGTGAAACTATCGAATAATATGATTGCATCAAATACCCCCACACTTAGCTCTTGCTCGTCCTCGAGAAAGGATAGGTAAAATCAAATTGAAGTTAAATTAAATCAAATCACTATGACTAATCTCCTAATCTCCCATCAATATCCAAGAATATATGCATTATAAACAAGAGCACAATTAAGAAGGATAAGGAGTAAAAATTTTCATGAATTTATTTACATGCAAACTTCAAACCTCAATTAATTGTCGGGATTTAAATGAAATCTATGTCATGCCAAAGTGATAGGTCCTCTCATTGATATACACTCCAACACTCGCGTGTTTAAGGCTTATGTGTTTAAATCTCTCAAATTCAATCAATGAATATGTTCTACCATAAGCTTGCTCTTCAATCTCATCTTCATTACTAATATATTACAAACAATGCACGAATCAAAAGGTCTTATTTTCTGGTTGTAATGGGGCTAAGGTTAAGGTGAGGTAAAAGAGAGTAAAAGAAAAGGTTCAAACCAAAGAAAGTAGAGCATTCTGAAAAATGATATTTCAAACAAGATATTCCATCAAAGCACACAAATTTTCCATCTTTAATCACCAATGCTTAACTTCTTTTGATTTCAAGCTTTTTCAACGTAAAATCTTAAGAACATAAAGGAACACTTTTTTCTTTTCTTTTCTTTTTTTTTTTTTTTTTTTTTTTTACCTTTGGCAACTTTGCCCATCTTTTCGTCAAGCATCACTTCTTCTTCTTTCTTTTCACATAATTTCCAACCATAATTCCATGATATATCACAAGTATATGCTCTATTAATCCTTGGCCAGGGGAAAAGGAAAACATATATAAAGTTAAGGCTTATACATGGATAAAGCAAAACAAAGATAAACAAGCTCAAAAGGGGCTCACTAAGGATAAAATGCTTTTGTGACGATCCACATCGGTAGTTGTTGGCTGTTATGCGTCTTGTGCTAATCTGGTAACGGTTGGCTTTTTGGCTCAAGTGGTTAAAATTCCTAATGCCTTTATCATCTTCATGTATATATGTAATGCGAACGTAATCTCAACAAGATATGAAGCAAGTTCTAGAGATACATATCATTGAAAGAATGCACAATCAAAGAATATAATGTTGAAGGCTCAAAAACTTGCATTGGTATAACACTATAAAGCATAGTTTTTAAACCCGACCCGGTGGTCAACCCGGTATAATGATCGGGTCACGGGTCAGATGGGTTGACCTGGATCAACCCGGGTCAACCCAAAAAAAATATATCTAAGCATATGTTGCTGAGGCGTGAATCAAATTAACTTTTTAACACAAAAACCCAACCAATCAAAAAAATATATATCTAAGCATATGTTGCTGAAGCGTGAATCAAATTAACTTTTTAACACAAAAACCCAACCAATCAAAAAAAAATCTTCTTGACCTGTTGGCACCATTTAGCAAGGACATTAAGTCTAAGCATACGCTGTTGAGTGTGAACCAAGTACTTCAAAAGACTAATCTTCTTGTCAGAATTAGATTGTTGGGTGGATTTGGATTTGTCCACCAATTCTTTCAAAGAAAGAAATGAATCCTCAGCAGCTCGACTCACGAGAATTGAGAATTCCACAATTTGTTGTCCTAACTCAGCCATTCTAGGTCTTCAAGAGTTAGGGATTTATTTCTTCTTTTGGTTTATTACTGGATTTGTGTATTACAATTACTGTTATTTAGGCATAATAGAAGAAGCAAGGGTTTTTGGAGACAAAAACAGAAGAATAGGTTTTGTTTTCTTTTACTTTTGTGTTCTGTGTTATTTCTTAGGTTTCGGAAGGAGAGAGAGATGGGGACTTACCTGGTATGGCTTGCGTATGGCTTAAACTGATCTGCAACTGATATGGCTGCTGTGAACTTTGAAGAGAGACGGGGATTAGGTTTTCTGCTAAAGCCATAAACGATGTTGTTTAACTTATATTTATAAAACAGTCGGGTCTCAGCCGGGTTTACCAGGGTCGATCGGGTCCCGAGTCGACCTGCCGGGTCAACCAGGTTTTTCCGGGTCAATTTCCTAACCGGTTTTTTATTAACCCGGCCCGGTTTCAGTCCCAGGTCCCGGGTTGACCCGCCGGGCCGAGCCAGGTTTTAAAACTATGCTATAAAGTCAACATGGCATATTCTCAAAGTCAATCCCTAAACCAATTAAACCTTAAAACTTGCATGCACACTCCTTCATTCGATTCATATATTCATCTATCTCAATTAATTCTCATATTCTCATAAAGCAATAGGAGTTCAAAAGATCAAAAATAGAAAAAAAAAATTGAAACAACAAAGAAAACCAAAATAAGAAAACCAACATTGTCCTCAATGTTGAAATAAAAGAAAAGAAATATAGGAGAATGACAAAATTAAAGTAAAATGCGAAAAATAAAAGATAAGGGAAAAAAAAAAGCAAATTTGTTTTTTTTTTTGTGATGGGTTGCCTCCCGATAAGCGCTTTTGTTTTATGTCATTGGCTCGACATGTTACATGCTCATTCTTTATAGATTGGTTCAACCAACTTCGCAGAAGTGGTGAGTTCTGTCGTCCAACCTTCATAGAAAGGTTTCAAGGGATGCCCATTGACCTTGAGTACTTTGTTGTTTTCTAAACTTGTAATTTCAACTGCACCATAAGGAAAAACATTAGAAATAACAACGGGTCCAATCCAATGAGAGCGCAACTTTCCAGGAAAAGGTTTCAAACGCGAATGATAAAGAAGGACTTTGTCTCCAACATTAAACTCTTTTCTTGTAATCATTCGGTCATGGAGACTCTTAGTCTTTTCTTTGTAAATCCTTGCATTCTCATAAGCATCATTTTGTATTTCTTCCAATGTAATTCCAATCGTTTTGGGCACCAAAAGGATAGGTGCCAGCCATTCACTGTCCATGATGGGGTGAATGACTCTTGCATCATGGGGAACAGTTTCCAAAGCTTGCAAAGCCAATGCTGATTCATGCACGTTTTGGGGAACACATATATGCCTCTCCATCTCTTTTATCTTGGTAAAATCATGGCCATAGCTCAAAAGCTACGCTTAATCCATCCTCACTATCAAAATCACAAACTTGCTGCACACACTTATCAACTTGGTCATAACATGTGATAAAATAAACATTGCTATAAGGATATGTCATTGCATCATGAAAATTCAATTCAATTTTTTCATCTCCTACCTCCATATACAAAGTATCCTTACCACAATCAATTTTTGTATTGGCGGTTTTCAAGAATGGTCTCCCAAACAATATAGGAGTGTTGTTTGATGAATCACAAGAATCATGTTCCATATCAAGAATATAAAAGTCACATGGAATGACCAAACTATCAATCTTGACTAGGACATCTTCTATCACACCAAGTGGGTAAAAAAAAACTACGATCTGCAAGTTGTATTACAATGCTAGTTTTATTCAAAGGCTCAAGACTAAGAGAATCATAAACATGTTTAGGCATAACACTAATAGATGCACCTAAACCGCACAAGGCCCTTTTGAAACTAGCATTACAAATAACACATGGGATAGTAAACGCACCTTGGTCTTTTTGCTTCAAAGGCATATTCTTTTGAACAACAGCAGATACAACTTCACCCATACTTACCATTTCATGACTTTGCAGTTTGAAAGCTCTCTTGGTAGTACACAACTCCTTCAAGAATTTGGCATACTTGGGAATTTGCTTGATAACTTCAAGCAAAGGAATGTTGAGTTCTACTTTCTTGAAAACCTCTAAAATCTCTTTTTCTTTGTCCTTTTTCTTTGACCTAAAAGAACTCACAGGAAAGGGTGGAATTGTTTTAAAACTGGAATTCATTGAATGAGGAGCTACCTTTGGAGTGTTGGTCGATGTTTCAGTTTGTGGAGGAGGAGGATGCTCCTTCTTTGTACTCAATTCAGTTTCTATCTCTTATTCTTCCTCCATCTCAATTTGTTTCAACCTTTTCTCTTCAAGTTCTTTCCCACTTCACAGCATGATCGCACAAACATTCTCTGTTGGATTCAATGCTTGGAAGGGCAATTTTCTATTCATTTGTGCTTCCAATTTCCCCACACTTGAAGCTACTTGCCCCATTTTCTTCTCCAAGTTGTGAATACTTGACCTTGTTTCCTGTTGAAAAGTCATGACATTTTGCTGCAAGGTCACAGTGTTAGAGGCCAAAGTATTCATCATCTCACGAAGATCATCACTAGATGACAACCCCATAACATTGGAGTTTGTGAATGGAGGGGGTTGTCGTGCTTGATAATTCTGTTGGGGCTGAAATCTATGGGAATGGAACTGTCAGCCTTGATTTCCTTGTTGAGGTGGGTTCCTATAGCATAAGTTTGGATAATCTCTCTATTCGAGATTGTACGTGTTGGAAAAGGGATCATATTTACATTGGGGTTGTCCGTTGAATCCTCCATCAACTATATGAACCTGTTCAATGTAATCTTCTTGCATTATTGGGCACATATCTAAGGTATGTCCTTGTAAGGAACATATGTTACAAACTTTCGCTTGTTGTACATTTCCACAAGCCAAAGAACACACAAGAGAAGTAAGATCATTAACTTTAATTTCAAGGTTAGAAATACTTACCTCATTTACTTGTTTGTTTGCGAAGTCTCCTCGCGTACCAAATTGTTTCGAGTTGGCTGCCATATTTGAGATCAATTGGCATGCAGTCTCGGGTGTCTTATCTACCATATCTACTCAAATCTTTCCCAATACTCGGAAAGTATCTCTCCATGAGATTGTCGAATCCCACATATTTCTTTCCTTATGTTGGCAACTCGAGATGTTGGGAAATATTTTTCAAGGAAAATCTTCTTCATGGCATTCCAAGTTCTAATGGAACCTGGGAGAATAGAGAAAAACCATGCCTTTGCTGCCCCTTTTAAAGAGAAAGGGAAACCTTTCAACTTAACTTGTTCTTCGTCAACTCCATTCGGTTTCATGCTAACATAAACCATATGGAACTCCTTGAGATGAGTATGAGGATCTTCTCCTACAAGACCATTGAATGTTGGTAGCAAATGTATAAAACCATATTTGAGCTCAAATTTTACATTATTGTCGATGTTTATACACAATGGTTGATTTTCCACGTTAGGAGCAGCAAGCTCCTTGAGTGTTTGTTGTCGTGCAACAGCCATAGTGTTGACACGAGCTTCCTTTCGTAACTTGCATAAAGTGTTTTCTATGTTCGAGATCCACCTGCACTTGACTTTTGTTAGTAGAACGGGTTACAGGCATAAATCATCAAGAAAACTCAAAAGAAACAAACCACACAAGAGATCGAAAACAATGCAAATTGTATAAAAATCTTACGCTAGAAAACTAAAACTGCCTAAAACCCTAAGAAAACTGTGGAATTTGGCCTTCATATGGTAGGGCTAGTGGATACAACTAGTCCTATTTTGAACATCGTTTCCCTTCAAGAAACAAAAGGACAATACCCAATTCCACCAACACATTTGTTTTGAATAGTACCGCTGCCGTAAATGAACAGTACCGCATCAAGCAAAAATTTTGTTTCTCTTTTTTTCAAAAAAATAAATAACAATCACAAAAAATAAAAATAGTAGCACAAGAATCAACTAAAATTACTTCCCCGGCAACGGCGCCAAAATTTGTTGTGATGTCGCGGTCGCACAAATTAATTACCCTAGCTTAAAACACAACACACAAGATAGTATAGAGCAAGCAAGGGGTCGAACCCACGAGGAAGGTTCAAGTTAGATTTTTTATGCTAGATAATATGCAACTTGGAGGGGTTTTGGACGTTATCTAGGCTAAAGCAAAAGAAAGTATAAAACTATCAAGCGAAATCAAACAAAATCAGAAAATTATCAAGAGAATAAACCTTGGTCGCAAGCACACATCCACCTACAGAAATCAAAACTGATCATGGAAATGAAACATCAATTTATATTCTGAATATTTATCCCTTCTTAACATTGTTTAGTTAATGGATCCGCCTATAACTAACCCTAACCATCAAACAACCACATTATGCACTAGTAATTTAATTCAATGGCAGCCTTAAGAACTAGATAAGTTGATTAATCAAGAAAACATAATTGTCCATAATATATGTTTGATTTGATTGAATGTTCTCCCTAAGATTAATAACGTAGATCCACCACAATTATTGAACTCAGTTGCTTCACAAGTTCATATACCACAACTCCGGTTTTGATATCAAACTTAGCAATAGATTGTCTACAATAATAACTTAGAATCCGCTCTAGCAATTAAAATAAACAATCATAGGAAAAATAAGCATAGGAGAACAAACATATTCATCATAAGCTGAAAATAAAAGATAAAATAAATCTCACAGTTCTTGAAATCTGAAGTTTTCTGTGTCCTTGCAACCAAGAAAACGAGTTTAGCCTTGCATGTTTGTTGAACAACTAATCAAAAAGGAGGAATGCATGATTTCGGGTTTCTTAGAGGAGGGGGCGTTTTTCTTCTCTTGGCTGGCTACCCCCCTTCTCTTCTCTCATTCTTTTTATATCCTAGGAAACCCTAGTCTCTATTTTACAAAATAGTCCTCCTATAAATAGACAGTTTACATTTAAGTACTTCAATAACTATTTTGCTAAAAAAGGAGAAATAGCCTTGCATGAAATCTTCAAGCTTTGACTTAGAAGAGCTAAATTGCTGAAATAAAAACTTGGATATCGGTTTAGATGCTTCGAAACATAATTTGGACTCGTTTCTTCCACGAAACCTGTTTGCTTTGACGGAATTCGGTTGTTATCTTTGAAAAATCATATCTCCCTCGTATGACATATTTGTTTTCTGAAATTTGGAGAGTTTATAGGCCTTTGAGTCATGAATCCAACACAATTGATTTTGCATCAGTTGGACTTCTGTAGCTCCAGATATTCAAGTTGAATGGTCGAAGGTTAACATTAGCAGATTGGGATATTTGACTTTGAAAGCTGTGATTTCCATGCTCTTCCTTATTTTATTTTCTTGCCTTAGATTTCCAAAAAGGTATGGATGTTAGATTTTTAATGCCACTAGAATCACTTCATTTTGACCTTTAGAGCTCACGCTCTGCACAAAACATCGACTGCTGGTCAAATCTGCCAATTACCTCCAATTTACTCCTTTTTGCATTTTTCATCCAAAAGTGCCTTCAAAACATAAAACAAAGAATATCAAGGCATTTTATATATAAAACATAGGCAAAACACTAGTTAAATGTGGGTGAAACTATCAAATAATATGGTGCATCAGACTCCCAGACCAGTTGGTCCTAGGGCATTAGGTGTTGAGACACCCCTTCGAGCTTAGTAACACAAGTTGTAGATACTAATATGTAAATAGTGCAATGTTTGATTCTCTTAAGCTTTTCTCCTTAACCCATGTAACAAGAGTTGGGTCAATAGCTCCAAAATCAGTTGACTTTAGGGTATTAGATGTTAAACCACCCATTTAGGCTTAATTGCTTAGGTTAGGGAGGCTACGAAACCAAACTTATCTATGTTTTTATTATCATCAATTTTTTTTATTTTTTTTGCAAATTATATACTACCCTTTTCCCTTAGTTGTTACTTTTAACAAAAGAACATAAATAATGTAATAATCCAATGTGCAACCCACAATCATATGTTAAAGTGTGTGTGTAAATGAAGGTTTAAGAATACTTGTTAAATGAGTATATGAGCAAAATCATTTTATAATAATGCGAGAGTTTGTAAACCTGAATATTTCAAGAAGTATTCTGACAGACCTTGTTAAGAATGTTTACTAAGATGCGTCTCAAGAGTCATTTTAACAAAAGAACTCATTGACTCTGCCATCTTAGTAACAACAGTTTTGCAAATGGTTTATGAAATAGAAAACACAGTTAGTTAATTTATTTTGTAATATCAACTACTACCCTTTCCCCCCAACCAAAACGAGACATTGTCCTCAATGTCCTAAGATAGAAAGATAGAGTATAGAAGACATCACCTGAAACAATGAACACTGACAAACCTGAAACACACTTAAACAAATATAAGAAATAACAAAACAAAATATTAAGCTAAAACCAAAAGACACAAGTTATTATAGAACATATATTATGCACAAATAGTTGTGATTGTGGCTCACATCTTCCTTTAGTTTTACGTCCAAGAACGACTTAAACGCCCTCTATGGGTCAAGGATAGGCTTCCCATCCAGTTTTCTTAAAAACTGACAAACATGGTCTTTTTTAGTCAGATTCCCAAGACTATGTTGAGCATGTTCTTTATGGAATTGTGGTCATAAATCATGAATTGCACGATGCACATCTCCACTAGGATATGTCCCAAAAGTCAATAAGAGATTATCTAAAGACTCTTTATGTTTTGAAATAAATCCTGACTTTTGACAATTTTCACAAGCTTTGCAAAACACATGTGTGTCTTTGAACATGGTGGGCCAATAAAATCCACATTGTAAGATTTTTATAGTCGTCTTCTTTGATGAAAAATGACCCCCACATGCCTCAAAATGACAAAGTTTAATGACACTACTTACCTCATTGTCGGGAATATATTTTTGAAATATTTTATCTGGACAATATTTGAATAAGTAAGGGTCATCCCAATAAAAGTCATTCACTTTGTTCAAGAACTTTCTTTTATCTTAGGTGCTCCAGTGAGCTAGCAAATATTCTACAGTAAGAAAATCGACAAAATTAGCAAACCAAGGTATTAGACTAAGAGAAAGTAAGGATTTGTCAGGAAAGTAATCATCGATTGGTGTGATGTCGGATGTAGAATCTATTGTTACTCTTGATAAAAGATTCGCATCAACATTTTCAGTGCCTTTCTTATCCGTGATTTCTTCCCGAGAATAAATCATTTGCAAATCTTCAGATTCACCAAACTCAATTTTACTCAAAGTAGATTCAAGTTGATCATAAACTAATTCTTTAACAAGATCTACTTCTTGTAAATCATTATCATCTCCAGGTTGCTTGCAAATGTTGAAAATATTCATCTCCAGGTTGCTTGCAAATGTTGAAAATATTCATCTCCAGGTTGCTTGCAAATGTTGAAAATATTCATCTCCAATGTCATGTTCCCAAATGATAACTTCATCATTCCATTCCTACAATTAATCAATGCATTAGAGGTTGCAAGAAATGGACATCCTAGAATAACAAGAAATGAATTACATGTTTCAACAGGTTGTGTATCCAAGACAATAAAATCCACAGGATAAATGAATTTATCAACTTGTACTAACACATCCTTAACTATTCCTCTAGGCACTTTTACGAGATCTATCGCAAGTAAAAGAGTTACTGAAGTTGGTTTTAACTCACCTAGATTGAGACTTTGAAAAACTGAATATGGAAGTAAATTCACACTAGCTCCAAGATCAAGTAAAGCTCTTTCAATTTTATGCTCTCTAATAAAGCAAGAAATTATAGGACAACCAGGGTCTTTATATTTCAAAGCATTATTGTTCTGAAGAATGGCACTTACTTGTTCGGCTAAAAAGGCTTTCTTTTTCACATTTAGTTTTCTCTTCGCACAGATCTTTCAAAAATTTAGCATAAGAAGGTATTTGTTTAATAGCATCCAACAAAGGTATATTGATCCTTACCTGTTTGAAAGTTTCAAAGATTTCAGAGTTGTGATTAACTTTCCTTTGTTTGGTCATACCATGAGGAAATGGAAGTGTTAGTGGGGAATCAGTCTTTTCTTTGCAATATTCAGATTCAACCCCGTCCTTACCCTCGGAGATTAACTCATCATCTTTCTCACAAGGTTCAAGAGTGGGTTTTTCTATAATCTTACCACTTCGAAGAATGATGACTGATTTAACTTGATCCATGTGATAGCTTCCGAAACTACTTGCACTTGCATTGTATTACCACTTGGGATTTTGCTGTGGTTAAGATGAAAACTTACCTTTCTCTTGAAAACTGAGAGCAAATGTGAATTTTACAAGAGCATCTTTTAGATCTACCATGATTTGAGCATTTTGAATGTTGATTGTCTCCTGCTTTTCAATGAATGCATGCAATGTTTCCTCAAGATTTCTTCTAGGAGGTGGAGCATAAAGAGGTGCATATCCATAAGAATTTTGGAAAGTATGTTGTGCTTGAAACGATGGTTGTGAAGTTTGTGCATTATTGTTACCACTCTTCCGACTAAAATTTGGGTGATTTCTCCAACCAGGGTTGTATGTTTGCGAGTATGGGTTATGATTGGGCCTTTGGAAACTGTTTAAAGCATGAGCTTGTTCATGGAGGCATTCCTTGAAAGAAAGCAAAGTTGGACAATCATTGGTTGCATGTTTATTCATTTCATAGATTTGACACACAATGTCTTGAACAGATTTTAGTTGACCACTCTTTTTTAATTCTAGTGCCTCAACTTTTCTAGCTAAAGATGCAAATTTGGCTTGGAGGTCATGATCTTCCCTAAGGTTAACTTACCAAATTATAAACTCTAAGTTTGATAAATTCTAAATATCAATAATTCTTAAATTTTTTTAATAATCTCCTATGAAAAATAATTGACAAGACCAAAGAGTTGATGTCTTTTTCCAAGTGTAGGAGTGTCGAAGTAATAAATAACTCGATAAGACCAGGGTCGAACCACAGGGAGGTTAACTGTATAAATTACGAATAAAGAAATAGATAATAACGTAAAAGGAGTTGAAGAGAGCTTTGAGATGTGATATTGATATAAGGATTAAACAAGGATACAATAATTGTCAAGTTTAGAGGATCCACTAATGGTATTTCAAACAAATATAGTATAAACTCTTTATTACTCAACTGGAAACCACACACAAAGGAGGTTCCAATCGGATTATAAATTGTTAACATGATTACATTAGTTATCTTATTCAAATAGTGCTAATACTTGTAAATGTTGTGAGGTATTCATGATTATAACTTATGTCAACAACAAATCAAGTTCCTTTCATAGCACAAGTGTCGGTTATACCATACGGTTGGGTTATGAAAGTGTCAAGTATTTGTTGTACCAAGGGTTATACAACATAAATATAGGTTAACCATTTAACAAGCAAAGTATTAAAAGTGAACAAGATAACAAATACAAAACATGTTAGTATCAAACATTAAAGTCCATGTTGAGTTTATATTATACTTATTCTTACACTATTAGTGTAACCTTTTCACCTTGACATAATAAACTTAGCTAAACATAATGAAAGAGAGAAACATAAATAAACAAGATAAGAACATAAATAAGATATAAGTTAACTAAGTAAAGGAAATGAAATGAAAAGTATAAACAAGAGATTAATATAAACAAAACTTAAGCATTACAAAAATATAAAGAGAGAGAGCAAGAACATGATCTTGATCTAAAAACCAAGATGCCTAAATGCATGGCAAATGCCTCCTTTTATAGGCCAAAATTTAGAACTATTGATTTGATGACTAATTGTTGAGTGGGTGGCCACATCTTGACTTGGTGACAATCCTTATCTTCTTGTCTGAACATAACATCATTGCTAAAGTTCAAATTTGAATAGATTGTCCCATGAAAATTTTAGGAAATTGTCTCAGCTTTCCAACAAAAAAAGAATCAGTGCATTTGGAGTTCTAGAACTCGAGATATGGGCTGAACACTGAACATTGTCTGGGTTGTAGGACAGATTCAGGCTTCTCTTTTGATGCTAAGATTTGGACTTCCAAATGACAGAATTGAGTCTTGGACTCCCATGAATGTTTTAGGCCTATGTCTTAGCTTTCTAGCCATATAAACCAAATTGAAATCTAAGATCTACAACTCCAGATATGACCCAATAACTTAACAATGTTACAGTTTGGACTGAACCAACATCTCTTTTTTAAACTTAACCCTCTCTTTGTCTTCTCAATTTCAGTAGTTGAACTCATCAATCAATCCTTTAATTTATGTGATAGGCCTACATTTAAGATGAACATTTACCATAAATTAAAGGTATCTTATATTATTAGACATGTTATTATAAAACATGTTCTAGTTAATAAGTTATTGATACTTTAAGTGCAAAATGATAATATAAAACCTTAATAAAAATGCACTTTTAAATACTAATCAATAACATACAAATTGTTTAGATGTACAACTTAAATCGACCATTTAGAAAGAAAACTCAAATTAAATAAAATTATGTACAGCTTAAATTGACCATCTAGAAAAAAAATTCAAAAATAACTAGAAAAAAATAATCTGAAACAATATCTTTTAATACTCAACAAGTTGTGGCAAGCTAATTCATTATAAAATTAGATATGTAGAAAATGCTGAAAAAAGGTTCTGGAAGGTACCATCAAGGATTAAAAATTATACATTTTTTTTTTGTTCGAAAACTCGTTTAGCTTGTCTTGATTTTTTCTCGGATTTGAATTTGTCATTACACGTCCAGATCAAGCTTCCCCATTAGACGCAAGCCACTTTATGCTTCATGAATCCATTTTCTAATTTGCTGACTGTACAGTTGACAACATTATCTTTAGACTGAACGGTTGTAAAAATTGTGTGAGATCTAAGAATTGATTAATTGAAAACTACATGTTTTCAATAATTAATTGAAAACTACATGTTTTTAATTGAAAACTTCTATTGCCACAAATTTCTTCTGTGGGTTCCACGTTAAATAGAAAAAAACTTCTCAGTCAGAGGGTTCCTGGGAATGTTTTTGTTGAAGACTTGGTCATTGACTGAAAAATTAATTATTGAAGAATAATTTCTTGTTAATTATTGAAAAATTAATTATTGAAGAAGTAATGAGGTCATGATCGATTGTGTCTGCTTTTCTACATGAAGAATAATTTCTTGTTATCATATTTTAAATAGATGCTACATTCAAAATTAATCATTTACATTCAAAATAAATTAATTAATAATCTACATGGCAAATAAGAAACATAAGAGATAGAAGAGAAGCTAAAATAAGGGAAAATCAAATTTATTTTGTTCGGTTTAAGAACAGTGAGGGATATATTGATGGAAAATGAATTAATACAATTTTATGATCGAAATTCTGTCCATTTTTTTGTATTACTTTAATTCTCTCTTTTATAAAACAAGGAAAATCAAAATTTTGTGTATAAAAAAAGAAAGTTAAGGATTTATTTTCTATTTCTAGTTTTAGCTTTCAAACAAAGAAAAGTGGTTTAATTTATTTTATATATAATATTACTCTTCTTTCCATTCATTTCTCTCAAAACATTAAAAGCGTGCAAATCCAAAACGCCGATCGATTAAGTCTATTAGGGTCGCAGACATCCAGAACCTCACCAAATTTACCAAATAGTTTTTTCAAGTCGGGTACCTTCCAGTGGGTAAGGGACCTTTTAGAGTAAATAGAAGTCTGAGTTTGAGGGCAGTGCTGTCTTGCGATTGACATGGGTGGGAAGTTGAAGACAGAAGCTATCAAGTTGGATTTGAGATTTGGAAGGTGAATCTAAACTTTTATATATATATATATATATATATATATATATATATATATATAAGATTAACTTGATAGATAATCTGGTTTGAAAATTGCAATATTGATTTGAAATGATTTTGTACCAAACTTATAACCATCCATGGCCTTTCACGTAAGTATCCATTATAGCATTTCACTAAATAATTATTGGTGACATTAAATGTAAAAACAATATTTAAGTATTGTGTTTAGTATTAAAAAATATTAAATTATATAGAGATTAAATAAAATACTACCTGATTAACTTTGATCATTCCTCACCTTTCACGTAAGCACACATTATAGCATTTCACTAAATAACTATTGGTGTTATTAAACTTAAAAAAAAAATATTTAGGTATTGTGTTTTCTATTAAAAAAATTAAAATTATGTAAAGATTAAATAAAATATGACCTGATTAATTTTGCAAGTTTAAATACAACTTGAATTACTAGTAAGAATATAGTTCGACTTTAAAAAAAATCAAGATGATATTTTTTTTTAATATTGAAACATAATCATATTATATCGATGAAATTTACTTAAAATCAACTTAAGTTAACTTATAAAATTATAAACTCTAAGTTTGATAAATTCTAAATATCAATAATTTTTAATTTTTTTTTTTGAATAATCTCCTATGAAAAATAACATACAAAGTATTTAGATGTAGAACTTAAATCAACCACTTAGAAAGAAAACTCAAATTAAATAAAATTATGGAACCCAACTAGAAAAAAAAATCAAAAATAACTAAAAAAAACTATGAAACAATAACTTCTAGATGACCTATTATGAAACAATATCTTTTAATGCTAATTCATTATAAAATTAGATCTGTAAAAACTGCTGAAACAATTTCAACCCAATCCATCAACTGGATTAAATATTATACATTTTGTTTTTTTGTTCGAAAACTCTTTTAGCTTGTCTTGATTTTTTTATTGGATTTGAATTTGTCATCACACGTCCAGATCAAGCTTCCCCAATATACGCAAGCCCCTCTGTGCTTCATGAATCCATTTTCTAATTTGCTAACTGTACAGCTGACAACATTATCTTTAGGCTGGACAGAATCTTGCTTGAGCAACAAGCCGACAGAAATTAATTTAAGCAGTGGAATATTGCTTATCCCTACCTGGCTGTGATCTACTTCTATTGGTCCATGTTTTTAATTGAAAACTTAACCACTATTGCCACAAATTTCTTCTGTGGTTCCATGTTAAATAGAAAAAAATATAGAGGCCGTTTGTTTTTGTATTTTAGAAGTATTTATAAAAAAAACTTATTTTTTTTATTTTTTTCTTCAAATAAATATTTTTGGTGTTTTCAGGTAGTTTTAATGTGCTGATATTAAAAATAAATTTTAATATATTAAAAAATATTATTTTAATATATTTTTAAATAAAAAAAAACTTTGAAAAACTTTTTAAAAAACAACCGTTATTATAATACCAAGTAAAATCTTAGTCACGAAATGAATGGTGGGAAGGGTCGACGAAACTTCTCAGTCAGAGGGTTCTTGGGAATTTCTTTGTTGAAGACCTGGTCATGGAATGAAAAATTAAATATTGAAGAAATAATGGTGCGTTAAACCTTCAGTGTTTTATTTTAATTTTAATTTTTAGCAATGAGGTCATGATTGTGTCTGCTTTTCTATATGAAGAATAAGTTTCTTGTTATCATATTATAAATTAATTAATAATCTACATGGCAAATAAGAAAAATATGGGATAGAAGAGAAGCTAAAATAAGGAAAATCAAATTTATTTTGTTTGTTTAGATATATATTGACGGAAAATGAATTAATATAATTTTATAGAGGATTTTATGAGCGAAATTCTGTCTAAGGCTAGAGAATAATCATTATACTGCGCATGGACTGATTATGAACAAATAACTAGATACATTAAAAGGGGAAAAAAAAAAACTAAAGAGGTCCTCAATAATATCATGTGTGGCGAAGCTTTTTCAATTGATATAATCATCATCATGATACTATATATAAAAGTAAATATAAAAAGTGTGGGTTTTTTTTTTTTTTTTTGACTGAGATGCATTTTTCACACTCTCACAAAATATTGTGGACCTATTGTTTATTTTTAATAATTTATTTTAGTTTTCAAAGTTTTATTTTAAGCAATTAAATCTTGAATAAATGCTAATTGCTTTTGATTTTTTAGGTAAGGGTGAAATTAGAATAAGGGGGATCAAAATGAAAAATCTGTCATACATGGGTGGCACATGCCAAAAATTTTGTGATAAATACACTTACGTCCTCAATATTTAAAAATAACGCAATTTATACAATTTAGGTCTCTTTAAGTTTTAAATTTTTACTTTTAATACAAAAGTTCATTTATATATATTATTTTTTAGTTTCTGGTTAGAGAAATGAAAGAAAGAGAGAGGTCACTAAATTCTAGTGATCGGAGAAAAAATTATCATTCACGCCATTTCTAGCCACCAAAATGATTTTTTTTTTTATCCACGAGTTCCATGCGATAAAAGGAGATTGATGGTGGTCCTTTAGAGCCTCAATATTACCAGAAAAAACAAATCTAAGTCAAGAAAGTCAACTAACCCAGTTTGATTTTGATTTTTAAACCTTTTTTAGGTATTATAAATTGATGAATTGGTTTGTAAGTGTTTTAAAGATGGTGGAAATGTGTTCTTAGGTTGAAAGAAAATGGGTTTTTTTTACTTTATATATAAGAAAAAAATAATTGAACCCGTTTGACTCGAATCACAAATATGAGGAGTGAAGCCACAACACCCCTTCTATTATTCTTTTCTAATATTTTTTTTAATTAATATCTTATTTTAACATGTCTTTTTTTTTCTAAATATTTTTAAAATTTATGTTTTAATTAATATCTACCTTATATGATTTTTATTTTTTGCTTATATAACATTTTTATATATATAATATTACTCTTCTTTCCATTCATTCCTCTTAAATCTTACATGCTATAAATCTTTGCGATCAAAATTAACTTAAATGATTTAAGATTGAACCTTTGAGCAATAAATCTAAAACAAATCCACTTATCTAAGAAAATCTCTAATGGTATAAGAACACTTTATGTTTTTTTTCTGGAAATCTTACTCTTTACTAAGGCTAGAGAATAATCATTATACTACATGGACTGATTATGAACAAATAACCAGATACATTAAAAGGAAAAACAAAAAAACAAAAGCGGTCCTCCATAATATCATGTGTGGCGAAGCTTTTCGATTGATATAATCATTATCATGATACTATATATATAATTATAAGTAAATATAAAAAGTGTGGGTTTTTTTACTGTAGATGAGAAGCATTGTTAACACACT
This sequence comes from Populus x sibirica, assembly GCA_019202695.1. Classification (NCBI taxonomy): domain Eukaryota; kingdom Viridiplantae; phylum Streptophyta; class Magnoliopsida; order Malpighiales; family Salicaceae; genus Populus; species Populus x sibirica. The sequence continues at coordinate 389,218 of JAGMVL010001081.1, read as the reverse complement.
TACAAAATATAGTTGATCTACTGTTTATTTTTAATAATTATTTTGGTTCTCAAAGTCTTATTTTAGATAATTAGGTCCTGATTAAATGTCAATTGCTTTTGATTTATTAGGTAACAGTGAAATTAGAATAAGGGGGGCCAAAATAAAAAATGTGTCATACATGGGTGGCACATGCCAAAGATTTTGTGACATATACACTTAGGTTCTCAATATTTAAAAATAACATAATTTATACAATTTAAGTCCTTTTAAGTTTAAAATTCTCACTTTTGGTATAAAAGTTCATTTGTATTATGTTTCAGTTTCTGGTCAGAGAAAGGAGAGAGAGGGGTCGCTGACTTCTAGCGATGAAAGAGAAAATTATCATTCACGCCATTTCTAACAACCAAAATAATTTTTCTTAATGTACACGAGTCTCATGCGATGAGAGGGAATTGATGGTGGTCATTTAAAGCCTCAATGTTACAACAAAAAAAAATTCTAAGTCGAAAAAGTTAAAACTAACCCAGTTTAATTTTAGTTTTTTAGACCTCTTTTAGGTATTATGAATTGATGGATTGGTTTGTAAGTGTTCTAAGGATGTTGGAGATGTGTTCTTGGGTTAAAATGACTTAGAAATTGGGTTTTTTGGGGAAAACAAATATTGCCTGATTTTTTTTCTCAAAAAATAAGGGTTGACAACAAGTTATCCACCCCTTTAAAAAGTTAGAGCCCCGCAGACTTGGGCTTGTAGACCCACCTACACGACTAGGCTTTTCATTACAATGACCCAAGCCCAAGCGTGCTGGGCCATAGGTTCACGAGCCTGGGTTTTTTTTACCCTTAATATATATATATATATATATATATATATATATATATATATATATTGAACTCGTTTGAGTCATTGGCTTGGATCACAGGTATGCTGAGTTAAGCCAGAACACCCCTGCTATTATTCTTTTCTAATATTGTTTTTTTAATTGATATCTTTTTTAACAATTTTTTTTCTAAATATTTTTAAAATTTATGTTTCAATTAATATCACTCTTATATTATTTTTCTTTTTTACTTATTTAACATTTTTTGGATATAGATGTTTTCAATGGCGTTGTGTGTATTTGATTTTTGAAAAGACTATTCTTATTTATATATAATTGTTTTTAATTTTTTGTATAGATTAACTTTATTTTTGAAAATAAAAAAATATTTATTTTCAGATAATATTTCTAATATGTGCATCCTTACATAATATATTTTTCTTCCTTTTATTTTATTTAATCAATTTAATGCATAAGTCAATTTCTATTATTATTTGATTAAATAAAAAAAATTGTAATAAAAAAATTCAATAAACACAACTGAGTAAATGTTGTATCTTGTGAGATTAAATATCTTAATCAATGAATGTCTCTTGATTTTTTTTTCCAGTTTTTTTTTAGTTATCATTAATGACTTCTTTTTTTATTTACACATATAGTTCTTGATTTATTTGATTACTTGTATGCATGATTTTTTTTAATTTGATCTTGGAATTGTTTTTATGTACAAAAGCATGTTCAATATAAAATATTTTTGTAAAAGAAAAAAATATCTAGCCCGCGATAGAGCTCAAGTCAAATAGCTAGTACAACCTATTGCTTGAGATATTGATATCTAGATACTTTATTAGAAGGATTAAAAGAACAAAAATCTAGAGGACTCATAATTGAAATGTTTGGTTCTTGGAGGTTTTTTATGGCTATTTTTGTTTGTTAGCATGTTTTTTTTTAAAAAAATATTGGTAAAATAACACACTTTGAAAAAAATTAGTGAAATAACATAGTTTGTATATGTTGTGATTGAGAAACGCGACATGCATAGCTTGTCACTATCCTGAATATCAACATCCAAAAAAGTGAAATGGATTGCACATTAGGAGAGAGAAGAGAGGAGAGAAGAAAAACACTAGAGACATAATAAAGCTTCAATTACGACATTATTAGTACCATAAAAAAATTTCAACAACACCAAGAAAAGTTACCAATGGTGACTCGAGTGGGTCATATTTGCCGCCAAAGGCAAATAAGCTACCTACCACCTTTGGATGACAAGTGTGGCACACCCAGGTCACCATTGGTGACCTTCCTTGAAGTTGTTGGATTTATCTCGTCGGGAACTTTTTTATTGTATAGTGGTGTCATAATCGGAGTTTCGTTGTGTTTTCAAAATCTATTTCTTTTTGTTTTTTGTTTTTGCTCTCTTCTCTCGTCTAATGTGTAACCTATTTCATAATTTTTTTAGCTTGTCGCTATTCTAAATAGGGACAAACTATGAAGGTCATGTTTTTCAATCATGACATATATAAATCATGCTATTTCTTCTTCTTTTTTTTCAAACTATGTTATTTCACTGATATTTTTTTTAAAAAAAAGCTTTTTTTTTAAATAAAAACCACTTTTGATGAAGGCTTAGTTCGTCCAATCAAATTATATTTAGGTGACTTGCCTACTAAGAGTAACCGGGACATTACAAAAAAAAAACTAAAAGTAATTAGCCTTTTTGTAAACCCCGGGAAAAATAAATAAATAAAAGGGAAGAAATTCATGCATATGGTTAGATAAAAACAAGAATTCAGAAATTTTTGAATATAACTTTCCAGGTGAACTAATTCGGACATTATAATAAACCCAGTACTTTTGAGGCTTGGATTTAATGGAAGAGAATATACACTCAAAGGAAAAAGGGGGCCTAAATGCAAATAAAGGAAAATATAAAGTATAAATACTCTCTCCTCACCAAAAAAATATGTAGGAACCATAAGAAGAGAAAATAAGGAGTTTTATACCCATTCTTGAGAAATCAAGAGAGAAATACTAAAATTTCAAGAACCCATCCAAAATTCAGAGCTTATAGATGGGATAAACACTTGAGAGTAAAGGATTACCAAGAAATTAAACAAGAAGAAAAGAAAGGAGGGAGTTTAGAATCTTCAACTGGTTGAAGATCAAAATCTTAATTTGTACTGGGTAAGGTGTTCTAAACATGATCTTAAAAAAAAATCATTTTTTTATTCGATAAAGAATTGATGCCTTGATATTGAATCATAGGTTAGGGTTCTTAGACAAAAATTGGGGGGAAAGTACTTATTGTTAAGATTAAGTTAATTCATGTGTGTGGTATGTAGTTTATAAAAGTATTGTGTGAAGGGGAGGGGGAGACGAATCTGGACAGACTTGTCTCCTGACTTTCGATGAGATTTTGGTTTGGAGGATGAGGGAATTAGAATCGGGTTCCTCATAGAAATTGTAGATTTGAATGTTAGCTAACCAAGAAAACTAGTCTTGCTCAATTTGGAGATGTAGAACTCGGTTATGGGTTATCAACCGAGACCGAGTCGTGATCGATTATGTAGGGCAAGAGGACTAATTAGTTAATGAGCAATTTTGACTATCTTAGAGGCAAAACTGGGTTCTCCTCCCTTTAGAGAACTTGTAGCCTCGTGTCTTAACTTTCTAACAAGATCAATCTCACTTAAAATGAAGTTTTAGAACTTTAGATATAGTTAAAAATCTGGTGAATGTTTGGACAGTAACAGTTGAAAATTAGACAGTAACAATTCAAAATTGAACAGTAACAGTTCAAAATTAGACATTAACGATTGGACAATACAATTGAAAATTAGACAGTAACAGTTCAAAATTAGACAGTAACAATTCAAAATTAGACAGTAACGATTGGACAGTAAAAGTTGAAAATTTGACAAGAATGAGTTCAAAGTTAGACAAGAATGCCGTTGACAAGAATACGTTGAAAATTAGACAGTAACAGTTCAAAATTAGACAGTAACAGTTGAAAATTGAACAGTAACAGTTGAAAGTTAGACAAAAATAGTAGACTTTCACGTGAATACTATATATAAGGATAGAAAAGAATTGAGTCATACGAACACTTGCATATTGAGATATTAACTCTGAAAATATACATGATATATGTATGTATGTTAATATGAGAAAATGAACATACATAGAAAGTAACATATGAGTAATGGATGAATATGGATTCTCTATAATATTGGCTTAAAGGAATTATAACCAAAAACTTTCTTATGATTCAGGAGGAGCAACCAGGATTTGATCTTCTGTTAGGAGAGGTTGCGAGACAGGCGAAGCAGGTGCATGATTTTCCTCCTATTTGCACTTTTACAATTTAAAATTCTCCTGGTGAATGTAATTACAATAAATGTCGTGTTCAATGTAAATAAAGTCTAGTGATTTACAAGATTAGCTTCGGCTAATGGAATCCATGATAGGATTGCCAGGACATGAATTACAAGATTAGCTTCGGCTAATAGCATCCGTGATAGGATTACCGGGAAATGAATTTCAAGATTAGACTTTGCAAGGTCACCTAGTTCATGCAAGTAAATAAGAGTATTCAAATTAAGAATATACAAATGAGTGTTAAGTGAGTTAAAAGATTTACAAGCAAAATATAAGTCCTCTGTTACAATTCTTATGGATCAGATAGAAAATTAATACTTCATTCGTATTCATTACAGGAGCATATATATATTCTTTATCAATATAATGGTATGTTTGTTTATGTAACAGGTCCATCAAATATCCATGGAGATCATTAGTTTAGGACCCTACTTTGTGAAGCTTATGTAAATCTTTAACTTAAACAAAAGGGAAGTAACACATTTATGTAGTATACTTTTGTGTAAACCTTGATGTATTTATAAAAATTCAGCTTAGCATGTATTATTTTAATTATCTTGTAATTAACCATTTTGAAATATTTAAGAAACACTTATTATATTGTAAATGCTTTCTTTGCATGTTAGTATTTCTTTCTTTTAAATTTTATGATATGATGTTTTATGATGTTTGGACTATGTTCATATTGAACTTACTTGTAGTATATATATATATATTGTGTAGACTGTATAAGCTATGAAATTATGGGACCTTGTGATGATGGGATTGATTGAGTAAATTGGTAGTAATCAATAACTTGGGATGTCCTAAATGTAAACGAAACTCTGCCGAATTTTTGGTAAAAAGAAAGAAAAAAAATACCCTTAAATAAAGAGGATGTGTTGAGAACTTTTAACAATGATCGATCGTAAAGTCGGACTGTTACAGTTGGTATCAGAGCCATGGCATGGGTTCTGGGAAGAAATCAAAAGAGGTTGTTGATGTTTATTAATTTATTGCAGGATGGTACATACCCGTCAAAAGATTAAAACAGATCTATCCTCTGCAGGGAGGGGGAATAGAGATGTAGACTTTTCCTAGGGGTAAGAAGAGAGCCCTTTGGAAGATACTGCTTCACATGCACCGGTAGTATCGACTCAAGCAGGGCATGAAGAATTGACGGGGCCTTAAATTAGACAGGCACCATGGCAAACTGGGGATGTTCGGCCGACCATGTCAGCCCCACGGGAACAAGTGGAGATGCCCCCTCAGACTACACCTGCAGGGTCATCTGTGTCTTATGTTGATCCGATGCTCCTAGCCCAAATAGTCAAAGCAGTAATGGAAGGTATGGCTAATGCTGCCACACCTATGACAGCACCCCCACATGCACCCATCATACCAACCATTTCAGAAGCAGCTACAGCTACTAATGATGTGGTACATCTAGTTCGTTTGGTGAAAAGTATGAGAGAAATGGGTTGTGAACCTTACTCAGGTGAACAAAATGCTGAAGTGATGGGAAGGTGGATTAGAAAGGTGGAGAAAACCATGATTCAAATTAAGATACCACATGATCTGCGAGTAGATTGTGCTACTCAATTACTATCAGATGGTGCTATGACTTGGTGGGAGACAGTTCAGTTTAGGAGGGCTACAGAAACCCTATCCTGGGATGACTTCAAGATAGAGTTTGAGAATCAATATTGCTCCAAATATCATCGGAAGATGAAGGAACATGAATTCTTGGCCTTGAGACAGGAGGGAATGTCAGTACTTGAGTATGAGAGACGATTTCATGACCTCTCACTATTCGCACCATATTATGTCCCATAAGAACAACACGTGATAGAAAAATTAAAGGATGGCTTCAGACAAGAATTGAAGCAGGGGTTGATTGCTTTGTAATTCAAGACAGTAAGGGAACTGATTGAGGCAGCACATGTCTTGGAGGCTTGTATGGAAAAAGGCCAACAAAGTCATGGGGGTGCAGGAAAACGAAAGGATATGGAATTTTTAGGCAGACCATCACTTCCAAAAAAGGGTAAAGGCGAACAGTTCCTTTAATTCAAAAAGAAAGGAGGGACGTCAACTAGCTTCCGACAGGATATCAGTGGAAGGTCGGGAAGTGGTCAGACCCACTCTAGGGCTATAGCTGCAAGGGGGCATAATGATCAGAAGAAAATTGTCTACCCTCGATGTGCTCAGTGTGAACAAAGACACCCCGAGAGTTGTATGGTTTCTCTTGGACGATGTTATATATGTCGAGGGGAAGGTCATAAGTGGAAAACCTGTCAGTACTTGGGAAGAGGATGTCATCACTGTGGCGAGAAGGGTCACTTTAAAAGGGAATGCCCCCAGTTAAACACTAAACAGCCTCAGAGACATAGGCAGCAAAGTCAGAGTCATCAACAGTTCATCACAGTAAACAGACCGGGAAGGTCGACTCAGTCAGGAGCTAACTCAAATAGGGGATGACCCAGAGTGCAAAATGAAAGGGATCAAGGAAGGGTTTTCCATATGACCCAAGAGGATGTGAGAGCAGCATCAGATATGGTGGCAGGTATGCTGCAAATAAATGACTATCAAATGCATGTTTTGTTTGATTCTGGTGCCACTCACTCCTTTATAGCAAATAAAAATGTAACCAAATTGAGTAAGGAAACAAAAAGGGTAGAGAAAGGATTTATTATTGGGACACCCTTGGGTGAAACTGTGGAAACAAATGTTGTATTTGGTCAAGGAACTTTTAACAATGATCGATCGTACGTAATCGGATTTGTTACACTTTTACTATAGCAAAATAATATTGTGCACTCTCTCACAATTCACTTGTGGATTGGAGTAGTGCATTTTTTGATAATTTTTACTTTGGTCTTCAAATTTTTATTTTGCATGATTTGACCATTTTAAGCCCAAATTAGCCCTTAATTGCATATTTTCTTAAGAGAGAGGATTCAATTGAAAGCTAAGGGACTGAAGTAAAACTCTCGGGAAATATGAGGGGTGGGTTGAAAGTTTCGTTGAAACATTCATTTTAATCCCTTATATTTTTTTATATTAGGTGACTAGTCCCTTGAATTTCAAGATAATACATTTTGATATTTAACTTTATCTTTCCTTTTTTTCAGTCCTTTTTTGTCCGGAAGAGAGAAAGGGAGTCGTCAGATTCCAGCCTAAAGAGAGAAAGTGGTTGTTGGAGAAGATTCTGGCCACAAAACGGTTGATTTTTGTATTAAAAGGTTTCATATAATGAGGGAGTTACATTTAAGTTTTTTTTTTAACCTTGAAAACACCTAAAACAACATATCTGAGCTTGAGAAGAATTTTTGTTTCAGGTTTTGAGGTGATTCGTTGGCCTTCGGGTGGCTATGGATTGGTTTAATAAGGTCTCTATGGTGTTTTTTAGGTGTTTTGGATCAAAATTAGGTTGAAAATGGGATTTTAGGTGAAAAGAAAAAGACCCTGTTTTTCTAGCCACCACAGTGGTCGGATTCTAGGTTTTCCGGGCGACACATCGTATGCTGACGTGGGCGACGCGTCATTTTTCTAACTATTTAGGGTGGATGACGCATCGTCCACCCCATTAAACTTTCTTTAAAAATAATAAAGGCCTACACTTAGGCCTGGCATTGTAGACCCGCGTGCAGGCCGTTGCTTTATTGGGTAAAACATTGGACCTAGCTTACCAGTCCCAATAGCTTGACCTGGTTCTTTTTTATTATTTTTTTTTATTTTTCTGTTTTTCTTTTAAAAAAATAATGCATTATTTGTGTATATTTTTTCAAATAAATTTTTGGTTTATGTTTTAATTAGATTGTGATTATTTTTAAATGATATTGAGTGTATTTAATTTTCAGAGAGGTACATATGATTCATCTGTGGTTTTTTATTAATTTTTTTTATAAATTAAAATGTTTTTTTATATTGATTTTTTTATATGATTTTTCATATGTGTAGCCTTGCATTGTTTTTTTTTTAATTATTGTTCAATAAATTTTATGTGTTATGTGCAACCTTGCATTATTTTTTTATAATTATTGTTTAATAAATTTTATGTGTGTGTCGGTTTCTATCACAAATTAATTTTATGTGTTTTTCTATAATAAATTTATTTTGATAGAGGAATTCATTAAACATAACCATGTAAATTACCCATGTTGCGATGTTAGATATCTTGATTTTCATTTTTCGCTTGGTTTTCTCAATTTTATTTTTGTTTATTGTTGATTAATTTATTTTCCACTACTTTACACAATGATTATTGGATTGTTTAATTAGATGCGTGCATAAGTTTTTTGATTTACATCTACGAGTTGTTTTGCTATATATATATATATATATATATGCAAAATTTGGTGGCGGAAACTATTTGGCCAATACTTGTCCAAGAAAGTTTATATATATATAGGCTCTTAGGTTGCTTTTTCTTAGGGGGGAATTTACCTTCTAAGACAAGTGTTTAAGGTATGTACCATACTCATTTTATACATTTAGTCCAAACACATAGATGGATACATAAAATATTTTTGCAAACATTTAACTAAGCTATTCATGTCCTTGCAGTAACAAGGAGTTGACAAGCATTCGTTATTCTTTACTTGCTAACAATTGTTGAGACTTTACTTCTCACCCAAGAGCCAAAAGCTGAGCTTTCATATTCTTTTTGTTCATTATACCACTTTTTATTTTATATTGCTCAAATAATGTTTATGTTAAATTGATGTCCCTTTACATTTTATAATTTCATTCTTATATGAAATTTGAGATAATTTACATATTTTTATATGCCATTATTCAAGTTTTTTTTAATGTTACTTATCTATTGCTCGAAAGCAAAAACATATATCTTTTAATGTTACCAACTCTTCATTTCATGTTTAGAAAACGCATGTTTTTTCTTTCAATTGTCTCATAATTAGAAACAGCGCTTGTTTCTAATATATGTCTACACAAGGTCATGTATAGCTAAAATACAACATGATATGCAATCACAGAAGTGTTGGATCTGTGGATTGAACATGTTATAATTAAAGAATATAACAAAACAAAATGAAGAGTAGATTGACTCTATCAATATAAAAAATAGTATGGGAACAAGTACGGGCGAAACACTTTACAAATATAAAAATAATGTATGAAAATGTTGAAATTTTTCTTTAATTATTATTATTATTATTATTATTATGATAGGGTAAAAGGTGCTCACTCCTAAAAACCAATAATTCATGAGCAAATTATTTGATGAAGTAAGCTCTTAAGCAATCACGATTTAAAGAGATTCTTATGTTAACTGGATTTTATTTTTATTATTATGTTTTAATTGAAAAACATATCAATTGGTCTCAAAATAATACAATCTCTCATAGAAACTTCTTTTCTCATGATTTGTATAGAATTTTTGACTTCATTAAAATGATGTTATCTTTAATAGCGATGTTTTTAACCTTCAAATTTTTTTTTTTATGGTGCATTAAAAGATTGCTTCATGATCGAGGCTTATTCTAGCTCTCTTTAGACCTTGATAGCAAGAATGTGCTCATCGCTTATGATGCAAATAGGATTGCAGAAGGAAGAAGATGATTTCGTATGTTTTTTCTTTCCCCCAAATGTCTTCCCTCCCCTGTTTCAAAGCATCAGCAGCCTGTATGCTTTCCTACTTGGTTACTTCTTTTATTTTTTGCACGTAGAACTTATGTAAGTTAGACTATTATTTTTTAAACTATTTTCTTAATAAAACTCTTGATTATTACCTAAAAACAATAATAAAAAAAATTGGTCTCAAAATAATTTCTTGTATATACACTAGTATTAATTTCAATGGCGATTTCACAACGCATGTGGATAAATTCAATATCCAAATTCCACAAAATATGAATTAATATGCGAAACTATTATTACTGAAATGATAATAAATAAAGATGGTAATTGTGCCCTTTTCCATGAAAATCTGCTTCCATTTATTTGAATGGAGGTGGGTGTGGAGGGACTCTTATCTTCATGGATTCGGAGTTGCTGGTAGGTAAACAATTACCTGATTTATTCGGGCATGGAGATTTGTAGAGTATCCTTGATTTAATGAATTTATAAATAAATAATATATTAAATTAATTATTTTTAAATAATTATCTAAATTAATTTATGTAGTTTTTTTTATAAGATCACCTTAGTTAACTTTGTTTGATAAATAAAAAATATTTTATTTAATAAAATTTATCATGATAAAAAATTACATGGACTTTAAATGAAGGCTTGCCTCCAATAAAGCATACATGCAGGATTGAAAATTATTTCCAATTTAAATGAAGATGGTAAAGAGGTTAAGAGCCTTTCATAGAGGTTGAGATTTGAAATTTATATAAAAAAAAAATATAAATTATACATTGCATCTCTCGTGACAATTTTAATGTTTTAATTGAAAAGATTATTTAACAAGATATTAAAGATGAAATGATTATGTGTTAAAATCTTAATATAAATTATACATTCATACATCATTTAAGAGTTATATAAGAAAAATTGTGTATGTATAAAAAATTTTATATCTATCAATGAACAATAGGTTTTATAAGTTAATATTTAATTATTTGAGATCTTTTATAATTTAAAAAAAAGTGAGATTTTTTATATTAAAATTGTAGTAGGGGTTGCTTTTCAAGGTGTTTTATTTTTTTGCTTTAAAATACATGAAAATAATATTTTATTTTTATTTTTTTAAAATTTATTTTTTATATCAACACCTTAAAACAATTCAAAATATAAACAAAAATAAAAAAAATAATTTTTTTTTTAAAAATTATAGTTGCACCGCACCTACCATCACCACAGTATTTGAAAGTTTTTTCGTTTCGTGTATAGAATTTGACAAAGGACATATCCCGGTCCTTCATGAGGAGATTTTAACTCGGTTCCTCACTACTATTTGCTTCAACATTATAGTCTATCTATCAAAATTATTTCCATATACTTTTTCAATAAATTATATTTTTCTTATAGTACTAGCCTTATAGAATAATCCACAGCTAGCATTAATTACTTTCTAACACGAAAACTAGGTTTTTCTTCTATTTTGTAAGTTAAAAACATGGAATGAGTTAATAATAATTCTTATAAATAGACAGAAAATAAGTAGCTCTGAAGTTAAATATAACTGCAACAATGCCCCCAATTTCTATTCGTAATATTTCAAGGGAAAATCTTATAATATAATATTAAGATTGTATTACGGAAGCCACGTTGGTCGCTACAATCGTTGAATTGGCCGACTAAACAAACAAAAGAGAAATGAGAGAAAGATGTTAATACTTAATACACGAGAGTAAGCCACGTCATATACATGCTTCCGCCACAGTCGTTGAATACCTTGTAATCAAAGTGGTGCGGAAAAAAAACTGAGCTGGCGGGGAATAATACACGAGAGTAAGCCACGTCATATACATGCTTCCGCCACAGTCGTTGAATACCTTATAATCAAAGTGGTGCGGAAAAAAAACTGAGCTGGCGGGGAAAACACTATGGTCCCTACAATCGTTGATTTGACCGTCTCAAGAACAAACAAAGAGAATGAGAGAGAGATGTTAATACACGATAGTAAGCCACGTCATATTACATGCTTCCGCCATAGTCGTTGATTACCTTATAATCCAAGTGGTGCGGAAAAAAAACTGAGCTGGCGGGGAAAACACTATGGTCCCTACAATCGTTGATTTGACCGTCTCAAGAACAAACAAAGAGAATGAGAGAGAGATGTTAATACACGATAGTAAGCCACGTCATATTACATGCTTCCGCCATAGTCGTTGATTACCTTATAATCCAAGTGGTGCGGAAAAAAAACTGAGCTGGCGGGGAGAACACTTTGGTCCCTACAATCGTTGATTTGACCGTCTCTAGACCAATAAAGAGAATGAGAGAGAGATGTTAATTCACGAGAGTAAGCCACGTCATTTGAAAAAATTATTGTTGATGAATTTCTTTTGTTTATTGTTGAGAATGAGTGAGAGATGTTTTTTCAATTTCATTATTGTTTATTGTTAATAAATTTATATATACACCAACTGCTTCAAGGCTAACAGCGCCAGTGCTCATTGATTATGAATAATTCATTGATTATGCTGATGATCATGAATTGGACAGATAAATAATTCATGATCATAAGCATAATAATTTTTGCCATTAGGATCTACAAATCATTCCAAGTACTGGTCCTCCGAGTCTCATTTTCACTGATGCATGGTAATAATATAGCTCCCAATTATAAATAATAATTTTTGGAGATATATAGTCCAAAACACCAAATCCCATCTTCACTATATCTATAGGTTCCATTTAGATTACGGTAATATAGCTAATCTCTGCTCCCACACTCTTCATAGAAACTCTTGTATCTCCAGGAAAGGAATGGAACAAGTACATCTCTTCACGAAGAAACTAAAACCAACCCATATAAGCCATGCTCTTTCAATTCCAACCCATGTCCTTGAGGATTTTCCAATTCCTGAAGGAGCCCATATGATGAATTTTGAAGCAGTCGATGCTACTGATAATGCATGGAGGTTCTCTCTATCAACCCGTCTGACTGGAGCTTACCCAAAACCCGTTCTTCTACGCTCTTCTTGGCACCGTTTTGTAGAGCAGAAAGGCCTTGCTCCCGAAGACAGGGTTGTCTTCTTCATGGAGAGAGATGAAGCTAATGACATGATCAGGAGGTACACGGTTAGAGCTCAACGAAAAGTGATGATCTTGATGGGGCAAGATGTTTGGGTCGATGTCGAGGATCTTCTCCTATAAGCTGTTAGCACGAAAAGAGTCCTTTCCACTCCAGTACTGGTATTTTGTTAATCTAGCCTTATAGCTAGCTGGCTAGTTAGGCCACTGTGTAATTAGTTATCTTGTTTGGTTTTCAAGTTTCTTTCCTTTTCTTCTTTATGTATCTGTGCCCTTCGTGCCCTATGAGCTTTGAATCGAAAGAATATAATATTGAAGCTAATAAAAATAACTAAGACTCTTTTCCAACAAGCCATGCAAGTGAGCATCAATGGGTGAAACCAGGACTGGTTCATGTGTTATTTCTCCTGCACTGTTGGCTTTACTGATTCGAGTGAGGCAGAGTTGCTGGCGATATAAAAAGCCCAAGCTTAAGATCCTGGAAGACCTTTTATGAGCTTCAATATATTGTTAAGAAGACAGTTGAGGGAAACAATTCTTACACACTCACTCAAACAGAGAGGCTAACCATGCAGTAGACCAACTAGCCAAAAATAGTGTTAATCTTACATTAGACTTCATTGCTTGGTTGTAATCTGTTTAATTTGTTGTTTCCTTGTTCGTTAATTCAAAAGGAAGCTATAGACAATACCCATCAAGTGAGTGGCTGAAACAGAGGACAGAAACTGAAACAGAGGACAGAAATTAAGGAAAAAAACAGGACAGGTAATAGTCAAGCTAGCTATGAAATCAAGCTGTGCTTTGCTAATGACATGCCACAACTTCCTTCTCTCAAAGCGTGAAGAGAGGCCACTGTTCTCAGAGTTGCCATTAATGGAAATAGAATTAAAGAGACGCAGCATCGTCCATGGCCTGGCTGCTAACCGAATCTGATCCCACAGCCCAATTAAGCTGGCTTCCCAACGATGAGGGAACACTAATCTCTAATGCTTTCTTAATGGGGCAAAATTCAGTCTCATTTGAATCCATGTCCTCAATCATGCAAGAGAAAAACGCACAAGAAACGACCCTATGGGTCTCTCAGAACGCCTCCTATTCCTGCACTTCCTGGTTTCCCTAAGAACCCTCAGCTTAGAAAAGCAATAAACAAATATATATAAAAAACATGTATTTTTTTAATGTACAAAGATGTAAACCTTAAATTTGCAGTTTAATTTTAAAAATAAATCCAATAATGTATGTTTCCTTACATGTCTCTACTAGAAAACAAATGAAAATACAAAAGCATAAAGAAAATTAACATAAAATCCTAAATAATTTGTTTTAGAAAAAATAATAAAATTAACTCAAACAAAATCTTCTTAACCAAATATTTGAAGATTCAATGGTCTGACAAAGTGGTTTCCCATGGGATACTTAGTTGTAGAAATCACTTAGAAAAATTTAAATCCGATCAAATTTCATGTTATCACCTTTTTAAGCCATTAACTTGGTCTAACATGACAATCTTTTGTTGAAGCTATATTTGTTCTATTAATCCATGAAAGCATCTATTTGGCCATTCATCTAGTTTGAGAAATCCTTATCTAAATACTTAGAACTTCTTTTGTTTCTCAAACTTCACATTTGTACCTCTAGAGGATAATTGCATCAAAGCAACAAGTTTTTTTTGTCAAATTTGAAAGGTTGATGGTGGAGAGGTTATAGTAGCTACAAATTACAATAGCTTTTCTTTCAACATGAAATTCATATTGCAATTTATTAGGAAATATGACATTTTTTTTATATGTAGATCTTTGAAACTCATATTGATAATGGATTAACAATGTTACAATTCATATTGCAATTTATTTTGTGTATTGTATATGAACTTGTGGTCAACTCTCGGTACTTTCAGTTGTGAAGAATTATGTACTAGTCTTAGGTAAATTCAAATAAGATCTTTTTTATCCTAAACTGAACTTTTTAATTTTTTCATCTTGTGGAGGATGTGTTTCTTCATTCTACATTTTCTAATTGACTTCCTTGGAGACAAATAGCTTCTTTTTTTTTTTCTCATAATTAAGTATATGAATATGTGTGGCTTATGCTATATTTAAATTTTTGATATGTTATAAATGATAAAGATAAGGATCATAATATTCAAACCGAATAAAATGAAGAAGAAGAGACATTGTGCTTGATGTTGAAGATGTTGCTGTTACGTTTTGCATACAGGTATTGCGGTTTGGGTGATCCTATTACTGTTATTATAGTTTTAAATCTCTTGTAAATCTTATCTCTTGTAATGAACACATAGATATCTCTCTTATCTTTTGTAACAACCTCACTTATATATGAATGAGATTACATATGTCTCTGGAAACAAAAATCAGAGTTCTATCAATTCTTTTATGGTGTCAGAGCAAACTATAGCTCACGCTTCTATCGATCCTATGTCTTCCACTACAGACTCTTCCTCCTCTTCCGCCGCATTTCATCTTTTAGCTCAAGTCATCTCCATCAAACTTGATGGAACTAATTTTCTTGCATGGAGTGCTTAATTACTTCATTTATTTTGTAGATATGGCCTCATGGGAATAGTTGATGGTTCTTAACCCAGCCCTCCCCAATTTGCCAGCATTGAACATAAAACCCAAGGTATTCTTAATTTTGCTTACATAGTTTGGCAATATAAGGACCAAACGGTACTTGGCTGGATTATCTCTTCTCTATCTCCTGCAGTGGTTGTCGCACATGCCCGCACGGCGTTCAAAATTTGTTTGGTTGCCTCATATTGTTTATCTTGTCATTTTAACAAATATTAAATCATTTCTGCAATCAAAATACTTTTATTCTTCAAGATTGATTAGCTTTAATTTTGCATGTTGGAGTTTGATCAAAATATTTTGTCAAAAATAAAATGCTAAACATCTTCTGACTTCAGAACAACAAAGAAACAGAGAAAAAGACATGTTTTGTTAAAGGATGAGATGTAATCCCAAAACAAAATGCAGAAGGGCAAAACTCCATAACAAAATGAATAACAATTCAACACCATTCTTGGATCAGCTTTTCTGGCAATACTTGTGCTTTGCCAAGCATTTTCGATCTTTTGTCAATCTAAGAATGTTCTGGTGACAATATGGTTGATGACATCATCTTTCACAAACTCAACTTGTTTCTTGCTCACCATCATCCAGTCTCGATTCTTGAAAATTTTGCAACTATTCAAATGAATGGCCCAAGACCCCATCATGATAGTCACATCTCTTGTCTGGATTATACCACCTAGAAACAGTGGTTGTATGGGATTTAACGAAGTCAAGGCAACAAGTCTGGAGTCTAACAGATCCTGGTAGACAAACTCGAGTGGATAAGATATATTTATTTTGGTAAAGACATTTGAGTAGTTGATGCTACAGCGAGACCTGACTAAACCACATAGCTAAGGTTTCTCACCTTGAGTGTCATCTTCCAATTTATCTCTCATCATTGTTTTGGAATCCATGGCAGAACCTTTAATTTTGGAATCCACATAGAATATTTTTTTTTGTTATTTTCTTATAATAAAAACATAGGTATGTATCGCATACCAAATTCGCATTTTATAGTAAAAATCTACAAATCAAATATACAATAAAATATCAAAAAAAATGTGAGGGACTCACAAATAAATTCAAAAGGATCCATGAATTTTTTTGGAATTTTTGATATCACAAAAGGACTCGTTTGATCAAATATCAAAATAAATAGAAATAAAATAAAGAAAATTAATATAAAGATGTGTTAGGCAAAATATACCTTCGACTTAAAACAAATTGGATCAACTGGCCTGAGGCCTAGGCCGAGCCAGTCATAGCTGTTTTTTGTTTTTCTCGGGCTGGGTACAGATCAACAATATGGCCTGGTCAACGACACTCGCGAATCGTGCGTGTACAGTGATGAGTTAATTAAAATTCAAAGTGCACAGTGTTAAGTTAATTGAAATTGTTAGACGGGGGGAAGCGAATAACTTACCTGGTGCAGGGAGGCGAACTCGAAGACGATGGCTTGCTTTGGATCCATTTGTTCCTCCTTTTGTTTTCTTTCCCTCTGATTCTTTCTTTTCTTTTGCTTTCTCTCTGTGCAATCTTTGTTGGTCCTTGTTTCCCCATTTTCTCTGTCTCTCTCAGCGTCTGTCTCTCTCTCTCTGCATTTTCTGTCTTCGTTCTCATGGCTTCTCCTATGTGTTTTTGGTTTTTCTGTGTTTTTCTTTATATCTCCCTCTTCTGTTTTTGTGTTTCATCTATTAATTCTTCTGTATTCTGTCATGTGCTTCTTCTTCTTTTTTCCCTCTGTTCTGTTTGTATCTTCATTGTCCCCCCTGTCTGTGGCCTTTTATAAAGCCAGAGAATGTCATGCGGTCGTGCCATGGTAACGGCATGCATCGTGGGGCCGCTGGCTGGCGTCCATTTTTTCCTTCCCGGCTTGGTGAGATTAAGAAGGTGAACAGTATTAATTGCCTCAAAACTTTGGTATTTTCTTAATTAAACCCTTGATTGTATTAATTGAATAAATCAAAGTTTAATTAAGTCTATAAAGTTATCAATTCTTTTAATTTTTGACCAAGTTAACTCCCAAATTTATAATTTCATTCTTATTAGTCCTTAAACTTTCAACTTGTATTGTCTTGACATAATTCTCAAATTATTTTTTATTCATTCATTCATTATTTATTTATTTAAAAAAATCAAAAGTTATGTTATGATAGAAGTACTGTAGCAAGATGATGGAGATAAAAAAGGATAATGGAATGAGAATAGGTTTATTGATCACTATGAATGAAAATTATTTTATGTATATATTCTTTTGCATGCTTTTACACACCTTATTTAGGGTGTTTTTAGAGTTCAAAACCTGATGTACTGTTTTTAGTAAGTATTATTTCCAGTTTATTGAGGATCCAAGCAGACTTCATTTTGCAATAGCAAAACAAATCCTGTGATATCTTCAAGGAACAATCCATCATGGAATCCTATTCAAGAAACAAGAAGATAACAATTTGATTGCAATACCAGAAAATCGATAAATTAAAACGGAAATACCGAGGGAAAATTTTCATTGGTAAATTGCCGACGAATTTCACTACCAGAAAACCAGAGAAAACTAACGGAATTACCAACGGACTTTTTCCGTCGGTAATTATTACCGACTACGGAACTAATTCTGTCTCAAAATCTGTCGGTATATACTGACGGCATAGATCCGTTGGCGAAACGATCGGTATATACCGACGAAATATTTTCGTCGGTATATACCAACTATTTCGCCGACGAGGTATACAGTTTGTCTGGAAATATGTAACGGCGTGGTGACGTCAGACGATTTTACCGATGGAATGACCGAGGGATTCAAACTGAGATAGCCGTACAGTGACGTGGCACTGTCACCGACGGAATCACCGACGGAATGAATCCGTCGGTGATTCCTGTCGCGGGGTGCGCGACGTCGCGGCGATCGTCCACCCTCAGGTGTTGTGGTGGGGGGATATATCTGGTAAAAATGGTGAGACAAGGAGTTCTTTGTCTCTTAGCGAAAAAAAAAATGGTGTGGGAGTCGCCACCTAGTATTTTGGTCACTAGGAAACCTTAACTGGTCTCAGAGATCGGGCACGGGGACTGGTTGCGTAAAGGGAAGGTATTAGCACCCCAAATACGCCCTACCTAAGGTAAGCTGCATTGTTTATTTGTCTGATAAATTCAAGGTCTCATTGTGTTTCCTAGTTGTTGGTCCGTCTATGGTTCAAGAAAAGTCCTCCTTAATAAGGAGGTCCTTATCTTATCGGGTAAAGCCTAACGGCTTCTAATATCTAAAAAAAACAAATTTTTAATATCGGGAAAAACATTTTATGTATAAATTCGTAATCCCCAAAATACGTATAAAGGACAAAAAGATTTTTTAGAATTTTTTGAAATATTGGCCTAGTTCTCATGGCTTGAATAAACTGGTTATTAAAGCCAAAATGCATGCTAATACATATATTGTTTTGTAAATTTCTTTGTTGTATGAAAAATATGATGTTGTAATATTTATATATATATATTGGAGAGACTAGGCCGTGTTTTAAAACAAAACATTTTTTAATTATGTATATTTTTTTTGACGCAAATCGGGTATTTTGATACTAGGTTGGTATCCTTACGGTATAAAAATACAACCAAATATTAATCCACTTTGATAAAAATATGCAGAAAAAATCAACAATATTTTTAAAGATATTTAGGAAATTTTTGGAAAGCAAAAGACATTTTTTATTTTGAAAATCTTTGACGCTTTGATGAAAACCGGGTATTTTAATACCGGATTTGTATCTTTACGGTATAAAAATACAAACCAATATTGACCAAAAAGAAAAATAATAAAATTACGAGAAAATCACATATTTTTGAAATAATTTTTGCAGAATTTTCTTGATTTTTTTTTCATATATATATAATAAATAATACAAAATATAATATATATATATATATTATATAATATTAAATCGGGTTGGGCCGGCCCAACCAACTGGGTTGGGCCGGACTCACCCAAAGGAGTTGGGCCGATCTCGGCCCAAAAATGGATTGGGCCGAGTTTGGCCCAAATGCTACTATTCTCTTACGGCCGGGCCCGCCCGGAAAAGAGCCGGCCGGGCCGGGATCCGCCGGCCCAAGCCAAAACGGGCGGGGGAATTATTTTCCCCCACCCCTGCATGCGAACGCTACTCGTTACGCATGCGGAAGGAAACAAAACGCGAGAACGAAAGGGAAGAAGAGTTACTTGGCGCGGAGGAGACGATGGCTTGCTGCGTTTCTGGCGGTGTTGTGGCGGAGGCCGACGGCTCACGGACGGCGGCGCTGCGGGCCGTGGTGTTCCCAACGGTTCGGTTCGTTCCCTCTCTTCCTCTTCTCTTCTTTTCGGTTCGCCCCTCTCTTCCTTCTTTCTCCTTCGTTTTCTCTCTTCTTTGTTTTCTCTCTTCCCCTCTCTCTCTTTCCTTTCAGTCTCTCCTTCTCCTGCTTCTCTTTTTTTTTTCTGTTTTTTTTCCTTCTGTTTTTTTTCGTTCTTCTTCCCCTATGTTTTTTTTCTTTCTCCCTCCTTCGGGTCTCTTCCCTCTCTTCTCCTCGTTGCCTCCCTTGTTGCAGCTGTGTTGGTGTTATTTATAGAGCCAAGTGAGTGGCTCTCTTTTTTTCGGCTCTCATGGGTAACAGCCGGCCGGTCGGCCATTGGGCGCGGCTGCCGAGGTTCGGCGGGTGGTGCGCGGTGGGTGGTCGGCCATTGTGCCCGGTCGGTGGGCTCCAGGCGAGAGAGTGGCCGGCAAAATTCAAACAAAAGGCAACCCTTTTTCCTTTTCTTCCCCGCTGCATGTTCGGGGGGAAGAAGAAAGATGAACAGTGTCGTTCAAAACGACACCGTTCCGCCCTTTTCCCTTTTTTTTTTTTTTTTTTTTTTTTTTTTTTGAATGGATGAAACGGCGTCGTTTTGGATAAAACGCGCCGTTTCATCTAAAACCCGCAAAATGCCAAAACGCGTCAATTTACAAAGCAGCCCTCAATTATCTTTTGTCCCTTCAATTGCATCCTGCCGAGAATTCGAACCCCGTCCCTATATTTGGCCGCGTTTTTCACTTTGGTCCTTGGTCTCGAATTATGCAATTGAGCCCTCAATTGATCAAATAACTTCCAATTTCTTCAATTAGGCCCCTGAATCAATTAATTCCAACCCCCCTACTTGCGCGCCTTCTCCAATTTGGTCCTTGGTTTCGGATTTCTTCAATTAAGTCCCTAATTGGCCCTTAAACTTCAATATTTATGCAATTAAGCCCCCGATTTGACTTAATAAATTCCTAAAAAATATATTTTGGCCCCAGAACTTAAATTTCTTCCAATTAAAGCCCAAATTGACTTAAAAATCAATTTTTCTTGCAATCAAATCCCCTATAAAATCATTTAAAAATCCAATTAAATCCAAAAACATCCAAATTTGGGCTTTTCTCCTCCAATCCAAATTTTCCTTCTCAACATGGCTCTCCTCCTTCAAGAATATACTTGTCAAAAATCCAATCTTTGTATTTTCAACCTCCTTGACCGATTTTCCGACCATTTTCTCGAGCGCTTCGCCTCTGTTATTTTTCTAACCTCCTTTGGCTATATATATATTTTTCATATATATTTTGTGGGGACCCAAAATGGGTTACAACAGATGCCCCCTCTTTATAATGCTTACGGAGCGAGAGGTTTTGCGCATAAGTTTTATAAAGATAAACCCAAAACTGAGCTCCCGAAACGATTTAGTCGGAGCTCGATTGCTCGAGAAACTTTGTCCTTACAACAATCCTCCTTAACCCAAAAACTATGATCAAAATTTAGTCATCTCGAGATCCCTTCGGTGATCTCCTTTAACCCCAAAAACTTGGAATCTCATCTGCGATTCCTTTACCAAATACAAAAACACGTATGTGGTCTCATTATGACGGGTGACCTGCCCGAATGGGAAAAGGAAAGAGTGGTCTCATTATTATGGGTGACCTACCCGGAAAAATGATGGTCTCATTGTATGGGTGACCTACCCAAGAAAAATGATGGTCTCATTGTATGGGTGACGAACCCAAGAAAATGATGGTCTCATTGTATGGGTGACGAACCCAAGAAAAATGATGGTCTCATTGTATGGGTGACTAACCCAAGAAAAATGATGGTCTCATTGTATGGGTGACGAACCCAAGAAAAATAATGGTCTCATTGTATGGGTGACCTACCCAAGAAAAATGATGGTCTCATTGTATGGGTGACGAACCCAAGAAAAATGATGGTCTTATTGTATGGGTGACGAACCCAAGAAAAATGATGGTCTCATTGTATGGGTGACCTACCCAAGAAAAATAATGGTCTCATTGTATGGGTGACCTACCCAAGCGGAAGAATTCTTAGTAAACTCCCTGCTTTTCTAAGAAATAGTTTCAATACGAGGTCCCTTCTAGCGACCTTCCTTGATGAATGTCGAAGTACGAGATCCTTTTTGGTGATCTCAAATAACTTGAAATCCCATCGGCAATTCCTTTTACCTCGGCTAAAACATGAAGTTCCTTCGGCGACCTTCATCGAAATACAAGATCCCTTCTTGCGATCTCCTTTATCCAAACAACTTGGAATCCCATCTGGCGATTCCTTTTATACAAAAGCTGAAATTTAAGGTCCCTTCCGGCGACCTCCATCGAAATACGAGATCCCTTCCGCGATCTCAACAACTTGGAATCCCATTTGGCGATTCCTTTTTACCGAATGCTATCGATGTCGTTCTTCCCCGCTAGCATGGTTTGAAAACCATTATCTTCTCTTCTTGTTGTTCTAGAATCAACTCAATGATTCTTTCTTCGTCCATAATCTTGTTGGAATGCGCTAAGATCTCCTTCGTAACGATCCAAAAAAACATACATGCAATGATTTATGATTAGATGCAATGCATGCATTCGTACCTGGTTTTGAAACATAGGCCTCATCCTCTTCTTCTAGTTCATGAGACTCCCTCTTAACATGAACTTTACTTTTGAAGTCGTATCTTGAATTCATCTCTCGTGTTGCCTATCATATTCTTGGAGAAGAAGTCTTTGACTTTCTTCAAGTAGTCCTTTTCTCAAAATGTATGACTTGTATTTGCCTCTTTGTCATGCTTTTGTCAAATGCTTTAGCTTGATTTTCAAAACTATAGGCTTCCCACCAATTTTAAACACGTAAAACTTTTCAAAAAACAACTCGTTTTGCCCCCGGTGTAGGGGTGTGATCCTAGTCTGGGCTTTTATAAAGAGGAAATTCATTCAGCCAATGATAAACTTTTTTAGTGCGTGAAGGGATAATGATGATTTTTTTTTTCAAAATGCACATTGTTATGGTTGATAAAAACAATTACGAATGATTATAAAATGACCACTTAATCATTTATCCATTCATTACGCTATCGGAGGTAGGGATGTACTTTAGGGTTAGCTTTTCTTAAATTTCATATTAAACCATTTTATGATATAACCACTCAAACTTGTTCAAAAAGTGCATAATCTCATCATTTATTAAAAAAGGTAGGCTCAAAGACAAACATAAAATCTGGCTGAAAACATGAGCCCTGATTGCTAAATAAAAGCAATGACAAAAGCAAATGACAAAAACATGCTAAGGCAAATAAAGTTGTTTTACATTTTGAAAACTACAAGAAGTTCTTGGGTCAACCCGTTCGGAAAGTCAACCGAGGCAATGCTTCATCTTCCTTCCCCACTTGCGTTTCCTTGTCTTCTCCTTCGATCTCGCCTTCTTCATTATTGACGATTCTTGACCAAGGTTTTCCAACCCTTTATCCCCTATTACTTTTGTCATGACCAGGCAATGGATTTGAATTGATATTGGGTGTGTCTTCAAACGACACCCATCCTATCTTGATGAGCTTCAACAACATGTTCTTGAAAGCGTAGCACGTTTCAAGACAATGTCCGGAATACCAGCATGGTACTCGCAAGTCAACTCGGGCTTATACCGGATGGGGAATGGTGGTTGTAGTGGTAATGTAGGGATAGGAGCTATTTGTCCAATGCTCGGTAGTTTGGCATACATTTCCTTCAAAGGCATGGGTAATGGCGGTAGTTGTTCTGCAATGTACCTTGTATTTGGTCTTTGGTAGTTGTTTTGGTTGTTTGACTGGTTATTTGCTCG
Source organism: Populus x sibirica (assembly GCA_019202695.1). NCBI lineage: Eukaryota > Viridiplantae > Streptophyta > Magnoliopsida > Malpighiales > Salicaceae > Populus > Populus x sibirica. Next base: position 365,697 of record JAGMVL010001081.1, on the reverse strand, counting down.
ATTAGAGGAAAATGGTTTGTTAAAGTTTATGTGGGCAACATGAGAGGTAGGTATTTGTGGGTTGAGTGAATCCACTATATTGCCCTTGGACCCACCTTCAAAGTCGTAAATGTGACCTTCCATTTTTCTTCCAATAAAACCCTTCGCCTCCAATGGCTCAACTATACGTCCAGCTTTAATCCCTTGCTCTATTCTTTCAGCTATGCGTACCGCATCGTAGAAATGCTTTGAGATGAGCTACCCATTAGGTGCTCATAATATGGTGCTTTAAAGGTATTGGCAAACAAGGTCACCATCTCCGTTTCTATCAAAGGGGGTTGGACATGCATTGCCTCATCCCTCCACCTTTGCGCATAGGCCCTTACCGACTCTTGGCTCCTTTTCTCCATTGACATTAGACTTGTTCGATCGGGAGTGATTTCCATGTTAAACTTGTACTGCTTAAGGAAAGCCTCCATCAAGTCTCTCCAGCTCCCGATCCCGACACTTTGTCTAACCTCATGTACCGACTCAAAGCGGATCTGTTAGGCTATCTTGAAAGAAATAGATTAGCAATTTATCGTTATGGATTACTTCCGCCATTTTGTTGCAGTAGGATCGAAGGTGAGTGTTTGGGCATTCCAAACCGGTATACTTAATGAATTCTGGTATCCGGAAATCTTTTGGCACCGCAATGTTTGGTACCAAACATACTTCGGATGCTCGTATAGGGTCAAACCAGTCATTACCCTCAACTGCCCTTAATCTTTCTTCCAAAGCAAACAGCTTGTCTTGGTCCATCAAACTAGGAGACCTATTATCCGGGATTCCCTCCGTTGTTAAGTCCACAGTGATTGGAGCGTGAGTTGGCTGGATAGGGGTGATAGGCACAAAATGTTGTTCATTGGCCGAGTTTGCCCCCTGGTTTTGAGATGCTTGAGGGATGTGAGCTACGCGCTCCTTCATGTTGTGCTTGATGTTCCCTCCCCATTCTTAGCTCTTAGAAGCTGCTCAAGTAAGTTGGTTAGCCGAGAAACTTCATTCCTTACGGACTCCAACTCGGTCGATAATGTGACTCTAAGTGAGCTCTCTCTTCGTTCTCCATTCTCGCTCTAGACCGGGTGTTGTGGATTTTGGATGTGGGACCTATGTTTCACGGTGCAGCGGTGGCGTTGAAAAATGTAAATGAATGTATGATAAAGAACAATGCATGATGCATGTATGATGTGAGCTGAAAAGACACGAAAACCAAATGCCTTATGGTTAGGTTTTGTCTTATGCAAAAATATTTTGTGGAGCATACACCCTATAGCTGGTTCTAATTCTTTTGTGCTTGACGAGGGTAGGTTGGCTATTCGGTCTCTAAAAGGGTCTCTTGCTTTCCCGGTGATTGCCCTCGTGGAGGCAATATGGGGGCTTGTAGGCAATGAGATGGCACATGTACCAACTATTGCCGGTCTAAGCACTCGAAGAAGAGTTGGGGTTTACACAAACTTAAACCTTGACTAACGATCGTAAGGTAAGCTGCTAGTCCCCCACTTAACTTAAAATTTGTGTGTGCTCTCAATAATCAAAGTATGTGATGCATGTGACAGTTCTATAAGATGTATGAGACAGTTCTATACACATGCATGAACAATATGTGAAAAAATATTTAAAGCATATAAGCAGATAACAAAAGGAAAGGCATATTAACAATAACCACACGAAAACAAAAACAAATCAGACAAAAACAAAGCTTAGTCCACAAGGTCCCCGGTGGAGTCGCCATTCTGTCGCGGGGTGCGCGACGTCGCGGCGATCGTCCACCCTCAGGTGTTGTGGTGGGGGGATATATCTGGTAAAAATGGTGAGACAAGGAGTTCTTTGTCTCTTAGCAGTAAAAAAAATGGTGTGGGAGTCGCCACCTAGTATTTTGGTCACTAGGAAACCTTAAGCTGGTCTCGAGAGATCGGGCACGGGACTGGTTGCGTAAAGGGAAGGTATTAGCACCCCAAATACGCCCTACCTAAGGTAAGCTGCATTGTTTATTTGTCACGATAAATTCAAGGTCTCATTGTGTTTCCTAGTTGTTGGTCCGTCTATGGTTCAAGAAAAGTCCTCCTTAATAAGGAGGTCCTTATCTTATCGGGTAAAGCCTAACAGTTCTAATATCTAAAAAAAACAAATTTTTAATATCAGGAAAAACATTTTATGTATAAATTCGTAATCCCCAAAATACGTATAAAGGACAAAAAGATTTTTTAGAATTTTTTGAAATATTGGCCTAGTTCTCATGGCTTGAATAAACTGGTTATTAAAGCCAAAATGCATGCTAATACATATATTGTTTTGTAAATTTCTTTGTTGTATGAAAAATATGATGTTGTAATATTTATATATATATATTGGAGAGACTAGGCCGTGTTTTAAAACAAAACATTTTTTAATTATGTATATTTTTTTTGACGCAAATCGGGTATTTTGATACTAGGTTGGTATCCTTACGGTATAAAAATACAACCAAATATTAATCCACTTTGATAAAAATATGCGAGAAAAATCAACAATATTTTTAAAGATATTTAGGAAATTTTTGGAAAGCAAAAGACATTTTTTATTTTGAAAATCTTTGACGCTTTGATGAAAACCGGGTATTTTAATACCGGATTTGTATCTTTACGGTATAAAAATACAAACCAATATTGACCAAAAAGAACAATAATAAAATTACAGAAAATCACATATTTTTGAAATAATTTTTGCAGAATTTTCTTGATTTTTTTTTCATATATATATAATAAATAATACAAAATATAATATATATATATATATATATATATATATATTATATAATATTAAATCGGGAAATTTGGGCCGGCCCAACCAACCGGGTTGGGCCGGACTCGGCCCAAGGAGTTGGGCCGATCTCGGCCCAAAAATGGATTGGGCCGAGTTTGGCCCAAATGCTACTATTCTCTTACGCCCGGCCCGCCCCGGAAAGCCGGAAGCCGGGCCGGGATCCGCCTGGCCCAAGCCAAAACGGGGGAATTATTTTCCCCCCACCCCTGCATGCAGAACGCTACTCGTTCTGCATGCAGAGAAGGAAACAAAACGCGAGAACGAAAGGGAAGAAGAGTTACTTGGCGCGGAGGAGACGATGGCTTGCTGCGTTTCTGGCGGTGTTGTGGCGGAGGCCGACGGCTCACGGACGGCGGCGCGGGCCGTGGCTGTTCCCAACAGTTCGGTTCGTTCCCTCTCTTCCTCTTCTCTTCTTTTCGGTTCGCCCCTCTCTTCCTTCTTTCTCCTTCGTTTTCTCTCTTCTTTGTTTTCTCTCTTCCCCTCTCTCTCTTTCCTTTCAGTCTCTCCTTCTCCTGCTTCTCTTTTTTTTTTGTTTTTTTCCTTCTGTTTTTTTTTTTTTTCGTTCTTCTTCCCCTATGTTTTTTTTCTTTCTCCCTCCTTCGGGTCTCTTCCCTCTCTTCTCCTCGTTGCCTCCCTTGTTGCAGTTTGTGTTGGTGTTATTTATAGAGCCAAGTGAGTGGCTCTCTTTTTTTCGGCTCTCATGGGTAACAGCCGGCCGGTCGGCCATTGGGCGCGAGCTACGCGAGGTTCGGCGGGTGGTGCGCGGTGGGTGGTCGGCCATTGTGCCCGGTCGGTGGGCTCCGGCGAGAGAGTGGCCGGCAAAATTCAAACAAAAGGCAACCCTTTTTCCTTTTCTTCCCGCTTGCATGTTCGGGGGGAGAAGAAAGATGAACAGTGTCGTTCAAAACGACACCGTTACGCCCTTTTCCCTTTTTTTTTTTTTTTTTTTTTTTGAATGGATGAAACGGCGTCGTTTTGGATAAAACGCGCCGTTTCATCTAAAACTGGCAAAATGCCAAAACGCGTCAATTTACAAAGCGCCCTCAATTATCTTTTGTCCCTTCAATTGCATCCTGCCGAATCGAACCCCGTCCCTATATTTGGCCGCGTTTTTCACTTTGGTCCTTGGTCTCTGAATTATGCAATTGAGCCCTCAATTGATCAAATAACTTCCAATTTCTTCAATTAGGCCCCTGAATCAATTAATTCCAACCCCCCTACTTGCGCGCCTTCTCCAATTTGGTCCTTGGTTTCGGTTTCTTCAATTAAGTCCCTAATTGGCCCTTAAACTTCAATATTTATGCAATTAAGCCCCCGATTTGACTTAATAAATTCCTAAAAAATATATTTTGGCCCCAGAACTTAAATTTCTTCCAATTAAAGCCCAAATTGACTTAAAAATCAATTTTTCTTGCAATCAAATCCCCTATAAAATCATTTAAAAATCCAATTAAATCCAAAAACATCCAAATTTGGGCTTTTCTCCTCCAATCCAAATTTTCCTTCTCAACATGGCTCTCCTCCTTCAAGAATATCTTGTCAAAAATCCAATCTTTGTATTTTCAACCTCCTTGACCGATTTTCGACCATTTTCTAAGCGCTTACGCCTCCTGTTATTTTTCTAACCTCCTTTGGCTATATATATATTTTTCATATATATTTTGTGGGGACCCAAAAATGGGTTACAACAATTCCATCGGAAAAAACCATTATATACCCACCCATCTGCCGACACTCTCTTCCTCTGTTTCTCCTTCTTCTTCTTTTCCATCCCACCTCTCCCCTACCAAACTGCAGCCAACCACCCATCCCAACTCTCCACTATTCTCAACACGAGCACTCGAGTTTCTTATATCTTGTACGTGGTCACAATATCCGTTTCTTGTAGATTTTATCATTTTTTTGTATGTAAATCTATCCTTTTTAGTTTTAATAATTAAATGTGAATTTTATTGTTTTAGTATATGTATTTTGTTAATGTTTGTACTTGTTTAATTGTTATTTGTCAAAGAAACTTGTAGTATGAATGTATAATTTTGTAGTTGTTATAGTTTGTTTTAGATTTTGTCAAATTATATTTGTTTGTAAATTGTTGAAATTTTGTTTGAATTACACCGAATTAAATGTATTGTGATGAAATAAATAATTAATAGCTTGTTTAACGAGTCTTGTTTAATTGTAATCAATTCTATTTCGAAGTTGTGATTTCTGTAAATTTATATATGTATAAATTTGTATATATGAACGTTGATAGTTGATAATTGATAATGAATATTTAACATAAGTGTTGTTTTAGTTTATTGGATAATATCGGGGGAAACCAATATTTTTGTTATGTTTTATAGAGGTTCAATAGAAGTCATGGATGATCGTTCATGGATGTATCGGGACTCACCCCAAGAATTGCGGAGGATGGATTATTGTAACAGTGTCCAGGTTTTTATTAATTTCACAACATCTATTCCGAGGAATTTTACTGATGGCGGTATTAGGTGTCCATGCAGGAAGTGTAAAAATTTAAAGTTTTTGTATCAAGATGTTGTAACAATGCATCTTCTAACCAAAGGGTTCATGGAGGATTACTTGTGTTGGTATGCTCACGGAGAACTATTTGTTCCTGATGAGAACATGGAAGAGTAGGTGGTTGGGTCAACTTCTAGTGCTAGCAACATGCATGAAGTTGGAAATGAGAATAGTAATCCTTACAAGAATATGGTTATAGATGCAATGAGAATAAGTGAAGGTAATGTCAGGGAATGTCCAATCATAGAAGAAGAACCTAATGCAGATGCAACAAGGTTTTTTGATCTGTTGAGAGATTCTAATGAACCATTATGGGATGGCTGCATTTACCATAGTAAATTATCAGCCGTAGCAAAGGTGTTCACCATCAAGTCAGATCACGGGTTGAGTGAGGCCGGTTATGACAAGATTATTGAATGGGCGAGAAGCATTTTACTTGAAGGGAACAAGCTGAAAGAGAACTTATATCTTTGCCAAGTCCATGATGAAAGCCCTCGGTTTAGGATACCGAGAAAATTGATATATGCCCTAACTTCGCATGTTATACTACCTTGAAAATCTTTGAGATGACCGAGTGCATGACATGTGGGCATTCCCGTTACAAACCCAGAACTGGTAGAGGGAAGACTCTCGTGGCATATAAAAAACTTAGATACTTCCCAATCACACCTAGACTGCAAAGGTTATTCATGTCATCAAGGACTGTTGTGCACATGACATGGCACCAATCACACCATGTGGTTGATGGAGTGATGGTTCATCCTTCTGACGGTGAAGCCTGGAAACACTTTAACAGTATGCATCCTCACTTTTCAACTGAATCAAAGAACATGCGTCTTGGGTTGTGTATAGACGGATTCAACCCATTCGGGTCATTTGCTGCTCCTTATTCTTGTTGGCCGGTCATACGACGGTTTATAACTTGCCACGGGGATGTGTATGAGGCCGGAGTTCATGTTTTTATCTATGGTCATACCAGTCTGGCCGAGTCCGGCGAGAATATAAATGTTTGTCTTCGTCCGTTGATTGATGAGTTGACGCAGTTGTGGTCCTCTAAGCTTTGACTTATGACATCTTGAGGAAACAAAATTTTGTTATGAGAGCGGCTTTGATGTGGACTATCAATGATTTCCCGGCTTATGGAATGGTTTCTGGTTGGAGCACGCATGGAAAGCTAGCATGTCCATACTGTATGGAGAACAACAAGGCATTCACACTAAAAAACGGGAGTAAAGCTTCTTTTTTTGACTGTCACCGTCGTTTCTTACCACATAACCACAGGTACAGAAAGAACAGAAAATATTTCTTTGTTGGCGAGTTGAAAAGGATGTTGCACTCCGCGTCTTTCCGGTGAAGAATTGTTTGATGTTGTGTTAGAGTACGGTGACATTGTGTTTGGTCTCCAATCGGATAGCGAAGTTTCCTAGTTTTGGTTTGACCCATAATTGGGTAAAGCGAAGTATGTTTTGGGAGCTTCCTTATTGGAAGACCAATCTTCTCCGCCATAACCTTGACGTCATGCACATTGAAAAGAATATGTTTGAGAACATTTTCAACATCGTCATGGATGTGAAGGGGAAGACAAAGGACAACATCAAGGCTAGATTGGATGTAGCGCTGTTCTATAACCGTAAAAATATGGAGTTGGTTTGTGATGGGTCACGGGTCGCAAAACCAAGAGCAAGCTTCGTGCTAGAGAAAAACGCACAACTACTAGTCTACAAATGGCTTAAGAGTCTGCGTTTCCCCGATGGACATGCCTCGAACATATCAAGGCTGGTTAATAGGGAGGAATGCGAGATTATATGGAATGAAGAGTCATGACTGCCATGTGTTTATGCAAACACTCATCCCATTAGCTTTTCGTGATTTGTTGCCAAAGGGGATATGGGATGCATTAACGGAGATCAGTCATTTCTTCAGAGATATATGCTCCAGCAAGTTGAATGTTGATCACATTGAAAGGCTTGAAAAGAATATCGTCGAGACAGTATGCAAACTTGAGATGATATTCCCTCCATCATTTTTTGACTCAATGGAGCATCTACCCGTAAATTTACCATTTGAGGTAAAAGTTAGAGGACCAGTCCAGTACAAATGGATGTATCCATTCGAGAGGTTAGATATTACATGAGCTATGTAATTTATAATTAAATGTTTTTATTTTTAATGTTTTTAATTGATATATATATATATATATATATATATATATATATATATATATATGCAAGTACTTGTTCAATCTTAAAAAAAAAGGTTAAGAACAAGGCGCATGTTGAGGCGTCAATATGTGAGGCCTATATTGTTGAGGAGATCTCAACATTTATCTCATACTATTTCGAACCTCATTTGAGAAGGAGGATAAACCGTGTTCCACGATATGATGATGGTGGTGAAGTGTCTTCAAGTGGAAACTTGTCAAAATTCTCCAATCCTGAACGACCTATACCTAAAAATGCCGTGAGGGGAAGATAGAAATAGAGTTCAGACAAGCACACAATTATATCCTATTTAATTGTGATGAGCTGAGACCTTTTATTAAGTAAGTAGATGTTCGACTTAAACTTTGTCAAGAGTGTACTATTTATGTTTTATGATACCATACACTCATATAATTTGGAACAACCTTGCAGGCAACATCGACGATACTTATTGTCCAATAACTCACAAGACCCGAATCCCAGATCTTTCAATTACAAGATGAACAATTTGCCATATGGTTTAGAACACATGTAAGTCCTATCACAAACTCATTATCTCTTGCAATGTAATCAATTGTAGTCAATGTTACATAATATCCATTTATTGATTATTGTTGTATTTAATTTACAAGTTAGGTTTATCAAATGGGAGGTAGTGCTGCTATTTCATTATCTTTACTATGCCGGGGCCCTGAAAGAAAAGTCAAGTGCTATAACAGGTATTTTGTCAATGGATATGTCTTTTATACTGAAGAATACGGGCATGGAAGAAAGACATACAACAACGGTGTTTGTATTAAGGGATTGATTCTAGTGAGTTTGAAGTTGACTACTACGGTAGATTGGAAGAGGTCATTGAACTGCAATATCATAGCGAGCAAAATAGAGTGTTTTTATTCAAATGCTATTGGTATGACACAACCGACGGAGGAATCGAGTAGATCCTCACTATGGTCTAATTGAAATCAACTCAAAAGCTAGACACTCGCAACGTAAACGACGTCTTTGTTTTCGCAAAGCAATGCCAACAATTTTATTACACATACACCCCTTCCTTTAGAAAGGACTGATCAAGAGTTGATTGGTTATCCGTTTTAAAGACAAAACCCAAGGGTCGTATCGAGGTTGTTCAGGATGAGAACGAAGACACAAGTGTGATAGATGAAGTCTTTCAAGCTAGTGAGTTGGTTGAACCATATCGAGTTGCTCCGTCGATTGACTTAGAAGAAAATTCGAATTTTCATGTTTTCAATGATTATCTTGTTGATGTTGACGCAGAGGAGTTGAATGTTGTTCTGAGCTCTACTAGTGGAAAAAAGAATGTTGTTGAAGAAGATGATAATGAAATTGAAGAGTGCGATGAAGCCGCGATGATAACAATTCAATAGAGGACGAAGATGAAAATTCCGACTAACTAAACATGTTCTAAAGCCTTATTTTATAATGTAATAATTTGGAACCTGAAATATTTATTCTTTTTCAATGGTCAGCCCTTGTTATTGTGTTGTGTATGCTGTAAGATTGCAATTCAAGATTTTGTGACAAGGTTACATAAAAAAATAAGAAAAATTTACGGTTTTACCGACGGGTACACCGACGGACTATAACCCGTCGGTATTTCACAGAAAGTTGAAAAAAATTTATGAGATTGTACCACTTTCACCGATGGAGTCACCGACGGGTATGGTCCGTTGGTATTTCACAGAGAGTTGAGAAATATTTACGGGATTGTGCCACTTTCACTGACGGCGTCACCGACGGACCATACCCGTCGGTATTTCATAGAGAGTTGCAAAAAATTTACAGGATTGTGCCACAAATATCGACGGAATCACCGACGGATTTACGCACATCCCGAAGCGCATGCATGTCAGACACGTGTCCGTCTGCACAAATACTGAAGGACTTTCCGACAGATTGAAAAGTCTGGCGGGATTTTCGAACTTTTTTGGTGCGCATTTCAATTAATTTCCGATGGTATTACCGACAAAATTTAATGCCACCGACAACAATTAATTTCCGTCGGTAATACCGTCGGAAAAATTGCTATATAAAACCCCTCCTCCCCCCATTTGGTTCATTTTTTTCTCTAGCTCCGTTTCTCTTCTTCTTCATTTCTCTTCTCCTCTCGGTTTATATTTGGCTCTTGGAAGGGATTTTATTGCTTTGGTGGTAGTTTTAAAAGGTATGTATTCTTTTTTCTTTATCTTTGTATTTTTTTATTTTAATTATGGTTTTTTTTTAGTGTTCTTTGTTTTGTGTATTGTTTGTAGATAAAATCTTAAATTCAACACACTATTAAGGTAAGCATTTTTTATTCTCAAATTTATTTTGAATTGATATAGTGTTTTTTAGTTTTGTGTATTGTTTGTTTTGTGTTTATGTTGTTTTGTATAGTGTTTTTTAGTTTTTTCATTTTATTTATTAATTTTATGAGATTATTGTTTATATTGCTATAATTGTTATTGTTGAATTTATGTTAAAAATGTTAATTTATATATATAGAATTACATTTAATTAGTTTACCTTAATTTAGGATATTATTGTTTGTATTGCTATAATTGTTATTATTGAATTTATGTTTTAAATGTTAATTGAAATATAGAATTAAATTTAATTACTTTATCTTAATTTTAGGATATTATTATTTACATGTCATTGTTATTGCTTGTTATTACATTTTTATATTTATATGTACACGTTAATTTCTATTTTGAGGTCCATTAAGGTCGATCGTGTTAGGAATGATATTGATTTAGTTACCTTTTGCTTTTGACCATGTAATTATTTATAAATTAAGAGTCTTGTCTTCTAAAACTTGAAATGTAATATTAATCCGTAAATTTGAATGTATGACTTTAGTATAATGTTTGTAACTTTAAGTACCAATTTAACAATGAATGTTCATAGTTGAAATTGATTCTTTTACTTGAATATCATTATATGATGTTATTGAATAAAATGTTTTGTGTTGATGATGATGAGTTGGGTTGAGATCCAGGATGATTGGATCGGGATGTGAAATAAAATTGGAAGTGTAATATGTTTTGTCGATAACTTGGAACCCCCTAGTATAGGGGAGACTCTGTCGATTTTTTTTTAAAAATAATCGAAGTTAATTATGTAATTATTCGTATAAATTTGTGTAGATGCATAGAATGAAATCTACAGCACATCGTTAAAAGACAGATTGCAGCTAGTTCTTCTAGCGGCGAGGAGGACGTATCTTTAGGTGCCGATCACGGCGAGGAATCTGCACCAACTTGTGATGTTGCCTCTTCTAGCACGGTTTCACGGCGTGAAGCGGTGTGCCTTCACAACTGGGGGTCAATTCACCCGCAAGTACCGGCATAATGGAAGGATGATCTCTCAATGTAAGTTTGTTTAGGTTTTAGTTTTTTTTTATATACTTATAACATAATTTATGAACAACTAATTAATATTACTACTTTTATTTAATTTCATGTTCACAAACATTGAGGCTACAAGGACTATAACATTGGCGTTTAAATCGTCGATGGAGATTCCATTGTTTCAATGGAGCCGGAGGTTTCCGGACATTCTAAGTGGAAACCTAATATCGATGCATGGTTTAAGCGATTTCAAGTCGGTGTTAATTTTTAATTTCTAGCTTATTTTTAATAAATGATTTTTATAATTTTCTATCTTGTACTATTTTTATTTTATATGAATTATTTATATACACGTAACAAATTTGAGTGGGATAGGGCGGACAACAATGTTGTGAGGAGGGTATGGGAGAATTACGCGGCAACTAGGTAACATCGAAAATAATATTTATTTTTGTTTTATAATTTTATGTTTTAAATTCTAATTTGTTACTATGGAAGTAGGTTGCGTGATTTTTGGTATGACACCAAAAAAAAATCAAAAAGACATGCGAGGCATAACGGTCTTGAAGGATGGAATGAGGTGGCGGTTTGGCAGGAATTCAAACCGCCATTCATCTCGGGGGAAATATGGATGGCATATATTGAGCACGTGACCTCAGAGCGGTTCTCACGACGCTTACAGTCCGGCATCGACAACCGGAATTCGCAAATTCATGGTTCGGTGACCACGCACACTGGCGGATCCGTCCCATTCAGCGCACATGCAAAGTGGATGGTAAGATTAATTTTAATGAAATATATCGTTAATTAATTTGTCGTTCCTTATAATATATTTAACTTTCAACCTATTTTTTCCTTACGGGCTCGTCTCTTGGACGTGAGCCGAGTCCAATGGAGCTGTTTGTAGAGACACATGTGCGGAGTCAAGACCGCCAAAAAGGGGTGCGGCGGTTCGTGGACAACCGTGCTCAAGCACTTCGTGGTATGTTCGTTCATTCATTATATTTTGTAAGTTATTATTTTCTTGAATTGCATCTTGAATTGCATTTGATGATTTTTTTACCGATGGAATTTTCAGGAAACCTATAATAGCCGGTTGAGGGAGAGATATGGGGACAATCCTTCGACCCATCCGATTTCGATCCAGATTTATAGATGGAGGTGGGATCGTCTGGTGGACCCGATAAAAATCAGGTTTACGGGCTCTCCAACACTACGGCTGAAAACTTGCGTTCGGCTCGTAGTGTCTCAACCGTTGGAAGCTCTCCATCAGTATCGAACACCCAGTCTGAGGAGTTCATTGCCTTGAAACAACAATATCAACAACTCGTGATGAATTATGATGAGCTCTGTCAAATAGTCATGGAGATGAGATCAAAGATGGGTGACGATACTTGTGCAACTCCTTTTTGGCCGTATGGTCCCAGGCACAACCAGCTTCCTCCTCCTCCAGCTCCACCGCTATTCTAGTTTAATTTTGTTTTTTAAACACATTAAATTTGTAATGAATATTATTTAACATTACTTTTATATTTTTAATGTTTAATCCAATTTTATTTGTTTATTAAGCTTTTTTACTATTAATAAATTATTTTTTATATATATTTTAAATACATACCGACGGATATACCGACGGAAATTATCCGTCGGTATTTCATAGAGAGTTGCCACACAATTACCACCGATGCCATAATTATCGACGGACAGGCCGTCGGTAATTACAGTTGAAATTGCAGACGGATTTATTCCATCGGTAATGTTCCCGCGGGAAACTTTTTTTTTGGCGCGTGCGTATCCGTTTGTAAGACCGTCGGTGTTCCGTCGGTGGATTTTTTTTATTTGCGACAGAATTAGCGACGGAAATGGGAGTTACCAACGGCTATTATATCGACGGACGTGTTCCATCGGTGAGGCCGTCAGTAATTATTTCACTGACAGAGTTAATTCCTGGCACCGATGGAAGTAGTCTGTCGGTAAAACTGTTTAATGGTGTAGTGTTTGACTGACGGAAATATTTCCTTGGTATTTACCGAGGGAATTACAGTGGGAAAAAATAATTAAAACAAAGCAAAAAAATAATGACGTGTCATTTTTACCGATGGAAAGTCGTTGGTAATTCCGTCAGAAAAATCATTGGTAAACTATCAATACTATTCATCATGTTAATTACAAAGAGAATCACCGACGGAACATTCCGTCGGTATTTTATAGAGAGCTCTGGAACTATTCACTTCCTAAATGCATTGTTAATTACTGTTCTTTACAGACAAAATCACCGACGCATTGAAAAGTCGTCGGTGTTATTTAGTGGTTTTCTGAAAAATTTAAATTAAATTAAAAATTTAAATTAAATATTACAAACGGAATCACCGACGGATTGAAAAGTCGTTGGTGATATTTGGCGGTTTCTGAAATTTTTTTATTAAATTCAAAATTTAAATGAAATATTACAGACGAAATCACCGACAGAATGATTAAAAATATTAATATTTAATTATCTTTTGGTAAATGCCAAAATGAAAAGCCTAGAATCCCTAATTTCATAACAGACACGTCTTCTTTCTTCTTCTTCTTTTTCTTCTCTTCTCTCTGCAACTCCTTCTCTTCTCCTCCATGCTCAGGTATGTCTTCTTCTTCTTCTTTTTCTTCTCTTCTCTCCTTAACTCCTTCTCTTCTTCTTCATGCTCAAGTATGTCTTCTTCTCCTTTCTTCTTTTTTTTCTCAGTTTTTTTAAATTAGTATACTTTACGAATTTTTTTTTCTGTTCTTAGCTTCACTTGCAACTACATTAAGGTAAAAAAAAAATTTCTTCTTTTTTCGTGTTTTTTTCACTATATTTGTTTTTGATTTTATTTTTAATTGTTTTTGTTCTTAATAATTGTATGAATGTTGTTGGAGGATTATTTTTTTCATATGAGATCAATTTTTAGTTGAATTTATTTTTTCATGTTATTTATTTGTTGCAAATTTTTTTGAGTTGCTTTTCTTCTTTTTTCCAAGCATTTTGAGTATTATAGAGTGTTGATTAATATTAATATTAATTATTTTATAGTTTTGTAAAATATATTTTTTAAAAAATATTTTTAAATAATTACCAACGGAATTACATACGGTTTGTTTTCGAGGAAATTACCGACGAAATGATTTTTTTTTGCTTGCTTTTTCTCTCAGTAAATCCACCGGTAATAATATTTTTTTTATTACCAATGGACTTACCGACAGACAAAAAATTACTGACAAAAGATTCATTGACGGAGACTTTCCGTCGGTGATTTCGTCGGTAATTTTTTTAACAACGGAATGGTAGTGCAAATACCGACAGAAAATTCCGTCGGTAAATCTAAAGATTTTGGTAGTGTTGGTTATTCTGACAATGATTGGGCTGGAAGCCGTGATGATAGAAAGAGTAATCTGATTAGATGTTTTGTCTAAGAACAAATATAATTTTATGGTGTTCATGAAAACAAAATTATATAGCTTTGTCTTCTACATAGGTAGAATACATTGCTACAAATGAAGCAATATGCCAGTCAAAGTGGTTGAGAAAAATTCTTTCTAAATTGCAGCAAAAAATCCTTGATCCTTGATTTGCTAACATGTGATAACATGTTAGCAATTGCAATGATCAAGAATCTAGTTTTTCATACAAGATCAAAACATGGAGAGTTAAGACATCATTTTATCAGAGACATGATTAGTAACAAGGAGATACGACTGGACTTTATCAATACAAATAATCAACTTGCAGATGTTCTCACAAAAGCCATTCTAGCTGAAAAGTTTCAACAATTCAAGGAGTTTTTGAAGATTACAACTTAAAAGGGAGTGTTAAAGTGTAATATGCAATTTTTAATGTCATTAATTGTTAGCTTTAATGAGTCAAAGTTCCTTTTGTTTTCTCTAGATTAAGGAAGTTTATGTGCTCCTAGTTTTCATTAAATTAGTCTATGTTATACAGAGACCTTCTCCATTCAGTATTGGTATTGAGAACAAAATAATAAAAACATTTATGGTATTGAGTTGTAGCTCTACCAATTATTTCATACAAAAATCTTCTTCAATTCTATTTCTGCAACTTGTTTCCAACTGATTTGGTATCAGAGCAAGTTTCTTCTAATGGCTTCTTCATCAAGTATCTCTACTTTCTCCTATCCAACAATTCAGATTCCTATCTTTGATAGAGAGTAGTATGAATGTTGGAGTTCTCATATGGAGATTAATATCTTCATTTCACAAGATTTATGAATGATGAGGGATATAAAGAACCACCCCAGACAAGATCTGCTGCATCCTGGACATAAGAAAATGCAAAAAAATATAAGCAGAATGTGCAAAGAAATGCAACTGACTTAAGAATAATTTAGCAGGGAGTAAAGAAATAAATTTATTCCAGAATTTTCTTTATTAAAAAGGCAAGAGAAGCATGAGAGATTTTGAAAAATGAATTCCAGGGTTCTCAGAAAGCTATCTCATACGGCTGTAGAATTTATAGAGAGAATTTGAAAATCTTACAATGAAGGATATTGAGTTTGTTAAAGATTTATCTTCAAGAACCACTAAAATCATCAATCAGATAAAAAGTTGTGGTGACAATGTTTCTGATAAAAGAGTTATGGAGAAGATTCTTAGAAGTTTGCCACAAAAATTTAAGCATATTGTTGTTGTTATTGATGAAATTGAAGATTTGTCGAGGCTTATAATTCATGAATTGATGGCATCTCTTGAAGGACATGAACAAGGAGTAACCAGTATAGCAAGCAACCAATGGAGCAACATTTTCAGATCAAAGAAAATTTTTCTGATAGGAAGGCAACAAGACTTCATCAAGATAAAAAAAAAAAAGAGATTATTTTTTAGAAAAGAAATATATGGAAGAACAAGTGAAAGTCAGACTCACAACAAAGGTAGAGGTAGAAGTAGAGGAAGAGGAAGAACATATTTTCACCTAAAGAGGAAGTGGCAATTCTTATTGCACTATTTGCAAAAGAAGTCATGTAACTCAAGATTGTTTACCAGATGCAAAAATTCCTCTCATTCTGAAAGAAACTATTGGCACAAGGAAAAAGCATATGGCAGTGGAGAGATCAATGCAGCAAACTTTTCAAAGGATGAAGATCAGTTGTTCTATTCCTGCATAAATATAGAACACAAAGGAGAAGAAGTTTGATATCTTGATAGTGGTCGTAATCATCATATCACTAGTGATGACCGTTAAAACTTTAATAATCACTCTAAAGCTTCCCAATCACAATAAAAACCTTTTTATAATGAAAATTACAAGCTTTTCGGATTACAATAAAAACTGCAACCCTACTGTTACAATCCTGCTGAATTACAAGTTTAGTGTTGCAAGTTTATTGAATCTATTGACTATAAGATAAATAGGTTTTGAATATCATGTGAATTTGGTTTAATTGCAAAGAAATGTTTTTCTTGATAAGCAAAGTACCCTTGTTTTGCAAAAGAAAAGCCTTGCAATATCAGAGCCAAGCCACCGCTTCACGTATTCTATTTACACCTTGTTTTGCAAGAGCATCTGCCATGAAATTACCCTCTCTTAGGACATGAGAGGACTATACCGAAACCAAAGCAGAAGAAAATCTGGAGGCAAAGTTGATGATACCATGGAATTTCAACACACACGGCATTCAATTAATCACATTGGCAGAATCTGATTCAATAATAATTCTCTTCCCCGAAAGCTCCTCTCTGAAGATGATAATTCCAAAGCTTTCATCACTGCAAGCAGTTCACTTTATTTGATTCTTTCATCCCAACTGACAGAGAAAACATTTATTGTACCACTCCCTTGCGATATCGAAGAACTCCCCCAATACTTGAAGATCCATCTATATTCCATTTCAGCTCATGAGAAGCAGGAGGAGACCACGTAATAATAGGCCTAACATTCTTAAGATCAGTCCATCTGACTAGGCCATCAGCAGAAATAAGCGTATCCAAGGCTTTATAGGGGAAATCTAGGCAAAGAGCTTTTAACCACACACAAAGCCGAGTTAAAATGAATAAAGAGAAATAAGGAGTCATAGTCTGGCTCTTTTTGTTTAAAAATCAGATCATTGCGAATGAGCCGTAGTGACCAAACAATAGCAAAAAACAGCATGAACCATACTTTCCTCTGAGATTTCCCACGAACAAGAACTTCCCATTGCTGGAAAGAATATGATAGACTTCAAGGACAACACCAGTATAAACCCCACTAGTCTATGAATTTTGCCCAAATTTTCCAATGCCTCTGAGGAGGTGTTCCACAGACTCTTCACGTGTCTGACCCCTTCTAGCTAGAGAACAGCAAACCAGAAAAAAACTCTCGCCTTGAAAGTTGAAAGGATCGATGACAAACCAGACTTGACAGTCACCAACAACCTCCCTGGTAACAACCTTGAGCCTATTAGCCAGTGCCTTTGAGATAATTCGGCACAAACTCCCAATAAGACTGATGCTGTCCAAACCAGATACAGAGGTTGAAACATTCCACACTTTAAGACCCTCCTTGATAGTTTTAATAACTTTCGCCATTCTGTCCGAACCAGAAACAGAGTTTATAGCTGAAGACCATAAGTTTTGTATGACCACCTTGAAATCAGGTCGCATCCACCAACAATTTTGAAATTTGAATGGTTTAGGACCTCCAATCTGTGCTATCCATTTTCACCATGATGGGCCTGGGATCCGATGTATACTTGGGAAGACCGAATAAAGAAGCAGAGGGAAACGTTTGAAACCATGCCGTGGACATGAAGGCTCTGTCAATTCTACTAGCAGAACTCCCCCTTGACCAAGTAAACTTTTTCCCACAGAGGTAGTTCTAACAATTCACATGTTGTTAAACAATCTCGAAAGGCTTTCATGTAGCAGGAGTATTTCATACATGCTTTGCGATCATAGGGATGCAAAATCATTGAAATCTTCGATAGCACACCAAGGCTTAGAGACATTGCCCTTAAAATGCACCAAATAGTCCCATAATTCTTGTTTCTCGGAGTAGTTATTAGGGGCATACACCATTGTGATCAAGGACTCTCCCATTAATACCCACTAAAGAAGAATTAACACTAAAATTAGAGGAGTTCCAGATGCAAAGAATCCCTCCTGATAAGACAGTAGAAGGAACAGCAAACCAAGATCTAGATTCCCGCCCCAGATAACGTTTACAAAAATAAATTTAACTTCCAATCTTCCAACATTCAATCTCTTCATCTCTACTACTGTTGTGATGAGATCGTATCATCAGAGGATCTGAAGTATGCTCCACTACCATTTCCTTTTGAGATTAGGCCAAACTAAGTTGTCAGTTCCCGTTCCTGATACCATCGTCTGACACTGACATATCAACCAGCTTAATAGAAACAATCTTCTTCTTCTTGCTTTTGCATCTCTTTCCTTTCTTTTGTGTGGCTTTCAAAATAGATTTCTTTTTTTTTTTTTTTTTTTTAAGAGCAGCTCTCCTCTTATCATTTTCCATATCATAAAAAAAAAAAGATCATCACCATTTATTTTAGGTCCAAAAACATTCAAGAACCCATCACCACCATTGTCAACAGGGTCTAAATCATCTGTCTTTGTGCCTTTTTCTTTCCACCTGAAGAGTTATCAGTCCACAGTATCCACCAAGTGACAGTCACTACCCACCTATCCGCATTAACCCCATCTTCACATTCTTTCTCTGATTTCTTTAAACATGCCTCCTTGAGATTTTTATCAGTATATTTATGGGACTCAACTTTCAAGGATGAGTAATCATCAGACGAAGAGGGATTATTTTATCTTCCCGCCCAAGAATCAACAGCTTTCTTTTTTCTACCTGAAAGTGTTTGAATTAAAAACAGTGAAATAGTAAATAAGATTTCCAGATTTTAATCTGAACAGTGGCTGTTTTTTTACTGTTTTATTAGCAAGAAATCTGACGAAAGTGTTTCTTATAGTTGCTGGAGTTTGAGGTGTTTGAAGTGTGTTTGAAAAACAAGAGAATAGAAGAGAAAATAATATTGATACTGCACTCTTTTATTAAGAATGAATTAAAACAGAATTGCTTAATTGTTGACAGCAATCTCGTACATATTTATAAAAGCAAATTACAACTGAAAAAGCTAAAATAAAACCATGATCTGTTAACAAACTAACAGATTAACAAATTCCTAATGACTAGGACAAGCTATTATTATTGCAGGAAAATATAAACTAAAAACAGGATCTTTGATCGCAGCATTTTGAAGCAAACTTCAACACTCCTCCTTACTTTAAGAAGTGCAAACTCCTAACATTTTCCTTAGATACTCAAACCTACTTACTGGAAGTGGTTTGGTAAATAAGTCAGCAAGTTGATCTTCAGACTTGCAATAAATTAACTTAATATCATCATTTTTCTGCATTTCCCGTAAAAAATAAAGCTTGATGTTGAAGTGCTTATTCTTCCCATAAAATACTGGATTATGAGAGATTGCAATAGCAGCTTGATTGTCTACTGAAATCTCTGTTGGTTCTCTTTCCTCCATTGACAAATCACTTGAGATTTTTTGAAGCCATAGAGCCTCGTGTACTGCTGCTGTGGCTGCAATAAATTCTGCTTCAGTCGTGGATTGTGCTTCAACACTACCCAGCAAGCATTAATCTCCAGACATGGTTCTTCAGTCACTTTAATACCACAAATTGATCCTTTTATATCCCACCCTTACAGATCTACCAATACACTCCCATGTACAAGTACTATAATTAGTACCTTTCCAGCATCAAACCTTAGCTTCTTATAGGAAGAGTTATCAAGAGTGATGAAGTTACCAAAAAGGGAACTAATATACTAAATTAAAGAAATCCCCATCGCATGCATGGAGAGGAACACCCTCCACCCTAAGCCAGACAAATCTTTCAGTAGCAGTAAGAATAGGTTCCCAATGTCTCACGACGTCAAACCATTGAGCAAGCCAATCACAGTTATCTTCAATCATACTATTCATCAAATTTGTAAAACAACGGTACCTCCCATCGGTCGTGGGAAACATCTGGAAACACCATCCATCGTAAAATATCCATGAAGCTTTTGCATGATCTCAGGAGATCTGGCATATGCCACAGCACTTCTTAACAACCGTTCTTTGTTCACTTCAGCAGCCTCATACTTCAGATTCGGTTCAGCTTTGTGGGAGCTTGAAGGATTTGGGAAATTGCCAGATATTTGTTGTGATTTTCTGACGTTCCCAACTTCTAACAGATTCAGCAGAATTTCTCTGCTCTCTATATGAATCTGTAGGAGGATAGATGTATCTAACTTTCTAAAAGTAGAAAACCTCTTTTTTCTTCCCCAGAAATCATCCTTATCATTTCCCCTGGTAACATTCTGCCTAAACCGAGCAATATATTAGCTCTCATTTGAAGGTACCGATCCAAATTAGATTAATGTCACTTACAATTTCTTCAACATTGACTCCAAGCGTGCAGATCCAAAACGCCGATCGATTAAGTCTATTAGGGCCACATACATCCAGAACCTGACCAAATTTACCAAATAGTTTTTTCAAGTCGGGGACCTTCCAGTGGGGAAGGGACCTTTTAGAGTAAATAGAAGCCTGGTTTTTTCAAGTCGGGTACTGTCTTGTGATTCACATGGGTGGGAAGTTGAGGACAAAAGCTATCAGGTAGGGATATGGGGATGGGTATAGAGGAGGAAGGAGGATGAAGATTTTAAGAATCTTACAGCATGTTAACTCTTTATCATCATCCACATTACTTTCTTTTGTCTCAAAACTCATACATTTTTTATATAGATGCAAATTATATATCATTAGTCTACATATGAATAAAAGTTATCATTCAATCTCCAAGAATGAACGAACTTGTCTTAATTTCCCTATTTTACAAAACTAAAATGTATAAATAACATTTCATGTGCAATAGTGATTCAAGACTATATAAATATATGCTTCATTGTATGTTCAATGTGAGTTGGCAAATGAAGCAGTGAAAGATTGAAAGTTAGGGTTTTTCAAACCCTAACAATTATAGTTATATATGTAAGAAATTAGATTTCGATAAATTGTAAATATTAATAATTCTTAACTTTTTTTTGAATAATTTGCTATAAAAATAACGTACACATTATTTAAATGTACAACTTAAATCGACCCGCTTAGAAAGAAAACTCATATTAAATAAAATTATGGAACCCAACTAGGAAAGAAATTAAAAAATAGCTAGAAAAAAAAATTGAAACAATATTTTGTGGAGCTAATTCACTACCTTAAAATTGACAAATACAAATGAAAACAGTGACGGAATATTTTTGTCGGTAAATTGCATTCAATTTTATTGACAAAAACATTGCCTCAGTATATACCGAAAGAATTATAGTGAGAAAAAAATAGAATTAAAATAAAGCCAATAAGTTTGAGAATGTGTTATTTATACCAACAGAATTACCGATATTATTAATACCGTCAGTAAAATCCGTCCATAAATTGTTCACTTCTCCTTGACACTCTTCATCATGTTAATTACAAAAGGAATCACTGACGGAAAATTCTGTCGGTACTTTCCAAAGATGTCCGGAACTGTTTCCTTCTCAATTGCATTGTTAATTATTGTTTTTTATATACAAAATCACCGACAGATTGAAAAGTCATCAATGTTATTTGACAGATTTCTAAATTTTTTTTAAAATTGAAAATTTAAATTAAATATTATGGACGGATTGAAAAGTCTTCAGTGATATTTGACGGTTTCTAAAAATTTTCAATTAAATTAAAATTTTAAATTAAATATTATAGACGGAATCATCGACGGAATTGTTAAAAATATTAATATTTAATTATCCAACAGTAAAACCGTTGGTAAAATGCCCAAATAAAAATACTAGAATCCCTCATTTCACAAAAGAGGAGCCTTTTTCTCCTCCTCCTCCTTCTCTTCTTCTTATGTAAAAAACATCAACATCCTTTTCTTTCTTTCTCTTCTCTTCTCTACTCAACTCCTTCTCTTCTCTTTCATGCTCATGTATATCTTCTCCTCTTAATCATGGAATGAATAGAGGGCAGGATCGAGGAAACTTCTTAGTCAGAGGGTTCCTGGATTTTTTTTTGTTCAAGACTTAGCATGGAATGAAAAATTAATTATTTTTTTGGGTATAAATTAGGGCTAAAGCTCAAAATTAAATTAAACCAGGAAACATCGTTCCAATCAAGTCATAATTTAAAAGCAATTACAAACCCTTTAGAGGGTCATTAATAGTCAAATCCTCCCTAGAAAGTGGATGTCTGGAAAGGTCAAAGGTAACACGCCAATCAGTAGCAGCATCCCCCACCTTGTATTTATGTTGCACTTGAACTTCCCAATCTCTATTTAGAGCTTCTCGAACTCTGTTAACCAAGACAAAGTTAGTATCAACTTTCACATATTATTTCAAGATCAGGCCTACCACTACCAAGAAATCAGATTCCAAAATAATCTTGCGAAAGCCCAAAGACCAAGCCAACTCTAGCTTTGTAATCAGCGTCTATAACTCAGCACTAACTAAAGTACAACTCCCCATGTTAATAGCAAAATCTTTAATCCAAGAACCCATGCAATCCCTAATTAATCCTCCTACAGTTGCTAAACCTGGGTTGCCCTTACTACATCTATCTATATTTAATTTCATCCAATCTGAAGGAGGGTATTTCCATCCCATAACATTCATCTTTTTAGAAATCGAAGTATTAAGCTTCTCATGGAACTCATCTCCCATTATATCTTTAGTCAAGCCCCAAATAACCATTAGATGACCCACCACTTCTGGGGTTTCCCTAAATATACAACAATTCCAATACTTCCAAAGGAATCATACAATAACACCAAACAAGATTGACCAGCACCAACCTGCCTTCGTTTTAACTATGCTTGACAAGTTTGACAACAACCATATAAGCAGATCCATGGCAAAAAAGCCACCAGTATCGTATAGATTCAAAATTTTCAACCACACTTCTTTGGTCCATTTGCAGTCTCGTAACACATGCAAAAGGGTCTCAATATCACCACTACCACAATGACAATTACGGGAACCATTCATATGTCTTTTATACCTCATTTCATTGGTTATTGCTCTGTTACAGACAACAAACCAAAGGAAAGATCTAATTCTTTCAGGTCTATCTCCAAACAAGATGCCATAAAGGCTTCAAATGAGTTCGGTTATCACAAGAGTTAATAAAATGTAAATAAGCTGATTTAATAGTGAACTCACCATTCATAGAAAGGTTCCAAAAGAGTTGGTCCTCATTCAGCTCCTTACTTGGAGAGGGGTAACTAGCTAGAGTCATCACAATATTCATCGGTAAGAGATGCACAAAACCATCTCATCTCCACTAATTGTTGTTAGAAACCATTTCTACCACAAACATGTTAAGCAGTTCCTCAGATAGATCCTGAGACGTGTATTTAGCAAGAGAACCAAACCCATACAACCACTCATCTTCCTAGAACTTGACACAAAATTAATTATTGAAAAAGTAATGGTGCGTTAAACCTTAAGTGTTTTTTTTAGCGATAAGGTCATGATTGTGTCTGCTTTTCTATATGAAGAATAAGTTTCTTGTTAAAATATTTTAAATAAATCATTTACATTCAAAATTAATTAATTAATAATAATCTACATGGAAAAAAAAAATAAGGGATGAAAGAGAAGCTAAAATAAGGAAAATCAAATTTATTTTGCTTGGTTTAAGAACATTGCGGGAAAATGAAGTTTTGTTTGTTTAGATATATTAAGGAAAAATGAATGAATATAATTTTTTAGAGGATTTTATGAGTGAAATTCTGCTCATTTTTTGTATTACTTTAATTTTCTCTTTTATAAAACAAGGAAAATCAAACTTTTGTGTACAAAAAAAAGAAAGTTAAGGGTTTATTTTCCTTTCTTTTATTTTCTACTTCTAGCTTTTTTAAAATAACACAATTTATACAATTTAGGTCCGTTTAAATTTTAAATTTTCACTTTTGATACAGAAGTTCATCTGTATTATTTTTTAGTTTCTGATTAGAGATAAGAGTCGTCGTATTCCGGCAATGAAAGATAAAATTATCGTTCATGCCATTCTCGGCCACCAAAATAATTTTTCTTGATGTCCATAATTTTCATGTGATGAGAGGGGATTGATAATGATTGTAATAATTTCAAAATTATATCATTAAGGTCATAACTATTATATCAAAATCACACTTTAGAAAGGAAAACATTCAAGATTTTTTTATATATAAATCAAATTTTCTATAGAAAATTCGGCAGAGTTTCCTTTGTTTTTTAATGGTATCAGGTTATCGACTAGACTTCATTCAATCACACTACTCAATCTTCACTTCGATCCAACTATCCTGGATCATATCTCATCTCATCATACAATATCTCACATAACAATACTTCATTATGTTTGCTCAACATTACATCATCAACAAATAAAACATAGCAATTACATTCTCTTATAACAAAACATTAACTAAGTTAATACAAGTATAAATTCAAGGGATTCATATTGAACTAATTATTACTTTAACATGCATCCATCATTTATAACATGCATAACTATGATTACTAAACTTCATTTTGAATAGCTTACTAATGCTAGTTTCTTACCTATACTTTCTAAATGTGTAAGTACCAAAAACAAATTATATATAATACAAATTACATGTAAGGCAAAAGATATTACATCCCAAAAAATAAAGATCTAAACACAAAAGCCTATATCTAACGCTTCGCATCATCTCATGAAATACTTGTATATATAACATTAATAAGCAATAAGTAAAATAACACAATAACAATGGTAAAATTATTATGTTCACAATTCTTCAAACTATATAAAATTGTCTTTCATAACTAACTTACTACATTCCAACATCAATAGCCCATTCATAGTTTTATCAATCCTATACTTATAGGACTTTGACAACCAACACCCATCACTTAATTTTAAATTTAGTAATTCATAAATTTACCTCAAATCAGGCTAACCCTCCTCGGTAGCCAACAAATATTTGGTAATTCCATATGAATTACTCCATATCCGGCTAATCTCCTTTAATAGCTAATAATTTCTGTAATTCCATACGAATTACTCTACATCTAGCTATTCTCTTCAATAACTAATCACTCCGGTAATTTCATACGAATTAACTAACATCTGACTATTCTCTTTCATAGCCAAATAAATTCTGGTAATTCCATACGAATTACTAAACAACTGGCTATCCTCTTTAATAGCCAAATAAATTCTGATAGTTTCATACGAATTATTCAATATCCAGCTATCATCTTTAATAGCCAATTAATCTGGTAATTCCATACGAATTACCCAACATCCGGCTATTTTCTTTTATAGCCAAATAAATTCCGGTAATTCTATATAAATTACTCAACATCCAACTATCCTCTTTAAACTAAAAGGTGAAATTTAAAAAAAAAATAGAAAAGAAAAGAAAATGTAAGGCCCTTCACTGTTCATATTAGACCTAGCTTATAGCCTTTCAATTAGTTTGCATTGTAGCCTTTATTATAAAACCTGAACCATTATGGTAGGTTGATTCAGGACCTATTTAACCCGAGGCTTATATCATTTTGATCAAAACAATCATTTTTTTTAGATAGATTAACTTAGATCAACCCTTTCGATTTGTGATCCAATTCCTAACCTGAGTAAACTTCTAAATCTAAGATAGTAGCATTTCATAAGATTTGATGAACCATATAAAGTTGAAATTTGATTTATTCAATTAATATTTAACCTAATTAATTAATTAATTTTTTGCAGAACTAAAAATAACAACCACAACATTTTTAGCTCATTAATTAAAGGCTTTAAAAGCACACCAAATATATTTCACCGACCTTTTGGGTTAAAAACAAAATATCATAATCAAGAACATATATGGTCAGATCATACTTGTTTTTTGTAGAGGCAAATTATATATATAGTCACTATTACTAATCCACATATGAATAAAAGTTTGAAAAAATACAAGAATTTTGTCATTCAATCTCCATGAATGAACAAACTTGTCTTTTCCTATTGCACAAAACTAAAATGTTAATGTGCAACAGTACTTCGAGACTTTATATGCTTCTTTTTATGTTCAATGCACGTGAGTTAGCTAATCATGTGTGCAAGTCACTCTTGGCTTCATTAAATGCAGTGTATAATGATAAAAAAAAATGGTCTAAATTATAGAGAAGATTTGATTTAATGATTTGAAAGTCAATAATTGTATTTCAGTAACATATCAAACTATTTTAATAGTAAAATAAACTAATGTAACTAATAAAACCTGAATTAATTAAACAAACATCTCAAATCCAATAAAAAATTAAATTTTAAAAAATTAAATTTTTTTCTAAAACAACAACTTTGGGTTTAATACATGCGTGAAAACAACTTCATCTAGTTAAAGTTATATTTTAAAAAAAATCACACAAATCGATGTAATCTATAAACATATATGAGAAATGTTCGAGATCACATTTCTAATTTGCTTACTACACAGTTGACAACGTTATCTTTATGTCAAACGGTTATAAGAATTGTGTGAGATCGACCGTACTGTCTTGCTTGAGCAACAAGCCGATAGAAATAAGCATGGAATGTTGTTCCCTGGGTTTGATCCTAGCTAGCTACCTCTGTTGTGTTGGCCCCTTGGTGGTCCTTGTTCTTCCTTAACTGAGAAACTGAAACATTATTAATTGCCACAAATTTCTTCTATGGGCTCCACATTAAAAAGACTAAGTCGTGGAAATTAAGAACAAAGGGAAGGATCGATCGAGGAAACTTCTCAGTCGGCAGGTTCCTGGACATTTCCAGGCGCTAAACCACCCTGTTCAAGTTTTTCCAGGTTCCTGGGGATAACTTTTAACTAGTCTTATTTATTTATTTATTTAATGAATCAGTAAAGTTAATTATTAAAGAAGTAATGGTCTGTTAAACCTTGATTATTATTATTTTTTTGCAACGAGGGCATGATTGTGGAAAAAAAGTTTCTTTGGTATATGAAGAACAAGTTTCTTTTTATCAAATTTTAAATAGATAATTTACATTAAAAATAAATTAATAAATTAATAATCTATAGATAGGAGAGTTAAACTAAATCTATAGATAATTTTAAATAGATAGGAGAGTTAAACTAAATTAAATAAGGAGAAGAAATTAAGGATTTTCGTTTGGTTAAAGAAAAGTGAGGGGAAAATGTAGCTTAATTTCTTTGTTTAGATTTATTATTGATAGAAAAGAAATGAATACAATTTTTTAGAGGATATTATGAGAAAAATCCTATCATTTTTTTTATTTACTTCAATTTTCTCTGAATTTGGGCAGAAATCAAACTTGTGTTTATATATATATATAAAAAACTCGAAGATTTATTTTCCTCTCGTTTTTCTTTGTTTTTTATTTTTATTTTTTTTCACAAATAAATAAAAGTGACTTATTATTATTATTATTATTATTTACATTACTCTCACTTCCATTCCTTTTTCTCTAAACATACATACTACAAGTCTTTGCAATCGCATGCTTCAATTAAGATTAAAACTTTGAGCAATAAATATAATACAAATGTATCCTTACTAATGGTATAAGAACATCTTATGTTTTTTTTTTGTTTTGGGAATCTTACTCCTTACTAATTAAATCTATGGAATAATCACTATACATTAACATCGATTGATATTGAAGAAATAAGTATATTATATATTAGGAAAGTCAAAAAAGAAAAATCTAAAGCTGTCCTCCATCATCTCATGTGTGCTAAAGTTGTTTGGATTGATATGATCATCATCATCATCATGATAGTAGCTATTGTTTGAGATATTGATATCTAGATACTTTATTATAGGGATTAAATTAACAATCAAAATCTTGAGGCAGGCTAGATATATGTTTTTTTTTTTTTACATTAATGTGAATTTAAATTAATTAGTATTCATGACTCATGTTCATAATTGCACTGTTTGGTTCTTGTGGGTTTTTTTTTTTTGTGTGGATAAAAGGCTTGGTTTTCCCACTCAAATCAAGAGCAAGCAGTACATACATGTCTTCCTAAGGCCATCTATAGCTAAAATACAACAATCAATGAAGTGTTAGAGTCTTTGAGTGTACTGAAAAAGTGATTGCATGTTGATTTGTTGTGTGCACTTGACTGCTCACGCTGCAACAAAAGTGTAAATTCTCAAAATCATAGTTTAAAATTTAATTCTAAATAAAAATAAATTTAAAATTTTTAAAAATACAATTTTAAACAGGTTTCCAATCATTCCAATGCTTTATGGCCGTAATGATTAAGGCCGTAATGTGCATGCTAGAGGTCCAATGAAGATTCTAATAATTAATAATAACTGACCAGCTCGTGCTCAAATTTTATCATAGTTTTCAAGACTTTCATAACAAAGGATAAAAGAAAGTTCCTTTAATACGATTGAGAGCTGATAGTGAAATCATGGCCATCGTGGCTGTGAACCCTTTCATTAGAATAATAATTCTCTAATCCAGCCAAACCTAAGTTTTTAATTAACTAATAAAACATTAACCTCACTAACCTATTTGATTCAATTGAATTTTTAATAATTTTATTTATTTAATTAAATCAAATTAAAATTATATAAGATTGAATATGTTAGAAAATAATATAAATTATACCTTGAGACCTTACTTAACAATTTAAATTATTAGGTTGAGATAATTTTTTAACATAATATTAAAAATTTATTGACTAAATAATCACTAATTAAATTTAATTAAATAAAATTTAAATGATGTGGGTTGAATATCTTCTTAAAAAAATTATTATTATTTTAATAAAAATAATTGAAATAAACTAGTGAAACATAAATCAACTATCTATACCCTGTTTTTCAATAATTCTCCCAATTATAAATAGTAATTTTAGGAGATAGTGAAAAGCACCAAATCCCCCAACTCCACTTTATCTCTATAGATCCCCCTAGCTATAGGTACCCTTTTGACTTCTAAACTAAGTCAATGACAGGAAGAGAAATCTATTTTGAACTTATGTGGTAGATCGATGGCCCACAAAACTGATCTATCCAAGAACACACTCCGATACAGCTCAGGTAGGAATTGCTTAATATGGTGATGTGTCTTGGGCCACTGAAATATTGTACCACCACCTTCGTTGGATTGGCCGGCCGTTAAATCATAGCAAACTTTTTCTAAAGCTTTTTTGTTTACGCGGTCGAGAAGGAGATGAAAACAAAAAAACACGGGTATCCATGGTTGAAAAGAAGTTCGGAAGGTGCCCATTGTCATTATCATCTACAGTATTTTTTTTAAATGGTTTTTTTTTTTTTAATATCAGTCTATTAAAATTATTAAAAATATTAATTTAATAATTTTTCAACATAAATACACGCTCGCGAACAGACACGAATTCATTCTAAACTTAGTTTCAACTGCACTGTATTTTTTTCACTCCAACCTCTGTTTCAATCGCCTTCTCTCTTCACAGAAACTCTTCATCTCCTGAAAAGGAATGGAACAAGTATATCTCTTCACGAAGAAACTAAAACCAACCCATATAGGATATACTCTTTCAGTTCCAACCCATGTCCTTGAGGCTTTTCCATTTCCTGAAGGAGCCCATATGATGAAATTTGAAGCAGTCGATGCTTCTGATAATGTATGGAGGTTTTGTTTATCAACCCGTCTGACCGGAGCATACCCGAAACCCGTTCTTCTACGCTCTTCTTGGCATCGTTTTGTAGAGCAGAAAGGCCTTGTTCCCGAAGACAGGGTTGTCTTCTTCATGGAGAGAGATGACATGGTCAGGAGGTACACGGTTAGAGCTCAACGGAAAGTGATGATCTTGATGGGGCAAGATGTTTGGGTCGACGTCGAGGATCTTCCCCTGTATGGTCTTTGAAGAGTTTGACGTGCACGTTGTTGATACGAAAATAGTCCTTTCCACTGCACTAGTAGTTTGTTAATCTAGCCTTATAGCTAGCTGGCTAGTTAGGCCATTAGCTTAGCGGTAATCAATATCATGCATTTATCTGTGTAATTAGTATCTTGTTTGGTTTTCAAGTTTCTTTCCTTTTCTTCTTAATGTAAGTGTGCCCCTCGTGCCCTACGAGCTTTGAATCGGAAGAATATAATATTGAAGCTAATAGAAATAACTACAAGTCTTTTCCAACAAGCCATGCAAGTGAGCATCAATGGGGGAAACCAGGATCTGCTGGGATTGGTGGTGCGTTCATGTTTTATTTTTCCTGCACTGCTGGCTTTATTGATTCGAGTGAGGCAGAGTTGCTGGCGATATACAAAGCCCAAGCTGAAGATCCTGGAAACTTGAGACCTTTTATGAGCTTCAAAATATTGTTAATTAAGAAGACAGTTGAGGGAAACAATTGTTACACTCACTCACACAGAGGGGCTAACCATGCAGTAGACCAACTGGCCAAAAATAGTGTTAATCTTACATTACACTTCAGTGCTTGGTTGTAATCTCTATAATTTGTTGTTTCCTTGGTCGTTAATTCAAAAGGAAGCTATTGAAAATAGCCATGAAGTGAGTGGCTGAAACAGAGGAAAGAAATTAAGAAAAAAACAGAACAGGTAATAGTCAAGGTAGCTATGAAATCAGGCTCTGGTTTGCTAATGACATGCCACAACTTCCTCTCTCGAAACGTTAAGAAAGGCCACTGCTTTGCTAACCGAATCTGATTCCACAGCCCAATTAAGCTGACTTGCCAACGATGAGGGAACACTAATCTCTAATGCTATCTTAATGGGGCAAACTTCAGTCTCATTTGAATCCATGTCCTCAATCATGCAAGAGAAAACGCACAAGAAACGACCCTATGGGTCTCTCGGAACGCCTCCTATTCCTGCACTTCCTGGTTTCCCTAAGAATCCTCTGCATTCCATTTTGCAGTACCATCCTCGGGTTTCTTCCAGCTACTGTCAAGCCAGATTTTGTTTTCCTGATGCAACGGGCTACTGGCTCATCGATCATGGATCCCCTGTATCCTTTGTTTTTTAGACCATTTTCCACATGGCATCAGCCAACTTCCATCCATACTTCTACCAAACACAATTGTAAATATTGATGCACCGAGATTCAATATTCACAAAGGAATTGAATTAATTTCTGATGTGATGGTCAATTGGCTTCTAATATTTTGGATTCTGGATGAATATATTAAGCTAAACAACACTGCAACAGAGACCTCATCTTTAATTCTTTAAGCAATCCCATGCCAGAAATGCTTCTTATTAAAACTCTCAAGCCTCTGTGGGTTAAATGATGCAGTAATGATGGTGGATTGTTGATAGTGATGGGGCAGTGCTGAATTCTTTTGTTAGTAGGAGTCGCCATTTTTTTGTCCTGGAGAGGATGATGTGGCTGGGGACAGCAGGAATTGACCACTTATCCCCATCATGGTGGTCCCTCCGGATGCCACAGGCGATGTTGACATAACCTGAAAGTTCGGTGGTTTTGATGGCGGCGTTTATGTCGTTGTTTCACGCATGTCAAGTAGACAACCTGCTTTCTATCATACCAAAAAGTATGCTCTGACATGATTTTCTAAATCTATTTTTTTTAAAAAAATTCTACAGTAATTGAAATAAATATTTTTTTTAGAAATTAAGCAATTAGATTATAGATGAAAAAATATGTTTTAAGTTAAAATTTCATTTTCTTATCTATGTATTTCATTTTTGTTTATCGAAAACATGTATTTTGTTTTTTTTATTATTAAAAATAGCATAGTTTTTTTGAAGAAAAGCTTAACACAATTAAAATAAACATTTGCAAGAATTCAAATGATTTAAAGCACTAAAAAAAGTATTTCTTTAACCAAATCTCTCCTTTCTTATTCGTGTTATTTTTCTAGCAAAAATACTTTTTTATCAAAAAAATATTTTGTTAAAAATAAAGGGAGAGGATAATTATTCTCCGCCAACTCTGCCTTGTTTTTTATCGCCCTAGTAACAGCGGGGACTCCCAATTTAATTACAAACCTCTCTTTGAACACATAAAGATGCCAATTATAGCCAGGAGATTTGTTGTGCCGCTACTTTGCCTGGGTCGAGCTTTCCAAGTCTAGCCATGACCATTGAGTGGGAGCTTTCATCCTATTCCACAGTACCCGATTCGCGCTTTTTGTTTCTCTTCGTCCCTGTCCTTTTCTAATCTGATAGATATCTTGAAGTGCACCTGGTGGTCATTGTTCAGTCAGATGACTTACTGGAGGTTATAGCTAAGGTTCCTATTTTGGCCTCTCCTGTATGTTCAAGTTATCAGAAATCAGGAAATTTGTATTCATTTCTAACCCATTTAGAAGATAGCAATATCTGGAATCATCTAATGTAGCCGTGAAGGATTTAAGGATTGTTGGATGTGCATGCAGTGTCTGTAATGTGTTATTCATAGGAAATGCTTATGGCCTCTCCTGTAATGCATTGTTGACAAACAAATTGATTTTTTTTTCAACGAAGAAGAATTAATCTGTGCTGCTGTTTTCTATCATCTTTAGCATTGGTAAATATTGTCTAAACTAAAAAAAAATATAATATTCCTGACCTGGTTCTTTTTTTATTCTTTTTTTCAATTTTTCTTAAAAAGAAATAATTCATTATTTGTGTATATTTTTTCAAATAAATTTTTTGTTTATGTTTTAATTAAATTGTGATTAGTTTTAAATGATATTGAGTGTTTTTAATTTTTAGAGAAGTAGGTATGATTTATTTGTGGTTTTTTATTAAATTTTTTATTGATTAAAATGTTTTTTTTAATATTGATTTTTTTATAAGATTTTTCATATGTGCAACCTTACATTGTTTTTTTTTTAAAATTATTGTTCAATAAATTTTATGTGTTATGTGTAGCCTTGCATTGTTTTTTATATATATAATTATTGTGCAATAAATTTTATGTGTTTTTCTATAAATTTCTTTTGATAGAGGAATTTATTAAATATAATTAGGTAAATTACCCATGTTGCGATGTTAGATTTTTTTATTTTTATTTTTTATTTGGTTTTCTTAATTTCATTTTTGTTTATTGTTGACGAATTGTTTTCCATTACTTTACACAATGATTATTGGGTTATTTAATTAAATGCGTGCAAACTTTAAAAACTTTAAATTCAAGATTTTATTATTGTATATTTTATAACTCTTTAAATGAACTCAAAATTAGGTTAGCAAACTAAGAAATATGAAAAATAACAGAATTAGCTTAAACAATATTTTTTTTTATCCTAGTATCCTAATTTAGAAAAATTCTAGATCTCAGCTTATTACAACTAACTAATCTTATTATAAATTTAGAAGAATTTCGGACCTCAGCTGATTACGGTCTTATTTGTTTTTGCATTTCAAAAGCGTTTTTGAAAAAAATTAAATTTTTTTTATTTAATTCAAATTAATATTTTTTTCGTGTTTTTAGATAATTTTGATGTGCTAATATCAAAAATAATTTTTAAAAAATAAAAAAAATATTTTGATGCATTTCGATCCATACAAAAAACACTTTAAAAAGCAATCGCTACCATACTTTCAAACACCCTCAACTGATCAACCTCATTTTAAAACTGGATGCTGATAAAATTTAAGAAGTATGAAAGTTATGAGGTTTTTTACCAGATTACTCTGCACAACCTAGACCTCTTCTTAGATTTAGTCCTATTGATCCAACGTCATAGGCAGTTTGGTTGTCAACACAACTCAAACTTCTGACATGATCAGAACATGGTCAAGAACTTGGTGTTGAAAGAACATTTAGACACAGAAGAGATTTGTTATATATAAAATTTTCCATGCCTTTTACTGTGCAAAACCAAGGTTTATTTTGTTAATAAAAACTCATCGTCTCAGTTGATTTGGGTTGCTAAATAATGTTGACCTAACATATGACACCTATCTATCTAACATGATACTAGGAGCGTCTTATATAATTCATTTAGCATGAATAAACATAGACTTGATTTCAGACCTGGTTCGCATTATGATTTACAAAATTGTGCCAATTACACCATAAATACACTAAGGACAAAAGACTTCTAGAGTAGGTTATACCTCACATCTTGCTTAAAATCTTCAGGGCCATTGTAAGAAGCAACGCGCTGATAAATAGTTTGGCGGAGTGTGAGAAACTAAATAATTAGAGAAACTCAAGGTTCACTGAACTAAATTTAGCAATGACATAAAACTTTCCCTAGGACACATGCAAAATAGACAAAGGGAATCATTATCAGCTTAATGGTCGTATACATGCTATTTTTACGGATCACATCAAAGGATCTGAGTACTATCACAATATCAGAATGTGTGAAGTTTGTTTTAATCATTATCAGCTTAGAAATCAACATCTATGTGTGTGTGAAAGAAACATTAAGCAGAGCACTATAACAAATAAAAGTATACCTGACTGAGGCCAATGATGGCAATAAATTGTAAGGTCTTCTCCCACTCTGAAACAAAGTTCAAATTTGGTTGGCAAGAAGAATGTGAGGGAAGCAACTACAAAGAAAAGGGGAAAAAAATAAAGAAAACCAGAATTTATATCATTGGTTCCATATAATACAACTGAAGTATCTCAAACTCTTCAACATTTTAGGGAGTTGTTCTTGAAAAGTAATAGAGAGCCTGTCCATGAGGAAGAAAATGTACTGACCTAGCAATGCATATGATGCTGCAGCAAAACCCTGTCCACAGCGTAAATATAGTATAAGTAAAGGATACACTGGACATTTGCATGGTAAGCAATAGATATTTCTCAATCATGGATTGATGATTTATGAAGACATGATGTAAACAGCATGAGTAGTTCTAGTTAATCATATACACATCTTTGAGGAAGCATGTCTCTAGACTATACAGAAGCATACATTCGAAATAAAGAGAAAATGGCGGTGAAGATTCGTTTAGCTAGACTGGGATGAAAAAACAGGGCATTTTACAGAATTGTTGCTGCTGATAGCCATACACCAAGAGATGGCAAACACCTTCAAGTTGTTGGTTTCTACGACCCCTTAGCAGGTGCCCTCTTCTTCTTCTCACCCTTCTCTTATTATTTTCATATGCTCAGTTCACATGAAGATTTTTTTTTTTTCTAATTTTAAAGACCTGGACTTTAAAGGCTTATTGTGTTTATTTTCAGGTTCTCATATCATCATTGCGTGGTATGTGTAGATGACTTTGTTATTCAAGACTTAAACTTTGTGGGGTAATGCATTTGTAATTTTATTTTCTTATGTATATGTAGTTTAATATGACCGCTGGTAGCACTGATTGTTCATATATAGTTCATTTTGTTATCAGTTAAAGTCTCAAAAATATGTTCGTAGTTCATAGTTTTAGTAGTTTTGTGGGTTAATTTTCATCTATTTTAATTTAAATCTAGTCCAAATTAAGGTCACTGCACCAAGGTTTTAAGGAGTATTTCTTTCGTCATTCGCTTTTCAGCTCAAGGTTGGATGTAGGCCTAAAATGACATGTAAGCTCACATCATGAAAATGGTGAGGGCCAAAAACATTCTATCAAGTTGCCAAAGCAGGTCCAAAATCACCAGTTGTTGTAAACTGTGTTCGTTTTCCGGCCTTGTATAATAATCAACAGTCATAGCACTGTTGATTATCGAAAGCCACCGTTAAGAAAAGAAATACGCAATTACGTAATGTCAAGGCAATTCAGCTTCCCAAACACTCAAGGTCAAGCCGGCGTCGCCGTCAATATGACTATTATTGCATGAAGAAGAGGATTGGCCCATCCCCCGTCCATTCCTCTCTCCTTCAAGACGACGACTTCTTCTTCTTCTTCTTCTTCTATATATATATATATATATATATATATATATTGAAGAAGACATGAAGCCTTTTTGTACACGGGAAATTCCCATGAAGTCAACAATCTATGCACCCTCTATAATGTTCTGAAAAAAATACTTGGATTTGAAACCCTCATTATTATAATTATACATATGCCCCTAACTATATTTATATTTAATAAGAAATTAAATTGCCTCTAATTTATATTGATAAAAATACAAAAAAGTTAGTGGACATCAATGTTAAATTTTTTGTATTTAAGAACAATGTAGTCATTTTATTACGCTATCAATTATTAAAATACCAAAACACTCATGGATCCTAGTTTTAATTTTTTTTAAGAATATTTACATTATTTCATTGTTTTTTTTAAATGTTAAAAAATTGATTTATTCTTGACTAATATAATGATCGCAAATAAACCTCGTAAAAAAAACTGTATTGCTCTCTACAGTTAGTCAAATGATTTTGTCTAGAAATAATAAAATAATCACTTCACTATTTTAATCCATTAATAACATGTCTGTTGATGTACAATGAATAACTAATGGCTTATCAACGACATGCCGTGAATTGTATTCATTTTCTAGCCTTGTATAATAATTATAGGGTGTTAAGGAGTTTTAACTGTTGTTTTTTAAATACATCTAAATAATTTTTTATTTTAAATTTAGTTTTTACTTCAGCATAGTAAAATAATGTAAAAATATATATAAAAAATAATTTTAAAAATTTAAATTTAAATTAAAACAAAAAACGGTTTATTTTTTTTTAAAAAAAAATTTAGGCACTTGAGGGCCTAGCCGCCGTGGTCAATCGTGTGACTTGTTCCGTCCCCGTCCCGGGTTCGACCCTCTATGTGCACGCCTGTCACCCCCGCGGTGCCTTACCTGCTCACTGGGCTTGCAGGATATCCAGTGGACCGTGGGGAATAGTCATGGTGCGCGTAAGCTGGCCCGGACACCCCACGCTAATAAAAAAAAAAAAAAACGGTTTATTTCTAAACAAGTCAGTAGCAGCAACAATAATCAACGGTGCTATGACACATTTTGATATGACCATCATCAAAATCAACCGTTCCTTGAAAAACAAAGACAAGAAATACGTAATTACAAGGAAAATTATAAAAGAATTTGAAGTACAAGTTAATAGACTAAAGAATCGTGCAGGACAGAAGTGTTTACTGTTTAAATAAAATATATAATAAAATTTTTTAAAAGAAAATAACAAAATCCTAAAGCTGCTGAGGTAATGTTTGAAATTGCGTTTTAAAAGTATTTTTAAAAAATTTAAATTTTATTTTATTTTTTAAAATTAATATATTTTTGATATTTTCAGATCATTTTGATGTGCTAATATTAAAAATAATTTTTAAAAAATAAAAAAAATGTTATTTTAATATATTTTAGAACGTAAAAACAATTTAAAATACTAAAAAAATTAATTTCAAATAAAAAAATAAAAATTTCATGATTTATAAATACATTTTCTATACAGCAAAGACAAACAGCCCATAATAATACCCTCTCCTATCAAATCACTTCACTTTCAGGAAGACAACAATATTGTGCAACCTCCCCATTATTATAACCATACATATGCCTAAGGCAGGGTCTTAAACACGTAAAGCCTAAACTACTGATTCAAAATCAGCCTCATCTTTTTCCTGGAGTTATTTCCGTTCTCTCCCTTCCCACCAGAGTCTTACTCTTGTTTCTTTGATTGTTTCTCCACAAAACAATGGCGATGTTTTTCTTGTTTCTCTCTATCTTTTTGTTTGTTTATCTCTGGAGATTCATCATACGAAACCGTCATATATCTCCATCGCTATCTACTCCTTCCACCTTAACCACCGCCAAACCACAAGTAATTAAATATGATGTCTTCCTTAGTTTCAGGGGAGAAGACACCCGTGTTGGTTTTACCAGCCACCTCCATGCTGCTTTGAAACGGAAACAAATCCTAACTTTCGTAGATGATCAGCATGTGAGAGGAGATGAGAATATTCCGGAATCACTTCTGAGAACAATTGAAGGGGCCAAGCTTTCTGTGATTATTTTTTCTGAAAACTATGCATCTTCCAAATGGTGTTTAGAGGAGCTTGCAAAGATTTTTGAGCGTAGAAAAAATAATGGACAGATAGTTATTCCGGTATTCTACCAGGTGGATCCATCCCATGTAAGAAATCAAACAGGAAGCTTTGGGGATGCATTTGCTAGACTTATAAAGAAGAAAGCTTTGACGATGGACAAAGTGCAGAGCTTCAGAGACGCTTTGACGGATACAGCCACTCTAGCTGGATGGAGCTTAGGGAAGTCTGAGTAAGCTCTTGAAATATATCCCAAAAGAAAATATTCGTTCATTTGTTGAGGATTTGAAATTTAATTTAAAATTACTGAGAATGATGAGCTCTGTGAATCTATATTTATTTTATTTGATTTTGAAAACGTTGTAGCGCAACACTAGTACAGATCTTAAGCTTTAGGAGATAGAAAGCAGATACTTAGGAATCCTTACATTAAATTTTATCACGACAATCAATGTTTTCTTCTATCGTTTCACTTGAAATTGAGGCATTAATAATCTATTTTTAAAGATGAAATAGGATTATAGTGTATTTGAAAATAATATAAATTATATCTTTAAATTTTTTTTTTATTGAGCAATGACATGAGAAAACATTTTATGCATTTGCATTTCATTGATTTTCTTAGAGAAACACCGATTACAAGTAGTTTCCAGTTTCAAGGATACAAATAAGGAAAATTAGAAATTAGAAATAAGTTTAGGAAAGAATTTTGTATATTTCTATTCTTAGCTTGCCATCCTTAAATAGGACTACTATTGTGCGTACACACACATGTTCTATGCAATAAGAAAGTATGACAATAATTGATATAGACACAATTGTTTCTAAGTTATCTGGACATTGTTGACAAGGTATCAAAACAACTTATCCAAATCTAACCTTTGTTTTCCTTCCTCTCAAATAACAGACAACCTAAAACATGACAGAACCAAATCCACCAAACCATGTTCAGATTACAACCACAAATTCCAGAACCTACACTCAAACCAACTCTACCCAAAACCCTGACCTGCTAATTATAGCCATCCCTAGAATCAAATTCAATGGTCAGAATTATGAACTATGGTCACATATCATGGAGATGTTTATATATCTTCGACAGAGACAAACTTGGATTAATCATTGGCGAAATCACACAGTCAGCATTTACCGACCCAACATACAGTAAATGGAGAATAGAAAATGCCATTGTTAAAGGTTGGATTATCAATTCTCTAAACCCAGATTTATTGGGAATTTTATTAGATTTCCTACAAATAAAGGTGTTTAGAATGTCATTGCCACAACCTACTTCGATAAAGGAGATAATGTCCAGGTATATAATCTAAAAAGCAAAGTCAGTCGAATAGCACAAGGGAGTGGTTCTCTAGAAGACTACTACATCGACTTACAAACTCTCTAGTGAGAGATTAACTATAGATGCCCAAAGCCCATGACATGCGATGAGGACATAAAAAATACAATAAATTAATTCAAGAAGATCAAATTTATACCTTCTTAAATGGTCTAGATGATCAATTTGATCAGACCCGCTGAGATATTCTTCATTAGATTCCTCTACCATTGATCGAGCAAGCCTTCGCTGAAGTAAGAAGAGAGAACACCAGGCAATCGTGATGATGGAGAAGGAAGGTGGAGATAGTTTCGGTTTACTAATGAAAGGCAGAGACAGGAACTGAGGTGAGATGAGAAGGGGAGGCATGAGGAACCTATGGCTATTGAATGAAAAAACCGTGATGACTGGCATGAGTGGCAAGAAGGTTGATGAAGGTTGGGCTGATTTCAAGGGCCTCACTCTCATAAGCCAAAACAAATGGGCTGACCCTGGTGGCAACTCTCAGAACAGTTTTTTGGCCCATCATCATCATCTAATAAGCATACCATTCGGCCTAGGCTTGGTCCACATAGACTGAATTCCAACAGGCCATTGTTTGCTAGACCGAAAGCCCATGAGGGTGTGTGCACTCATTATGGCAAAAATAAGCACACCAAAGATACGTGTTTTCAGCTACACGAGTATTCAAAGTGGTGGTATGAACTTAAGGGAAAAAAAGACGCATGAGATGGCCACGTAACATTTGTTACTAATACAGATCCAAACACACTTGTGATCCTTGACAGTCAACCTCAGTCTACAACTCAAGACCCAGGTACTATTGGTTCCACAAACTTAGTATCCAATGGTGAACATGTAAACAATTGGATTATTGACTTAGGGGCGACAAGTCACATGACATATGATCCTAATGACTTTAAAACAAAGTCAATTCCTCGACAACAGGCCATATCAAATGCTAACAGTGATATATATCCGGTAACAGGGGGAGGAATAGTGAAATTATCAACCACATTCACTCTCCCTAATACTCTTTTTGTTCTTTTCCTCTTCATTAAATTACTATTAGTGGTCAAGTAATAGAAAATTTAAATTGTTGCGTACTAATGTACTCCTCATTTTGTTTGTTTAAAGATGTTCTCATAAAAAAGATTTTAGGTCGTGGTACTAAGAGATGGGGGTTATATTATATAGTTCATTTTGCTGAATCATCATAACGGCAAGAACAAGACATTTGGTTATGAAATTATCGGTTAGGACATCCATCATTCATTTATTTACAACATTTATTCCTTACTTCATTTGAAAATGTTCTGCTCTCTAGTTTCAAATGCAAGGATTGTATCCTGATTAAAAGTCATTGAACAATTTACCCCATCAATTATAATAAATGCAATACACCATTAGAGATTATTTACTCTGATTTATGGGGTCCTATAGCTGTTATGATCACTACTGGCTTTAAATGGTTTCACTTTTATTGATGAATGTACAAGGGCCTCTTGGGTTTACGTGTTGAAACATAAGAAGGATGTCCTACTAGTTTTTTTTTTAAAATTCCACCCTTGTACAATCCCAGTTCTATTTGGGCATTAAAACACTTCGATCTAATAATGAAGGCGAATATTTTAGTCAAGAGTATAGAAAAATTTGTGATAGCAAGGGCATCATACATGAGACTACATGTCTACATACTCATTAGCAGAATGAAATTGTTGAATGAAAAAATAGACACAAACTGGAGACAGTACGGACAATAATGGGAGCTGCTCATATGCCCCAACGATTCTGGCCTGATGTCGTGGGTACATTTATTTATCTTCAACCGTATGCCATCCCGAGTACTTAATTTTCACACACCACTCTAGACTTTGGAACAATATGTTACACTACCCTCAACACTCTATATACCTCCAAAAATATTTAGTTGTGTTATATTTATACATGTTCCAAAGCACCAACAATCCAAGTTGGATCCATGTGTTGTTCATTGTGTCTTTCTTGGCTATGGTTCTCATATGAAAGGATATCGGTGTTGTGATCCTCTTTCATGCAAACTCTATGTTACTATGAATAGAACCTTTCTTGAGACCAAATATTTCTTCAACAAACCATCCCTTTCTATTCTTCAGGGGAAGAATAGAAATGAACAATAGATATGAGAATGGGTTCACACTGACCATATTAAAGGACACACTCAAACAGAACTGGAGATTACTTAGCAGACCAACCACACCGACTTACATACTTAAGCCACATTGAATAACCCCCTCTTCAACATACAACACGACCAAAATCAGAATTATAACATTCCCAACACTATAATTGACGTAAGATCTCCTGACTCTCCTACATTACCCGATTCTATGAAATACAGTTTACCTCAC
The DNA here is from genome assembly GCA_019202695.1 of Populus x sibirica. Taxonomy (NCBI): domain Eukaryota; kingdom Viridiplantae; phylum Streptophyta; class Magnoliopsida; order Malpighiales; family Salicaceae; genus Populus; species Populus x sibirica. The sequence goes on along the minus strand of JAGMVL010001081.1, from coordinate 324,165 downwards.
AAGCATAATCGGGGGATACCCCCAAACTGGTACTCACCATAAACAGAAGGACAAAAAGCTAGATACTCCATTGAAAATTTTATCTCAGCCCATAACATGTCGAATGCAGCAAAGGTCTTTATAGGAAAAGTGTCTTCAGAATAGGTCCCACGAAACATTGAAGAAGCCATGCTAGATGAACATTGGAAGACGGTTGTTTATGATGAAATCAAGGCTCTCCAGAATAATAATATCGGGGAGGTAACTATATTGCCAGATAGGAAAAAGACAGTTGGATGTAAATAAGTGTTTACTATGAAATATAAAGCAGATAGGATAGTAGAACGATACAAAGCAAGACTGGTGGCTAAATGATACACTCAAACATATGGCATAGACTTTCAGGAAACTTTCTCACCAATAGCCAAACTGAACATAATTCGGATACTCCTATCACTTGCGGCAAACCTGGATTGGCCTTTACATAAGTTTGATGTAAACAATGCATTTCTTCATGGACATCTAGAGGAGGAAGTATACATGGATGTTCCCTCTGGTTTAACAAAAAGAACAAAAAATATGGCGTGCAGGCTTACAAAATCACTTTATGGACTGAAATAGTCTCCTATGGCATGGTTTGGAAGATTTAGTCTAGCAATGCAAAAGCATGGATTTAGCCAAAGCAACTCAGACCATACACTATTTCTAAAAAGAAATGGGGGAAAACAATAGCTTTGATTATTTATGTTGATGGCATAATAGTCACAAGTATGATGAAGAAGGAATTTTAGAATTACAGAAGTATCTAGCAAGTGAATTTGAAATGAAAGATCTTAGTGGGTTGAAGTATTTTTTGGGCATTGAAGTATACAAATCAAAACTAGGCATATTCCTATCACAAAGGAAGTATGTATTAGACTTATTAGCTGAGACAGGTATGTTAGACTACAAACCTATAGATACACTAATCGTACATAATCATTATTTAGCAGAATATTTGGATCAAGTTCCCACAAATAGAGAACCATATCAAAAATTTATAGGAAGACTCATCTACCTATCACATACACGTCTTGATATCATATATGTAGTCAGTCTAGTCAGTTAGTTCATGCACAACCCAAGTGAAGTACATATGGAGGCAGCATTGCGAGTGTTTAGATATTTAAAATCTTCTATAGGAAGAGGAATTCTCTTCTTAAAGAATGATCACCTTAACATCATTAGTTATACTAATGCAGACTGGGCTGGGAATCTAACTAACAAAAAAATCTACTTTCGGATACTTTACTTTTGTTGGGGAAAACTTGGTAACCTGGAAAAGTAAGAAGCAAAAGGTAGTTGCTCTATCTAGTGCTGAAGCAGAATTCAGGGGGATGACCAAAGGATTATGTGAGGTACTATGGATAAAAGGGTTATTTAAGAACCTAGAATATCCTATGGATACTGAAATCAAGTTGTATTGTGACAACAAAACTGCATTGCTATAGCCATTAATTTAGTTCAACATCACCGAACTAAACACGTGGAAGTAGATAGACATTTCATCAAGCATAAACTCGATGAGAAGATCGTGATTTTTTCTTTTATCAAATCTGAGGATCAACTGGCAAATATCCTTATTAAAGTAATATCGAGTAAAGTGTTTCATTGCTCTCTCAACAAGTTGGGCATACGAGATATCTTTGCACCAACTGGAGGGGGAGTGTTGACATGAACTAATTTTGCAATCAAATATTACAAATCAGGAAAACTAAAAATCAGGAATAAGTTTAGGAAAGACTTTTATGTATTTCTATTCTTAGCTTTCCATCCTTAAATAGGACTACTATTGTACAGACACAATTATTTCTAAGCTATCCGGACATTGTTGACAACATCGTCATCGATTCATGTGTTACATTACACTATCCACTGCCAATAATGATGCTCAATTACTCATACCTGCCTACTATGTATAGATGTAGCTACTAAGGAGTGAGTATGTTTATATGTTTGTTGTTTCTTCTTGTTCGGTCCATTTTGACAAACAAATATATGTGTGTTCTTCTTGTTTGTCAGGATGGAGTCTGAATTTATTGAGAAAATCGTTGGAGATGTTTTGAAAAAATTTCATTCCATGTCTTCAAGTCACACTACGGGTCTATTTGGAATTGATGTTCGTGTTAACAAAGTTGAGTGTTTGTTAAATATGGAATCTCCAGATGTTCTCATTGTAGGGATATGGGGAATGGGTGGTATCGGTAAGACAACGATTGCTCAAGTTGTGTGCAATAAGGTTCGTTCTCGATTTGAAGGAATCTTTGTTGAAAACTTTAGGCAACAATCTGATTTGCAAAGAAGATTTCTTTCACAGCTGCTTGGCCAAGAAATTCTGAACATGGGCTCCTTGAGTTTTCAAGATTCTTTTGTGAGGGATAGACTTCGTCGCAAAAAGGTTTTTATTGTTCTGGATGATGTGGATAATTTAATGCGTTTGGAAGAATGGAAAGATTTGCTTGATGGACGAAACAGTTCATTTGGTCCGGGCAGTAAAGTTCTCGTAACAAGTAGGGACAAGCAAGTGCTTAATAATGTAGTTGATGAGACATACGAGGTTGAGAGGTTTAACCATGAAGAAGCTCTTCGACTCTTTAGCTCAAAAGCCTTGAAGAATTGCATCCCCACAATTGATCATATAGACTTGATAGAACACATTACAAGTCATGTACAAGGCAATCCGTTGGCTCTTATAGTTTTGGGTTCCTCTCTCTATGGTAAAAGCATCGAAGAATGGCGCAGTGCATTGAATAAACTAGCTCAGGACCCTCAAATAAAAAATGCATTGATAATTAGTTACGAAGGGTTGGATTCAGAACAAAAATCCATATTTCTTGACATAGCACATTTCTTGAGAAGATGGGAGCAAAACCGAGCAACAAGAATATTAGATGGCTTTGATGATCGGCCTGTGATTTTTGATATAAGCACGCTCATTGATAAGTGTCTCATAACTACAACTGAAAACTTGCTAGAAATGCATGATTTACTACAAGAAATGGCATTTAACATTGTTCGTGCAGAATCTAATTTTCCTGGCGAACGTAGCAGGTTATGTCATCTACCTGATGTCGTTCATGTATTGGAGGAAAATAAGGTTAAAGCTACAGCCATTAACTGTCGTTCATTTATTTGCTCAAAAGTTGATGTGTTTGAGTAGATTGTATTATTGTTTGTTTATTCTTTATTCTTGTTTAATAGGGAACTCAAAAAATTAAAGGCATATCTTTGGACATGTCCATGTTATCGAGACAGATACACTTGAAATCTGATGCCTTCGCAATAATGGATCGTCTTAGATTTCTCAATCTCTATCTCAGTCATTCCTCCGAAGATAAAATGCACCTTCCTCCTACTGGCCTCGAATATCTTTCTAATAAGCTGGTATATTTGCACTGGTATGGATTCCCTTCGAAATCCTTGCCGCCATTTTTTGGTGCTGAACACCTTATCGAGCTTGACCTATGCGGAAGCAAGCTTGTAAAACTTTGGACCGGAGTACAGGTATGATTTAATTGCTGCAGATTTATGATCAGAAATATGTAGTTGGAGGTGCTAACTTTCTAATTATGCCCTTTTCTGTTGACAGGATGTTGGAAATTTAAGAAAAATTAAACTATCTTACTCTCCATATTTAACGGAATTACCAGATCTATCAAAGGCTAAAAATTTAGAAGGCTTATACCTTGTGGCCTGTTCAAGTTTAACCGAGGTTCCGTCATCTCTTCAATATCTTGACAAGCTGGAAGAACTTGATCTCGGATTTTGCTATAATCTTAGAAGTTTTCCAATGCTTGATTCAAAGGTTCTCAGTGTACTTCTTATAAGTCGGTGCCTAGATGTGACCATGTGTCCAACGATTTCACAAAATATGAAATGGTTACAGTTGGAGGAGACTTCTATCAAAGAAGTTCCACAATCAGTTACTGGCAAGCTGGAACTTCTTTTTCTAGATGGTTGCTCAGAGATGACCAAGTTTCCAGAGATTTCAGAGGATATAAGAACGTTATATCTAAGTGGAACTGCTATTAAAGAGGTGCCCTCATCAATCCAGTTTCTCACAAGACTCTACGTGCTGGATATGAGTGGTTGCTCAAAACTTGAGACCCTCCCAGAAATCACAGTCCCTATGAAATCTTTGCAGCATCTTTACTTGAGTAAAACAGGCATTAAAGAGGTACCCTCATCATTAATTAAGCATATGATATCTTTGATAACTCTAAATTTAGATGGAACGCCTATTAAAGAGCTACCCTTATCTATCAAAGATATGGTATGTTTGGAAGATCTGACTTTGCATGGAACGCCTATTAAAGCGTTACCTGAGCTTCCCCCTTCGCTTAGGAATCTATCAACACATGACTGTGCATCACTAAAAACCGTGATATCAATCATCAATATCGGCAGATTATGGTTTGGATTGGATTTTTCAAATTGCTTCAAATTGGATCAGAAACCACTGATAGCAGCAATGCTTTTGAAAATTCAGGTATCTCTCCTAACCCCGTCTATCTTTCTTCTCTCTCTCTTGCTTGCTTCATCACATTTTCGGAATGTGACTTCTGTGTTACAGTCCGGAGAGGAGATCCCACTTGGCAGAATTCAAATGGTTCTACCGGGGAGTGAAATTCCAGAATGGTTCGGTGACAAAGGAATTGGATCTTCACTCACCATACAGTTGCCCTCAAATTCTCATCAGCTCAAGGGAATTGCTTTCTGCCTTGTCTTTCTACTCCCTCTTCCCTCCCATGACATGCTTTATGAATTCGTTGATCGTTCTTATGTTCATGTATATTTTGATTACCATGTTAAGAGTAAAAACGGTGAGCATGATGGTGATGATGAAGGCGTCTTCGCTTCCCAGGGAAGCCGTGCTCTATCACTTAACTTGAAGACATGTGACTCAGATCACATGATTCTACGGTACGAGCTCGAATTGGTAAATCATTTACGTCAATATTCTGGCAATGAAGTTACATTTAAATTCCACCACCATGAAGTGGACAACAGGGGGGGGAAGGTAGGTCATGAGATCCAAAAGCCTTTCAAGTGGAAAAATTGTGGGGTGTATCTGCACTTTGATGAAAATCTACTGGCGGACACGGATCTTCCTTAACAAACAAAAGTTCAGGGAGAAATAGAAGACATTGAAAGGGAGAGAGAGTTCAGTAATTACTGCAAATTGTTCTTCAATTATTAATTGGTTTTCAAGATAGCTGTAAATATTATTCTTCTCCACCTTAATTTACTTGTAAGTTTGGTTTTCTATTTACTAACCAAATTACATAAACTTACATAAACGAAAAGAACATAAGAAAAACACAGAAACAAACAGTAAATACAAGAATCAAAATTCTATCGAAAATTTTATTATTGTATATTTTATAATTTTATATTCAAGATCTTTTGAATCTAATTTAGAAAAATTCTGAAACTCAACTGATTACAACTAACCAATCTCATTATAAAACTGGATCCGTAGAATCTCATAACAAAATTTAAGGAGTCTGAAAATTATTATCTTTTTTACCAGATTGATTGCTCTGCTAAGCAATCTAGACCTCTTCTTAGATTTAGCCAACCGATCCAGTGCTGGTTGAAGGCTGAATTGCCGAGAGGCTTCGGACTTGATAGTTTGTTAGATAGACTGCCAATTCCGGTAACTAGTTTAGCTTTGATGTCGTGTTTATGCTCATTTCACTAGTTACCATGGTCATGTTCAACAACTTGGTGAAGGCCCCAGTATGATGCAGTGACGACAGGACATGTAAAATTAGGGAATGAATTAGGCAGACATTCTCTTTGCCTAATTCATTAAATTATTAATAGCAATCCTGTGTTGGCTTTCCTGAGCACATGATAACAATGCACTTGATTAGAGAAATGTACAAAACTTGTTCTTTTATCTGGTATTAACATACAAAATTTGTTTTCCAAGAGGTCTGCAATGATAGAATGTTTCTTATTCTTTGTACGTGTACAGCTCAGTTAAGTTCTCAGAATTATATACCACACTCCAGTAAATGCCGTCTCAATGCCTATGCTTCTGAAAGATCTACTTTCTCATTAATGGAGTCACTGATTCAGGAGATGGATTCTAAAATTCAGTTTCAGATGGTTGGGATTCCTGTTTTGCAGCAGCTTGCAGCACCCGGTTTTGAACATCTAAGGATGAAGGTGATGTAGGTACGTACGTAAACCAATGCGGTTGTTTTCCTGTTTTCCTGCTGCCCATGAAAATGACTGGACTCCAAGTCTAACACGAGAGAGCAAACACCTTCAAAGAAGCATTTGAAATCCCAGTTATTCAAGATCTCAACAATCCAAAAACTTGGTTAAACATGATCCAAATACTGAAAATAATCTAACTGTGAAAATGATTAGATAACTTCTATGTCAAAGGTGTTGAAACTTAAACTCAATCCAGAAGGTCAAGGAAGGCAACCACCGGCCAGCCAGCCACCAGCTGTGACCGACCAGCCGCCAGCCGCCTTCACACCATTGGCCGCCAACCGCCTTCACACTTGAAGGTTGAATTTTCTTGTTTTGAATTCGTGTATAAATAGAGTGCTCAGCTTATGTTATTGTGTGTGGGAGACTAGAGAGAGACACTATAGAAAGAAAGAGAGAGGGCGTGTATTGTAAGCTTTTCCGAGTTGTGTTTGTAAGCTTTTGTTCTTGAAATAAAACCTTGTGTTTTATCCCCTCTTGAGTGTTTCAAAGCCACCACCAGGTGGTTTCTCCCACCAACAATTGGTATCGAGCCCCGTTTGTCGAAAAACGAAGTATTTTCTCGGGATAGCCGAATTTTCAAAGTTGTCAAAAACAAGTTTTGATCATTCCACCGTGTAGAGCTCATCCATACGAACTCACTGCCGCAAAAATCAGCTTGATCGGAGACGGAGGTAGCCCCCATGCGCCACCTGAAGATTCTGCACTGTGTGACCACGCGCAGCCACGCGCTCCAGAGGTTGAAGACGACTGAGACACACACGCGCCATATTTGAGCCGTTTAACCCGAGCGCCCGAGCCGCAAGCCGACCTCCAGCCGAGCCGAAGAATATTCCCGAGAATATTCCCTTTTCAAGTCGAGCCGCTAAGCCGAGCCGATAGAATATTCCACGAATATTCCCGGTTCAACCAATGAACCGCCCGATGCCCGGAATTGGTTTTTTGACCGGTTCACCCATTTGCAGACCTGATTTCTACAAAGTTAGACCGGTTCCCGACTATTTCGACCATTCCGGATCGATCTACAGTGTTGGTTTTGCCAAATTCAACTCCCAGAAGGAGATATAGTCATTCCAAGAGCAAAATGACTGTAGAAAGTACACAAACACTCATCCCGAAGGCGACCAAAGACAACTATGATAGTTGGTGCATCAGATTAAAGGCATTCCTTGGTTCACAAGAGTGTTTGGAGATTGTACACTATGGTTATGATGAACCAGAGTCCAAAGAAGAAGAAGATGCTTTACAAGAGGCAGAAAAGCAAGCCCTGAAAGTCAACAGAAAGAAAGACAACAAAGCAAAGATGATCATCTATCAAGGTCTTGATGAAGATACATTCGAGATCATAGCTTCCGCTGAAACATCACATGATATATGGGAGGCTCTCCAACAAAAGTACAAAGGTGCCGACGAGAATCAAGAAGATTCGTCTTCAATCTTTGCGAGGTGAATTTGAGTTATTACAAATGAAGTCCTCGGAATCAATTTCGATTATCACACAAGAATTATGGTGATAGTCAATCGATGAGGAGAAATGGAGAAGCCATCATAGATTCTCGAATTCATCGAGAAAATTTTGAGATCCCTAGATCCAAAATTTGATTTTGTTGTTGTCGCCATTGAAGAGTCCAAGGAAGTGGACAAGTTGATAGTGGATGAACTTATGAGTTCTTTGCAAGCTCATGAGCGAGAAGATTGTAAAGCGAAATGGAGATAAGGCCATCGAGCATGCCTTACAAGCAAAGTTGTCTCTCAAGGACGGATATGAGCAAGGGGAGACTTCAACAAGTGGATATACCACTCAAGCGGGAAGTCAACAATCCAGAGGAGGATTCCAAAGATTCCAAGGAAGAAGTTCTTGGAATACAAGCTTCAGAGGAAGAGGTGGTAGAAACACCACCCGGAGGAGGTCGAGGACAACAAGCATTCACTCCTAGAGGAAGAGGAGGCGGTTACAATAACCGTGACAAAAGGAATATCCAATGTTATAGTTGCAATCAATTTGGGCACTATAGCACTGAATGCAAAATGAAAGCTCCGTTGGAGATACGTGAGCAAGCCAACTATGCAGAGAAGGATGACAGAGAAGAAGCTGCATTTCTTGTCCAACAAGAACTTGGCGAGAAACAGGAAAATATATGGTATCTAGATACTAGAGCCAGCAATCACATGTGCGGCTACCGAGAGTTATTTAGTGATCTAGATGAGACCAATCAAGGTCTAGTTACTTTTGGAGATACCACAAAGGTTCCATTCAAAGGTAAAGGCAAGATCCCAATCAAGTTGAAGAACGGCGATTCCAGCCACATCGCCAATGTCTATTATGTCCCAGCCATAAAGCGAACCTGATCGGCTTAGGTCAACTTATGGAGAGAGGGTATACTTTTTACTCGAAGAATTGTCATCCGACAATTAGAGACAACAATTGGAGATTAATGGCCTATGTGAAAATGTCCAAGAATAGGATGTTTCCTTTGAACATCCAAGATGATGCAACAAGGTGTTTGAGTGCCATCACCAATAGTGAAGAATGGCTCGGCACCCGAGGCTTGGACATCTGAATTTCACGAGCTTGAAGATGCTAGCAAGCAAGAAGATGGTCAAAGGTATGCCTCACATTGATCATCCGGATGAAGTCTGTGAGAGTTGTGTCCTCAAGCAAACATCACAGATCCGGTTTTGCCAAAGAAGTCAACTCGGAGAGCAAAGAGGCCATCGGAGTTAGTACACACAGATGTGTGTGGCCCAATTACGCCTATGTCGACTGGATGAATAGGTACTTCCTCACTTTTATTGATGATTTTAGCGAAAAAGACGTGGATATACTTTCCGAAGAGGAAGTCGAAGTATTCAATTGTTTTAAAGATTTTAAAGCAATTGTGGAGAAGCAAAGTGGCTACATGATCGAACCGTGAGATCGATCAAGGTGGAGAATATACAACAAATGACTTTGAAGCCTATTGTACACAACAAGGCATCGGACATCGACAACACCTGCTTATACACCACAAACTGAATGGTGTAGCTGAAAGGAAGAATCGCACGATTCTTGACATGGCAAGAAGTCTGCTCAAAGCAAAGAAGTTGCCCAAGCAATACGGGCTGAAGCCGTATCATGTGCGGTGTATCTATTGAATCGCTGCCCCACCGGAAGTCTGATCTGTCACTCCGGAAGAAGCATGGAGTGGTCACAAACCAAGTGTTACTCATCTACGAGTATTTGGTTGTGTGGCATATGCAAAGATCCCAGATGCAAGAAGGAGAAAGCTCGATAATAAAAGCGAGAGATGCATCTTTGTGGGATATAGTGAAAGAAGGATGGGATACAAAGCCGTATAATCCCATCACAAAGAAGGTAATCATGAATAGAGATGTTATCTTTGAAGAAGATAAATCTTGGGAATGGAAGAATGACCAAGAAGCGAGTCAAATGGATCACCACTGATTTGATCCTTGAAGGTGAAGAAGTACCAATAGTACTTGCGGAAGAACAGATTGTGCCAGCAAGAATGAACCACAAAGTCCGGTACACAGATTCCCCGTATTCAACGAAGGAACACACCAGGAGCATCATCATCAACACCAGCATCAACATCCTCATCGTCGAAAGGACAAAAAAGGATGAGGAATCTTGAAGAGTTGTATGATACCACTCGAGTCATGGAAGATACAACTCGTTTTTTGTTTCTTTGCGGATAGTGACCACTAAGCTTCGATGAAGCTATCACGAAGAGAAGTGGATAGAAGCAATGGATGAAGAAATACATGCCATTGAGAAGAATGATACCTGGAAGCCGACTTATCTACCAGAAAACAAGAAAGCAATAGGTGTCAAATGGGCCTACAAGACGAAGAAGAACGCCAAAGGAGAAGTGCAAAGATACAAAGCCGGATTAGTGGCTAAAGGCTACAAACGAGAGAAGGCATTGATTATGGAGAAGTATTTGCTCCAAGAGCCCGACTAGAAACAATCGAGATCGATGATCTCACTAGCCGCACAACATAGATGGAAGATCTATCAACTCGATGTGAAGTCAGCATTTACGAATGGCTTCCTAGAAGAAGAGATCTATGTTGAACAACCACTTGGATACATTGATGCTGAAAATGAAGGCAAAGTATACAAGTTGAAGAAGGCTTTCTATGGTTTGAAGCAAGCTCCGCGTGCTTGGAATACCAGAATTGATAGGTATTTTCAAGATAATGGATTTGAGAAATGTCCATATGAACACGCCATATATGTGAAGAAAGGAGCAGATGGCAGATCTTATTTGCGTGCCTGTATGTTGATGATTTGATATTCACCGGCAACAACCCTACCATGTTTGACGACTTCAAACAAAGCATGGTACATGAGTTTGAGATGACTGACATTGGTCTAATGTCACATTTTCTTGGTTTGGAAGTAATGCGAGAAAGAAGAAGGGATTTTTGTATCCCAAAGCGGTTACGCCAAAGATATTCTTGAAAGGTTCAAGATGGAAAGCTGCAATCCGGTATCAACTCCAGTTGAGAATGGAGTGGAATTGAGGAAGAGTAAGGTTGGAAATGTTGATCCAACTTAATTCAAAAGCTTAGTAGGAAGCTTAAGGTACTTGACATGTACCGGACCGGATATACTCTACGGAGTCGGACTCGTCACGAGATACATGGAGACACCGGACCAGTCTCATTTGAATGCGCCAAGAGAATTCTTCGCTACATCAAAGGCACAATGAATGAAGGTATGTTTTATACCTCAAGTAAAGACTTTAATCTTGTAGGCTACTCGGATAGTGATTGGGGTAGAGATCTGGATGAAAGGAAAAGCACAACAGGGTTTGTCTTTTTCATGGGAGACACATCTTTCACATGGTCATCCAAGAAGCAATCGATTGTCACATTATCAATCCGGTGAAGCTGAGTATGTTGCTGCCAACTCAGTAGTATGCCATTCAATATGGTTAAGGAATATGCTTGAAGTTTTTGGGATTTCCTCAAGAAAATCCTACGGAGATTTATATTGACAATCGATCGGCAATCGCATTGGCAAAGAACCCAGTGTATCATGAGAGGAGCAAACACATTGATACACATCATCACTTTATCTGGGAACATGTGAAGAATGAAGAAGTCCAACCGATATCTTGCAACACAAATGATCAAGTTGCGACATCTTCACAAAGCCATTAAAAGGAGAAGTATTTATCCGATTAAAGTTCATGCTTGGCATGATATCCCTCGATTGAGTTTAAAGGGGAGATTTGTTGAAACTTAAAGTCAATCCAGAAGGTCAAGGAAGGCAACCACCGGCCAGCCAGCCACCACTGTGACCGACCGCCCACCACCACCAGGCGCCGCGCCAGCCGCCGCCTTCACACCATTGGCCACCAGCCGCCTTCACACTTGAAGGTTGAATTTTCTTGTTTTGAATTCGTGTATAAATAGAGTGCTCAGCTTATGTTATTGTGTGTGGGAGACTAGAGAGAGACACTATAGAAAGAAAGAGAGAGGGCGTGTATTGTAAGCTTTTCCAGTTGTGTTTGTAAGCTTTTGTTCTTGAAATAAAACCTTGTGTTTTATCCCCTCTTGAGTGTTTCAAAGCCACCACCAGTGGTTTCTCCCACCAACAAAAGGAAATACCTCCACATTTAATGCTAGTAGATTCTTTGTCTTGGCAATTATGGTATACAAATTTATTCTTTCCTTGATTGGGATATACTAGCTGTAGGCTATAATTAGATCAATGTATGTATGGTACGTTAGCTGTTAATGAGGGCTGAAAATCAGCCTGTATTCTTTTCTTTCTTAGTTTGTAAATTTTGCCATATATAATAGAAAATTCTCAATGAGAAGATACAAGATTTTATTCAGAAAAGACTCTAAACTGTCATGGTATCAAAGCTACAACTCTGAATTATTATTTGCTCTCAAGTTTCTTAGTCTCGGTTATTCTTCATCAAAGTTCTCTTGGCCTCATGTCTACAGATAAGTCTGATGTTTCCATGATTCGTTTTAATGGCAAGAACTACTTTGCTTGGGCATTTCATTTCAAGATTTTTATCAAAGGTAAGGAGCTCTGGGGACATGTTGATGGAAGTAACCCAGCTCCTCACAAAACCAAAGACATAGACCAACACGCCAAGTGGGAAGTCAAGGACGCTCAAGTTATGGCTTGGATTTTTGGATCTGTCGAGTCTAACATTACCTTGAACCTTCGATCCTCTTAGAATGCAACTCAGATGTGGACTTACTTGAAGAAAATCTACAGCTAACAAAACACTGCTCGTCGGTTTCAGCTTGAACATGAATTGGGCACTCTTCAACATGATAGTCTTTCTATTTCTGAATTTTACTCTAGATTCACTAATCTTTGGACTAAATACACTGATATAGTTTATGTTGGCTTACCATCCGAAGGTCATAGCTCTATTCAATCTGTCCATGAAACTACTCAGAGGGATCAATTTCTAATGAAACTGAGACCTGAATTTGAAGGCACCAGATCTAACCTGATGAACCGAGAATCTATTCCCTCCTTGGATACATGCCTCAGTGATCTCCTTCATGAAGAACAACGCCTTCTCACTCAAACCACCATGGAACAACGACGATCTACATTTATTCCTATGGCCTATGCAGCACAAGGTAAGCCAAGAGGTAGGGATATGAGCACTATTCAATGCTTTTGTTGTAAGTGATTTGGCCATTATGCTGCAAATTGTCCCTAAAAATTCTGCAACTACTACAAAAAAGATGGCCATATCATCAAAGAATGCCCTACTTGACCTCCTAAGAAAACAGAGATAGAATATACTATCTCAGTTGGCTCTTCACCTCTGACACAAAGTGCTCCTAATCATGTCCAATCCGTGACCCTTGCCATGATTCAACAAATGATCATTTCTGCATTTTCATTTTCAGCTTTAGGACTCAGGTAAAAATCTTTCTACATCATCTCCTTGGTATTTTGATTCTGCGGCTTCCAATCATATGACAAACAATGCCGCTTCTCTTACCAATGTCAACGAATATTTTGGAAATCTCAAAATTCATACAGCTGATGGCAGTCATTTACCTATCACGACCACTGGTGATGTTTCTCCCTCTCTCACTGATGTCTTTGTATCACCTGATCTTACCACCAATCTTGTGTTTATCGGTCAGTTGGTTAAAAATGATTGTAAACTGGAATTCTCTAAATCTGGTTGTGTTATGCAGGGTCAACAGTCAGGGATGATGACTGTAAGGGGGCCTAAAGTGGGACGTCTTTTCCCTCTTCAATTTCTTCTGTCTCTTTTTTTTTCCCTTTGTCACTTGTAATTCTGCTCATGTTAATTATCGAGCGTGGCATAAACGTCTCGGACATCCAAACTCTAATGTTCTTCATGATTTATTGGAATCTGGTTTTCTTGGAAATAAAGAATCACCATCTCTTAGTGTTGTTCAATTTGATTGCAATTCTTGTAGGCTTAGCAAAAGTGAAACTCTACCCTTTCCTATTCACACACCACACATAGTCCAACCTTTTAATTTGGTACATAGTGATGTGTGGGGTATGGCACCAGTCACTTCTCATCCTAATTACAAATACTTTGTCACTTTTATTGACGACTATAGCCATTTCACATGGATTTATTTCCTTCATTCAAAAGACGAAGTATTTTCTGTTTTGAAGATTTTTCATGCATATATCTAGACCCAATTTTCGACCCAAATCAAAATCCTTCATCCTGACAATGGGGGTGAATAAATGTCTCATTTGTTTCAGGACTTTTTACAGCATCATGGCATCATCTCTCAATGGTCTTGCCCTTCAACAACTCAACAAAATAGGGTGGCTGGAAGAAAGAATCGTCATCTTCTTGATGTTGTTTGCACTCTCCTATTAGAGTCATCTACACCTTCTTGTTTTTTGTGTGAAGCTCTCTCCACTACTGTCCACTTTATCAACAGATTGCCTTCTCCCATATTGAACCACGACACTCCTTTCATCAAGATGTTGTTTGGTCATCCCCCAACTTATTCCAACCTCTGTACATTTGGTTGTGTCTGTTATGTTCATCTTCCTGCACATGAACACACAAAACTCACGGCTCAGTCAATTCAATGTGCTTTCCTAGGATATTCAACACACTAGAAAGGTTTTCTTTGCTATGACCCAAATCTGCGTCGCATTTGAATTTCTAGAAATATGATCTTTTTAGAAAACCAATATTTCTTTTCCACGCATCAGGATCTTGTTCCTCCTTCATTTTCTGTTTTGCCTATGTTTACTAACTCTTCTGCAGCTCCAGTCCCTTATAAGCCTCTTCTAGTATATCAATGACGCTCATCTGCTACTTCCCACTAGCCTTCAGACCCTCCCGAGCCCCCTCAAGTTCCTTCCCCGACTGCTGCTCCTATTCTAGCAACTGCAACCCCCTCTCATCGACAAAGTACTTGGGTTCATAGACCCCCCGATAGGTTTGGTTACTCTTCTCCTTCCTCCTTCATAGACACCTTGTCTTCTATTTCTCTTCCTTCATCTTATAAATAGGCAATGAAACATGAGTGTGGTCAGTGGCGGAGGGAGGGGGGCTGGCAGGGGCCCTGGCCCCTGCAAGGAAATGCCCCTCCCTTGCAATTCATTCCCATAATTTTAGATAATTATTGGAAACAAGTAACTGAAATTTTTTCTTGGCCCTCTAATTTATAATTTGGCCCCTTCTAATTTTTTTTCTTGCTCCGCCCCTGAGTGTGGTGAAAAGCTATTGAAACTGAACTTCTCGCACTTGAAGAAAACCAAACCTGGGATGTTCCATATCCCTCATCTGTGAATCCCCTTGGCAGTAAATTTGTGTTTTCTATCAAGCTTCGTTCTGATGGGTCCATAGAACGTTACAAGGCTCAGTTAGTGGTACTCGGCAACAACAAGAATATGGTCTCGACTATGATGAGACCTTCGCACCAGTCACCAAAATGACCATTGTCCGAACTATACTCACTTTTGCTACATCTCAATCCTGGCCCTTAGATCAAATGGATGTCAATAATGCCTTCTTTTATGGTGATCTCAAGGAAGACATTTACCTGAAACTTCCTTCTGGTATGTCTACTTCCGCATCTAATGATGTTTGCAAATTGAAATGTTATTTGTATGGTTTGAAGCAAGCACCGAGAGTATGGTTTGACAAGTTTCGATCCACGCTGCTTGGTTTCTCTTTCACTCAAAGTCAGTATGACTCCTCTCTCTTTATATAAAACACATCCATGGGCATCGCTATCCTCCTTGTTTATGTGGATGATATCGTCATCACTGGCTTTTACTTGGAGGCAATCTCTGCGATTCAGACTTTGTTACATTCTACATTCTACATTCTACATGAAAGACCTTGGCTAGCTTACCTATTTCTTAGGCTTTGAAGTGCATCATCAACCTTATGATCTCTTCTTGCATCAGCACAAGTATAGTCAGGAACTAGTTCAGTTAATTGACCTCACCAACACTACTTCGGTTGACACTTCAATGGAACTTAATGTAAAATATCGCCATGACAAATGGGAGCTTCTTGATGATCCTACTACCTATCAGAAGCTAGTTGGTAGTCTTATCTATCTAACCATTACTCGACCAGACATTTTTTATGTTGTTCACTGTTAGCAAATTCATGCAAGCACCAAGGCATTTCCATCCATCTATTGTTTGCCGCATAATTCGCTACATTCTTGGCACACCTAACTAGTTGTGGCTTATTCTTCCCTACAGGTTCTTCACTTCAGCAATGAGCCTATAATGATGTTGATTTGGCTAGTTGCCCAAACACCAGAAAATCTACTACCGGCTGGTGTATGTTTTTTGGTGATGCCTTTATCTTATGGAAATGCAAGAAACATGACCACGTCTCCAAATCATCTACTGAAGCAGAATACCGAGCCATGTCTGCTGCCTGCTCTAAGATCATTTGGTTGCGTGGTCTCCTCATAGAACTCGGTTTCTCTCTAGTTAATCCTACTCCACTCCATACTGACAACATTAATGCCATCCAAATTGCAGCCAACCCCGTCTATCACGAACGCACCAAGCACGTTGAGGTTGACTGTCATTTAATTAGGGAAGCATATATATGATCATCGGATTATCACCCCTTCGCATATCTCCACCACTCTACAGATCGCAAATATCTTCACCAAATCCATGCCTTGTCAGCGCCATCATTTCCTCACTGACAAATTGATGCTTGTCGATTTACCAGCATCAATTTAAGGGGGATGTCAAAGGAAATACCTGCATATTTAATGCCAGCAGATTCTTGGCCTTGACAATTATGGTATACAGATTTATTCTTTCCTTGATTGGGATATACTAGTTGTAGGCTATAATTAGATCAATGTATATTGTTGGCATGAGTTGTCCTCTGCGAGATTAAAGGAGGAAGATCAGCAATATATTCATTAGCGAATTAAACCCATAAATGTATAGCCATAATTGGAAGTTTATGTTATTTACATTAAGGAAACAATCTGTTATATATATTCCCTTATTCATGTAAATAAAGAATAGAAAACAGAGAAAGATTTCTCTCTATTTTTTCCTCCATTCTGTCATGGTATCAGAGCATAACGATCCTTTTTAATATCCTACCAATCCTTCTTGTCTCCTTCCATGGCCGATACTTTGAACCCCAAACGAGGAATCTCTATCTTCCTCCATCCTAGCCGAATTAACTACGAAAATGACCGAAGTTTTGAACAAAACTTCAACCCCAACCAGACTTCGATGGTGCAACCGCACCAATCGACATCAAGTTGGATGGCACCAACTATGCACTTTGGTCCCAGGTGGTTGAGATGTATATCTCAGGCAAGGACAAACTGAGATATATAAATGGCGACCTATCTCAACCTCCTCAAACAGATTCTACTTTTCGATGATGGCGTACTGACAACGCAATTGTTAAAGGGTGGCTGATAAATTCCATGCATCCCTCTCTTGTCAGTAATTTCATCCGCTTCCCTACAGCTAAATTGGTGTGGGATGCAATTGCTACTACATACTTTGATGGCGTGACACCTCCCAGGTGTATGACCTCCGACGACATGTGACACGTCTTAAACAAGCTGGCGGTTCACTGGAAAAGTTCTATAACGAACTCCAAGGTCTCTGGCGCGAAATTGACTTTCATCGTCCGAACCCGATGGAATGCCCAACAGATATTCAACATTACAATTCTCTTATTCAAGAAGAACGAGTATATATATTCTTGGATGGTCTTGATGACCATTTAGATCATATCAGGTGTGATGTTTTGCAGATAAAGCCATTCCCAACAGTGGAGCAAGCCTATGCACATGTTAGGAGGGAAGCTCTTCATCAAGCAGTGATGACCACAGGCGTTGATGATCTACCTGGAGCAGGCTTGGCGTCCAAAAGTTTCAAACACAGCTCACATTCTCTTTCTTTTCATGGTGGCAAATCTGTTTCCAACTCTAAATCCCGAGCCACCTCTGATAGCACTAAATGCTCTCACTGTGGGGGAGCATAACATGTGGAAGGCTACACAGATGCTTGATCAAGGCGGAAATATTTCGATAGAAAATCAACTTCGGGTTATTTCACGTTGGTTGGAGGAAACCTAGTTACCTGGAGAAGTAAGAAGCAAAAGGTGGTAGCATTATCAAGTGCTTGAAGCCGAGTTCCGTGGGATGGCTAAAGGTCTTTGTGAACTTCTCTGGCTCCGAAGGCTATTAACTGAAATTGGCCTTACTCCTAAGGGAGAAATGAATCTATTTTGTGATAACAAAGCTGCAATTGATATCTCTCACAATCCAATCCAAGATGATCGGACCAAACATGTGGAAGTAGACCGACACTTCATCAAACAAAATCTTGAGGCCAAGATAATTCGATTTTCGTTTGTTAAATCCGAAGACCAGTTGACAGACATACTTACAAAAGCTGTATGTAGCAGAAGCTTCTACAACTCACTTGGCAAGTTGGGCATCCGAGATATATATGCACCAACTTGAGAGGGAGTGTTGGCATGAGTTGTCCTCTGCGAGATTAAAGGAGGAAGATCAGCAATATATTCATTAGCGAATTAAACCCATAAATGTATAGCCATAATTGGAAGTTTACGTTATTTACATTAAGGAAACAATCTGTTATATATATTCCCTTATTCATGTAAATAAAGAATAGAAAACAGAGAAAGATTTCTCTCTATTTTTTCCTCCATTCTGTCATATATATGGTAGGTTAGCTGTTTTTGAGGGCTGAAGATTAGCCTGCATTATTTCCTCTTGTATTATTTCCTTTCTAGCTTGTAAATTCTGCTTATATAATGGAAAATTCTCAATGAGAAGATACATGATTTTATTCAGAAAAGACTCTAAACTGTCGTTCTAAATATAAGCCTTCATAATGTCATAGGTAGTTTGGTTATCAACACGACTCAGACTTCTAACATGATCAGAATATGCTTAAGAACCTAGTGTTGAAAGAACATTTAGACACAGAAGAGAATTGCTATATACAAAATTTTCCATGCCCTCTACTGTGCGAACAACAGGTTCATTTTGTTAATAAAAAGTCATCCTCCCAGTCAACATGTTCATTTTGTTTCCATTATGGTTTACCAAATTGTGTCAATTATACCATAAATACATGAAGGACAAAAGACTTCTGGGGTAGCTTAAAATCTTCAGGGCCATTGTAAGAAGCAACCCACTGATAAATTGTCTGCTGGAGTGTGAATGAAACAAAGTTCGTTCCCTTTCATCACTGAAGCACCAATCATGCTTAATTTTTAGCTTTTGCAGCGGCTTGAATATTGGAAGTTGCTTAATTATTTTAAATTTTTGCTTTTCTTTTTGGTAGCCAAGGGCATGCTAGAAGATTGGGTCTTAATGTTGACCTTGTGAAGTAAGTTTTTTTCTTTTTCTTATCACTTTCAATTTATTCTGCATTACTTCTATGAGCTATATGCTTTCACTCCTTGTTTTTGTTGTGTATATGTTTCTGGTATTTGGGGTAATAAAAATTTATCCTAGTATCTAAGTTTAACCTGGAGATTGGAGTTTAAGGTGTCGTGGGTAATGCTGGAGGTTTAGCAAGATAAACATGTTTAGCTTTTGATTCTTAATTGCTAAACATCTATTTTAGGCAGGAGATGACTTCACAATGAGAGAGTTATCTGTTCACTTTTGCCAATTTTGAATTAAAGGAGGAGAAAACTGATGGATCAATCTTTAGTTTGCATGAAGCTCTCGTATGGCTGCTTCTATTTGCCTGTTTGATTAAATGGGTTGGCGGAATGTCTTTCATCTTGTTTAGTTGACTTTTGTTATTCTTCTACTTGCTTCTGCAGGTATTGGTTATCTGTCGGTGCTCAGCATACAGACATCGTGCGCGGCATTCTTATGAGAGCTGGTTTAATATCGCCACCGCCGATGGTTGTTATGGGGCAAAAAAAGGGACCAGCTAGTGAGACCTCGAATCCAGAGAAGTCTGTAAAAGTTACCATCTCTGCTGCTTTTATGTTTCTTCTGTTTTGTACCTGTATGCTTGATCCAGCACTGAATGGGTTGAGAGCTAAATTTCCTTTCCAGGTTGTTGAATGAATTTAATTTTAAAATTCTCTTAATTCATTCTCGTGTTCATTTTATTTGTTCTTTATGCTTATATCCAACCACCTGTTAAAGACAAATGCTATGAGTTGATCATTTCCTGTTGTACAGTTTAATATTGCTCAGTGTTGTATGGCCTCCTTAACAGATTCATGTGCTAGTATGATAGGCTGCGCATCTTCTTAAATTCACATCTTTTTCCTATTCTGAGCTCACTTTCCTGTAATGCAGATTAACTGTTAAAAGGGCTTCATACATTTCAAATGTGTGAGAATCTGGAACATCTGCGTCATGATGTTTATGTCCTTGTAATTGAGAAAATATTTATTGCTGATTGTTGTCTCATTAGCAATTACATGATTGCAGTATTAATACTTCAACTTTACACCTTTTCTTAACAAAGAAGAGAATATGTTGTTATTTGATAAGAAAGTAAAAGTTGAATGAAAACGAGATAATCTCGTAAAGAGAAAAAAAAAAGCTCAAGACAAACTAAAAAAACTCAATTTAAAAAAAAAACACAACCCCTCTTTCGAGTCAACATGCCAAATGTATAGCTAAGTCATGAGAGTGAGATAACTTCATACAGAACAAACTAGATAATGAAAGGCAAAACTGAAAAAAAATTAATTGAAAAAAAAACTTAAGTCAATCTGGGTTAATTTGACTAATCTGTGACTTAAGATATGAGATCGGGTTAACCCCACATAAAGGAAAGCAGAAAAAAATCAAGAATTTCAAGGCCCAATAATCTAATGTCGAATGATGAAATTGAGAAAAAATAATTTCTAAAACATAACCTAAAAAAGATTAAAGTTAAATCGGGTTAATATTTAAAATCCGTAATGTAGATCATGAGATCAGGATCATCATATAGAAGGCAAACACGAAGTAAAATTCCTAATAATTCAAGCTTAAAAAACAAAATAAATAGCAATTAAAAAAACATGGACCAGATTTTGTATAAAAATAAAATAAAATAAAATAATGAAGGACTAAATTGAGAAATAAAATAAATCAAGAAAATAAAAAAAATAGCAATAAAATAAATGAGTACCAAATTGGATACAAAAATTGAATGAAATAAAATTCCAAGGGATGAAATTAAAAAAAATCAAGGAAATGATTAAAAATAAAAAAAAATAACAATTAAAAAAACATGATACATTTAATTTTTAAAAGAACTGACATGAAACTCGAGACTACAAGAGAGAAAAGAGGGGTGAAATGAAAAAAGTCTACTGGAGCCCAACTGCTACGCCGCCATGCACGTGTACCTGACCACTGAAAAGAGGATGTTGTAATTCACCCAACATCGTTATAAAAGGTGGCGTTTGTCTGCGAGAGAGATGTTACACGCACTTGTCCAAAAAGTAGTATTCTTAGTGGTAGTCTATCCCGTTGTTATCAAATCCAATACAGGGACTGATTTGGCTAAAAGATCATGTCTAGGTTATATTAATTGGCCTGGATTAATCTAAAAAATATATTAAAAAATTATTTGGGGTTTTAATATTTCACATACAAAATTTAAAAAACAATTTATATGAGTAAACTATATATATTATAAATAATGAAATTTCAAAATATATTTTTGCTTTAAAAATCACATGTAACGCCTATAGTGTCAACCTTCACTTTTGTTCTTGTCCCTCCTAGTTGATTTAATGTTTTTCACGTTGTTATACAATTGGGAGGATTTATATTTTATATGCAGTTGAAAACTTAAAGAATCATATATACAATAAAATCATGTTCAAAATACTTTTAAAAATTTCAATAACAAAAAAAATGGTTTTAATTGAATTCTCAAGAGTAATTTAATATTATTATTATTGTCATATCTGTGTCGTAATAATTTTAAAATAAATTGTTAAAAACTTATTAAAAATATAATAATATTATTTAAAAACCATGTTAAAATTTAAAAATAAGTAAGTTAGCATGTTTATTTTTTTTAGAGTGCCAATAAAACAAGAAAGAAAAAAATAGGAAAGGAAAGAAAAAAAATGAAAAGAAAAGAGCATGAAGGGTCAGGCCAGCCGTGCAAATTTTTTTTACGGAAGGATTATTTTTTTTATAAAAAAAACTGAACCCGTGATGTCTATGTGGCCTGGAAGATGTTGTTTACTTACCTTAGTCTTATGGAGGTCCAAGTAGTTGACAATTAAGCAGAAATTAAGCATTCGTTTTTTAATCAAATAATTTATTTTTCAACCAAATTACATGAAAATACTAGAAAAACAATATACACAATTTAATAAACCTACTCATGCCTTTAAAATTGTCAAAAATCAATTAAAAAAATAAATAATTAACCAGAGATACCAAATCTTTCCAAGTCTTGTTCTATTTAGTTCTTCTATCATAATTGCAGTATTAATTTCATCTTATTGTGCCATTGCAGGATGTAATTGAAAAGGAATTTTTTTTTATTTTTTTGAAAATAGCTAGCTGGTTCAATATTCATATATAAACAGTAAAGTATCATCGGAAATGTTCTTTTAGATGTTTTATATAATACCCAACATAGTCAACATGTAAATTAATGAAATAAATACCAAGTTCCTTTCTCTAACGAATTTAGCCACACAATGCATGCACATGAAAAAATCCCTTTTCAACTTTCTCTAAATTTAGAGTGCTTACAACTTGTGGCGTGTTATAGTTTAACTGAGGTTCCGTCATCTCTTCAATATCTTGACAAGCTGGAAGAACTTGATGTCCATTTTTGCTATAATCTTAGAAGTTTTCCAATGCTTGATTCAAAGGTTCTCAAAGTACTTATAAGTCAGTCCCTAGATGTGACCACGTGTCCAACGATTTCACAAAATATGAAATACTTGTACTTGGAGCAAACTTCAATCAAAGAAGTTCCACAATCAGTTACTCGTAAGTTGGAACGTCTTTTTCTAAATGGTTGCTCAAAGATGACCACCAAGTTTCCAGAGAATTTAAAGGATATAAAAGCATTATATCTAAGGGGAACTGCTATTAAAGAGGTGCTGTAACAGTGTCAAATGTGCACGAGGTGCAAATTTCGGCAGGCTGTCCAAAACAATGCTTGAGGGTGCTGGCAGCTATGCCAACAGTGAGATAAAACGGCAGCGCAGATTTGTTCAGCTGTAAGTTCATAAAAGGAAAATCAGCAATGCAGATTGTTGACGAACATGGCCTGGACGATGGACTGTCCAGGCCAAGCAGGAAAACTCGTCAGGGGTATAGGTGACGAGAACTGGGGCTGTCGTGGAATTTGGCAGCGAAGACATTGACAGCCTGCACGCAGATGCGGATTCGGCAGTGAAGGAATTGACAGCCTGCATGCGGATGCGAATTCGGCAGCGCGCAACAGCTTGTGCAAGGCGTTAGTTCAACTTGGCACGATCTGAAACTTGGACGACAAACTATTCAAGGCATGCGAGAAACTCAACAGATGATGCAGCAAGAATTAATAGTTGGGGCTGCCAGGTGGGCATGCAGAATGTGGGTTAGTGGCATTATGGATATCTAAGATCATGGGGGCTAAAAACATGGGGACTAACCAGGGGTTGCTCTCAACCCACTAAGATCATGGGAGATCATGGGGGAAAACTACCCACTACTTGGTAGATAATGGGGCCACCATGTTCATGGGTGAACATGGGTGAGATAGTGTCCCACTACTTCTTTAAAAGTAGGAATGGGAGTTGTGCCTTGTAAATGCTTGTTTATAAATACTTGTTGCAGCTCTTGATTGAGGAAAGCATGTGTGGGGCATATTCAGTATGTAGAGGCATGCAAGAACATGTAGAGTACGAGTTAGAGATAGCTTGGTGTAGCATGCAATCTTTGTGCATAGCACACATACGGATTTGTGTATAGTTTCCTTTGTGTATGAGATTAATAAAGGTTGGGAAAGAGTTCTTGTAAAGCTTGTTGTGCACTTTGATTATCTTATTCTACTTGTGTATTTCGCTTGCTTAGTTACTAGGCAAACACGAGTGGGATTGGCGAGGGAAGGCTGAGTCTAGTGAGGGACTAGGTTGCCGCACGGGTTTATTCGAGAGCGAAAAATTAGCCCGTGACAGGTGCCCTCATCAATCCAGTTTCTCACAAGACTCTACGTGTTGGATATGAGTGGTTGCTCAAAACTTGAGACCCTCCCAGAAATCACAGTGTCTATGAAATCTTTGCAGCATCTTAACTTGAGTGAAACAGGCATTAAAGAGATACCCTCATCATCATTTAAGCATATGATATCTTTGATAACTCTAAAATTAGATGGAACGCCTATTAAAGAGCTACCCTTGTCAATCAAAGATATGGTATGTTTGGAATATCTGACTTTGCATGGAACACCTATTAAAGCGTTAGCTGAGCTTCCTCCTTCGCTGAGGAATCTAACAACACATGACTGTGCATCACTAGAAACCGTGATATCAATCATCAATATCAGCAGTTTATGGTTTCGAAGGGATTTTACAAATTGCTTCAAATTGGATCAGAAACCACTGGTAGCAGCAATGCATTTGAAAATTCAGGTATCTCTCTCTCTTTCTTCTCTCTTTCGTGCTTGCTTCATCACATTTTCGAAATGTGACTTTTGTGTTACAGTCCGGAGAGGAGACCCCACATGGCACAATTCAAATGGTTCTACCGGGGAGTGAAATTTCAGAATGGTTCGGTGACAAAGGAATTGGATCTTCACTCACCATACAGTTGCTGAGAAATAAGGAGTCATAGTCTGGCCCTCTTCGTTTAAAAATCAGATCATTACGAATGTGCCATAATGACCAAACAATAGCAAAAAATAGCATGAACCATACTTTCCTCTGAAATTTCCCACGAACAAGAACTTCCCATTGCTGGAAAAAACATGATAGACTACAAGGACAGCACCAACATAAACCTCACTAGTCTATGAATTTTGCTCAAATTTTCCAGTGCCTCTGAGGAGGTGTTCTACAGACTCTTCACGTGTCAGACCCCTTATAGCTAGAGAATAGCTAACCAGCAAAAAACTCTAGCCTTGAAAGGATCTACCCCTTTCCATAAACCATAAAAAGAAAAACTTTTAGCAGATTGATGAAGAGGTAAAGAGAGTCCACACATCGATGACAAACCAGACTTGACAGTCACCAACAACCTCCCTCATAACAACTCTGAGCCTATTATCCAGTGCCTTTGAGATAATTCTGTACAAACTCCCAATAAGACTGATTCTGTCCAAACCAGAAACAGAGTTTGAAACATTCCACTCTTTAAGACCCTCCTTGATAGTTTAAATAGCTTTCGCCATTCTGTCCGAACCAGAAACAGAGTTTATAGCTGAAGACCATAAGTTTTGTATGACCACCTTGAAATCAGGTCGCAGCCACCAACAATTTAGAAATTTGAGTGGTTTAGGACTAAAAACATTTTCACCATGATGGGCCTGGGATCCGATGCATACTTGGGAAGACCAAACAAAGAAGCAGAGGGAAATGTTTGAAACCATGCCGTGGACATGAAGGCTCTGTCAATTCCACTGCCAGAATTCCCCCTTGACCAAGTAAACTTTTTCCCACACAGAGCTAACAATTCACATGTTGTTAAACAATCTCGAAAGGCTTTCATGTAGCAGAAGTATTTCTTACATCCTTAGCGATCAAAAGGATGCAAAATATCATTCAAATCTTCAATAACACACCAAGGCTTAGAGACACTACCCTTAAAATGCACCAAATAGTCCCATAATTCTTGTTTCTGGGAGCAGTTATCTGGGGCATACTGTTACCGTATATAATTTAGGCATTTGTACGATTTAGGAATCTATTAATATTAGCTGCACAGATTATCTTACATGCATAGATGCTGAATATTAGGAATCAATTAGACTCCATGTATAGGAAAACACTCACGTGTAAGAAGTAAAATATAGGGAACTGACTGAGAGCAGTTTTTCCAAAAACAAAAGCTCTCTTGGAATTCTTGTTTTTCTCATTATATTGACATGGTATCAGAACAGGTTCTGAATCCTTGCCTGTTTTGATCTTCTTTTTTTCTTCTCTCGAAGGTGTCTTTGTGACTTTCAGCGCTGTCTGTGCAAGATGTTTGCCTCTGTTCCGACCTCTCAGCAGTCTTTGTGCTATTCCTGGTTTGGTTTTCACTCTTTACAGTTTCTGTTGTTCTTGGCTTCGCTATAATTCTCGGTAGTTTTTTATTTTGATTCTTGGTTTAGTTTCATCTTTCGGCAATTTCTATTTTGGTTCCTGGTTTGGAATTACTTGGCACTTTCTGTTTGAGTTCCTGGAGCGCAATGTTCTAGTGGGCTATTTTTCTTTTGAGTTCATCATGTCATCCGATAGGTTAGACTCCTTCCATATCCGTTTTAATGGCAAAAAATATTCTAGTCGGGAGTTTCAATTTCAATTATTTGTCAAAAAAAAAGAATTGTGGGGTCATATTAATAGGAATAATCCCGCACCTAAAGATGCCGATGTTTTGTCTAAATGGGAAATCATGGATGCTCGGGTTATGTCGCAGATCCTTAGCTTAGTAGAGCCTCACCTTGTTCTCAATTTGAGGCCTTATAAAACTGTTGCTACCATGTTGAATTATCTAAATAAAGTTTACAATCAAGACAACACGGCTCGGCGTTTTCAATTGGAGTATGAGATGGCTAACTTCACATAGGGAAGTCTTTCCATTAAGGAATATTTTTCTGGTTTTCAAAATCTTTGGGCTAATTATTCGGATATTGTTTATGCTAATGTTCTTGCTGTAACTCTCTTTACTGTTCAAGTGGTGCATGAAACAAGCAAGAGAGATCAATTCTTGATAAAGCTCCATTTTGATTTTGAAACTGCATGTTCCAATATGATGAATCATTATCCTGTACCATCTCTTGATGCCTGTTTGAGTGAACTTCTTCGTGAGGAGTAGTGTATCATCACTCAGGCAACTATGGAACATCAAGCTAATGTTAGTTCATCTATTTTTGTGGCTTATGCAGTATAGGGGAAGAATAAGGGTAGAGACATGCATGTTGTCCAGTGCTTTAGTTGTAAAGCTTTTGGTCATATTGCTATGGATTTCCCTAAGAAGTTCTGTAACTACTGTAAGAAATAGGGTCATATTATCTCTAGTTGTCCCATTCAACCTGAAAGGAAGCAAGTTACTACATATCATTCCTCCATTGGTGCCTCTAGTTCTGCTACATTGCTTGTTGCCTTACTTGTTGTTCCTACTCCTCCTACAGCCTTAGCAAACCCGAATACACTCACTCTTGAAATGGTACAATAAATGATCATTTCTGCTCTTAAGCTCTCAAGTAATCATAAAGTTTTTTCTAAGTCATGGTATCTTGAATTCAATGCCCTTAACCACATGACCAATACTGTTGTTCCTCTTTCCAATGTCAAAAATTATGATGGAAATCTGAAAATTACCACTGTTGATGGTAATTTTCTACCTATCAGTGTTGTTGGTGATCTTTCTTCTTTCTTAACTAATGTTTTTGTGTTTCCTGACCTCTCTTCAAATCTTATATATGTTGTTCAATTGATTGATAATAATTGTAATGTCCATTTCTCCTGTTCTGGTTGTGTTGTACAGGATCAAATGTTAGGGAAGATGATTGCGAAGGGACCTAAAGTGGGACGACTCTTTCCTCTTTATGTTTCTTCTTCCACTATTATTCCTAGTTTTCCTTTACTTTCTTTTACATGTAATGTTATTGGTTTTGGACATAAGATGTGGCATAAACGTTTAGGCTACCCAAACTCGGATGTACTTCGCACTTTGTTTAATTCTAGATTATTGGGAAATAAAACATGTTCTTCTCTTGATCCTTATTTTGATTGTACATCATACAAACTTGGCAAAAGTAAAGTTCTAACTTTTCCTCATCATGCATATCGTACCTCCCAATATTTTGATATTATTCATAGTGATGTTTGGGGGATTACACATGTTGTTTCTCATGCACATTACAAGTACTTTGTTACTTTTGTCATAACCCAATTTTTGAACCTTTTATTTTAATTATTTTATTTACTGAAAAAAATGATGAAAAATAAGTAAAAATAAAATAAATGAAGAATGAATTAAAATTTGGGTTAAAGGCATGATTAGAAGTTTTGGGGTTTAATTAAACTTTGAAATTAATCTAATTAATCCAATCAAGGGTTTAATTGGAGAATTGATAAGTTTTTAGACTTAATTGAACTTGGAATTAATTTAATTAATCCAATTAAGAGTTTAATTGGAGAATTGATAAGTTTTGAGACTTAATTGGACTTGGATTTAATTTAATTAATTAAATCATGGACTTAATTGAACAATTATCAAAGTATAGGGCTGATTCTTGTCAAATTTGAAAGAAATTAAAACTCAAGGACCAATGTGTAAATGGCGCTGAGATGCAAGGGTTCAATTACAATTTACCCAAGGACTGGACTGCAAAACTTCAAAATGTCAAGGATGAAAACACAAAACACCAAAAAACGGTGCCGTTTCACAACACTGTTCATCTTCTTCAACGCCTCAGCTGCCCACCACCACCATTACTCTTGCAATAACAGTCGACTGATTACCTGGTAACGGTGGAATTCTGTGGCTATAAAGCCAGAGAAAACAAAGAACGCAGGAGGGGGGGTGAAGACAGAAAAAGACTGTGGGGCATAACCGAAAAGCCACTGGTGATCACAGAACCGGGGAAGAGGAGAAAATAAACAGACTTTCGTTCCTCTGTTTCTTCTCAAGGAAACAGAGGAGGTTAAAGAAAAAACAAAGCAACGAAGGGGAGGAAAAGGGCAGAACCGAGGGGCTGAGAGGGAGAGACAAAAACAGAGCCACGAACGGCAGAAAAGAGGGAGTCACAGAACCGGGTGGGACGCTAAACCCAGACACGAAAAAACCAGAAACCGGAGATTATACAGAGGAGAGAGCAAATTCTGCCCAGCCACTGCACCTTCATCATCGTCTTCTTCCAGACCAGTGCTAGCCGCGACTCCGGTTGCAACCCCTTCCCCCCGAACAGACAGACGCAAGGGCAACCAAGAATATACAGAGAGAGAGATACCGAGAAAGACAGGGGATAACACAGCAAAACAAGGAAACGGACGCAGAGAGGAGGACAGGGAAACAAGAAACCCACAGAAGAAAGCACCAGCATCACAATCGGCTTCTTCTTCTCCAGCGCCGGCTTCCAAAACCAGAGAAAGAAGCATAAAAAAACGAAGATAGGAACAGCCCTCCGTCACGTCTCCGTCTCCCTGCTTCCAAGTAAGTCTCTCCAGTTTGCAAGATAATTCACACTGTACACTAGTAAATTTAATTACATTGTTGCTGTAGCAGGCGTGCGTGACGCACGCCTGCGGGTAAAATTGCCCGGGTCACTGGCTTGGGCCAGTGACCGGGCCGGGCTTGCTGGGTCCAGCCCAGTCCATGTGGGCTGAGATGGGCCCAGCCCCCAAAAAAATAAAAAAAAATAAAAAAATAGAAAAATAGAAAAAGTAGAAAAAATAAAAAAAATAAAAAATGTGTATGCATGAATAAAAATAATGTAAATTTATTGGTTTATTCACCGACGCTAGAGTCGGGAATAAAATACTAGTTTAAATTTATATTATTTATATTTGTTATATTTTATTTTATTTAGCAAGAAAAATTAAAAATATGTGCATGTGTAAATTTTTTTTTTATTTTATTGGTTTATTCACTGGCGCCAGAGTCAGGAATATCGCAAGTAAACCATCAGAGCATAAACCAATAAATATTCAGCAATTTAAGACAAAACTAGCAATGCAGTTTGCCTCAGGCAGAACGTTTAAGGGATGATAATATCTTTCCTTTTACGTAACCAATCCCGAGCCATAGAATCTCTGTTTACCAGTTAGGGTTCCTAGTGACCGTAATACTAGGTGGCGACTCCTTAGACAAGACCTTTTCTCCTAAAAGAACAAGATTCCAGAAATCTGTTCTATTTCTTTAAAAATAAATCAAAGATTATTTTTAGGGCCGCCGCGATGTCGAGTGCGACAACTTTCATTGATGACTTTAGTTGCTTTTCTTGGGTTTACTTTCTCCGGGCTAGGGCTGAAGTTTTTTAAGTCTTTAAGCGATTTCTTGCACTTCTTGAGACTCAATTCTCTGCCAGCATCAAGATCTTGTGCTTTAATTATGACGGCAAATACATGTCTAATGAGTTTCAGGACCTTCTTCAAAGCAAATGGATAATCTCTTATCATTCTTGTCCTTCGACACCACAACAAAACGGGCTTAGAGGAAAAATCATCACCTTCTTGATGTGGTAAGAACACTTTTACTTGAATCATTTGTTCCTCCTTGTTTTTGGTGTGAAGCACTTTCTACTTCAGTTAATTTGATCAATCGCTTACCCTCTCCTGCATTAAATCATGCTTCTCCTTTCTTTAAGTTGTTTGGTCATTCTCTTTTATATTTTGATCTTTGCACATTTGGGTGTGTTTGTTTTGTGTATCTCCCTGCTCATAAACGATATAAACTTACTGCTTAATTTGTTAGGTGTGTTTTTATTGGTTATGTTATCCCCCAAAAGGATTATGTTTGTTATAACCCTCATGTTTGTTGTATATGAGTTTCTAGGAATATGATTTTCTTTTAAAATCAATATCTCTTTCTATCTCATGTTGAGTTGCCATTTGCTTCTTTACCTCTTCTGCCTAGTTTTTTTATTCCCCAACAATTATGGAAAGGTTCAAACCTGGTTTTGAGTATGAAATACATCGTTGACATGAGTCTGGTTCCACTTCCTCTATGCCCCCTTCCGATCTTGACCTGGTGCCTGATCTTGCTCCCACTTCCACCACTCTTCGTTGGTCTACTTGTTTTTCTCGACCTCCTGATTGGAATGGATTCGTCTCTCCTGTCCCACTTGTCGCTATTTTATCCACTATTTCCATTCCATTTTGCTACAAATAAGCCATGGAACATGAGTGTTGGCAAAATACAATGCAAACAGAACTTCAGCCACTTAAGGAGAATCACACTTGAGATATTGTTTCTTGTCCTCCTACAGTCAAACCTATTAGGAGTAAATGAGTTTTCTCTGTAAAACTTCATTCTGATGGTTCTTTGGATCGGTACAAAGCTCGTTTCATAGCTCTAGGTTACAGGCAGGAATATGGGGTTGACTGTAAGGAGACATTTGCTCCTATTGCCAAAATGACCATGGTTCGAACCATCTTAGCTATTGTCACTTCACAGTCGTGACAACTACATCAGATGGATATGAAGAATGCCTTTCTTCATGGTGATCTCCAGGAAGAGATTTACATGAAGCTTCCCTCTAGTATGACTACTTCTTCTCCTCATAATGTCTGTAAGCTAAGGTGTTCTTTATATGGGCTCAAGCAGGCGTCCCGGGCTTGATTTGAGAAGTTTCGCAGTACACTTCTTTCCTTCCATTTTACACAAAGTCAATATGATTCTTCTCTCTTCTTCCATATTTCTGCATCGGGTATAGTCATTCTCTTGGTTTATATGGATGATATTATCATTACTGGCACTGACTGTGGTTTGATTACTAAGCTTCAACAGCAATTACATTCAACTTTTCATATAAAAAATCTTGGCCAGCTCACGTACTTTTTAGAATTGGAAGTTCATCATCATCAGGCCAATGGTATTTACAGATAGCACAAGCTTTGTATTATTGGGAGAACGAACAAGAACATTCATTTTCTTGTTATCTAAGGAACAATTGCCATAGAATCATCAACAGGCCTGGCCATCATAAATGGGCTTATCAAAAAAAAAAAATGGATCATCACCATTTATTTTAGCTAGGTCCAAAAACATTGAAGAGCCCATAACCACCATTGTCATCAGGGTCTAAATCATCTTTGTCTTTGTGCCTTTTCCTTCCACCTGAACAGTTATCATCCACAGTATCCGCCAACCGGCAATCACTACTCACCTATCCGCATTAACCCCATCTTCACATTCTTTCTCTGATTTCTTTAAACATGCCTCTTTGAGATTTTTATCAGTATATTTAGGGGAATCAACATTCAAGGATGAGTAATCATCATACGAAGAGGGATTATTATATCTTCCCGCACAAGAATTGACAGCTTTCTTTTTTTCTACCCAGCAAGCATTAATTTCCAGACACGGTTCTTCAGTCATTTTAATACCACAAATTGATACATTTATATCCACCCTTACAGTTCTACCAATGCACTCCCTTGTACAAGTACTATAATTAGTACCTTTCCTGCATCAAACTTTAGCTTCTTATAGGAAGAGTTATCAAGAGTGATGAATTTACCAAAAAGGGAATTAATATACTAAAAGAAATCCGCATCCCATGCATGGAGAGGAACACCCTCCACCCCAAGCCAGACAAATCTTTCAGTAGCAGTAAGAATAGGTTCCCAATGTCTCACGACGTCAAACCATTGAGCAAGGCAATCACAGTTATCTTCAATCATACTATTCATCAAATTTGTAAAACAACGTTACCTCCCATCGGTCTTGGGAAACATCTAGAAACACATCCATCGTAAAATATTCATGAAGGTTTGGCATGATCTCAGGAGATCTGGCATATGCCACAGCACTACTGAGCAACCATTCTTTGTTCACTTCAGCAGCCTCATACTTCAGATTCGGTTCTGCTTTATGGGAGCTTGATGGATTAGGGAAATTGCCAGATATTTGTTGTGATTTCCTGAAGTTCCCAGTTCTAAAAACTTCAGCAGAATTCTCTGCTCTCTATATGAATCTGTAGGAGGATAGTACTTCTTAGATGTATCTAACTTTCTAACAGTAGAAAATCTCTTTTTGCTTCCCCGGAAATCATTTCCTTATCATTTCCCCTGGTGACATTCTGTCTAAACCGAGCAATTTAAGCTCTCAGTTTGAAGGTACCGATCCAAATTAGATTACTATCACGTATAAATTCTTCAATATTGACTCCATCTTAAAAGCGTGCAATCCAAAACGCCGATCGATTAAGTCTATTAGGGCCACAGACATCCAGAACCTCACCAAATTTACCAAATAGTTTAGTCAAGTCGGGTACCTTCCAGTGGGCAAGGGACCTTTTAGAGTAAATAGAAGTCTGAGTTTGAGGGCAGTGCTGTCTTGTGATTGACATGGGTGGGAAGTCGATGGCAAAAGCTATCAAGATGGATCATTTGTGATTGAAAAGTAAAAATATAGTACAATTTTATAAAAGGTATTATGATATTTTTAACATACTAAAATATTAATTGTAGTAAGATTTACTTAGATTAACTTAAGTTTAATAAATTTTAAATATCAATAATTTTTAATTTTTTTAAAAAATCTCCAATGAAAAATAACATACAAATTGTTTAAATGTACAACTTCAATCGACCACTTAGAAAGAAAACTCAAATTAAATAAAATTATGAACCCAATTAGAAAAAACAATTATGAAACAACATCTTTGGATGACATATCATGAAACAATATCTTTTAATACTAATTTGGACACAATCCGACCTCACCATGCAAGTTTGTGGGCATGCTAATTCATTATAAAATTAAATTTGTAGAATATACTGAAAAAATTTCAACCCAATCCATTAAAATTAAAAATTATACATTTTTTTTTCGAAAAATCTTTTAGCTTGTCCGGATTTGAATTACAAGTCCAGGATCAAGCTTCCCCAATTAATATACGCAAGCCACTCTATGCTTCATGAATCCATTTTCTAATTTGCAAACTGTACAGTTGATGACATTATCTTTAGGCTGAACGGTTGTAAGAATTGTGTGAGATCATCAGAATAATTGCTTGAGCGACAAGCCGACAGATATCAATTTAAGCAGTGGAATATTGTTCCCTGGGTGTGAATCGATCTACTTCTATTTGTCCTTGGTGGTCCATGTTTTTAATTGAAAACTTAAACACTATTGCCACAAATTTCTTCGGTGTGTTCCACGTTAAATAGAAAAAAACTTAGAGATCCGTTATCTTTATTGTTTTTTATTTTAAAAGTGTTTTTTTTAATTAAAATAAATTTTATTTTTTAAAATTATTATTATTTTATATTTTCTGATTATTTTGATGAGTTGATATTAAAAATAAATTTAAAAAAATAATAAAATATATTATTTTAATATATATCTAATTGAAAAACACTTTGAAAAATAATTACTATTATAATAAAATTATATTTTTTTATTAATATAAATGTCCAAACCAACTTATATATATATATATTTAATTTTAATCCTATAATAAATAGAGGGAAGGATCAAGGAAGTTCTCAGTCAGAGGATTCCTGGAAATTGTTTTGTTGAAGACTTTATCATTGAATTATTGAAGAAGTAATAATGCGTTAAACCTAGAGTGTTTTTTTTTTTTTTTTTTTTTTTGCAATGAGGTCGTGATTGTGTCTGCTTTTCTAGATGAAGAATAAGTTTCTTGTTATCATCATTTACATTCAAAATAAATAAATTAATAATCAAATTTATTTAAGAACAGTGAATGAAAATGAAGTTTTGTTTGTTTAGATATGTTGATGGAAAAATGAATGAATACAAATTTTTAGAGGGTTTTATCAGCGAAATTCTGTCCATTTTTTTTTCTTACTTTAATTTTCTCTTTTATAAAACAAAGAAAATCAAACTTTTGTGTATAATCAAGGAAATCAAATTCTGTCCACTTATCTACGAACTCAAATCTCTAATGGTATAAGAACACTTTATATTTTTGTTCTGGAAATCTTTCTCTTTACTAAGGCTAGAGAATAATCGTTATAATACATGGAGTGATTATGAACAAATAACTAGATACATTAAGAAAGTAAAAAAAGGAAATAAAACTAAAAGGTGTGACAAAGCTTTTCAATTGATATAATCATCATCATGATATTACACT
Organism: Populus x sibirica; assembly: GCA_019202695.1. NCBI lineage: Eukaryota > Viridiplantae > Streptophyta > Magnoliopsida > Malpighiales > Salicaceae > Populus > Populus x sibirica. The sequence continues at coordinate 289,469 of JAGMVL010001081.1, read as the reverse complement.
ATGATACTATATATAAAATTATAAATAAATCTAAAAGGTGTGGTTTTTTTTTTTACAATAGACGAGTATTTCACACATTCACAAAATATTGTGGACCTTTTATTCATTTTTAATAATTTATTTTGACCCTCAAAGTTTTATTTTAAATAATTAGGTTTTAATTAAAGGTCAATTGATTTTGATTTACGAGGTAAGGGTGGAATTGGAATAAAGGGGACCATAATAAATAAATAAAAAGTGTCATACATGGATGGCACTTGCCAGAGACTTTGTGACAAGTATACTTAGTCCTCAATATTTAAGAACAATGAAATATATACAATTTAGGTCTCTTTAAATTTAAAATTTTCACTATTGGTACAAAAGTTTATTTGTATTATTTTTCAGTCATTAGATAGAGAGAGGAGTTGTTGAATTCTAGTAATGAGAGAGAAAATTATTGTTCACGCCATTTCCAGCCACCAAAATGATTTTTCTTAATATCCACGGGTTCTATGTGATGAAAGATGATTGATGGTGATTGTTTAGAGTCTCAATATTGCTTGAAAAAACAAACTTAAACCGAGAAAGCCAAAACTAACCAAGTCTAATTTTAGTTTTTAGACCTTTTTTTGGGTATTTTAAATTGATAGATTGGTTTGTAAGTGTTCTGAGGATGTTAGAGAGTTGTTCTTGGGTTGAAATGACTTAGAAATTGGGTTTTTTAGGTAAAAGAAACATTACTCAATTTTTCAGTCACTATAGTGGTGGCAAAATCTAGGTTTGTAGATAGCATGGTGTCTGCATTGCCAGTTTTTTTTCTTAAAAATAAGAGCTGATGACAGGTTGTTCACTCCTTTAAAAAGTAGAAAAACAAAAAACCAAACTCAGACCTGTAGGTGCGGGCTTAAAGGCCCACCTACGCAGTTGGGCTTTTCATTACAGTTGCCTAAGCATGTTGAGCTATAGGCCCACGAGCCTAGACTATTTTTTCCCTATATATACAGGTTAAATATAAATTTGACAGAAAAAACTTATTAAATCCAATTAAGTCCAAAACTGGGATCATATGTATGACGATTTAAGCTATAATAATATTGCTATTATTTTTTTTCAATTTTGATTTTTTTAAGTGATATATTTTTTTAACATGTTTTTTTTTTAATATTTTTTAAAATTTATGTTTCAATTAATATCCCTATCCTATGTGATTTATTTATTTTTCTTATTTAACCTATTTTTGGATATAGATTTTTTTCAATGGTGTTGTGTGTATTTAATTTTTGAAAAGATTATTTTTATTCATCTATATTTTTTGAATCTTTTGTATAGATGAACTTTATTTTTGAAAATAAATTTTCTTATTTTCAGATAATAGTTTTAATATGTGCATCCTTGCATAATTGTGCATCCTTGCATAATTTTTTTTCTTTTTATTTTATTCAATCAATTTAATGAGTGTGTCTATTTCTATTATTATTTAATTAAATAAAAAAACTAATTTTAATAAAAAATTCAAAAAACACAACTGAGTAAATGTTATGTCTTGCAAGATTAAATATCTTAATCTAGTTTTATTTTTAATTATTGTTGATGAATTTGTTTTCTATTTATTAACACATATAGTTCTCGATTTATTTGATTACATGTATTCATGATCTTTTTGATTTGATCTTTGAATTTGTTTTATGTACAAAAACATGTCTGATATACAATATTCTTTGTAGAAGAAACAAATATCTGGTCCATGACAAAGCTTAAGTCAAATAGCTAGTACTAACTATTGCTTGAGATATTGATACTTTATTATAAGGATTAAAAGAATGAAAATATAGAGGACTCATAATTGTACTATTTGGTTATTGGCGGTTTTTTTATGGTTATTTTTTCTTATTAGCAAGTTTTTTTTAAAAACAATATTAGTGAAATAACACACTTTCAAAAAAAATTTATGAAATAACATAGTTTGTGTATGTCGTTATTGAGAAACACAACTTGCATAACTTTTCACTATCCTAAATATCGACATAAAAAAAAGAAAGTAAAATGGATTGCAAATTAGGAGAGATAAGAGAGGAGAAAGAGAAAAAAATATTAAAAACATAATAAAACTCTAATTATAATACAATCAGTACCATAAATAAATAAATAAAAAACATCATTTATGATGAAGGCTTAGTTTGTCCAATACAACTAAGATGACTACACTCACAAGTATTCAGGTGACTTGTCTCTTAAGAGCAGCAAACGGGACATATATGTGCACACAAGGTCATATATGGCTACATGATATGCAATCACAAAAGTGTTGGATATGTGGATTGAAGTGCTCCTTTGTTTTTTTTTTTTGGATTGGGACTCGTTGGATCTGTTTGTTGACTACTATGTCAATATGTCCTTGTGTCAACACGACCCGATATTAGGCATGTAACTTGAAAATATCCTACTAACTTAAATAAAAAAAAAAGATATAAAAAAACATCATACACCAAATATAAAATGATAACTTAATTAGTGAAGTGAAGAAGTCTACATCTAGCTAGATTTAGACATTGTATATATTGTCATTACTCTTACATAGTAATTTAATGAATGTTTCTTTTTCGAAGTAATTTAAATAGTACTAGTCAGTTTTCTCATATATATATATATCTTGTTTGATTTATTAAGGTGAAAAATATTTTCAGTTTAGCCTATATATAATCTCTTTATATTTAAATTAAAGCAACACTTCAAAATATAGTGATTAATGAAAAACCCTAACCTTTTTCTCTTTTATATATGTATTTCTTTTCTGTTAATTTGGATTGTTTTAATATGGTATCAGAGTTGATATCATGGAACAAGGTTTCATCTCAAACACAGCTTTCGCGAATCCAATTGGTATTTCGTTTTTCGTTCATTTTCTACAAATCTGGTATTTCATCTTCCCTTCGGTTTACGCAATTTGATATTTGCGTTCTGTTTCTTAATTTTTTTTGTTTTAGAGTAATCGTATAACTTTGAAAAAATATTTGTTCAATTTCTATAATTTGGTATTTCTTTTTTTGCTTTTGCATTCTAATTTTCTTTGTTTGTTAATTATGGCTACTAGAAAAGATGATTCACTTCTGTCTATGAGTGTGAGGTTAAATGCAAAGAAGTATTTGTATTGAAGTTATGTAATACCAAATTTTTTTCAGGGTAAAAAGATGTGGGGATATGTTAGTAGAACTTATATGATCATACCTAAGAATATTGAGGAGGGAGATGTTGTTTTGAGTCATATTCATTCTGGTTTTGCAAATCTAGTATTTCATCTTCCTTTCAGTTTTTGTAAAAGTTGATTCACTTTTGTCTATGAGTATGAGGTTGGATGATAAGAACTATTCGTATTGAAGTTATATAATGAAAAATTTTCTCACTGGTAAAAGGATCTGAGGATATGTTAATGGAACCTAAAAATACTAAAAAATAATTTTTAAAAAAATTAAAAATTATTTTTTTACACTTTTAAAATTAAAAAACAAACATTTCTTATAAAAAGTAATCTATTTTGATCTTACATGGTAGATTGATGGCACCCAAAATTTATCTATGAACACACTCTGATACAGCTCAGCTAGGAATTGTTTACTAAGGTGATGCGTCGGGCGCCACTGAAAATTGTACCAACACAATCGTTGAATTGGCCGGCAAGTACTTCATAACTCAATTGGTTTCCCTTCAAAAGATTTTTTTGAATTCAAGCTTCTATTTTATATTGTCAGGTTTTGTGTTTAAATTAAATTAGGGTTAAATTACAATTTTTGCAGCTCTGTTCCTAAATTTTCATTTTTTTGTTCAACCTTTTAACCATAATAATTGCATACCATATGTTTATTATTAACGAATGAGATAAAAATAATACAAAAAATAATTTAAATCCCAAATTTATTAGGAATAATTACACTCTAATGATTGGTTAAACTCATTTATTTTCTCAAATATTTATAAGTTTGTTCCTTCTTAGTTATTAAATGGAGATATTTTTATTAATTTTAATTTACAATAATTTTTTTTCTTCTCGTGTAACTATTTTAAAAAAATAGATCACATGAAGTAACTAGCTCTTGTGTATTAACATCTCTCTCTGTCATCCTCTTTGTTTGTTTCTTAGTGTGTGTGTGAATAGCTTATCTCTGCTAGCTCCCACCCCAACTTTCTGTCTTCATTAAAACTCTTTTATCTCCTGAAAACGAATGGAACAAGTACATCTCTTCACGAAGAAACTAAAACCAACCCATATAAGCCATCCTCTTTCAGTTCCAACCGATGTCGCTGAGGCTTTTCCAAATCCTGAAGGAGCCCATATGATGAATTTTGAAGCAGTCGATGCTACTGATAATGCATGGAGGTTTTGCTTGTCAACCCGTCTGACTGGAGCATACCCAAAACCCGTTCTTCTACGCTCTTCTTGGCATCGTTTTGTAGAGCAGAAAGGCCTTGCTCCCGTAGACAGGGTTGTCTCATGGAGAGAGATGAAGCTAATGACATGCTCAGGAGGTACACGGTTAGAGCTCAACTAAAAGTGATGATCTTGATGGGGCAAGATATTTGGGTCGATGTCGAGCATCTTCCCCTCTATGGTCTTTGAAGAGTTTGACATATAAGCTGTTTTCCACTCCACTGGTAGTTTGTTATAAAGCCTATTTTGTAGTAGTGTTTCATTACAAGATTTCACAGTTTTACCGACGGAAATATTCCATCGGTGTGTGATTACCAGTTCGTCGGTGAATTATTTACCGACGTCTTCACCGACGGAATACGTCTGTCGGCTTTCCTTTTGTCGATAATTCCACATTCCGTCGCTATATCGGTCAGAAACACAAAAAACCATTTGCCGATGGTTTTACAAACGGAATTTGCGCGCCAAAAAAAAATTTTCCCTCTTGAAATATATCGGCTACGTACCGTCGGTAAATTTATCGGTGAGTGTTTGAAATACCGACCAAATATATCCGTCTGTAAATTCATCGGTAATTGTGGCAGCTACTGTCAAATGCCGACGGATTCATTCCGTCGGTAAAGCTGTCGGCTAGTGTATGAAATACCGACCGAATATATCCGTCTGTAAATGCGTCGGTGAATGTGGCAGCTCTATCACAAATGCCGACATGATTCATTCCGTCGGTAAAACCCTTTGTAATAGTTTTTTTCTAAATTTGTTTTTAAAAAATTATTTAGAATACATAATATAAAATTATATAAATTAATGGTAATAAAAACCAATTATGCAAATAAAATTTATATTAAACATAAAAAAAAAAAACCAAAGTTAAATAATATTCATTACAAACTGAATGTGTTTCAAAAAAAATATTAAATGAAATTTTAAAGGTAAATAATGTTTATTACAAATTAATATAAAGGTGGAGTTGGAGGAGGAGGAGGTCCTGGTGGAGGAGGCTGGTGGTTATACAGCCAAAAAGGATTAGGCGCACATGTTCCACTCTGTGTTACCATGTTCATGACCATTTCGCGAAGCTGTTCATAAGCCGCTTTTTGTTGTTCAGACTCCGCTCTTTGTTGTGCTTGAGATGCTTTGAGTTGTGCGTACTCCGCTGATAGGTGGTTGTATTTTTTGGTGAGTTGAGCCGTGTGTTGCTGCAAGGCCACGAACTCCTTAGATTGGGAGCTCGATATTGATTGGGAGCTCCCAATGGTTGAAACACTACGGGCCGACCACAAGTTGTCGGCCGTAGTGTTGGAGAGCCCGTAAACTCGATTTTTATCGGGTCCACCTGACGATCCCACCTCCATCCACAAATCCGGATCGAATTCCGGATGGGTCAAAGTATCGTCCCCGTATCTCTCCCTCAACCGATTATTATAGGTCTCCTGAAAATAAAAGAAGTAATCATCATATTCAATTCAATAAACATAATAACTTACAAAATAAAATGGTTGAACAAACATACCATGAAATGTTGAGCACGGTTGTCAACGAACTGTTGCGCCCCCTTTTGGCGGTCTTGACTCCGCATGTGCGTCTCCACAAACAGCTCCATCGGGCTCGGCTCACGTCCAAAGAGACGTAGCCTATAATGAAAAAAGATTTATTAACAACAACTTAATTTAACGATATATTTCATTTAAATTAATCTTACCATCCGTTTCGCATGTGCAGCAAATGGAACGGAGCCGCCAGTGTGCGTTGTTACCAAGCCATGAATTGGCTGATTCCGGTTGCCAACACCGGACTGTGAGCGTCGTGTGAACCGCTCAGACGTCACGTGCTCAAGATAGTGCGGCCATATATCTTCTGGGATGTATATCGGTTTGAAATCCCTCCAAACCGCAACAGCATTCCAGCCTTGGAAACCCCTATCTCTCGCGGTTTTTTTGCCCTTTTTTGTGCTTCATACCAAAAATCACACAACCTACTTCACGCAACCAAAAATTACATTTCGAAACATAAATTTTTGTCTAAAAAAAATCTTGTATTGTTTTCGATGTTACCAAGTTGCCGCGTGATTTTCCCACACCCTCCTCGCAACAGTGTTATGCTCATTGTCCCAGCAGAATTTGTCCCGTGTATAAATAATTAATTTTAAATAAAAATAATAATTTATTTACAATTATATTAATAATTTATTAGAAATAAGCTGAAAATTATAAATTAACACCAACCTCAAATCTGTCAAACCATGCATTGATTTGAGGCATCCATTCAGGATGCTTGGATATTTGACTCCATTGAAACAATGGAATCTCCATCGATGATTTAAACGCCGATGATATTACTCGGGCGGCCTCAATGTTTGTGAACCTGAAAATAAATGAAATAAATTCAATAGTGATTACTTCATAAATTACGTTGTAATTATTTTTTTAAAAAAAAAACTAAAACCTTAACAAACTTTCATTGAAAGGTCGTCCTTCCACTGTGCCTCGTACTTGCGGGTAAATTGATTCCGCTGCGAAGGCACGCCACCTCTGCGCTGTGAACTAGCGCTGGAAGAGGCAGCATCGGTTGATCGGCGCGGTGGTGTAGGTGCCTCTTCTTGAGAGGCACCTAAGGAAATATCATCCTCGCTTCTAGACAAATTAGCTGCGACCATACGTGAGCGACCAGCTCTGGTTTTCATTCTACGCATCTACACAATTTTAAACAAATAATTATATAATTAAATTCAAATATTAAAAAAAAATTCGACAAAGACCTCCCCTATACTGGATACTACCCAAATCCACAAACTTGTACATATTAACAATAGCCACAACCAATTGACCCAATCTATACTAATTATTCCAACATATTCAATTACTAATCCTAAGGTAAATTCAACATTAAGAATTACAATTCAACAAATTATTCAATAATTATGCCAATACAACAATAAAATATATTCAATAAAAAAAAAACTCTAGACTAACAATTAAAATTAATGGAAAAAATTAAACATAAATCATGCAATAATAGAGTAAAATTAACAATTATTCCAAAATATTCAATTACTAATACTAAGGTAAATTCAACATTAACAATTACAATTCAAAAAATTATTCAATAATTATGCCAATACTACAAAACAATAAATTCAAAAAAAAACTCTAGACTAACAATCAAAATAAATGGAAAAAATTAAAACAAATCATGCAATAATAGAGTAAAATTAATAATTATTCCAAAATATTCAATTACTAATACTAAGGTAAATTCAACATTAACAATTACAATTCAAAAAATTATTCAATAATTATGCCAATACAACAAAACAATACATTCAAAAAAAACTCTAGACTAACAATCAAAATAAATGGAAAAAATTAAACACAAATCATGCAATAATAGAGTAAAATTAATAATTATTCCAACATATTCAATTACTAATTCTAAGGTAAATTCAACATTAACAATAAATATTCAACAAATTAACTAACAATAATTATGCCAATACAACAATAAAAAATATTCAATAAATTTTTTAAAAAAAAACTATAGACTTTAGGGATGAAATATGCTTACTTTAATAATGTGTTGAATTCAAGACTTTATCTACATTACAAAAAATACACCAAAACAAAAAACATAACAAAAAAAAAATAGCTAAAAAAAAAACCCTTAAAGTAAAATGAAATAGAAGAAACACATACCTTTTAAACTGATGAAGATTCACAAGAAAACTTGCTAGAGATTGTAGGTGAAAGCTTTGAAGAATGGAGAGGAAAAAAATCAAAATTTAAGGTGAAAAACAGAGGAGAAGAAAAAATGAACTGAAGGGGCGGTCACTGGAACTTATATGGCAGTTTTACCGACGGATATAAAATTAATTATTATTTTAATTTATTCCGTCGGTGAAGTGTCAAAAATCCATCGGTAATTTTTGAATTTCGCACCAAAATTTTTAATGACCCTCCATATTTTTCGTGGTCCGTCGGTAATTCTGTCGGCAAGATGACGCGGTCCGAGATGCATTTAATGCACCACCCTTTGGAATTCGCACAGTTCATCGGTAATTTTGTCGGTAACATTGACCCGCCGACAACTTACCGACGGACGTAAATCCGTCGGTATGCACGTCGGTGATTGTGGCATTTCAAGTAATTATTTTCGAACTCTTTGTGAAATGCCGACGGACTTGAATCTGTCGGCATTGTCGTCGGTGATTGTGGCATTTCAAGTAATTATTTTTGAACTGTCTGTGAAATGCCGACGTACCTATTCCGTCGGCATTGTCGACGGTGATTGTGGCATTTCAAGTAATTATTTTCAAACTCTCTGTGAAATGCCGACGGACCTATTCCGTCGGTATGGACGTCGGTGATTATGGCATTTCAAGTAATTATTTTCGAACTCTCTGTGAAATGCCAACGGACCTATTCCGTCGGTATGGACGTCGGTGATTGTGGCATTTCAAGTAATTATTTCAAGTAATAAATATTTCGTGTTACAAAATATATCATCCATAATCTAAATTACATGAAAAAAAGGGTTTTACACAAGGCTTCATTTTGATACTTAGTCATAATTTTCTTCTTCTTCGTCATCAATTGAATAGTCATCACCTTCATCGCAATCTTTAATATGGATATCATCTTCTTCATCGACATTTGCTTGTCTACTAGAGCTCAAAACAAACATTCAACTCCTCTGCGTCAACATCAACAAGACTATCATCGAAAACATGAAAATTTGAGTTTTCTTCCAATTCAATCGAAGGAGCAACTCGATATGGTTCAACCAACTCACTAACTTGAAAAACTTCATCTCGCACACTTGTGTCTTCGTTCTCATCCTGAACAACCTCGACACGACCCGGGTTTCGTTTTTAAAACGGACAACCAATCCACTCTTGATTGATCCTTTCTAAATGAAGGGGTGTATGTGTAATAAACTTGTTAACATTGCTTTGCGAAAACAAAGACATCGTTTATGTTGCGAAGTCTAGCTTTTGAGTTGATTTCGACCAGACCATAGTGCGGATCAACTATGATTCCTCTATCAGTCATGTCATACCAATAGCATTTGAATAAAAATACTCTATTCTGTTTGCTATGATATTGCAGTTCGACGACCTCTTCTAATCTACCATAGTAGTCAACTTCTAACTCACTACTAGTGGATCCCTTAACACAAACACCGCCGTTGTATGTTTTTCTTTCTTGCCCGTATTCTTCAGTATGGAAAACATATACATTGACAAAATACCCGTTGTAGCACTTACATTTTCTTTTAGGCCCTAGGCTTAGTGAAGACAATGACTTAGGCGCACTCTTTCCCATTTGATAAACCTTGTATGTAATGTACATCAATAAACAGTAAATGAATGAGAATCTCGTAATGACATGCATACGTATAGTAATTTTGTAAGTTAGAATGAGTTTGTGATAGTGCTTACATGTGTTCTGAACCACGTGGCAAATTGTTCATCTTGTAATTGAAAGATCTGGGATTCGATCAGCTATGAGTTATTGGAGAGCAAATATTTTCAATGTTGCTTGCAAGTGATAATGAGTGTATGATATTACAATATATAATTAACAGTATATTACTAACAAAGTTTAATTAGTATTACACATATATAAACTTACTGAATAAAAGGTCTCAGCTCATCATAGTTAAATAGAACATAGTTGTGTGCTTGTTTGAACTCAAGTTCCGATAAATATCTTCCTCTTACGACATTTTTAGGTATGGGTCATCCAGTATTGGAGAATATTGGCAAGTTCCCACTTTGGAAGGCACTTCACCGCCATCATCATCATGTCGTGGAACGCGATTGATTCTCGTTCTCAAATGAGGTTCGAAATAGTATGAGATAAATGTTGAGATCTCCTCAACAATATAGGCCTCATATATCGAAGCCTCAACATGCGCCTTGTTCTTAACCTTTTTCTTGAGATTAAACAAGTACCTGCATTGAATTAATCAAGTATTTTCAATTAAGAAAAACATAGAAAATACTTTTATATATGAATTACATTACAACTGTAATATCTAACCATTCGAATGGGTACATCCATCTATATTGGACCGGTCCTCCAGCTTTTGCCTCAAATGGTAGATGTATAGGGAGATGCTCCATTGAGTCAAAAAATGATGGAGGGAATATCATCTCAGGTTTGCATAGTGTCTCGACGATATTCGTTTGAAGCCTCTCAATGTGCTCAACATTCAACTTGCTGGAGCATATATCTCTGAAGAAATGACTGATCTCCGTGAGTGCATCCCATATTCCCTTTGGCAATAAATCACGAAAAGCTAATGGGATGAGTGTTTGCATAAATACGTGGCAGTCATGACTCTTCATTCCATACAATCTGCAGTCCTCTATATTAACCAACCTTGATATGTTCGATGCATGTCCATCCGGAAAACGCAGACTCTTAAGCCATTTGTAGACTAGCAGTTGTGCGTTTTTCTTAACACGAAACTTGCTCTTGGTTTTGCGACACGTGACTCATCATAAACCAACTCCATATTTTTACGGTTACGATATAAAGCTATATCCAATCTAGCCTTGATGTTGTCCTTTGTCTTCCCCTTCACATCCATGACGATGTTGAAAATGTTCTCAAACACGTTCTTTTCGATGTACATAACGTCAAGGTTATGGCGTAGCAGATTGGTCTTCCAATAAGGAAGCTCCCAAAAGATACTTCGCTTTACCTAATTATGGGTCAAACCAAAACCAGGAAACTTTTGCTTACCCGATTGAAGGCCAAACACAATGTCACCGTACTCGATACAACATCATGCAATTCTTCACCAGAAAGACGCGGGGATGCAACATCTTTTTCAACTCTGCCAACAAAGAAATCTTTTCTATTCTTTCTGTACCTGTGATTAAATGGCAAGAAGCGACGGTGACAATAAAAAAAAGAAGCTTTACCTCCGTTTGCTAGCGTGAATGCCTTGTTGTTTTTCATGCAGTATGGACATGCGAGTTTCCCATGCGTGCTCCAACCGAAAGCATTTCATAAGCTGGAAAATCATTGATAGTCCACATCAAAGCCGCCCTCATAAGGAAATTTTGTTTCCTCGATATATCATAAGTCGAGCTCCGGAGGACCACAACTCGCGCCAACTCATCAATCAACGGTCGAAGACAAACATCTATATTCCACCCCGGGCTGCTTGGACCGGGTATGACAAGACATAAAAACATGAACTCCGGCCTCATACACATTCCTGATGGCAAGTTATAAACTGTGAGTATGACCAGCCAACAAGAATAAGGAGCAAAGAAATGACCCAAATGGGTTGAATCCATCTGTACATAACCCAAGACGCACATTCCTTGATTCAGCTGAAAAGTGAGGATGAACACTGTTAAAGCGTTTCCATGCTTCGCTGTCAAAAGGATGCACCATCACTCCATCAACCGCATCATGTGCTTAGTGCCATGTCATGTGCTCAGCAGTCCTTGGTGACATGAATAACCTCTGCGCAGTCTAGGTGTGATCGGGAAGTATCTAAGTTTTTTATATGCCACCGAGTCTTTCCCCGCTAGTTCTAGGTTTGTAACGGGAATGCCCGCATGTCATGCACTCGGTCATCTCAAGCATTTTCAAGGTAGTATAACATGCGAAGTTAGGGCACATGTCAATTTTCTGGTATCATAAATCGAGGGGTTTCATCATGGACTTCGCAGCATAGAAGTTCTCTTTCAGCCTGTTCCCTTCAGGTAAAATGCTTCTCGCCCATTCAATAATTTTATCATACCCGGCCTCACTCAACCCGTGATCTGACTTGATGGTGAACACCTGTGCTACGACCGATAATTTACTATGGTTTGTGCAGCCATCCCATAATGGTTCGTCAGAATCTTTCAATAAATCAAAAAACCTAGCTGCATCTACATTAGGTTCTTCTTCTATGATTGGACATTGACTAACATTACCTTGATTCATTCTCATTGCATCCATAATTATATTTCTGTAAGGATTAGTGTTGTCATTTGCCGCTTCATGCACGTTGCTAGCATTAAAAGTTGACCCAACCACCGTTTCTCCCATTCTCCTCTTACTAACAAATACTTCTCCATGTGCATACCCACATTGATAATTCTCCATAAACCCTTTGTGTAGAAGATGCATCATTACGACATCTGGATGCAGATATTTTTTATTTTGACACTTCCTGCATGGACACCTAATACCGCCTCTAGTAAAATTTCTGGGAATAGATGTTGCGAAATTAATAAAACCCTGAACCCCGTTACAATAATAAATCCTCCGCAATCCTTGGGGTGAATCTTGATACATCCATGAACGATCATCCATGACTTATATCGAACCTCTATAAAATTATGATGACATCATGTATTAATTAACTAAGTTAGGTAAATAAACTTGCAAAAATATTACTTTACCTCGAGATTATCCAACAAACCAATCACAACTTCTCATAAATATTAAATATTCATTATCATTTATCAACGTCCATGCAAATTAATATATATAAATTTACGGAAATTACCACTCCGCAATACCATTGATAAAACTTTAAACGGACCCATTAAACAAGCTATTAATTATTTCAAAACAAAGACATGTAATTCAGTAATTCCATAAAGTTTTAACAATTTACAAACAAATACAATCTTACAAAATCTAAAACAAACCATAACAGGTATAGAATTATACATTCATATACTACAAGTTTGTTTGAGAAATAACAATAAAACATGTACATCTACTAACAAAATACATATACTAAAAAAACAATAAAATTGACATTTAAATGTTAAAATTTAAAAAGATAGAATTACTTACAAAAATTGATAAAATCCATCGGTAAATCAGAACACGAATGCTGTGACCACAAAACTTCAAGAAATATAACTTGTTGTCTTTGAGATGAGGGAGATTTTTGTTTGGGGGGAGGGGGGGTGGTTGTTTGCAGATGGGGAGAGTTGGGATTAGGAAGAAGAAGGAGAAATAGGGGAGGAGAGGGTCGGCAGAGAGGGCATATATTAACTTTTTCTAACGGTCTCACCGACGGATTTTCCGTCGGTGATTTCGTCGGCTATTCTGACGGAAAAATCGACACGTCACCGTACAGATCTGCCATTCCGAATCCCTTGGTGATTCCGTCGGCATTTCAACCGGTGAACCGGTCACGTCACTATACGGAAAGTGTCCGTCGATAGTTACCAACTGAATTACGGACGGAAAAGGTTCCGTCGGTAATTTCGACCTCAAATTACCGACAGAAATAGTCCGTCGGTAAATTCGTTGCTATTGAGCGAATTTCTGGTAGTGTTTTTTTTAGAAATATATTAAAATAGTTTAATTATTTTTAACTATAACAATTTAAAATGATTTGAAAATATATAAAAAAAATTAAAACCTTCTAGTAGATATCTAGAATACAAAGAATTACAGTGAAGCTAATAAAAATAGCTCAAAAGATGGCGTCTTCTATACACCAGCAGCTCGCCAACATCCCATGGTCCTCCATCCAAGACATCCCAAGACAGCGTTGTCCACTGCCACTGCCACAAGCTCTGCCTCCTCCTCCTTCAACCGGGTAGGTTCTCCTCCCTCTCATGAGCCACTTGTTTTTAATGATGCTAACAGATATGAGGCATGGCATAGTGCTATGCATGAGGAAATTCAGGCCTTACGCGCAAACAGAACTTGGACCTTAGTGCCGTTTCACCCCTCCATGAATGTTGTTGGTAGTTGGTGGGTATACAAGATTAAACGCAAATCTGATGGTAGCATCGAGAGGTATAAAGCGCGTCTGGTTGCTAGGGGTTTCACTCAGCAAGAAGGTATTGATTACTCTGATACCTTTAGTCCTATCATCAAACAGGCAACCGTCAGATTAGTCTTCTCCATTGCCGTTTCGTGTGGTTGGAAAATTCATCAGCTTGATATCCATAATGCCTTCCTTAACGGTGTTCTTGACGAGGAGGTCTACATGAAACAACCTCCAGGTTTTGTTGATTCTGCTCTCCCCCCTCATGTGTGTCACTTACATAAATCTCTATATGGTTTAAAATAGGCTCCGCGGGCTTGGTACACTCATCTGAATGATTTACTGTTATCTATTGGTTTCTGTGCATCTAAAGTGGATACCTCATTGTTTATCTTCTCTTGTTGGTGCTAGTATTTTTTATCTTCTGGTCTATGTTGATGATATTCTGCTTACGGATAGCAACTCTCTTCTGCTCTAACACCTCATTCAGCTACTGAGCTCAGAATTTAAGCTTCGCGACTTAGGTTATGTTCATTATTTTTTGGGTATTGAGGTTCGGTCTACTAGTATAGGTCTTATGCTCCACCAACATAAATATACACTTGATATCCTTACTCGGGCTGGTATGTTATCTTGCAAACATGTTGATACTCCTATCTCTACATCCAAAGCTACCATTATGCCCGATCCATTATTTTTCTGATGCTACACGCTTTTGTCAAATTGTGGGTGCTCTTCAATATCTCACTTTTACGCGCCCGGATATTTGCTTTGTCAACGAGTCCGTCGGGTTTATGCATGCTCCTCTGATTCTCATTGGGCTGCCGTGAAACGCATCCTGCGTTATCTTCGGGGTACGGCATCCCATGGCTTGCATATTACTCGCAGTTCCTCTTTTGCCTTACATGGTTTTATAGATGCAGATTGGGCAGGCAGTGTTGAGGATAGAAAATCTACGGGTGGTTACCTTGTGTTCTTTGGTTAGACGCCGATTTCGTGGAAATCCGGTAAGCAACGCATAGTTGCTCGCTCTTCTACTGAAGCTGAGTACAAAGCCTTAGTCGATGGCACTACTGAGGTTATCTAGCTTCAGTACTTATTAACAGATCTCCAGATTCCGTCTGCTTCTGCTCCTAGCATCTAGTGTGACAATCTTGGTGCCACCTATTTGTCTGTGAATCCTGTCTTTCATGCTCGCACAAAACATGTTGAGGTCGATTATCATTTTGTCCGAGATAGAGTTGCCAAGAAGGAAATTCAGATTCGTTTTATTTCCTCTCGGGATCAACTTGCTGATATCTTCACTAAGCCACTTCTTACTTCTTCCTTTACTACTTTTCGTTTCAAGCTTCGGGTTGATCCTCCACCCTCAACTTGAGGGGGCATATTATAGAATGTACTTATATAGGAAATACTGTATAGGAAATATTGTCTACATACTCTTGTGTGGTAACCTCCACCATTGCTATTGTATATTGCCCTACACACACACACACATAATAGAAAGAGTTGGCTAACCATTAGATTAAGCCTCCTAATTAATCTCAACTCTCTCTCTCTCTCTCTTAAAAACCCAAAAAAAATAATACGACCCACACTCCTCTCATGGCCTCTATTGAGATGAAAAAACAGAGGGGACAAGCCTTGTGGATGGCCTTGGGGAGGCTGCCCAATGGCCGCCCAGCCACCCTACCCATTCAGTGTGATTGGACAGTGGTAGGGTGGCTCTCTCCCCCTTATAAATACTCCTTTATCATGCGGTAGAGAGTATGGAGAGGTGAATGGGTTTGATTGTTAATGCTGACTAGAGCAACTAGTGAGGATGGAGAGGTGTCGAGGTTGAAGGAGATGAAGACGTGGTCGGTAAAAGGCGTTGTGGGGGAGATAGAGACTGGTTTGGGAGGAAGAGAGGGTAGTGGCGGCTAGGTTTAGGTTTTAAGATCATAGATCTAGGGTTTTTTCTTTAGGGTTTTTTGTATAACTCCCCCTCCTTTTTGTGTGTGTGTGGACACCAATTTATAGGTGGAAAATTGTCTTCCTTTTCAATTGCTTGGGTCCAACATTTGTATTTTGGTTTTTTAGAAAAATAGCAATATTAATATCGATTCAATGAGAAAAATCAATGATTTTGAAAATAATGTGTTAAAAGTCGAACGCGTTAAATTTTTTTTTTTAAAAAATTTAAATTCTTTCGAGCCGATGCTGAAATTGCTGAAAACAATACAAATATATCAAGAATATATTTTTATAGATTTTCATTATTTTTTGCTATTTTTGTTTTTTTCTCAAAAATACTTTAAAAATGGGGTTGAAAATTGAATAGCAACAGTTGCTATCCAATTTTTGATCCGTGTTTTTGATAAATTTTCAAAAAAAACCAAAAATGGCAACACATTTAGTAACACGACATGCATGTTTTTGTAAAATTGTATTTAGATATAATTTCTTTTTTATCATGTTTGATGATTTTGATATTAATGTATTAAAATCATATTAAAATATCTAAAAAAACATTAGCATTAATTTGATGTGTTCATTCCAAATACATTTTCAAAAAAGCATTACAATACACAACTTAAATATTCTTCGCTCACCAAAAAGTAAAATAATACATCTTTGTTTTTCCCTTCTTCATTCACGCGCACATATACACATACATATATTTTGATGCTCAAAGACAAGTTGCGTTGTTTTGCACTTGTTTTTGCATTTGCAGTATAAAAAACACAACGAAATGTTTGGTAATTGTAAAAACTACATTTTATATTGCGGGCCCATTAAAAAATTGAGTTTGAAATGTAGTTTTCGTGAAGCAATTTTTACATGTTTTTTTAATTACGTTTCGTAAAACACTGTTTGTTTTTGTATTTTAAAAGTGTTTTTGAAAAAACTTAATAATTTTTTATTTTTTTCTTTGCTTCAAATTAATTTTTTTTGGTGTTTTAGATCATTATGATGCGTTGATATAAAAAATAATTTTTTAAAAATAAAAATATATTATTTTAATGGACTTCCAAGTAAAAAACAATTTGAAAAGCAACCATAACAACACAATTACCAAACATTTTATGCTTGTTTTGTTTTTGCATATAAAACTTAATTATAATTTTTACTAAACACGTATCTAAATCCAACTAATCACGTTTAATTATATTTTTCTTAAACTTATTTTTTTAAATTATAATCATAAAAATTATCTCAAAAACAATCCCACTGAATTTGAGGAATCTGTTGCAGTTGTGTAGCTTAATATATTCAACCAAAATCCAAAATATTTGACGGTGGGTTTGAATGATTGCTGTGGCGGTGGCGGCGGCGGCGGCAATTTGTTGACATTGATTGAGCAGTACTGAAATATATTGTTCGGAGGAGTCGCAAGTTAATTTGTCTTGGTGGGGTTGAAGAGGATGTGGTGACAGCAGGAGTTGACCACTTATCCCCCTCATCATGGTGGTCCTAATGTCACGGGAGATGTTGACACAACCTGACAGTTTGGTAGTTTTCGTAGCGTGTATATATATATATATTGATACGAAAAATAAAAGTTAATTTTTTTTATATAAAATTAAATTTTTAAATGTTTTTAGAAAGTTTTGACAAAAAAATATTATTTTATTATATTTTTAGACAAAAAAAATAACTACTATCATTATAATAAATACTACGAAAACATTTAAAAATAATATTTACTATCATTATGATAGAAGTAGTAATTTTAAATGATATATCACGGTTTTATATATATAAATATTTATTTTTTAAAATTTTATATTAATTAAAATAAATATTTTTAAGAAATTAAACAATTAAATTATAGAGAAAAAAAGTATATATTTTCAGTTAAAATTTCATTTTCTTATCCATATATTTCATTTATATATTTTATAAAAACATGTATATTTTTTTATGCGAATAACATAGTTTTTTTTGAATGAAAACCTAATACAATTAAAATAAATATTTGCAAGAATTCAAATGATTTAAATCAGTAAGAAAAAAATTCTTTAACCAAATGTCTCCTTTTTATTCATGTTTTTATTCTAGCAAAAATTCATCTTTTTTTTATGAAAACAAAATATTTTTTTAAAATAAAAAATTAGCATCACATGAAAATCAAATTTCAATTAAAAAAAATACTATCATGAATTGTTTTTATCAAAAAGTATAAAAGAATAAAAAAATAATTACTTTCATAAAAATATATAAAATCTAACATAGTTTGTATTGTAAAACTTGAATAGTTTTTTGTATTGTAGCTACTATTATAAAACTTGAACCAAATTATTGATCGACTTAGAATTGGTTAGGATTGACTTGGAGTCTAGACTGGTTTGATAAAAAAAATTTAGTCACTCAAAAACTTGAGTTGATTCATGATTGCATATATTTAAGTAAAATTGATAAAAAATTTATTAATTTTTTGTTGAATTCTTTTTATCTAAACAATGTCTCTTTAAAAAAAATTTATATCGTTTAACGTGGGTTAATCTTGATAACAAATAATTTGGGTCTTGCCCGAATCAAACTCTAAAACTTTGATTGTAGCATTTATAGTAGGATATAAAGTTGAAATTAATTTGATTCATTGAATTGATATTGAGCATAATTAATTAATTTTGTTCTTCACTAAAAATAACAACCACAATATATTAAGCTCATTAATTAAAGCTTTAAAAGCACACCTAATTTCTCCACCCTTTTGTCCAAAAAAAATATCATCTTACATGTATGTTCATACCATACAATACTTTTGTAGAGGCAAATTATATATAGTTACTATTACTAGTCCACATATGAATAAAAGTTCCCAAAAATACAAAGATTTTATGATTCAATCTCCATGAATGAACAAGCTTGTCTTTACCTATCAATCAAACCTAAAATGTCAATGTATCAATAACAGTTCACGTGCGATAGTACTTCAAGACTTCATAATTAAATGCTTCAATGTGAGTTAGCTACTCATATGAGGGAGTCACTATATGCTTCATTAATTTATTTTAATTCATTCAAGGCCTCACAAACTCTTAAATTACAATTATATTGTAGAGAGAATTGTGATTTAATGATTCTGAAATGTTAATAATTGTTTGTTAATAGATAAGTTAAATTAACCTAACTAATTAAATCAAAATTAAGTAGAAATTTAAAAACAAATAAGAAAAATAATCCGAGAATTACAAGAAAAATAATAAGAATTATGAAACAATAACTTTCAAATCTAATTTGGACATAAAAAAGACCTTAATTCATTACAGTGAGCTAATTTTTTATAGAATTGAATTTGTAAAACGTGCTAATTTAGACATGTCGGTCGATATGCTGTATGAACATATATGCTAGACTTTTTACATTTCAAATTTATTAATTATACAGTCGACAACATTATCTGTCTTTGCTCGAGCAACACGCAGAGAGAAATTAATTTTAGCAGTGGAATATATTGTGATTCTATCTACTTCTAGTGGTCCTTGGTGGTCCATGTTCTTGCTTAATTGAAAACTCAATATTATGGCCACAAATTTCTTCTATGGGTTCCCCATTAAACAGACATAGTCATGGACTGAGTATGGGTTCATGGAAATTGCCTGGAGCAAAAACCAAAGCATCCAAGCTTTTCCACAGCTATTACGGATATTGACATGGATAGCTTTTAACTAGTCATTTTTTTTTAACAGAATTAATTTATGATAAATAATTAGTGAATTTTTATTAGTTATTTAAAACGAATCTCTAAAAATAATTACAGGGAGAACCTAATATTCTTATCATTTTTTTTGTAGGGTAATTAATTTTATATTAACTCTTATCTATATATTTATCTCTTTCTTTAAAAAAAATCAAAGAGAGTAGCTAACACGGTGTTGTTAGTTATTCTCTAAAGCATATTTTTTTTAGTTTTTTCCATGAAGAATAAGTTTCTTTCTAATAAATTTTAAAGAAATCATTTACATTCAAAATAAATAAGTTAATGATCTATATATCAAATAAAAAATGTTAAGGGATATAAAAGAAACTAAAATAAGGAAAATGATGTTTTTATACTGACGGAAAAGTAATAAGTACAATTTTTTTATAGGATCTTACGAGTGAAATTCTGTCCATCTTTTTTTATTTACTTCAGTTTTCTCTGAATTTAGGCAGACAAATTTTGTGTATATAAAAACAAGAAAGTTAAAGATTTATGTTCGTTTCTTTATATTCTATTTCTAATTTTATCTTTCAAACAAAGAAAAGAGGCTTATTATTATTTATTTTATTTACACAACTCTTCTTTCTATTTCATTTATCTCAAAACATACTATAAATCTTCGAGATCACATTTAAATTAAATGATTTAAGATTGAAACTTTGAAAAATAAATATAAAACAAATCCACTTATCAAGAAGTTAAATCTCTACAGAGGATAGCTATTTTCTTATATTTTTAATATTAATGTGAATCTAATTAAATTAATAACAATGACTTATATATTCATAATCATACTGTTTGGTTGGTTCTTGGAGGTTTGTGATAAAGGCTTAGGTTCATTACCACAATCTTTATATTTACTAACGGAATTTTCCGTCGGTATTTGCACTATCATTCCGTTGGTAATTAATTTACCAATGAAATTACCGACGGAAATGCTCCGTCGGTGAATCCTTCGTCGATAATTTTTTGTCCATCGGTAAGTCCATTGGTAATAAAAAAATTATTTTACCGATAAATTTACCGATGGAAAAGGCGTGCAAAAAAACATTATCCGCTTCATTCCATCGGTAATTATTTAAAAATATTTTTAAAAAATCTATTTTACAAAACTATAAAATAATTAAATTAATATAAATTAACACTCTATAATACTCAAAACACTTGAAAAAAAGAAAAACAAAATCAACTCAAACAAATTTGCAACAAATAAATAACAAGAAAAAATAAATTCAACTAAAAAAATTCATATGAAAAAAATAAAGTTGCAATTGCTAAAAATTTA
Organism: Populus x sibirica; assembly: GCA_019202695.1. Taxonomy (NCBI): domain Eukaryota; kingdom Viridiplantae; phylum Streptophyta; class Magnoliopsida; order Malpighiales; family Salicaceae; genus Populus; species Populus x sibirica. The sequence goes on along the minus strand of JAGMVL010001081.1, from coordinate 268,340 downwards.
AAAATTCTATAAATAAATCAACTAAAAATTGATCTCATATGGAAAAAAAAATCCTACAACAACATTCATACAATTATTAAGAACAAAAAAAATTAAAAACAAAATAAAAAAGCAAATATAGTGAAAAAAAACACGAAAAAAGAAGAAAAAAAATCTTACCTTAATGTAGTTGCAAGTAAAGCTAAGAAGCGAAAAAAAATCATAAAGTATATTAATTAAAAAAAGACTAAGAAGAAAAAAAAAGGAGAAAAATACATGCTTGAGCATGGAGGAGAAGAGAAGGAGTTAAGGATAAAAGAGAAGAGAAAGAAATGGATATTGATGTTTTTTACATATGGGAAAGAAGAAGAAGAAGAAGAAGAAGAAAGGAGCCTTGTTTGTTGTGAAATTGGGGATTCCAGACTTTTTATTGGGGTGTTTTACCGATGGTTTTATCGACGGATAATTAAATATTAATATTTTTAAATATTACATTGGTGATGCCGTCGGTAATATTTAATTTAATAAAAATTTTTCAGAAACTGCCAAATATCATCAACGACTTTTCAATTCGTCGGTGATTTCGTCTGTAATATTTAATTTAAAATTTCAATTTAATTAAAATTTTTTAGAAACCCGCCAAATAACACCGATGACTTTTTAATCCGTCGGTGATTTTGTCTTTAAAAAACAATAACTAACAGTGCAATTGGGGAGTGAACAGTTCCAGAGCTCTCTGGAAAATATCGACAGAATTTTCCGTTGGTGATTCCGTCTGTAATTAACATGATAAACAATGTTAACAATTTACCAACAAAATTACTGACGGAATTTACCAACGGAATTTATTGCGTTGGTAAAAAATGACACGTCATTGTTTTTTGTTTTTGCTTTGTTTAAATTGTTTTCCCCACTGTAATTCCCTCGGTATATATCGAGGGTATATGTCCGTCGGTAAAATCAATCGGAAAGTTACCGACGAAAATATTCCCTTAGTATTTTTGTTTGTATTTATCGATTTTCTGATAGTGGTTGTACAATCAAATCAAGAAATTAATGGTAGTATTTAGTAGTCTATTACTGTAGAGAATCGAGAATACATAAAGTAGTGAAGTCGAAAAAACTATAGCTAGCTAGATTTAGAAATTAAATTGTCACTACCCTTACATAGTAAATCAATGGATACTTCTTTTTCATAGTAATTGAAATAGAACCATTAGTGGATCTTCTAACCTTGACAACTGTTTTTATCATTGTTTGATCTTCACATTAATCTTACATCTCAAAGTCCTCTTATTATTATTATTGTTATTGTTATTGTTATTGTTATTGTTATTTTATTATTATTATTATTTGTAATTTATATAGTTCACCTCCTTGTGGTTCGATCCCGGTCTTGCCAGGTTATTTATTACTTCGACACTCCTGCACTTGGGAGAAAACGTCAATCTTTTGATCATGTCGGTGATCACAACATCGTAGTTACGATTTATTATGGATTTTATCATTTTTTGTAAGTAAATCTAACTTTTTTAATTTTAACATTTAAATGTCAATTTTATTGTTTTTTATTGTTTTTGTAGTATATGTATTTTGTTAGTGTATATACATGTTTTAAACTCATTATTACAAACAAACTTGTAATATAAATGTATAATTAATTTTGTACTTGTTATGGTTTGTTTTGGATTTTAAAAAATTGTATTTATTTGTAAATTATTGAAACTTTGTTGAATTACTGAATTGCATATGTTGTGATAAAATAATTAATAGTTTGTTTAACGGGTTCATTTTAATTTTTATCAATGTTGTCGCACGTGTGCGGCGTTGCGATGATTGTCCACCACCCTCAGGTGTCGAGTGTCTATCTAGCAGATATAGGAGACAAGGAATTCTTGTTTTTTTCATGGAAAAAGGGAATGGGAGTTGCCACCTAGTATTTTGGTCACTAGGAACCCTAACTGGTCTCATATATCGGGTACGGAGACTGGTTACGTAAAGGAAAGGTATTAGCACCCCAAATACGCCTTACCTAAGGTAAGCTGCATTGTTTTATTGTCTGATAAAAATCTAAGGTCTTGTTATGTTTTCTTATTATTGGTCTGTTTATGGTTTAAGAAAAGTTCTCCTCGGCAAGGAGGTCCTTATCTTATCGGGTTAAAACCTAACCGTTCTAACATCAATAAAAAAACTACCTTTTTAATATCAAGAGGACGTTTTACGTATAAATTTGTAATCCCGGATATTAAAAGAAAACAAAATACTTTTTTGTGTGTTTTTAAAATATTGGCCTAGTTCTCGTGACTTTAATAAACTGGTTATTAAAGCCAACATGCATGCTAATACATATTTTTTTGAATTTTTTATTGTATGAAAATATGATGTGATTTTTTTCTTTGAGAGACTTGGCCATATGTATAAAAACAAAAACATTTTTTTAAGGTTTTGACAAAAACTAGGTATTTTAATACCGGATTTGTATCTTTACTGTATAAAAATACAAACCAATATTAAGCAAAATTCCATAACAAAATACGTGGGGAAATCACAAATTTTTTCAAACAATATTTTTAAATTTTTTTTTGGGATTGGCTCCGACTCGGCCCAAAACATCTTGGCTGAATCCCACTGCTGCATGAACAATGGACATGAATTATAATTCACGCCCACTGTTCATGCATGAATAGAAGGTGTGAATTAATTCACGCGTACTATTCACACAGTGAACAACGAGAAAGAAGAAGAAGAAGAAGGGGGAGGAAGGCTAACTTGTGATGGCGGTGGTATGGCAGGCGTGAAGGGCGGCGTGGTGCAAGCGATGGGCGAGGCGGGGAAGAAAGAAGGAGAAGAAAATTTGTAGGGGGACAAAGAGTGGGGGCAGTGGTGGCTCCTGGTGGCCGAACGACTTACTTCAGTGGAGAGGGTGGTGGTGGCTGGAACGGTGGTGATGGATGGTGGTGGCTGAAGGCCACGGTGGAGAGAGAGGAGCAGCTGCTGGGAACCCGAGAAAGATGATTTTTTTCCTAACTTTGGATATCAATCTCTCCTCTCTCAGGTTATGAAATCCACCTCTATTTATAGGCGGTGGAAGAGGACAATCTTGTCTATATTGGGGGAAAAATCCAGCCCTTGATTCAGTTGGGAAAGATCCCAACCGTTGGCTCAAAGTAGTCATGGTGCACTATCAAATCTGCACCTACAGGCTGCCTGAGTTGGCCTTTTTAGGCCGGCGCTGGGGCCGCTGTGTTGTCATTCGGTCTGAATGGACGATACCCAGAGGTAGAGAGATGTTAGGTGATCACTTGCGTGTAACTTTTGTCAACTTTGATGGAAGGTACAGGCATTAAATGCACCTACAAAGTAGGTAACCTAAACAACCTTTTCAGAGAAATTTGAAGAAGAAAACGGTGCCGTTTTGGTGAAGTTCATTTCGGTCCCTTGATTTCTAATTTGTCTCCTGTACACCCCTGATTAGTTTCAAATGTTTAATGTTATGCAATTGAGTTCTAGGATAAACATCAATTGTAACCTTGAAGTTACGCGCCTTTTGCATTTTGGTCTTTGATTTCAGATTTACGCAATTTAACCCCTAATTGACCATTAAACTTTCAATTTCTTTAATTTTACCCCCGGTTTGTGTCATTTGGTCCCTTATAGTCTTCCGTCTTTTGCAAAATGGTCATTGACTGCAAATTTCTTCAATTTAACCCCTAATTGACCCTGAAACTTCAATTTTCTTGCAATTTTGCCCATCATTTCAATCAATTAACTTGGTAAAAATTAAATTTGGTCCTCAATTAAGCCCAAATTAGGCCCTCAAACTTAATTTTTCACCAATTAAGCTGCTAATAAAATTAACTTGACCTATTTAAATTATAATAAAGTCGTTGCACTTAATTAAATCCTTCAATTGGACCCAAATTAATTCTTAAACATAATCAAAATTCAATTTGGCCTATGATTAAATCAAATTGGCCTATTAAAAAATTAATTATGTCCTGAACTTAATTCTTATGCAAATTCATCCAATAATAATTTAATTTGACTTTGAATTTGCATTGTTTCTCCATTTTTGGGGGGACAATTAGGTCTTTAATTTCGTCCAAAAACTGTAGCTTGGTTTTTCCATATTTTTATAGTCCTCCTTAATCTGCTTTCTCTACATTGCCAGCTTTTATTTTATTTTTTGAGAAAAAGTAAGTTTTTGGGAATAACCTAGAATTAGGTTATGATAGTTGCCCTCCTCTTTACAATGCTTACGATAGGAAGTCTTGTAAGAGACTTTAGATAGTAAGTGTTGTAAAGAAGAAAAAAGAAGAATGAGATGACGATGGGCTCACCATATTAAGAAATGATGAATCTTTTGAGGGCTGGAAAGCGCACTCAGAGTAAAAATTGGAAGACTTGTCTTTTGAAATTTGAAAGATTTTAAAATGGTGAAATTATCATGGGTGACCTGCCCAAGGAAAAAATGAAAAATAGTTTTTGAGGTGGTCTCATCGTAATGAGTGACCTACCCAAGTAGAAAAAAGAAAGAGTGGTCTCATTGTAACGGGTGACCTACCCAGGTGAAAGAATGGTCTCATTGTAATGGGTGACCTACCCAAGGGGAAAAAATGAAAAGTGGTCTCATTGTAATGGGTGATCTGCCCAAGTAAAAAAACATGGAGAATTGGTCTCATTATAATGGGTGATCTACCTAGAAAAAGGATGGTGAGGGCTCAAAGACACACTCGAAAGGAAGTAAGGTTAGAAAACACACTACCTAAAAGGAAGTGAGGGCTCAAAGTCGCACTCGGAAGGAGGTAGGGTTAGAAAACGCACTATCCAAGAGGTGAGGGCTCAAAGTCGCACTCAAAAGGAGGTAGGGTTAGAAAACGCACTACCCAAAAGGTGAGGGCTCAAAGGCGCACTTAAAAGGAGGTAAGGTTAGAAAACACACTACCCAAGAGGTGAGGGCTCAAAGACGCACTCGAAAGGAGGTAGGGTTAGAAAACGCACTACCCAAGAAATGGTGGCTCAAAGGCACACTCGAAAGGAGGTGAGGGCTCAAAGGCGCTCTCCAAAAGAGATGAGGGCCCAAAAGCGTGCTCAAAAGAAAGTGAGGGCTCAATGACGTGCTCAAATGGAAGTGAGGACTCGAAAGCGAACTAAAAAAGAAGTGAGGGCTCAAAGGCACACTTGAAAAGAGGTAAGGTAGAAAACGCACTACCTAAAAGTTGATGGTGAAACACCAACCTGTCAATGTTGAAAACAATGCATTATGATTAATATGCATGCATACTTACCTGAGAAATATAGGTCCTCCTTTTCTTCATAGAGTCTTTCTTTTCTCAAAAGTTTGAGTCTTGATCGCAAACTTCGATGGCCTTTTCGCTCTTGCTTACTCGAGTCATATTTTGTGATCTTGACCTCTGGGAAGGGTTTGATATCATCGTACTTTTTTATCCTCCAACCTTTATCTCAAGGGTCATCAGCTCTGCCCAACATTTTGTTTTCTTAGAAAGAGAATCATGGAGCCAATCTTATTATGCGTTTTTGGATTGCCCCCCAGCTTGATCATGCCCCATAAGTGTTTAAATTGGGTTTTATTTGGGGATGAGACTATGTGATAAAAGGTTTGACAAGGAGTTGTTTTCATGCATAAATTTTGGACTTTCAAAGCTATTCCAGACACAAAAATCATTTCGACATCGATTCAAAGCAAACTCGTTATGAAGAAATTCAAGAGATTCCTATAGACATGTTTTTAGAAGTGATAAAAACTTTTGTTTTGCTTTTGGTGAAAATATGAAGTGATCTTTTGTTGGTCAAGAGGTTCAAACTTTAATCTAAGGGTTACAGAGAACCGATTTCTAAAGCATTCATTTTATTTGCGTGAATAATGATTTGGTTTGCATGGGAAAGCATTGCCTACCGATCCAGATTGCTTGTCTTTGATCAGAAAGGGCTTGATTAGGCATGTAATGTAGGCTTGTGCTCTTGGTTATGAAGAATAGGATATTTGCAGCTCAAAAGGTGTTTAAGGGATTTCAAAACTAAAGATCATAAGTGCTTGTTTCTTGACCTTTTGTCTTTGAAATTTCTTTCCAAAATGGTTTGTCGTGCCCCCCAGTATTGGGTTTGGGCTCTTTATTTGTTTTCTTCTTTCTTCACTTGGTTGAGCATCATCATATTAGTTTTTTTTTCTTTCTTCATTTTCGGGCAGACTAGGGGACAATTAGGTCTTTAATTTTGTCCAAAAACTGCAGCTTGATTTTTCCATATTTTTGTAGTCCTTCTTAATCTGCTTTCTCCATATTGCCACCTTTTATTTTATTTTTTTGAAAAAAAGTAAGTTTTTGGGAATAACCCAGAATTGGGTTATAACAAATGCTATTGCAGAGTTGTAATTTCTGTAAATTTATATATATAAATTTGTATGAAGGTTGATAATTGATTATGAGTATTTATGAGAAGTTTTAATTAGTTTGTTGGATAATCTTGAGATAAACCAATATTTTTGCAAATTTATTTACCTAACATAGTTAATTATTACATGTTGTCATCATAATTTTATAAAGGTTCGATAGAAGTCATGGATGATCGTTCATGGATGTATTGAGATTTACCCCAATGATTGCGGAGGATAGATTATTGTAATGGGGTTCGGGGTTTTATTAATTTCACAACATCTATTCCCATAAATTTTACTAGAGGCGATATTAGGTGTCCATACAGGAAGTGTCAAAATAAAAAGTATATGCATCAAGATGTTGTAATGATGCATCTTCTACACAAAGGGTTTATGGAGGATTACCTATGTTGGTATGCACACGGAGAACTATTTGTTTGTAATGAGAGCATGGGAGAAAGGGTAGTTGGGTCAACTTCTAGTGCTAGCAACGTGCATGAAGTTGCAAATGACAACAATAATTCTTACATGAATATGATTATGAATGCAATGATAATAATTACACAAATATTGCAAAATCTTATATACAACCTAACATTTATAAAAAATCAAAATCTATATATTTTCAACTAACATCTATACAAATTCATAAATACAAATAAAATTAATCAAAATAATAAAAAACATAACAAGCAATGATATAATAAAATTAAGATAAACTAATTAAATTTAATTCTATATTTCAATTAACATTTTAAAGGTAAATTCAACAATAAAAATTCAAATTTAACAAAATTTTCAATTATTATGGCAATACAAACAATAAAATAAATTGAAAAAATAAAAAGAAAAAACTAAAGAATTTGACAATGAAAAATGTTTACCTTAATAGTGTGTTGCTCTCAAGATTTTATCTACAAACAATACTGTTGCTACCCAATTTTTGATCCATCTTTTGATAAATTTTCAGAAAAATCCAAAAATAGCGAAAAACATTGAAAATCCAAAAAAATATGTTTTTAATACATTTGCATTGTTTTTAGCATTTTTAGCATCGTCTCAAAAGAATTTAAATTTTTAAAGACATTTGGAACGCGTTCAACTTTTAACGCGTTATTTTTAAAATCATTGATTTTCTTCATTGAGTCGACGTTGATATTGCTCGTTTTCAAAAAATACAAAAAAATTATGAAAAATCAAATTTACAAAAAAGAAAGAAAGTTGAGGGACCAATTTTGAGATCCATGCAACATTTTACCTATAAATATTGGTCCACAACTCAAACATGGGGAGAACATTTTGGTAATTTGGGGGAGACACCACAAAAAAGAAAAAAACCCTAAAAGTGACCTAAACCTATCTTCTCCAAAGGGGCCGCCGCCGCCCCACTACGATACTTTTCCCTCTCCCTATTTGGTTCCACCTCTGCCCCTCCATTTTCCCCCAAAAAAAAAAAACCTCACCATCTCACCTAAGGCGGCCCGCCAGCCTTCCCCTACCCCTGTTTTGATTTTTTTCTCCTCTCCCTCAACCGACCCTTCACCTCACCAGAAACCAGCCCCCCCACACTGCCTCCTCTCCTTTACCCTTCACCGAAGCCTTCCCCTCAGGCAGTGGCTTCTTCTCCTTTGGTCTCCATCAACGCCGGCGTCCACCAAGCCAACAGCAGCAGCCGATCTCCTCCACCACCAGCTTGGGAGACGCCATCCTCAGACCAGCCACCCGAACACTACATCTCTGAAGCCGACAGACCCAGCCTTTTCTCCTTCAACCGACCTCAGCAGTGGCAGTTTCTGCCCACACAAGACAACCCCTCACCCTCCTCTCAGTCGGTGTTCACCGCCAACCGCAGCAGCGCCAGGGCCACACTCTTCACTTTCTCCATCCGGCGCCACGCAACAAACCCAACAGCCTCCAGCGGCGGCCCGAACACAACGACGACCCGAACAGACCAGCAGTCATCCTTCCTCCTCCTGCGCCTACCCGAAGTAGAGGGAAGATGAAAACCCCTAGAAGAGCCGATCTGCAAAGTGAAGCGGGATCTAAAGGAGAAGAGAGGCAGATCCGAAAACAAGGAAGAAAAAGCTTAAAATCAATTGCCATTTGTTGTGTTTTCTTGGATTTGCAGGTGACGGGGTCCTAACAGGCGGCAGGAAAGTGAAGATGGGAGGAAGGCATTACAAAGACCCCCCCCCTTCTTTCTGTTTGGATGGCGGTGGCGCGTGGGAGACGCGCCGCCACTGTTCCTCCGGTTCCAGAAGGCTTCCTGACACTGTTCTGGGATGTTTTGGGTTATTCTGTAATTTTTAAGGTGTTTAATGTAATTTTTGGTTAGTTATTTTTTGAATTTGTATAATTTCTATTGTGGATGTAACTGACACGACCAAAAGATTGATGTCTTCTCCCAAGTGCAGGAGTGTTGAAGTAATAAATAACCCGGTAAGACCTGGGGTCGAACCACGGGGAGGTTAATTGTATAAATTATAAATAACAACAGCAACAACAACAACAACAACAACAATAATAGTAATAATAGAGAGAGCTTTGAGATGCGATATTAATGTAAGGATTAAACAATGATAAGAACAATTGTCAAGGTTAGAGGATCCACTAATGGTATTTCAAACAAGTATAGTATAAACTCTTATTATTCAATTGGAAACCACACACAAAGGAGGTTCCAATCAAATTATAAATTGTTAACATGATTACGTTAGTTATCTTATTCGAATAATGCTAATACTTGTAAATGTTGTCAGGCATTCATGATTATAACTTATGTTAACAACAAATCAAGTTCCTTTCATAGCTCGGTGTCGGTTATACCATACAAGATGGGCTATGAAAGTGCCAAGTATTTGTTGTACCAAGTGTTATACAACATAAATCTAGATTAACCATTTAACAAGCAAAGTATTAAAAGTGAACAAGATAACAAATATAAAGCATGTTAGTATCCAACAAGAAGGTCCATGTTAAGTTTATATTATACTTATTCTTACACCATTAGTGTACCCTTTTCACCTTGACATAATTAACTTAGCTACACATAATGAAAGAAAGAAACATAGATAAACAAGGAAAGGAAATGAAAAGCATGAGCAAGAAATTAATATAAACAAAACTTAAGCATTACAAAATATAAAGAGAGAGCAAGAGCATGATCTTGATCTGAACACCAAGATGCCTAAATACATGGCAAATGCCTCCTTTTATAGGCCAAAATTCGGAACTATTGATTTGTTGACTAATTGATGAATGGGTGGCCACATCTTGACTTGATGACAATTCTTATCTTCTTGTCTGCCAAAAACGTCATTGATGACGTCATAATTTGAACAAACTTCAATCATGAAAGTTCTAGGCAATTGTCTCATCTTTCCAGGGTAAACATTTGAGATCATTTGGACTTCTAGAACTCGAGATATGGGCTGAACACTGAACAGTGTCTGGGCTGCAGGACAGATTCGGACTTCTTCGTTGTTGCTACAATTTGGACTTGAAAACGGCCTTCTTAAATCTTGGACTCCTCATGAAAGTTGTAGGCCTATGTCTTAGCTTTCCATCCATATAAGGTAGACCTAAATCCGAGATCTACAGCTCCAGATATGACCCGATTACCAAACAGTGTTCCAGTTTGGACTGCACCAAGATCTCTTTTCTAAGTTTGGCCATCTCTTTGTCCTTTCAATTTCAGTACTTCAACTCATCAATCAATTCTTTCATTTATGTGACAGGCCTGCATTTAAGATGAACATTTACCATAAATTAAAGGTATCTTATATAATTAGATATGTTATTATAAAACATGCTTTAGTTAAGGAGTTATTGATACTTCAAGTGCAAAATAACGATATAAAACCTTGATAAAAATGCACTTTTAAGTACTAATCACACCCCCAACCAGCTTATTACTAGTCCCTAGTAATCAAAGCGTTAAAATAGAAAAACAATTTGCAACTTTCACAAAGTAAGGCATTCATCATTCAACTTCCATTAATCTATCCAGATAAACAAACCCTCATTAAATTTATATATCTGCTCAATACCTCTTAAACAAAATATTAATAAACCTTCCTTGTTATGTGCTCAATGTATGAAACATAGATGATGGGGCTTTTATTGGAAGAAAACAATATTTTGTTCTAATGTTTAAGGTTAACTTCCTTGGGTTGGGATTATTTTATTTTATTTTACTCTTTTTTTTTCTTTTTCTTTTTTTTTCTTTTTTATTTTTTTATTTTTTAATATATATACATATAACTTAAAACACAATGCATCTTTAACCCATGTAACGAGCTTTCGGCTAATGACTCCTAGACCAGTTGATCTTAGGGCATTAGGTGTTGAGGCACCCCTACGAGCTTAGTAACTCGGGTTGCGAGATACGATACGTAGATAGTGCAATGTTTGATTCCCTTAAGCTTTTCTCCTTAACCCATGTAACAAGCTTTGGGCCAATAGCTCCCAAGTCAGTTGACTTTAGGGTATTAGGTGTTAAAACACCCCTTCGGGCTTAATTGCTTAGGTTAGGGAGGCTACGAAATCAAACTTATCTACGTTTTTATTATCATTATATTTTTTTTTTGTTTTTTTGTTTTTTGTTTTTTGTTTTTTTTTTGTTTTTTTTTTGTTTTTTTTTTTGCAAATTATAGACTATCCCTATCCCTTAGTTGTTACCTTTAACAAAAGAACACAAATAATGTAATAATCCAATGTGCAACCCACAATCATATGTTAAAGTGTGTGTGTGAAAATGAAGGTTTAAGAATACTTGTTAAATAAGTATATGAGCGGAATCAAGTGATAACAATGCGAGAGTTTGTAAACCCGAATATTTCAAGAAGTATTCTAATAGGCCTTGTTATGAATATTGCAAATAACCATTGGAAAATGTTTACTAAGATGCGTCTCAAGAGTCACTCCCCCTTACTCGCCATCCTAGTGATAACGGTTTTGCCAAATGGTTTTTAAAACAAAAACAGTTAGTTGGTTAGTTTTTTTTTTTTTTTTTTTTTTTTTTTTTTTACTACTACCCTCTCCCCCCAACCAAAACGAGACATTGTCCTCAATGTCCTAAGGTAGAAAAGATAGAGTATCGAAGACATCACCCGAAACAACGAACACCGACAAACCCGAAACACACTTAAACAAATATAAGAAATAATAGAACAAAATACTATGCTAAAAATAAAACCAAAAGACACAAGGATTCACAAACGAAGGCTCAAATCCAATCTAAGCTTTTTACGGCTTTCTGTAGTTGACCAATTTATGCGACTCATGGAGGGATCAATTACGAGGATGAAAGATTGTAGTTTGTCGATCAATTGTTCAAAAGAGTGAGCAGAGAGATTATGATTTGTCGTGTCGAAGATGTTAGAAATTCCTGTTCCACGACTTGGTCAAGGAAAGACAACAAATTATCATAAAAACCATTAACATTGAGCAAACCTATAGGTTTATGGTGAATGTGCAATTGGGCCCAAGAGGAAATATGAAAGATCTCTTCCAATGTGCCCAGACCACCCGGTAAGGCAATGAAGGCATCAAGATGGTTAAACATTGTATTCATTCGATCAAACATTGTGGAGACCTGTAGTTCCTCTCCAATTGTTTTCCCAATGAAATCCCCTTTTGCTAAAGCTTCGGGACGACCCCCAAAACTTGACTTCCTCCTAAAAATGCAGCTATTGACACACCCCCCATTAACCCAAGGCTACCTCCCCCATACACTAAATGAATCTTTCTCTCGCCTAGGACCCGACCAAGATGATTTGCTTCTTCTAAAAATGCTATTTCCTTCCCGGACTGGATCCACCGAAAACACAAATATTTTTGATGTGATAACTTGAGGGACCCGCCATTTCTACACACTTCTATATCTGTCTAATGTAAGGGTTGAGTAGAAATGAGGGGAAGGAAGAGAAGATTTTATAGATGAGAAATTGAAGATGCAATCATACCACCTATATGTAGGCCAGCTGGAGTCTCACACTCTCTCTCTCTCTTTATTTATTTATTTATTTATTTTGAAAAAGCATGTGTATGTATAGATAGTTGTGATTGTGGCTCACATCTTCCCTTGGTTTTACGTCCAAGAACGGCTTAAACGCCCTCTATGGGTCGGGGATAGGCTTCCCATCCAGTTTTCTTAAAAACCGGCAAACAGGTCTTTTTTAGTCGATTCCCAAGACTAAGTCTATCATGTTCTTTATGAAAATGGGGCCATAAATCATGAATTGCACGATGCACATCTCCACTAGGATGCGTCTCAAGGGTCAACAAAAGATTATCTAAAGACCCCTTACTCGGCCATCCTTAATGAATTGTATTTTATCTTCATGGTTTATAGATACCATTCCTAAAGAACGACATGTTGCATTACAAGTCCATCTCGCACATCTCGTGACAGACTTTCGATCGTTTTGCACGACGTTTCTTTGCAAAAGTGCTTTTACCTGTTCCAGGCATGTGTGAAATGAAAGAATTGGAGGACTCACCGATAATCGGACCTTTGCTTCAATCGGCCAGCGAATATCTTCGGGAATTCCATGATTCATTAACAACTTCAATCTTGCACACCTAGCACGGTAAATTTTTGTAATCGCATTCGAGGCGGAAGCGGGAAAGTACTTTTTCAAATTTTCAAGAGTGGTGTCCATTTTCAAATGAGAATTGGAGAAGAGAGTCAAAAAAAAGGAGAAAAAGCAAAGTATTGCACAAATATATACAAATATCGCTTATTATAGGAAACCGAAAGAACCGACTTAAGTCACGGAGTACCGTTATCCGCCTTTTGACCGGGATGAGAGACTAGCAAAACGAGAGTCACACCAAAAGGAAACACAAAAACAATGTGAGAAAAACAAAATAATCAACCTTTATCTATAGGATCATTGAAACCAATGGATTCATTTTCACTAGGAAAATTATCAAAGTAAGCTTTCAAACGATGTCCATTTCTCTTAGAAACATTGTCATTCTTTGGATTCTCAATATCAAAGGCCCCATAAGGATACACATGTTTCTCAATAAATGGACCGCTCCATCTTGATCTTAACTTTCCAGGAAATAAATGGAGTCGAGAATTATAAAGCAAAACTTTTTGACCAAAGATCAACTTTTTGACAATTTTCACAAGTTTTGCAGAATGCATGTGTGTCCTTAAACATGGTGGGCCAATAAAATCCATTTTGAAAGATTTTCGCAATGGTCTTTTTTGACGAGAAATGACTCCCACATGCTTCGAATGACAAAATTTAATGACACTACTTACCTCATTGTCCGCAATGCATCTTTGAAATATTTGATCGGGACAATATTTGAATAAGTTAGGGTCATCCCAATAAAATTTCTTCACTTCGTTCAAAAACTTACCTTTGTCTTCGGTACTCCAATGAGTTGGCAAATCTCCCGAGGCAAGGAAATTGATATTTTTAGCAAACCAAGGCATTGAACTAAGAGAAAGTAAGGATTTGTCAAGAAAGTAATCATCGGTTGGTGTGATGTCGATATCGAATCTGTTGTCACTCTTGACAAAAGGTTCGCATCAACATTTTCAATGCCTTTTTCATCCGTGATTTCTTCCCGAGAATAAGTCATTTGCAAATCTTTAAATTCATCAAACTCGGTGTTACTCAAAGTAGATTCAAATTGATCATAAACCAATTCTTCAATAAAATCTACTTCTTGTAAATCATTATCATCTCCAGGTTGCTTGCAAATGTTGAAAATATTCATCTCCAATGTCATGTTTCCAAAAGATAGCTTCTTCAGTCCATTCCTACAATTAATTAATGCATTAGAAGTTGCAAGAAATGGACGTCCTAAAATAACAGAAATGAATTACATGCTTCAACGGGTTGTGTGTCCAAGACAATAAAATCCACAGGATAAATGAACTTATCGACTTGTACTAACACATCTTCAACTATTCCTCTAGGCACTTTTACGAGATCTATCGGCAAGTAAAAGAGTTACGAAGTTGGTTTTAACTCACCTAGATTGAGACTTTGAAAAACCGAATATGGAAGTAAATTCACACTAGCTCCAAGATCAAGTAAAGCTTTTTCAATTTTATGCTCTCCAATAAAGCAAGAAATTGTAGGACAACCAGGGTCTTTATATTTCAAAGCATTATTGTTTTGAAGAATAGCACTTACTTGTTCGGCTAAAAAGGCTTTCTTTTTCACATTCAGTTTTCTCTTCACAAAGTGCACGATCTTTCAAAAATTTAGCATAAGAAGGAACTCGTTTGATAGCATCCAAGCAAAGGTATATTGATCCTTACCTGTTTGAAAGTTTCAAAGATTTCGAGTTGTGATTGACTTTCCTTTGTTTGGCCATGGCATGAGGAAATGGAAGTGCGCGGGGAATCGGTCTTTTCTTTGTAATGATCGATTCAACCCCTTCCTTACCCTCGAGATTGACTCATCATCATTCTCACAAGGTTCAAGAATGGGTTTTTCAATAACCTTACCACCTGCGAAGAGTGATGACTGATTTTACATGATCCATGTGTTGGCTTCCCGAACTACTTGCATTCGCATTGTATTGCCCCTTTGGATTTTGTTGTGGTTGAGATGGAAACTTACCTTTCTCTTGAAACCGAGAGAGCGAGATGTCAATTTTGCAAGAGTATCTTTAAAATCTGTCATGCTTTGAGCAAGTTGAGTGTTAATTGCCTCTTGCTTTTCCATAAATGCATGCAATGTTTCCTCAAGATTTCTTCTAGGAGGTGGAGCATAAGGAGGTGCATATCCATGAGAATTTTGGAAATTATGGTGTGCTTGAAACGGTGGTTGTGAAGTTTGAGCATTATTGTTCTCACTCTTCCAACCGAAATTTGGATGATTTCTCCAACCAGGGTTATATGTTTGTGAATATGGGTTATGGTTGGACCTTTGAAAACCGTTTAATGCATGGGCTTGTTCATGGAGACATTCTTTAAAAGAAGGCAAGGTTGGACAGTCATTGGTTGAATGTTCGTTGGTTTCACAGATTTGACACGCAATGTCTTGAACAGATTTTAATTGACCACTCCTTTTCAATTCTAGTGCCTCAACTTTTCTAGCTAAAGATGCAAACTTGGCTTGGAGGTCATGATCTTCCCTAAGGTTGTACATACCCCCACTAGATGTATGAGGTTGGGTTTTACTTGGTGCCTCATAAGTACCCGTGGTGTCCCAATTTTGTGCATTTTCGCCTAGCAAATCTAAGTACTCCATTGCTTCATTAGGGTCTTTATCCTCAAAAGTTCCATTGCACATCAATTCAACCATTTGCCTATCTCTAGGAGTTAATCCTTCATAAAAATGTGACACCAATCTCCATGTTTCAAAACCATGATGGGGGCAAGTATTAAGCAATTCTCGATACCTATCCCAACATTGATAAAATGTTTCTCCTGGTTTTGAGAGAAAGTAATGATTTGTCTTTTGAAAGAGTTCGTTCTATGGGATGGAAAAAACTTCTTTAAAAATTGTTGTTGCATATCATCCCAAGCACGAATGGATCCAGGTCTCAAATTTTGTAGCCATGTTTTAGCTTTATCTTTTAATGAAAAAGGAAAAAGCTTCAATCTAATGGTGTTCATGCTACAATTTGAGTCATTATAGGTGTTGCAAACCTCCTCAAATTCCCTTAAATGCAAGTATGGATTTTCTAAATCTAAGCCATGAAACGAAGGTAAAAGTTGAATAATGCCTGTCTTAAAATTAAAATGAGATGCATCTCGGTGGAAAAACTATGCATGAGGGTGCACTTGTTCTTGTGGGATTCATGTGGTCTCTAAGTGTTCTAACCCGAATATTCTCATTATTCTCATTATGAAGCGATTGGTTATCTTCTTCGGCCATATTTTCTGAAAATGATGAGGATACCCTACAAAGTCTACCACTTAATGTACGTGACCACACTCTCATGCACGTGTAAAAAGAGAATAAAAAGAAGAAGAAAACAAAAGAAAAAGAAACAACACAAAAGAAACAAAGTTAAATACAATAAAAGTAAAAGAGAAAAGAAAATAAATACTATAATTTGTACAAGAATTTACCTTCCCCAACGGCGCCAAAAAACTTGACACGACCAAAAGATTGATGTCTTCTCCCAAGTGCGGGAGTGTCGAAGTAATAAATAACCCGGTAAGACCGGGGTCGAACCACAGGGAGGTTAATTGTATAAATTATAAATAACAACAAGAACAACAACAACAACAACAACAATAATAGTAATAATAGAGAGAGCTTTGAGATGCGATATTAATGTAAGGATTAAACAATGATAAGAACAATTGTCAAGGTTAGAGGATCCACTAATGGTATTTCAAACAAGTATAGTATAAACTCTTATTATTCAATTGGAAACCACACACAAAGGAGGTTCCAATCGGATTATAAATTGTTAACATGATTACGTTAGTTATCTTATTCGAATAATGCTAATACTTGTAAATGTTGTCGGGCATTCATGATTATAACTTATGTTAACAACAAATCAAGTTCCTTTCATAGCTCGGGTGTCGGTTATACCATACGGTATGGGCTATGAAAGTGCCAAGTATTTGTTGTACCAAGTGTTATACAACATAAATCTAGATTAACCATTTAACAAGCAAAGTATTAAAAGTGAACAAGATAACAAATATAAAGCATGTTAGTATCCAACATTAAGGTCCATGTTAAGTTTATATTATACTTATTCTTACACCATTAGTGTACCCTTTTCACCTTGACATAATTAACTTAGCTACACATAATGAAAGAAAGAAACATAGATAAACAAGGAAAGGAAATGAAAAGCATGAGCAAGAAATTAATATAAACAAAACTTAAGCATTACAAAATATAAAGAGAGAGCAAGAGCATGATCTTGATCTGAACACCAAGATGCCTAAATACATGGCAAATGCCTCCTTTTATAGGCCAAAATTCGGAACTATTGATTTGTTGACTAATTGATGAATGGGTGGCCACATCTTGACTTGATGACAATTCTTATCTTCTTGTCTGCCAAAAACGTCATTGATGACATCATAATTTGAACAAACTTCAATCATGAAAGTTCTAGGCAATTGTCTCATCTTTCCAGGGTAAACATTTGAGATCATTTGGACTTCTAGAACTCGAGATATGGGCTGAACACTGAACAGTGTCTGGGCTGCAGGACAGATTCGGACTTCTTCGTTGTTGCTACAATTTGGACTTGAAAACGGCCTTCTTAAATCTTGGACTCCTCATGAAAGTTGTAGGCCTATGTCTTAGCTTTCCATCCATATAAGGTAGACCTAAATCCGAGATCTACAGCTCCAGATATGACCCGATTACCAAACAGTGTTCCAGTTTGGACTGCACCAGCATCTCTTTTCTAAGTTTGGCCATCTCTTTGTCCTTTCAATTTCAGTACTTCAACTCATCAATCAATTCTTTCATTTATGTGATAGGCCTGCATTTAAGATGAACATTTACCATAAATTAAAGGTATCTTATATAATTAG
Source organism: Populus x sibirica (assembly GCA_019202695.1). Lineage (NCBI taxonomy): Eukaryota > Viridiplantae > Streptophyta > Magnoliopsida > Malpighiales > Salicaceae > Populus > Populus x sibirica. The sequence continues at coordinate 250,470 of JAGMVL010001081.1, read as the reverse complement.
ATATGTTATTATAAAACATGCTTTAGTTAAGGAGTTATTGATACTTCAAGTGCAAAATGACGATATAAAACCTTGATAAAAATGCACTTTTAAGTACTAATCAGTAACAACAAAAGAAAAGAAAAAGAAAATATAGTGAAAGTGTATGGGTGTGTTTGTATTTGTTTTAGGGATGTTTTATTTTTATTTAAGATAAAATTGTAAAGATTAAAGAAGAATTTAATATTTTGATTGGATCACGGTCAAGAATTATTAACTTACATGTAAGTTGTATTTCTAATATCCGATGAAAAGACAATTATTAAAACTTCTTTAACACATCAAAGTCACGAAGCGCTTACCTCGGGTAGGGTGTGTTAGGGGTGCTAATACCTTCCCTAACCACAACCAGTTCCTTACCCGCGAATCTCTGACAAGACTAGTACATTTGGGTTTCCTAGTAACCCTCAATTAAATACTAGGTGGCGACTCCAACGAACCAATCAAATCAAGCAAAACGCATAACAACGAAAAAATCGCCAGCCGACGCCGCGCGGATTTTTTAGACGTGCGACAAATACACAAAACAAAAAACACAACAAAAATCATCATAACTAAAATAAATAAAAGTAAACAAATACAAAGATAAAGAAAGGAGAATAATACATTTTAATATTGTTGAAAACTACAATAAAAACAATAAAAAAACTGTTTAAGGAAGCAGAGGAGAAGAGAAGATGAATGAGAGGAGTCGAGAAAAAATAAACCGTGGAGGGGGGGTCGGTTTTATAGTGCATTTTTACTGACGGATTTCTCGATGGAACTTAAAATAATATTTTCTTGGGCGGTGACATTAAATTCTATCAGTATTTTTTTGAATTTCGCACTAAAATTTTGAAAATCCCTCCAGATTTTTCGAAGTCCGTCGGCACATCCGTCGGTAAATAGGTGTCAGAGCACATGCGCATTGGATTTGCCGCTTTCATCGGTGATTCTGTCGGTAAATGTGCCGACCGACCCGGCGTCCCGACAGTCACACACATTGGAATTTGCACTGTCCGTCGGTGATTTCATCGGGAAACGCGTCGATGACTGTGGCATGGGCTGTAATTTGTTTGCAACTCTTGGTAAAATACCGACGGGACAAATGTCGTCGGTATGGCCATCGATGATTGTGGCAAAATACTGAAATGTTTTTTGCAAATCTCGGTAAAATACCGACAGGACACATTTCGTCGATATATCCGTCGGTGATTGTGGCAAAATGCTGTAATGTTTTTGCAACTCTCGGTAAAATACCGTCGGTATACCCGCCGGTGACTGTGCCACGTCACTGTACGGAGATCCCGATTTGAATCCCTCGGTCATTCCATCGGTAAAATCATTTGAAAAAAAATCCACGTCATCACACCGCTGCAACTTTTCAAAAATCTATATATTCCGTAGGCAATATGGTCAGTATATACATATTTTTTTTTATGAAAACATAATAATTTTTTAAAATAAAAGCTTAGCATCACATGAGAATCAAATTTCAATAAAAAAAAAACTATCAACAATTTTTTTTATCAAAAAGTATAAAGAATTAATTAAAAAATAACTAATTTCATAAAAATATATAAAAACTAACATAGTTTGTATTGTAGCCACTATTATAAAACTTGAACCAAATTGCTGGTCAACTCAGAACTGGCTAGGGTTGATTTCAAATCTAGACTGGTCTGATAAAAAAATAAAAGAAGGAATTGAGTCAGTCAAAAACCTGAATTGATTCACGAACAAACTTGTCGTTACCTCTCAATCAAACCTAAAATGTCAATGTATCAATAACAGTTCACATGCGATAGAGACTTGTCGTTACCTCTCATTCAAGACTTCATACATGCTTCATTGAATGTTCAATGTGAGTTAGCTACTCATATGAGCTAGTAACTATATGCTTCATTAATTTATTTTAAGGCAGTGCATAACAAAAATGAAAAAGGAAATCATGGCCTCACAAACTCTTAAATTACAATTATATTGTAGAGAGAATTGTGATTTAAAGATTCTGAAATGTTAATAATTGTTTGTCAATATATAAGTTAAATTAACCTAACTAATTAAATCAAAATTAAGTAGATATTTAAAAACTAATAAGAAAAAGAATGAGGAAATGACAAGAAAAATAAAAAGAATAATGAAACAACAACTTCAAAATCGAATTTGGATATAAAAAAGACCTTAATTCATTACAGTGAGCTAATTTTTTATAGAATTGGATTTGTAAAACGTGCTCATACAATCTTATCTCGATTACAATTGAATTAAAAGTACTTATGCTAATTTCAACTAGCAAATTTGTTTTACTCATGCAAGCTTCTTATAAAATAATTTAGACATGCCGGTGTGCCATATGAACATATATGCTAGACTTTTTACCTTTCAAATTTACTAACTATGCAGTTGACAACATTATCTGTCGATCTGAAAAAACCGAAACCGAGTCTTCGCTTGAGCAACCGAGTCTTCCCTTGAGCAACACGCAGAGAGGAATATATTGTTTCCTAGGTGTGATTCCATCAACTTTCTAGTGGTCCTTGGTGGTCCATGTTCTTAATTAATTGAAAACTTCAATATTATGGCCACAAATTTCTTCCATGTGTTCCGCATTAAACATACATGGTCATGGAATGAATAAGGGTTCCTGGAAATTGCCTAGTTTTTCCACAGCTATTACGTATATTGACATGGATAGCTTTTAACTAGTCTTTGTTTTCTACCAATCAAGAAAGTTAATTATTAAAGAAGTAATTAATGGTATGTTAAATCTTAGTTTTTTTTTTTTAAGCAATGAGGACATGATTGTGGCAGCTTTTACAGGTAATTTATGATCTTATTAGTTATTTAAAGGAAAATTCTCTAAAAATAATTACAGGGAGTACCTAATCATTTTTTAATTTAGATAATGAATTTTATATTGATTCTTGTCGTCTTTATGTTATTTCTTTCTTTAAAAAAAATCATATAGAGTAACTAATACAGTGTTGTTAGTTATTTTTTAAACACTATAATTTTTTTTATTTTTTTACACAAAGAATAAGTATCTTTTTAACATATTTTAAAGAAATTATTTACATTCAAAATATATAAATAAATTAATGATCCATATAGCAAATAAAAAATGTTAAGGGATATAAAAGATACTAAAATAAGGAAAATGATGTCTTGTTTGTTTAGATATACTGATGAAAAAAAAATAATTACAATTTTTTTACTTCAATTTTTTATTCAAAATATATAAATAAATTAATGATGTTTTGTCCATTTTTTTATTTACTTCAATTTTCTCTGAATTTAGGCAGACAAATTTTGTGTATATAAAAACAAGAAAGTTAAAGATTTATGTTCGTTTCTTTATATTCTATTTCTAATTTTAGCTTTCAAACAAAGAAAAGAGGCTTATTATTATTTATTTTATTTACACAACTCTTCTTTCTATTTCATTTATCTCAAAACATACTATAAATCTTCGAGATCACATTTAAATTAAATGATTTAAGATTGAAACTTTGAACAATAAATATAAAACAAATCCACTTATCAAGAAGTTAAATCTCTACAGAGGATAGCAATTTTCTTATATTTTTAATATTAATGTGAATCTAATAAAATTAATAACAATGACTTATGTTCATAATTATACTGTTTGGTTCTTGGAGGTTTGTGATAAAGGCTTAGGTTGTACAATCAAATCAAGAAATTAATGGTAGTATTTAGTAGTCTATTAATGTAGAGAATCGAGAATACATAAAGTAGTGAAGTCGCGAAAACTATAGCTAGCTAGATTTAGAAATTAAATTGTCAATACTCTTAGTATCTTGAAATAGTAATTGAAATAGTATCTTGTATCGCCTGTTTTTTTTGTTCATTTAATGTCTTCAATATTATATTCATTAATTTACGAGTAGATAACCCAGAAATTATACTCTGGAATTCTTACTTCAATTTCTAAAACAATTGAAATAAAGTTTAGATTCGAGGAGGACATGTACTTACTGCCTGTTATGGACATGCTAAAGGTCTAATGTAGCTTCCAATAATCAGTAAAAGAGTTCAAATTTGATCATAGTTTTCATAACATAGGATAAAAGAAAGCTCCTTTAACAAGTTTGAGTTATGATAGTGAAATCATGACCATTGTGATAGGGAACCCTTTCAATAGGATTAAATTTGGTTTGGGTTTAGAAATTCAGTATTTAAAATCTAATTTAATTAAGTTTTTAATTCAATTCGACAAAATATTAATATAGTCAAATCCATTTGATCTAATAAAAATTTTAGTGACTGATTAACTTAATTAAATTATATCCAAACCCCCATATGTTAATATTTAATTAAGAACAAATATAGGTTGAAAAAAAAAGGATTTAGAGTCCAATTTAAGTCAGGTTTTTAACTAAACTAGATAAATAATTAATTTGGTTAAATTTATTTGATCTAATTGAATATTTAAATTTAATTAAACCAAATCCAACCCCTATTATTTTGATTATTTTATTAAGAATAAGAATAAAATATTGTCTGATTAATAAAAATAACTAATGAGTCATTAATTAACTTATAAAGAGGAAGTAATACAGTCATTTTATGAGATAAATAGTCAAAACACCAAATCCCAACTTCACTTTATCTCTATAGAACCCTACCTATAGCTAGGTACCCCTTTTGACTTCTAAATTAAGTCTATCACAGGAAGACCAATCTATTTTGAACTTGTGTGGTAATCGATGGCTCACAAAACTGATCTATCCAAGAACACACTCTTTCTTATACAGCTCAGGTAGAAATCGCTAAACATGGTGATGTGTCGTGGGCCACTGACACATGGTAGACTGACAAAACTGATCTATCCAAGAACATACTCTTATACAGCTAAGCTAGGAATTGATCGATGTGTTGTGGTACCTGTAATATGTCATATCAATAGGTAATGAGTTTGTAGTTAGCTTTATTAGTAGTGCTGGTCACTAACTTGTTGTACGCGTTTTGAAGTGTCAGATTCAGATGTGAGTTCGTGTCACCAGAACAAAACCGTGAGGATGATAAGGTCTAAAACGGATAATATATGACAAGTTAGGCCAGTCTATTACATTTAATATCAGATTCGGCCTCACTTGGCTATTCGGTAGTGCTAACGGGGTTGTCGGGCTCTTTAAGGAGAGTGGATTGTAATATCCTATATCGGCGGGTGAGAAGTTGATAGCTGACCTTATTAGTAGTGCTGGACACTAACCTGTTGTATGCGTTTTGGGGCGTCAGGTTCAAAAGTGAGCTCGCGTCACCGTAAAACAAAAACGTGAGGACGGTTAGGCCCAAAATGGACAATATACAAGCAGGTTGGACCAGGCTATTACATTATCAGCCATTAAAATCATAGTTAACTTTTTATAAATCTCCCATGAATCTATAACTCAATTGGGTTTGCCTTCAAAAGATTTTCTTGAATTCAAGCTTCTATTTTATTATGACAAATTTTATGTTTAAATTAAATTAGGGTTAAATTACGGTTTTTTACCTATGTTTATAAATTTTCATTTATTTTTTAATAGTGATAACCACATATCATATATTTATTAATGACTCGATTAAGGATAAGGATTAAAAAAATACTTGATTTTATTCCTAAATTTATTAGGAATAATTACACTGATTAAATATATTTTTTGCCCAAATCTTTGTAAGTTCGTTTATTTTTTTCTTTTTTGCCATGCACACCCCCACACACACACACAGCATAAAGCGCCCCCCCCCCGGGCCGCTCTCAGTCTCTGAGTTTGTTTCTTAGTATAGCTAATCTCTGCTCCCACCCTAACTTTCTGTCTTCACAGAAACTCTTGTATCTCCTGCAAAGGAATGGAACAAGTACATCTCTTCACGAAGAAACTAAAACCAACCCATATAAGCCATACTCTTTCAGTTCCAACCCATGTCCTTGAGGCTTTTCCATTTCCTGAAGGAGTCCATATGACGAATTTTGAAGCAGTCGATGCTACTGATAATGCATGGAGGTTTTGCTTGTCAACCCGTCTGACTGGAGCATACCCAAAACCCGTTCTTCTACGCTCTTCTTGGCATCGTTTTGTAGAGCAGAAAGGCCTTGCTCCCGAAGACAGGGTTGTCTTCTTCATGGAGAGAGATGAAGCTAATGACATGGTCAGGAGGTACAAGGTTAGAGCTCAACGAAAAGTGATGATCTTGATGGGGCAAGATGTTTGGGTCGATGTCGAGGATCTTCCCCCACATGGTCTTTGAAGAGTTTGGCCTATAAGCTGTAGCTACGAAAAGAGTCCTTCCCCCCTCCACCAGTAGTTATTCCACCCTTATACCCTATCTAGAGCCGTTTGGAAAGGTGATTGCACTATTTGGAAAAACGATACTGCTCGGTGCAACCGCATTTCCAAACTCGCTCGGATATAATAATGTTGATACAATAGATAACTCAGAATAGAATTCTGTTAAATAATTTGCTTAGCAATCAATGTCATGTATGAGAAGTATTGTATATGTTTTCCTAATATTCAACTACAATAGCTGCGTAACTAATATCAAAAAATCATCTTAATCTAATAGTTTTAACTGTTAGATGAGGTCCCATTATATGATATATATTATTTTTTAATACACTTTAAATGAAAACTTTTTGGATTTGAAACTTGCACAGACCTACATTACTTTGGGATTGATTTTTATCAAATAAATAGAGATAGTGAAATTTGAATTCGTGACCACTTGATTATCAAGACTCTGATACCATATCAAAAAATCATTTTAATCTAATAGTTTAAGCTGTTAGATAAAATTTTAAAATATAATTTATATTATTATGTTATATTATCTTTTTGGCTTTCAAGTTTCTTCCCTCTTTTTCTTAATGCAGTATGCATTCTCCTCGGTGTCCAGTGAGCTTAATTTGAATAGAAAGGATATGATGAAGCTATATAATTAAAACAACTCAAAAGTTGGCATCAGTCAACTTCCTTCTATACCAATTGTCTCTACCGAAGTATTGATACGAGGCTGTTCCCATTGGAGACATGAAGTGTGACGATCTCTACCTCACTTGACCGATCTCATATTTAGAAATACGATGTACATGTTTTTGTAAGAATATATTTAAAATGAAAAAACAAATCATAGTTTTAAAATTTAAACAAGGGTTGAGCCCTCATCACGCATCAGGAGGATTGACTTTAATTTTTTTAAAAAACCAAAACGAAGTTGTTTTTTCAAAAGTATTAATGGGTTAATGATTAGGTTTTGATCAAGTTATCGAGTCAGCCGAGGTTTTTTTCACTACTAGAAATTCGGCAAAAACCAATAGACTTACTGACAGAAATATTTTGTCTGTAATCATTACAGACAACGTATATTCTGTCGGTCATTCTATCGGTATATACCGACAACATCTTTCTATTGGTATTAATCACCGACGACCTAAATTTCATCTGCAATTCAGTTGGTATATACCGATGGACGCAATCTGTCGGTATATCCGATGGACGCAATCTGTCGGTACATACCGACTGAATTGCAAACTGAATTTATAGAATTTTGAAAAATAAAGCAGTTCGCTGACGTTGGAGTTTTTGTGGGTGATTTTACTGATGGAATTGCCGATGGATTTAAAACTAGATCTCCGTACAGTGACGTGACTCTTTTCACTGTCAGAATTACCGACAAATTACGAATGGATATACCGACAGAATGGTTTCGTCGGTGATTCCATCGGCAAAACTGGATATATCACCACTTAGCTGACCCTCTCCTCCCCTATTTCTCCTTCTTCTTCCCCATCCCAACTCTCTCCTTCCAAACTGCAGACAACCACCCCCCTTAAAATATCCCCCTCTTCTCAACACAAGTCATATTTCTTTAAGTTTTATTGTTACATCATTCATGTTCTGATTTATTATGGATTTTATCATTTTTTGTAAGTAAATATAACTTTTTAATTTTAACATTTAAATGTCAATTTTATTGTTTTTTTATTGTTTTTTAGTATATGTATTTTGTTAGTGTATATACATGTTTTAAACTCATTATTACAAACAAACTTGTAGTATGAATGTATAATTAATTTTGTACTTGTTATGGTTTGTTTTAGATTTTAAAAAATTGTATTTATTTGTAAATTATTGAAACTTTTTTGAATTACTGAATTGCATGTGTTGTGATGAAATAATTAATAGTTTGTTTAACAGGTCCGTTTTAATTTTTATTAATGTTGTCGCACGTGTGCGGTGTCGCGGCGATCATCCACCACCCTCAGGTATTGAGTGTCTATCTAACAGATATGGGGGACAAGGAATTCTTGTCTTTTTCCATGAAAAAAGGGAATGAGAGTCACCAACTAGTATTTTGGTCACTAGAAACCCTAACTGGTCTCAGAGATCAGGTACGGAGAGTGGTTGCGTAAAGAAAAGGTATTAGCACCCCAAATATGCCTTACCTAAGGTAAGGTGCATTGTTTTATTATCTGATAAAAATCTAAGGTCTTGTCATGTTTTCTAATTATTGGTCTGTTTATGGTTTAAGAAAAGTTTTTCTCGGTAAGGAGGTCCTTATCTTATCGGGTTAAAATCTAACCGTTCTAATGTCAATAAAAAAACTACCTTTTTAATATCAGGAGTATGTTTTACGTATAAATTTATAATCCTGGATATTAAAAGAAAACAAAATATTTTTTTAGGTGTTTTTGAAATATTGGCTTAGTTCTCGTGACTTTAATAAACTAGTTATTAAAGCCAACATGCATGCTAATACATAGTTTTTTGAATTTTTTATTGTACTGCAGTTTGGCTGGTGGTGGCTCTAGTAGGTGGCTGGAACGGTGGTGATGGATAGTGGTGGCTGAAGGCCACGGTGGAGAGAGAGGAGCAGCTGCTGGGAACCCGAAAAGGATGATTTTTTCCTAACTTTGGATACCAATCTCTCCTCTCTCAGGCCATGAAATCCACCACTATTTATAGGCGATGGAAGAGGACAATCTTGTCTACATTGGGGAAAACTTTTAGCCCTTGATTCAGTTGGGAAAGATCCCAACCGTTGGCTCAAAGTAGTCATGGTGCACTGTCAAATCTGCACCTGCATGCTGCCTGAGTTGGCCTTTTTAGGCCGGCGCTGGGGCCGTCGTTGTCATTCGGTTTGAACGGACGATACCCAGTGGTAGAGGGATGTTAGGTGATCACTTGCATGCAAGTTTTGTCAAATTTGGTGAAGGATACAGGCATTAAATGCACCTACAAAATAGGTAACCCAAATAGCCTTTTCAGAGAAATTTGAAGAAAAAAATAAACAGTAACCAAATCGATGTCGTTTTGGTAAAGTTCATTTCAGTCCCTTGATTTCTAATTTGTCTCTTATACACCCCTGATCGGTTTCAAATGTTTAAAGTTATCCAATTGAGTCCCTGGATAAACATCAATCGTAACCCTGAAGTTACGTGCCTTTTGCATTTTGGTCACTGGTTTTAGATTTATGCAATTTAACCCCTAATTGACCATAAAACTTTCAATTTCTTCAATTTTACCACCAGTTTGTATCAATTGAGCCCTCATAGTCTGCCGCCTTTTGTAAAATGGTCATTGACTGCAAATTTCTTCAATTTAACCCCTAATTGACCCCTAAACTTCAATTTTCTTGCAATTTTGCCCTTGATTTCAATCAATTAACTTGGTAAAAATTAAATTTGATCTCTTAAAATTCTAATCTCCTCAATTAAGCCCAAATCGGGCTCCCAAACTAAATTTTTCAACAATTAAGCTGCTAATTAAATTAATTTGACCCATTTAAAGTATAATTAAGTCCTTGCACTTAATTAAATCCTTCAATTGGACCCAAATTAATTCTTAAACATAATCAAAATTCAATTTGGCCCATGATTAAATCAAATTGGCCTATTAAAAAATTAATTATGTCCTTGAACTTAATTCTTATGCAAATTCATCCAATGATAATTTACTTTGACTTTGAATTTGCATTGTTTCTCTATTTTTGGCAAGACTGGGGGACAATTAGGTCTTTAATTTCGTCCAAAAAATGCACCTTGATTTTTCCATATTTTTATAGTCCTCTTTGATCTGGTTTCTCCACATTGCCACTTTTGTTTTATTTTTTCATTTTTATTTTTTGAAAAAAAGTAAGTTTTTGGGAATAACCCAGAATTGGGTTATGACAGTTGTCCCTCTCTTTACAATGCTTACGATAGGAAGTCTTGTAAGAGACTTTAGATAGTAAGTGTTGTGAAGAAAAAAAAAATAAGAATGAGATGATGATGGGCTCACCATATTAAGAAATGATGAATATTTTGAGGGCTGGAAAGCACACTCAGAGTAAAAATTGGAAGACTTGTCTTTTGAAATTTGAAAGATTTTAAAATGATCAAATTATCATGGGTGACCTGCCCAAGGAAAAAAATGAAAAAGATTTTTTGAGGTGGTCTCATTGTAATGAGTGACCTACCCAAGTAGGAAAAAAAGAGTGATCTCATTGTAATGGGTGACCTACCCAGGTGAAAGAATGGTCTCATTGTAATGGGTGACCAACCCAGATAAAAAAAGCATGGAGAATGGTCGCATTGTAATAGATGACCTAACCAGAAAAAGAAATTGTCTCATTGTAATGGGTGACCTACCCAAGGGGAAAAAAGGAAAAGTGGTTTCATTGTAATGGGTGACCTATCCAGGTGAAGGAATGGTCTCATTGTAATGGGTGACCTGCCCAAGTAAGAAAACATGGAGAATTGGTCTTATTATAATGGGTGACCTCCCTAGAAAAAGGATGGTGAGGTTTCAAAGACGCACTTGAAAGGAGGTAGGGTTAGAAAACACACTACCTAAAAGGAAGTGAGGGCTCAAAGTTGCACTCGAAAGAAGGTAGGGTTAGAAAACCCATTACCCAAGAGGTGAGGGGTCAAAGGTGCACTTAAAAGGAGGTAGGGTTAGAAAACACACTACCCAAGAAGTAAGGGCTCAAAGACGCACTGGAAAGGAGGTAGCGTCAGAAAATGCACTACCCAAAAAATGGTGGCTCAAAGGCACACTCGAAAGGAGATTAGGGCTCAAAAGCGCCCTTGAAAGGAAATGAGGGCCCAAAAGCATGCTCAAAAGGAAGTGAGGGCTCAAAGATGCACTCAAAAGGAAGTAAGGGCTCGAAAGCGCACTAAAAAAGAAGTAAAGGCTCAAAGGCGCACTCGGAAAGAGGTAAGGTTAGAAAGAGTCTTGGTAGCAAACTTCAATGGCCTTTTTGCTCTTGCTTACTCGAGTCATATTTTGTGATCTTGACCTCTGGGAAGGGTTTGATATCATCGTACTTCTTTATCCTCCAACATTATCTCAAGGGTCATCAACTCTGCCCAACATTTTGTTTTCTTAGAAAGAGAATCATGGAGCCAGTCTTATTATACGTTTTTGGATTGCCCACCAACTTGATCATGCCCCCCAAGTGTTCAAATTGGGTTTTCTTTGGGTATGAGACTATATGATAGAAGGTTTGACAAGGAGTTGTTTTCATGTATAAATTTTGGAATTTCAAAGCTATTCCAGACACAGAAATCATTTCGACATCGATTTAAAGCAAACTCGTTCTGAACAAATTCAAGTGATTCCTATAGACATGTTTTCAGAAGTGATAAAAACTTTTGTTTTGCTTTTGGTGAAAATATGAAGTGATATTTTGTTGGTCAAGAGGTTCAAACTTTAATTTAAGCGTTATAGAGAACCGATTTCCAAAGCATTCATTTTATTTGCGTGAATAATGATTTGGTTCGCAAGGGAAAGCATGGCCTACCTATCCAGATTGCTTGTCTTTAATCAGAAAGGGCTTGATTAGGCATGTAATGTAGGCTTTGGCTCTTGGTTATGAAGAATAGGATATTTGCAGCTCAAAAGGTGTTTAAGGGATTTCAAAACTAAAGAACATCAGTGCTTGTTTCCTGACCTTTTGTCTTTGAAATTTCTTTCCAAAATGGTTTGTCGTGCCCCCCAGTATTGGGTTTGGGCTCTTTATTTGTTTTTTTCTTTCTTCACTTGGATTAGCATCAGCATATCAGTTGTTTTTTCTTTCTTTATTTTTGGGCAAACTATGGGACAATTAGGTCTTTAATTTTGTCCAAATATTAAAGCTTGATTTTTTCATATTTTTTTAGTCCTCCTTGATTTGCTTTCTCCACATTGCCACCTTTTATTTTATTTTTTGATTTTTATTTTTTGAAAAAAAGTAAGTTTTTGGGAATAACCCGGGAATTGGGTTATGACAAATGCTATTGCGAAGTTGTAATTTCCGTAAATTTATATATATAAATTTGTATGAACGTTGATAATTGATTATGAGTATTTATGAGAAGTTCTAATTAGTTTGTTGGATAATCTTGAGATAAACCAATATTTTTGCAAATTTATTTATCTAACATAGTTAATTAATACATGTTGTCATCATAATTTTATAGAGGTTCGATAGAAGTCATGGATGATCATTCATGGATGTATTGAGATTACCACAAGGATTGCGGAGGATAAATTATTGTAATGGGGTTCATGGTTTTATTAATTTTGCAACATCTATTCCCAGAAATTTTACTGGAGGCGATATTAGGTGTCCATACAGGAAGTGTCAAAATAAAAAGTATCTGCATCAAGATGTTGTAATGATGCATCTTCTACACAAAGGGTTTATGGAGGATTACCTGTGTTGATATGTGTCGCGGGTGCGCGATGTCGCGGCGATCGTCCACCCTCAAATGTGTGATGGGGGGATATATATCTGGTATATATGGTAAATATGGGGAGACAAGGAATTCTTTGTCTCTTAGCAATGAAAAATGGTGTGGGAGTCGCCACCTAGTATTTTGGTCACTAGGAACCCTAACTGGTCTCGTAGATCGGGCACGTGGACCGGTTGCGTAAAGGGAAGGTTTTAGCACCCCAAATACGCCCTACCTAAGGTAAGCCGCATTGTTTATTTGTCTCGATAAAATTCAAGGTCTCGTTGTGTTTCCTAGTTGTTGGTCCGTCTATGGTTCAAGAAAAGTCCTCCTCAATAAGGAGGTCCTTATCTTATCGGGTAAAACCTAACCGTTCTAACGTCTATGTATGTTGGTCCGTCTATGGTTCAAGAAAAGTCCTCCTCAATAAGGAGGTCCTTATCTTATCGGGTAAAACCTAACCGTTCTAATGTCTATGTATGTTGGTCCGTCTATGGTTCAAGAAAAGTCCTCCTCAATAAGGAGGTCCTTATCTTATCAGGTAAAACTTAACCGTTCTAATGTCTATGTAAAAAAACCATATTTTTAATATCAGGAATACGTTTTATGTATAAATATTTGTAATCCCATATACTAAAATAAAACAAAAAGATTTTTTAGAATTTTTGAAATATTGGCCTAGTTCTCATGGCTTGAATAAACTGGTTATTAAAGCCAAAATGCATGCTAATACATATATTGTTTTGAAATTTTCTTTGTTGTATGAAAAATATGATGTTATAATATTTATATATATATATATATATTTGGAGAGACTAGGCCGTATGCATGAAAACAAAACATTTTTTAAATTATTTTATTTTTTTATGTCTTGACGAAAACCGGGTATTTTAATACCGGATTTGTATCTTTACAGTATAAAAATACAAACCGATATTGATCAAAATACAGTAATAAAATTACATAAAATCACATATTTTTTGAAATAATTTTTGAAGAATTTACAAAATTTATATATATATATATATATTTTTTTTTTGGCCGGACCTAGCTCGGCCCATGTGGTCAATCGAACCCGGAGCCTTACCCGAGTCGCGAATTATATTTCACGTGAACAAGGAAATAGCATTTCACTGTTCAAGTGAATTATATTTCACTTGAACAGGGAAATGCGAGAAAATGGTCTATGCACAGCGACGAGAAAGGAGACAAACCTGGTGGCGGAAACAATGTTGAAGACGATGGCGAACACTCCTAGTGATGCCGATGGCGGTGGTGAGGCGGCGAGGTCTTCCTATGATTCCGACGGTGGTTCCGGCGGCGGCTTCTCCTCCTTTCTCCTCTCGTTTCCGCTTCCTATGTCTGTCTCTGTTTTTGCTTCTTCCGCTTCTTCTCACGGTACGGGTCATTATCAATGACGGGGAGGGAGGCAAAGCAATCGGCAATGGCTCTAGGGTGGCGCCGGTGGCGGCGGCTCGGGGAGCCGATTCTGAGAAGGAAAAGTCTATGATGATGCTGGTCCCCTACGGGCTGGTTCCCCGGTTCGAAGAAAGTTGGAGTTGATGATGGTGGTGGTGGTGGCTTCCTCGGTTATTTCCTTTGTTCTGGAAAAGAAAAAAAATACCGGCGGTGGCTCAACTACTCTGTAGGTGTCGTTCTTCAATCTCCTCCCTCTTCTCCCCCTCTGCTTCTCCTTTTTTCCTCCTCTCTCCGCTCTGCCCGTTTCTTTCCCTCTGTTTTTTTCTCTGTTTTCTCTCCTCTCGGTTTCTCTCTTCTTTCGGCTCTTTCCCCCTCTCTTTCAGTTCTTTGTTTTTTTCCCGTTTTTTTCTCCCTCTTTCGGGTCTCCTGCCTCCCGGTCCTCTCCTCTCAGCGTTCTTGGGCTCTATTTACAGAGGCCAAGGGCGCTGCCTTTTACAGCTCTCATGGGGAGCAGCCGGCTGGTCGGCCATTGGGCGCGATGGCCAAGGTTCAGCGGGTGGTGCTCGGCGGGTGGTCGGCCAGTGTGTTCGGTCGGTGGGCTCCAGGCGAGAGAGGGCCCGGCGAAATTCAAGCAAAAGCCCCTTTTTCCTTCTTCCCCGCCGCATGTTCGGGGCAAGAAGAAAGAGGAACAAGATTTCGCCTCCGCCCCCATAGTTGGCCGCGTGTTTCACTTCAGTCCTTGGTCTCCGATTTATGCAATTTGACCCTCAATTGATCAATAAACTTCCAATTTCTTCAATTAGGCCCCCGAATCAATTAATTGCAGCCCCTCCATTTACGCGCCTCTTCCAATTTGGTCCCCGATTTTGGATTTTCTCAATTAAGTCCCCAATTGGCCCTTAAACTTCAATATTTCGCAATTAAGCCCCCGATTTGACCTAATAAATTCCTAAAAAATATATTTTGGCCCCGGAACTTAAATTTCTTCTAATTAAAGCCCAAATTGACTTAAAAATCAATTTTTCTTTCAATCAAATTCCCTATAAATTCATTTAAAAATCCAATTAAGTCCATAAACATCCAAATTTGGGCTTTTCTCCTCAAATTTCAAATTTTCCTTCTTAACGGGCTCTCCTCCTTCAAGAATATACTGTCAAAAATCCAATCTTTGTATGTTTAACCTCATTGACCAATTTTCCGACCATTTTCTGAGCGCTTCTGCCTCCTGTTATTTTTCTAACCTCCTTTGGCTATATATATATATATATTTTTTGTGGGGACCCAAAAATGGGTTACAACAGATGCCCCCTCTTTATAATGGTTACGGAGCAGGGGTTTTGCGCAGTAAGTTTTATAAAGATAAACCCCAAAACGGAACTCCCGAAACTGATCTGGTTGAAGCTTGATTGATCTGAAACTTGTCCATTATAGCAATCTCAACTTGGAATCCCATCTGGCGATTCCATTTAACCAATATCGAAATACGAGATCCCTTCTGGCGATCTCCTTTAACAAAAAATCTTAGAATCCCATCTGGCGATTCCTTATAACAAATGTTGGAATATGAGGTCCCTTCGGCGACCTCCTTGGATGAATATCGAAACACGAGATCCCTTCGGCGATCTCCTTTAATCAACTTGGAATCCCATCCGGCGATTCCCCCCTTTTTTTTTTAACCATCATGAAATAACGAGGTCCCATCCGGCGACCTCCAAACAAATGAAACATGAGATCCCTTCCGGCGATCTCCTTTAATCAACTTGGAATCCCATCTGGCGATTCCTTTTATTCAAATGAAATACGAGGTCCCATCTGGCGACCTCCAAATAGCAAAACACGAGATCCCTTTTGGCGATCTCCTTCAATCTTGGAATCCCATCTGACGATTCCTTTTATTCAAATGAAATATGAGGTCCCATCTGGCGACCCCCAAATAGCGAAATACGAGATCCCTTCTGGCGATCTCCTTTAATCAACTTGGAATCCCATCTGGCGATTCCCTCTTTTATACAAACGAAATATGAGGTCCCATCCGGCGACCTCCAAACAACGAATTACGAGATCCCTTCGGCGATCTCCTTCAATCTTGGAATCCCATCTCGGCGATTCCTTTTATTCAACATGTAATACGAGGTCCCATCCGCGACCTCCAAATAGCGAAATGCGAGATCCCTTCCGGCGATCTCCTTTATTCAACTTGGAATCCCATCCGGCGATTCCTTTTAACCAACATGTAATACGAGGTCCCATCCGCGACCTCAAATAGCAAAACACGAGATCCCTTCGCGATCTCCTTTAATCAACTCGGAATCCCATCCGGCGATTCCTTTTATTCAACATGTAATACGGGGTCCCATCCGCGACCTCCGAATAGCGAAACACGAGATCCCTTCCGGCGATCTCTTTTAATCAACTTGGAATCCCATCCGGCGATTCCTTTTATAACCAACATGAAAAAACGAGGTCCCATCCGCGACCTCCAAATAGCGAAACACGAGATCCCTTCTAGCGATCTCCTTCAACTTGGAATCCCATCCGGCGATTCCTTTTATTCAACGAAATACGAGGTCCCATCCGCGACCTCCAAATAGCAAAACACGAGATCCCTTCTAGCGATCTCCTTCAATCTTGGAATCCCATCTGGCGATTCCTTTTATTCAAACGAAATATGAGGTCCCATCTGCGACCTCCAAAGAGCGAAATACGAGATCCCTTCTGGCGATCTCCATCAACTTGGAATCCCATCTGGCGATTCCTTTGATTCAAAGCTGAAATACGAGGTCCCTTCTGGCGACCTTCTTTGACCAATATCGAAATACGAGATCCCTTCTAGCGATCTCAAACAACTTGGAATCCCATCTGGCGATTCCTTATTACCAAAGTTGATATCGATGTTGTTCTTCCTTATGGCAGGGTTCAAAACTTTTCATTTTCTCTCTTTTTCTTGTTCTTCTTGTTGTTCCAGAATCCACTATGATTCTTTCTTCGTCTTCGATCTTATTGGAATGTATTAAGAACTCCTCCTGTAATGATCCAAAAAAAACATATATGCAATGATTTATGATTAGATGCCATGCATGCATTCGTACCTGGTTTTGAAACATAGGCCCCATCCTCTTTTTCTAGTTCATGAGACTCCCTCTTAACATGAGCTTGCTTTTGAAGTCGTATGCTGGATTCATCTCTCGTGTTGCCTCCTATCATATTCTTGGAGAAGAAGTCTCTGACTTTCTTCAAGTATTCCTTTTCCCAAAATGTATGACTTGTCATTGCCTCTTTGTCATGCTTTTGTCAAATGCTTTAGCTTAGTTTTCAAATCTATAGGCTTCCGTCCGATTTTAAACACGTAAGACTTTTCATAAAAACATCTCGTATTGCCCCCAGTGTAGGGGTGTGATTCTAGTCTAGGCTTTTGTATAGAGAAGAAATTAGTTCAGCCGATGCTAAACTTTTTAGGTGCGATAATAGCAAGACATGCACTGTTGGTGTTGTAACCCAATTTTGGATTCACCAAGATTTTCTTGAATGTTATTTTATTTCTATTATTATTTATAAAAATCCAAAAAAATTAAGAAAAATTTTAAAATTCAAAAATATTTTTCTCGAGTCAACCGCATCTTTCTATAAGAACCGATTCCACCAGGTCAAAACGGGTCAAACCATGTCGACCAAAGTAAAAAATGAGTTTTCGGTCAAAACCGTCATTTTCGATCAAAACCGAGTCCACCGAGTCAATACGGGTCAAACCATGTCGACCGGGGTAAAAAATGAGTTTTAGGCCGTTTCAGGTCAAAACCGTCATTTTCGGTCAAAACCAAGTCCACCAAGTCAATACGGGTCCGACCATGTCGACCGGGGTAAAAAATGAGTTTCAGGCCATTTTGGGTCAAAACTGTTATTTTTGGTCAAAACCCGGTTCACCGGGTTGATACCCGTCAAAAGTTTTTTTCCAGTGTTTCAACATTATTTTCGGTCATTAAAATTATTTTTTAGCGGTTGAAACGAGGTTTCTAATACTTGATTTGAGTTTTTAATTTTACCTATATAAATATATATTATTATATATAATAAAACAAAATTAATAATACGAATTGTCATATTAGGCGGGACGCTTACATTTATTAGAGGCGAGCGGTTGGATGGATACATTTTTTTATTTAACGCAGATGCTTGTTGTCGCCTTCATTGGCTATAAATAGCCAGTGATGTCGCGTAAAAGGAGAAAAGGAGGAGAAAGAAAAAAGAAAAAAGAATAGAAGAGAGATTACATACATACTATTCGGTTTTTTTTACTATTTCTTCACAAGAGTAGGATATTGATTTTTGTTAAAAACAATATGAAAAATACCAAATATATCCTAATCGTTAGATCTAATAGTGTTTAGATCTGAACCGTTGATTTAATAAAATACAATAGGGCTTACCACACCAGGTTAAAACCCAGACACATCTCAGCCCTTGAAATAATATAAGCTTTGATCTCGTGGCGCCACGTCACCGGGTGTACCGAGCTTTCGGTGCACCGCGTCGCACGCGATCCCACCTTTGTTCATCCGGGCCGTCCGATCAACTTGCAGATCGGGCCAATCACAGCCGCACGATCTTTCCATCAGAGATCCAACGGAGCACAGGCCTCAGCTGCACCGGTGTACCGTGCTTGCGTTCACATCGTAGCATAACCCGAGCATCTCTCTCCTCTCGCCGGCGACTCCCTCTCTCTCCCCCGATCTCCCATCTCCCATTGCCTCAAGCCTCCAAACCACCACAGAAAGGTAACCAACCACCTAAAAAGCAAAACACCGGCCTTTTCCAGCGTTTTCTCCGCCCCATTTGGCCGGAAAAGGGACGCGATTGTCGGCGGCCACCGAAGCTTCAAGTCGTCGATTCTCACTCATCAGCCATCAACGACCGTCAAGACCACCACCATCAGAATCCTTGACATCAGATCTACCAGGATCGACCATCGGTTTTCCAGAAATCTCGCCGGAAAATCTCCCCTCCGCCAACAGTAGCCGCGCGTGTGCCACACGCGCGCCGGGCATTTTCGTAATTTTCGGAGAAATTCGAGGGTATTACCTATACAGTGACACTCGGGTAATTTTTTGGGTTTCCACTGGGTATTTTTGATATTTTTTATATATATAAATGCTTGTAAATTTTCTTGCATGTTGTAAAAAATATAAAAAACCAAAGTCGACACGTCTCTTTTTTTAAAAAAGGACCGATGTCAAAAATATAAATACCAAATATGGATTATGTCCATTATTTCTTTTGGTAATCCAGACGTAACTCTCCTTTTTAGGGTTAAAACGTCATATTTTAGACAAGTCTTCTAATTTTTAGGGACTCGATGTCATTTTTAACGCGTCTCCTATTTTTAGGGACCGACGTTAACCATTTTAAAAAAAACAAGTTACCAATAAACCCAAAATATAATGGATTATATCCATTATTTCTTTTGGTAATCCAGACGTAATTCTCCTTTTTAGGGACAAACGTCAATATTTTAGACGAGTCTCCTAATTTTTAGGGACTGATGTCATTTTTAACGTGTCTCCTATTTTTAGGGACCGACGTTAATCATTTAAAAAAGAATTACAAATAAGCCCAAAATATAATCGCATTTGAATCAAACAAAAAACACACAAGTAAGGGTAACCTTTCTATTGAAAGGATGTTTTAAGGGTGGTGTCTACCTTCCCTTAATCATAACTAACCCCGTACCCGAATCTCCGGGACCAAGTGTCTAATTTGGGATTTCTAGTTCCCTCAAATTACTAGATGGCGACTCCAATAAAATCTTTGTTTCCCCCAATCGAGAAAAAAAACCCTTTTTGTTAAATAAACAAAAAAAGCGGGAGCGTCGCCCGACGTCGTGTATCGACGTAATGGCGACTCCGCTGGGGACCTTAGGGTTGAGCCAACTGCTTGTGTTTGTTTTTCATTTACTTTTTTTATTGCTATTTATTTTTGGGCATTTATTTTATTTGCATTATTTATTTTATGCAATATCTACTGTGAATCTTTTCAATTTTTCATATCGTCACATGCATACATATTATTTATTTGTGTATTCACACACTTCACGGTGAACCCATAAAAGCTCGGACCCGAGCTCGTCCCGTTTAAGATTAGAAAAGAGAGATTCAAGTGGCAAGTGTGACTTATGTCCACCGATGCTCATTTGGACTTTCGCTTGGATTGTAACTCACCCTATGCAACTAGTATTGTGGAGTTTTTCTCCCCTACTCATGTTGTATAAGGTTAAGAGGCCGATTACTTCACGAGTAATTCGGGCAATCTAAGAACCGAAGAATATCTTTAAGGATAGACTAAACCGAGCCAAACCTTGTGAGCTAGATCCTATCAAGTAGGATATACCCATTAGGACACGAACAAATGTCAATGCATGAACATACATGTTCATATACATTTCATGTGCTCATTAAATCTCCACCGATCCTTACAGGAAGTGTGAGATGGAAAAACCCATTACTATTGAGGAATTTTTGACCGGATCGGAATTGAGCCAACATGATGAAGGGGATTGTTTGCCATCGAATTTAAGTCTTAGTTGCCGAGCATGTTAAATTAGATGACGGACCATTTGGTATAGGACAACTGCTAGACTTGGGAAAAGTTATCCTCTCATGATCAAATCACTTTTCGAAACAATATGGGGATATATATCATTTACCGAAAATTAGGGTCCAACATGCTTGTTTTCGTGCCATGATAGGGTTTTGGGATCCGGAATATCGGTGCTTCACATTTGATATCATGGATATGACTCCTACTATCGAGGAGTATGAATCCCCGCTAAATTGTCCCAAGTCGAAAAGGTGTACTTTTACACACCTATAGAGCATGCACTTTCTAACTTTGCTTGGATTACCCGCATGACTGTCAACTAGCAAAATCACATGCAATTAAACGAGGAAATAGCCAGGGTTGGTTTTGGAATGAACTAGAAGCCATATTCAAGAGGAGATTACACTATGAAAGCAATGAAATTCGATTGAGAATTTTGGCCTTAGGCATATATGGTTTGGTTCTTTTCCCATCTGCAGAGGGAATGATCGATTTTGAGGTCACAATGTATTTAAAAATGTGGTGACCCTTAAAATTAACCCCGCTACAAAGAATATTGGCGAAACTTTCTCATCCTTGAATTATTGTAGAAAAGCCGGAAGGGGTCGTTTAAGATGTTGCTTGCGCTATTGTTTGTCTCGGACCGTGAGTCATATGATTGAGGGGAAGATTTCGGGTTTGGTTGGTACCCCGTGGCATCTTTATTCTCAGCTGGAGAATTTTGCTGAAAAACACTTGCATGAAGTAGGAAGAACCACATGGGAATCAATGTTTCTAAGTCTAAGTAAATCTCAATTTCATTGGAGAAGTCGATACGCTTATTTCAAATCTTATCTGGCGTATTGTGGTGAATACCCATGGGTCCCGTTGATAGGAGCCCGCCGTATTAGTTACCGTCCCAACATGGTCTTACGACGCTTTGGATTTGAGCAGCTTTATTCCAAGGACTACCAAACCGGGAACATTTTATGAAGATTTCAAGACCTCAAAGAAATTATTGGAGTCGGTGAAGAAGGCATGGAAACATCCCGGTAGGGTTACTTCGCTAAAAGAGTAGAGGGAAAAACAACTGAAGGATATCCAATATGGCAAAAGAAGAGAGGGAAAGGGTACAAAGTTCCTCCTTTTGAAGGGCCACCCGAGTCTTTGATTCGATCTATCAAGACATACACGAAGAAGTTCGCGCCTAACAAGAATCTTATAACCTAAGTTTGAATGCTCAAGTGGAAGAGTTATGGGCTAAAAAACGAAAGTTAGAATCTAATCTAGCCACTCGAGAGGAAACTTTGGCTATCATAAAACAAGAAAAGGATGAATTGTCACTCGGCTACAACATCAACAACTTCGGGCCCAAGAATTACAAGAAAAATATGTACTTTTGTCGAAGATAAGAGGAAGCAAGATGTCAACATGAAGAGATGGGTTAGAAGAGCATCAAAAGCCGAGAAAATGGTATTAAAATTGGAGGAGAAAAAAGAATCACTTCAAGAACAAGATCAAAATCAAG
Organism: Populus x sibirica; assembly: GCA_019202695.1. Lineage (NCBI taxonomy): Eukaryota > Viridiplantae > Streptophyta > Magnoliopsida > Malpighiales > Salicaceae > Populus > Populus x sibirica. Next base: position 228,232 of record JAGMVL010001081.1, on the reverse strand, counting down.
ATACAATCATCGCCAATTTAGATGAGCATGTGGACCATTTGCTTTCTATTGAGCAAACCTTATCATCAGAAAAAGAAAATGCAGAAAAAGAAGCAAAATGTTGGGCTTCTGAAGCTATGCGCTATCATGTACAAGCAGATGATGCCAAAAATTATGCTTTAGGATTAAGAGGCCTAGCCCAACAAATAACAGATGGTGAGCCAATGACCAGAAATGAATTCCATCGCTTTTTTGGGTTGATCGGAGATGGAATTAATGAGATCTCAGCATACGATGGTCCAAGGCTTTGGCAAGATTGACTTGTTGTACTTTTAATATTATCAATTAATAAAAGGCAATTTCATCATCTTTTGTTATGAGAAATGTTTATTTTGATTCCGATTTATGGCATCAAATTTCTCCCCCAAATCGGTTCAAGTTCCCGTAGGTTTGGAGTCCTCGTGAGAACTTTCTTAAGAGAATCCGATCCGGTCTATTCCTTGTCATAAGGAAACCTTGAAACAAATAACAAGCATGCATAAAACATATGGCATTTTGCATCCATTTGTGCATTTCATTCATTTATCAAGCATGCATACGGTTGAAACATATGTTCCCCTACCTAAGGTCTAATGGACTGATGAAGATGGAAAATCAGACAGTGGTTAGCTAGAGGCTCGTTATCAAAAGGAAGTTGAGAGCAGTAAAGGTGAAGTAGCTGAACTCATAAATCTGTTTGAATAAGTGTTGATCTTCAAGAATGGAAAGGGAACATTTGCACAATCTCTTACTGGGAACACTACTTGTCCACGTTCCATTGAAGTTGCACCTCTCCTTTTTCGTCATGAACAATGACAAGAATTCCTTCCGATCATCAATTAATGATGACAACCCTTGTTCTCGTTCAACCGCACCGATAGTCGTTCAAAGCCTTCACATATTCCAAGAGCACATAATAGCTTCTAGCTTTTTGTTCCTGGTGCATTGGCCTTCTTTCCAGACATCTCTATTGTGAACACCATTCCGGTCCAACAGCATCGGATGCTGATCTGAGAAAAACAAGAGCAAACATTGCAACTTTAACCTACTATAGGTGTTTGTTTGATGTACTGCCAGTGAGGAATCAAAGAGGAGATAAAAGGGTTTCAGATTCATCATTTTCTCTTCCAGTTGAGACAATGCATGATTCCACACGTCGGCAATGGTGGTGCCGCATGTTTCGTGCGTTACTAAGATCACCCGGTTGTTGGAAAGTTTCTACCAATCCATAAATAACCACAACAACATTAGAAGATTTACATGAGGTTGTGAGGATTGTCGAAAGAATTGAACAAGCTACGAAGAGGGGAATGATTGAAGATTCTACCAAGAATTCTAGAACAATAATGAGAGATGAATCAAAGGATGCCTCTAACGACGGAAAGCCTTAATTATGTGGTCTAACCAGGTCTCACTGTAGCATCAATTGCTCAAATGTCTTTGCCACGATTGACATACCTCAACCACTCGAGTTTGTCTACCAAAGATCTGTTAGACTCGGACTTATTGCCCCGACTCCGCCAATTTACCTCATTTTGAGTGCGCCTTTGAGCCCTCACCTCCATTTTGAGTGCGCCTTTGAGCCCTCATCTCTTAGGTAGTGCGTTTTCTAACCCTACCTCCTTTTGAGTGCGCCTTTGAGCCCTCAACTCCTTTTGAGTACGCCTTTGAGCCCTCACCTCCATTTTAAGTGTGCCTTGGAGCCCTCATCCTTTTGGTAGTGTGTTTTCTAACCCTACCTCCTTTTGAGTGCGCCTTTGAGCCCTCAACTCCTTTTGAGTGCGCCTTTGAGCCCTCATCCTTTAGTAAAAGATACATGAATATCATTGGGGGATTTTGTGCCATTCACTTGAACAGTTGCAAGAATTTCAAGAATCGAGTTGAGTTTGTGAAAAATGACATCATTGGTTATATTGTCACCTCAACATCCTCAGAATGACAAGTGATTGAAATGCTTGGCAAAACACGATATCGCGAAAAGCCGATCCAAGAAGAGTGTTAAACTGTCAATCCTTTTTGTTATGAGTTTTGTCATTCCGCATTTTATTTTGGGATCACATCTCATCTTTTAACGAAACATGTCTTTTCTTTGTCCCTTTGTTGTTCCGAACGCATGAGATGTTTCTTTCAAAGGTTATTTACAAAATATTTTGATCAAGCTCCAACATGCGTTTAAGATTAGTCAATCCCGAAGATTAAAATTATATTGCTTGAATGACTCAATGCTTACCGAAATGACATGAGGTGACCAAGAAACTTTTGAGCTCACACATGAAATTGAACCACACACCATGTAGCTACGTTTTAGCAAGGTATGCATAATGACACGTAGTGGATTCATTAGTTATGGACTCGTGAATTATGATTCTTATAAGTCTAAACCATTACATTGGATGAGGTCAAAATTTATCGGTTCTAACCGACCTTGCTTGAAATGAGAGAAGGCCATTTTTGTTTCATCCTTTCACAATTCTTGAAATATATATCCCTTGCAGTCCCATTTTAAGCTGATAGAATATTTCTTTCATAAAAAACCCGACTAGGATCACACCCCACACCGGGGGCAATGAGAATCTTTTCCTAGAAAAGACGAAGACAATGTTAGAGTCGATGGATAAAGGGAAGGCTTAGAACAAAAGTCCAATGATTGAGAAAGGGCTAGAAGAAGAAAGTCAAAGATTGATATAGACACAACAAATGCCAAAAGTTAACCCGAAAAAAAATTCAAGTGTGATGTCTTTTGGTGTGTCTATGATAAAGCCTTTACGATCTTCAAAAGATTAGATTGGCTATTCATCAAAGAAAAGTTGGATTTGCGTTATGACCTATGTTAAACAAATTTTGATTTTTGAGATTAACAAGGTTATATGTCACTGTCTCTACAAAGACAACGTGAGGAAAAGAGATTGATGAATAATTGATGTTGATCCTAGGTTCTTGAAACCCTCAAACACCTTTTGAGCTTGTGAAATTCCTTTCTTTCATAGCCATGAACCATAGCCCGCATTACGTGCTTTAGAAAGTTCTTTTTAATCAAGTAAACAATCCGAACCGATAAATGGCGATCTCAAAACTTGAAGAGTTGTTTCATACAGGTCGTGACTTCATGAATCAAGCTACCGATTATTATGCATGCCGATAAAATTGTTGCTAAGAAAAAGAAACAATCTTTCTTGATAAAGCCTCAAGTTTTGACTCGGGTTCCTTGTTTTCTTGAAATTCATAAAAGGTCACCTCGTCACAGACAATCAAAAGATATACCCAAAATTAGAGTTTAAAATGGATACAAAGAACCATGGAAAAAGCCATTTTAATCTTACAACGAGTTGATTTTTTCTCTCTCAAAAGTACAAGACAATCAAAGGACTACATTGAATATCGTGTGTTGGATCTTTGACCAATAAAGCTTGATTTCCAAAAATACTTTCAAAAATTGACATCTCTCTGATTTCATTTCAACAATCAAACTTGAATTGACGTGATCTTTGAAATGTGAGATTTGATTCCAAAATAAGAAAGATTTTCAAACAAGAAAAAACATCGACCGAGTTTGCAAATTCCTGACAGAAATGACATCAATTCTCCTCGACACTCCTGGGGGCAATACAATGGACCTCCGAGAAGGAAAACAAACAGTGTTTAAATCAGCTGGGGGATAGAGATGATCAGATGATGAATCAATAAACTGAGGACAATATGGTTCAAAGAAAGATAATCGGTGAATGAGCACATTCAGATCAATTAAGGGCAATGATGTTCAAGAACAGTTTATGATCCAAGAAACCCCGACAACAATTGAGAGCAAAGATGTACCGAAGGACATCTTCATATCTTCATCTTGGTTTATCATCTCCAATATGGCTATGACTATTGAAAGATGTTATCACATGATTGCTTTTGCATGAATGCTGGAAGGATGCACCGCACCCACCTAGACTGACCGTAGGACCATCTGATTTGAAGTCAATGTGCATTGCACCACATGAGTATGGGTGATAAAAGCGACATCATTGATGAGGTTGAGGCATTTCTTTTCACAATCTGGTTAGATGAGCTAAGAAGAACTTATTGAGAAAGAAGTTGAGCATACAACGATGAGCTTTTTACTACAAAGTATGAAATGCAGGTCTGAATGACATGACAGTTCCATAAAAGTAGATGACCGCATATACTTAAAGGGTATGTTTCAACTGAAGTCGAGTTCATAATTGATTGACAATCTTGATGGGTGTTGGCACGATGCGCACAATCAATCAGAGAACAATTCTTGAAAGAATCCAGGAGATGAACGATTTGTTAAGCTTCTTAATGATAAATCAAGCAACACTTGGGGGCATTGTCAAGTGATAAACAGCGAGAGCAGTAATTATCGCAGACAGCCCAAGATGGGCACTGCATTTACAACTGAGCGGGTGGCTAGCACATGAATGAGCCAATGCATCGAAAGAACAAAGAAAGCTTTGGAATGCAAACAAAGCCACCCTATGACGATGAAGCATCAAAGAGGGGGGAACCTATATTTCAAAAACAGGTAAGATGCATTGCATATCATCTAACTTCACGAGCATTGCATATTGTTTTGCAGATATTTCATAAAACAATATCCCCACTGGGATCCAACGAGACTCACATGAATTGAAGTTCTTTTAAATCACATCAAAGATGGAAATTCCATAAAAGCAAAATTCATAAATGAAGACAAGAAAGATGGATTTTTATTCATAGAAAAAGGGGTTTACAAGTACAAATGTTAAACGGTGCGAGGACGATCGGGATATTTTCATCTTGATGGTTAATCATGCCTCGAATTCCTCGAATTGCTTATGCATGCGCTCCATCTCTTCCTCGAACTCGAGGTGTCGTGTGTTAACGTAGTTCCTCCAAAAGTCAACACGTGCATTTAGCTCTTGGTTTCTCCTCTCCAAGTTGTTTCTGTGACGTCTCTCATCACGGAGTCTATTCCTTAAATTCTCGATCCGATGTTGGAGATCGGGAACCCGAGTATTCAACTCAAGTCTTCGGCATGAAGACGCTCCGCAACGTTCACCAAAGATGAAGTAGCTCGATACTAAGAGCAAGTGACCGATTCACTGCTTCAATATCGGTCCCGTGCCGCGCATTATTTCATCACGAGGAAGGATCATGTCTCTAGCCACGGTTACAACAATATCTTCATTATCCATTACGGTATCCTCTATTGTAACCGGACGACCATTCACTTCAAAGCTAGTACGCCAAACTGCAGGGCTCTCTCATGCGGAACAGGGGGTTTGGGTTAGCATTGGAAGAAGAGGAAGACATGGTTAAAGCTTCAAAAGTTAAGAACTTTGAGAGTATGGAAAATGCAAGAAGTTGATGATGTCTTTCACCAAATACCGCGGGATTTATAAGGATTTTACTCCTACCATTTGTTTCGAACAGAAGATCAGATCTTAGCCGTACATACATGACTTCCTTGAGAAGCTTTCCTCATTTTTGGGATCCACAAATCGAATCCCAACCACACATACATGACTTCCTTGAGAAGCTTTCCTCATTTTTGGGATCCACAAATCAAATCCCAACCGTACATACAAGACTTGCTTGGGAAGCTTTCCTCATTTTTGGGATCCACAAATCGAATCCCAACCATACATACATGACTTCCTTGAGAAGCTTTCCTCATTTTTGGGATCCACAAATCAAATCCCAACCGTACATACAAGACTTGCTTGGGAAGCTTTCCTCATTTTTTGGGATCCACAAATCGAATCCCAACCATACATACATGACTTCCTTGAGAAGCTTTCCTCATCTTTTGGGATCCATTTACAAATCAAATCCCAACCATACATAGAAGACTTTCTTGAGAAGCTGTCCTCATCTTTGGGATCCATTTACAAATCAACATCCCAACCGTACATACAGGACTTCCTTGAGAAGCTTTCCTCATCTTTGGGATCCATTTACAAATCAAATCCCAACAAGTAGATACAAGACTTTCTTGAGAAGCTTTCATCATCTCCGAGATTGATTTACAAATCGATCTCAACCATACGGTATGACTTCCTTTAGAAGTTTTTCCTCAACCCCGAAGCTCATTCTTTGAAATCACATTCATGTATTTCACAAAACTATTTGAAATCACTTTCAAGTATTTCACTATCGGCAGTGCCGCCTGGAACAATTAGACCACTTGCGAGTTTCCTCGCATTTCACTATCGGGCAGGTCGCCTGGAACAATTAGACCATTTGCGAGTTTCCTCGCATTTTTCTATCATCGGGCAGGTCGCCTGGAACAATTAGACCACTTGCGAGTTTCCTCGCATTTTATCATCGGGCAGGTCGCCTGGAACAATTAGACCACTTGCGAGTTTCCTCGCATTTTATCATCGGGCAGGTCGCCTGGAACAATTAGACCACTTGCGAGTTTCCTCGCATTTTTTAGCATCGGACAGTCGCCGGAACAATTAGACCACTTGCGAGTTTCCTCGCATTTTCACCATCGGGCAGTCGCCGGAACAATTAGGACCACTTGCGAGTTTCCTCGCATTTTTTATCATCAGGCAGGTCGCTTGGAACAATTAGACCACTTGCGAGCTTCCTCGCATTTTATCATCGGGTTGGTCATCTGGAAAATAGGACCATTGTTGAAATCACTTTCATGTATTTCACAAAAAAAACCAATGTTGAAATCACTTTCATGTATTTCACAAAACCATTGTTGAAATCACTTTCATGTATTTCACAATGCTAATCTGAAATCACTTTCATATGTTTCATAAAACAAATGTTGAAATCACTTTCATGTATTTCACAAGACTAAGGTTGAAATCACTTTCATGTATTTCACAAAAAAAATCAATTTTGAAATCACTTTCATGTATTTCACAAAAAAAATCAATGTTGAAATCACTTTCATGTATTTCACAAGACTAAGGTTGAAATCACTTTCATGTATTTCACAGAACCATTGTTGAAATCACTTTCATGTATTTCACAACATTAATCCGAAATCATTTTCATGTATTTCACAAGATCAATATTGAAAACACCTTCATGTTTTTCACTTGGGCAGGTGTCGCCCATAAGAATTAGACCAACCGAAAAATCAGTGCATTTTTCAACACTTCCATCGTTTTTCTTTACAAAACTTACTATGCAAAGTCAAAAGAAAATGAATTTTCCAATGCCTTTGCACCGTAAGCATTGTAAAGAGGGGGCAACCTGTAACCCAATTTTGGATTCACTAAGATTTTCTTGAATGTTATTTTATTTCTATTATTATTTATAAAAATCCAAAAAAATTAAGAAAAATTTTAAAATTCAAAAATATTTTTCTCGAGTCAACCGCATCTTTCTATAAGAACCGATTCCACCAGGTCAAAACGGGTCAAACCATGTCGACCAGAGTAAAAAATGAGTTTTCGATCAAAACCGTCATTTTCGATCAAAACCAAGTCCACCGAGTCAATACGGGTCAAACCATGTCGACTAGGGTAAAAAATGAGTTTTAGGCCGTTTCAGGTCAAAACCGTCATTTTCGGTCAAAACCAAGTCCACCAAGTCAATACGGGTCCGACCATGTCGACCGGGGTAAAAAATGAGTTTCAGGCCATTTTGGGTCAAAACTGTTATTTTTGGTCAAAACCCGGTTCACCGGGTTGATACCCGTCAAAAGTTTTTTTCCAGTGTTTCAACATTATTTTCGGTCATTAAAATTATTTTTTAGCGGTTGAAACGAGGTTTTTCTAATACTGATTTGAGTTTTTAATTTTACCTATATAAATATATATTATTATATATAATAAAACAAAATTAATAATACGTAATTGTCATATTAGGCGGGGCGCTTACATTTATTAGAGGCGAGCAGTTGGATGGATACATTTTTTTATTTAACGCAGATGCTTGTTGTCGCCTTCATTGGCTATAAATAGCCAGTGACAGTTCGCCAGAAAAGGAGAAAGGGAGGAGAAAGAAAAAAGAAAAAAGAATAGAAGAGAGATTACATACATACTATTCAGGTTTTTTTTACTATTTCTTCACAAGAGTAGGATATTGATTTTTGTTAAAAACAATATGAAAAATACCAAATATATCCTAATCGTTAGATCTAATAGTGTTTAGATCTGAACCGTTGATTTAATAAAATACAATAGGGCTTACCACACCAGGTTAAAACCCGCACACATCTCACCCTTGAAATAATATAAGCTTTGATCTCGTGGCGCCACGTCACCGGGTGTACCGAGCTTTCGGCACCGCGTCGCACGCGATCCCACCTTTGTTCATCCGGGCCGTCCGATCAACTTGCAGATTGGGCCAATCACAGCCGCACGATCTTTCCATCAGAGATCCAACGGAGCACAGGCCTCAGCCCGCACCGTGTACCGTGCTTGCGTTCACATCGTAGCATAACCCAAAGCATCTCTCTCCTCTCGCCGGCGACTCCCTCTCTCTCCCCCGATCTCCCATCTCCGGCCGTCTCAAGCCTCCAAACCACCACAGAAAGGTCGCCAACCACCTAAAAAGCAAAACACCGGCCTTTTCCAGCGTTTTCTCCGCCCCATTTGGCCGGAAAAGGGCCGCGATTGTCGGCGGCCACCGAAGCTTCAAGTCGTCGATTCTCACTCATCGCCCATCAACGACCGTCAAGACCACCACCATCGAATCCTTGACATCGGATCTACCAGGATCGACCATCGGTTTTCCGGAAATCTCGCCGGAAAATCTCCCCTCCGCCAACAAGAGCCGCGCGTGTGCCACACGCGCGCGCTGGCATTTTCGTAATTTTCGGAGAAATTCGAGGGTATTACCTATACAGTGACACTCGGGTAATTTTTTGGGTTTCTACTGGTATTTTTGATATTTTTTATATATATAAATGCTTGTAAATTTTCTTGCATGTTGTAAAAAATATAAAAAACCAAAGTCGACACGTCTCTTTTTTAAAAAAAAGGACCGATGTCAAAAATATAAATACCAAATATGGATTATGTCCATTATTTCTTTTGGTAATCCAGACGTAACTCTCCTTTTTAGGGTTAAAACGTCATATTTTAGACAAGTCTTCTAATTTTTAGGGACTGATGTCATTTTTAACGCGTCTCCTATTTTTAGGGACCGACGTTAACCATTTTAAAAAAAACAAGTTACCAATAAACCCAAAATATAATGGATTATATCCATTATTTCTTTTGGTAATCCAGACGTAACTCTCCTTTTTAGGGACAAACGTCAATATTTTAGATGAGTCTCCTAATTTTTAGGGACTCGATGTCATTTTTAACGTGTCTCCTATTTTTAGGGACCGACGTTAATCATTTAAAAAAAGAATTACAAATAAGCCCAGAATATAATCGCATTTGAATCAAACAAAAAACACACAAGTAAGGGTAACCTTTCTATTGAAAGGATGTTTTAAGGGTGGTGTCTACCTTCCCTTAATCATAACTAACCCCGTACCCGAATCTCTCGGGACCGAGTGTCTAATTTGGGATTTCTAGTTCCCTCAAATTACTAGATGGCGACTCCAATAAAATCTTTGTTTCCCCCAATCGAGAAAAAAACCCTTTTTGTTAAATAAACAAAAAAAGCAGGAGTCGTCGCCCGACGTCGTGTATCGACAGTTGGGATTAATGCAAAAATGATTGTTGTGAGATCAATGCAAAAGAGAAAGAAGTCAATGGCCAAACTTTGCTTTATTGATTTAGGAGTCTACATCAAGCATAATATCTTTTTACGGAGTCGAATTCACAGTCGAGCTAGGTATTCTCCATCCATTCTAGCCAACTTCGCGCTCCTCCCGAGAATGCCTTCTTTACTACGTAAGGACCCTCGTAATTCGGTGCCCATTTGCTTTGATCGTCTCCGGGCAACGACAATATTTTCTTCAATACTAGATCCCCTTCTTGAAACAACCGAGGTCTAACCTTCTTATCATATGCCTTGGCCATTCGTTTCGGTAAAGTTGGTGATGACATATTGCAGCCATCCTCTTTTCACCGATCGGGTTCGATTGCTCATATCTCACTTTGGCCCACTCGGCCTCTTCTAATTTGGAATCCATCACTACCCTTAACGACGGGATTTCTACTTCCAAAGGCATCACTGCTTCCATACCGTACACCAGAGCATATGGGGTAGTCCCTGTCGAGGTCCTGACTGTAGTGCGGTATGCATGAAGAGCGAATGACAACATCTCATGCCGCCTCTATATGTGACTACCATTTTCCCGAATAATCTTCTTGATGTTCTTGTTGGCGGCTTCTCTTCGCGCCATTCATCTTTGGTCGGTATGGTGAAGAATTCGAATGCTTGATTTTCCATTTAGTACATAACTCGCTATCATTTTGCCATTGAAATTCTCGTGCATTATCTCGTCACTATCTTTTCCGGGAGGACCATATCGACAAATCAAGTCCTTCTCTATAAACCTCTTCACTACGTTCTGTGTAACGTGGGCATATGAACTAGCTTCCACCCACTTTGTGAAGTAGTCAATAGCTACGAGGATGAATCTATGACCATTGCTAGCTTTCGGGTTAACAAGTCTGATCACGTCGATCCCCCACATTCCAAACGGCCAAGGAGATATCAGATTAAATAGCGGAGCTGGCGGCATATTGACCTTGTCACTGTAAACTTGACATTTATGACATTTCCGACATAGTCGATACAGCTCTTTCTCTAGTGTCATCCAAAAGTAACCAGCCCTTTGGATTTTCCTTGCTATCATATGCCCGCTAGCATGGGTTGAGCAAATCCCCTCATGGACCTCCCGTAATGCCTTTCTAGCATCTGCCTCATTCAAACACCTTAGTAGGGTTCCATCAAATGACCTTTTGTACAAAATCTCTCCATCTAAATAGAAGTCTATAGCCAATCTTCTCAAGGTTTTCTTATCCGTTTTGGAAGCTCCCACCGGATATTCATGATTTTGCACAAGATTCTTGATATCATAATACCAAGGCCGACCGTCTATCTCTCCTTCAACTAAGCAATAGTGAGCCGGGTCATTTCTAATGTCAATGTGTACCGGTTGTACCTTGCACTTGAGATCAATGGTAGTCATAGCAGCTAGCGTGGCCAAAGCATCCGCAAAATGGTTCCCCTCCCTTCCCGCATGGGTGAATCTAATTTCTTCAAATTCCTTTGCTAGTGTGGATAGGTATTCCCGGTACGGCCTCAACTTTTCCTCCTTGGTTTGCCATTCCCCTTTAACCCGACAAATAATCAACATTGAATCTCCGTATACGTCTAACTTCTTTATCTTCAACTCTAATGCCGCTTTTAAACCGAGGATACAAGCTTCATACTCAGCTGTATTGTTGGTGCACTCGAAATGTAATTTAACCGAAACTGGATACTGTTTCTTATCAGGAGAGATTATTACCGCACCGGCCCCGTTACCATATACATTCACTGCACCGTCAAAAAACATCGTCCACCAATCTGTCTTCTCTTCTTCTCTTTCTATTGATAATATATCTTCATCGGGGAAATCAAAATCCAAAGGTTCATAATCTTCAACGAGCATTATCGGCCGATGGTCCGCGATTGCACTTCCTTTTACGGCTTTCCTTGTCATATATACTATGTCATATTCTGCTAACAAAACTTGCCACCTTGCAATTCGACTTGAGAGAAAGGGCTTGTTACAAATATACCTTAGAGGATCCACTTTTGAAATCAACCAAGTGGTATAATATAACATATAATGTCGCAACCTCTTTGCCGCCCACACCAATGCGCAACAAAGCTTTTCTATCTCCGTGTATCTAGACTCACATTCGGTGAATTTCTTACTTAAGTAATAAATAGCTCTTTCCTTCCTTCCGGTTTCATCATGCTGTCCCAATACACATCCCATGGCTGCTTCAGCTACTGTGAGATATAATACTAGAGGTTTTCCCGACACCGGAGGAACCAAGGTAAAGGTGGATTTTGTAAATAATGCTTGATTTTATTGAATGCCTCCTCACACTCCTTATTCCAGGTTCCAGGATTCTTTTTCCTTAGTAGTCAGAATATAGGTTCACGCGTCGTTGTTAGCTGAGCTATGAACCGAGCAATGTAGTTTAACCTTCCCAAGAATCCTCTGACTTCTTTCTCCGTCTTAGGGGATGACATAGCTTGGATGGCCCTTACTTTATCCGGATCCACCTCTATACCTCTATCACTTACCACAAATCCTAACAACTTGCCCGATTTAACTCCGAATGAACATTTTGCAGGGATTGAGCCTTAATTCATACTTCCTCAACCTCTCAAACAACTTCCTCAAAACTTCAACATGATCCTCTCCCTTTTTAGACTTGGCAATCATGTCGTCTACATACACCTCAATTTCCTTGTGCATCATGTCGTGGAACAAAGTCACCATTGCTCTTTGATAGGTTGCTCCCGCATTCTTCAATCCAAATGGCATGACCTTGTAGCGAACGTTCCCCAAGGTGTGACAAAAGTTGTTTTTGCTTTATCCTCCTGAGCCATTTTTATCTCGGTTGTATCCCGAAAACCATCCATAAAGGAATATGTGGAACTCGTGGCGGCGTTGTCCACTAAAACATCTATGTGTGGCAACTGAAAATCATCCTTGGGACTAGCTTTATTCAAATTCCGAAAATCCACGCACACTCTAATCTTCCCCTCTTTCTTAGGCACCACAACAATGTTAGATACCCATTGTGGATACCTAACTACTTCTAGAAAACCAGCATCCCATTGCTTCTCGAGTTCTGTCTTGACCTTCATCCGGACATCCGGGTGGGCCCTCCTCGCCTTCTCGCTTGATCGGCTTACAACCTTCTTCCAACGGTATCTTGTGTACTACAATATTTGTATCCAAACCAGGCATATCTTCATAGGACCAAGCAAAGACATCCGAATATTCTTGTAATAGGGTGATCATTTTTATCCTTTGTTCGAAGTAATTAGGGTACCTATTTTCAACTCCTTCTTGAACTGATCACTGCCTACATTGATGGTTTCGAGTTCCTCCGTGGCAGGTTTCCAAGTTTGTTCCTGTTGTTCTACTAGCCTGGTGAATTCACTGATATTGCTTTCATCCCACTCTTCTTCTTCCATAGCTATCACATGCTCGTTCAAGTTTGGCCATTTATTCTTGATGCTAAATCTATGTGATGTTGTAGGAGATCCGCTTTCGGGATTCCCCGAAAGCGGGAAGTGTTTGGTGTAAATGCATAAAGAAAGAAGGCAATTTGTGAAAAGTGCATGATCTCACAATTTATTTAAAGAAAAGGTAGGCTTCATGACAAACACGAAATCTAGCTGACAATTGAGCCTTGATTGTCGACTAGAGAGAAAATAAAAACCAAACAAAGCAATGACAAAAGCATGTTAAGGCAACCAAAGTGGGTTTACATTTTAAAAACTACTGGAGCTTCTTGGATCACCTAGTTCTGAAACTTCTCGTCCGAAGCCAACTTGCGCACAAAGGTCTTGGCGAGACTTCTTCTATGGTGTAGACCGTCGGTTGTGGGAGTGCTTCATCTCCCTTTCTTGCTACTGGTCTTCATGTCATCTTCTTCCACCTTGTTTTCTCCCAAGGTATTTATGCTCATGTTTGATGCCTCTTGATCAAGGCTTTCAGCTTCTTTATCATGTTGTATTATGTATGCAGCTTTTGGGAATGACACGCTAAGAGGAGGGATTTCTAGCTTTTCTTCCTCAAGCTCTCTTCCTTTAATTCTAGCCATCCTTCTTGCCCTTCTCCGACCAAGCAGCCCCACCGATAATCCTTTTGGCTAGGTTGATATCCTAACCCAAATCTTTGAGCAAAGACTTTTCATCCTTGCCGGATTAACCCCTCCCGGTATCCCGACAATAAGGTTATACCGAAATGGGATCCCGCCGTCCAAGAAGCATAGACTTGCCATCCTTGCCGCTTCGAGATCCTTGGCCTTCTTAGCACCGTGTTCTCCCAGCACCCGGCCGTGTTCACAATCTCAAAGGCATGGATATTGTTATCCTTACAATCATCTCGCTTCGATAAAAGGCACAACCACATTTTTTATCATGGATATTGTCTCCTCGGCCTTGACAGCTTACCAACATCCCATTCATGATATACTTCGTGCATTGGTGCAATGACGAAGCTACGCCCCCGTTGCATGAATCCAAGGTCTTCCTAACAACATACTATAGGAAGGATGGATATCCATAACTTGAAGTGTTACTAGGAACATTTGTGGTCCCACATACGGCTCCACTTCTAAAGTCCCGATTATTGGCCTAGGTGAGCCATCATACGCTCCGGCCATCATAGTACTCGGCTTTATATGGGATTCATCGATCGGCATTTCTTCCAGAATGTGCTTTGGCAATATGTTAAAGGCCGAGCCATTATCAATGAGTACTTTTCCTATGAGGCGGTCCTTGCACCTAACCGTAATGTATAAGGGCTTGTTATGTCCGGTACCTTCAAAGATCAAGCTCATCGGCCGTGAAGTACGGGTAATTAGTTGCATGGATCCTCCCCACTAGATGCTCCATGGTTTTATGTTCAATGTCTTGGGGTACATATGCCTCATTCAATACCTTTTGCAAGGCGTTTCGATGCAGCTCGTAGCCGAGTATCAAAGACATAAGGGAGATCCTGGGCGAAGTCTTCTTTAGTTGATCTACTATGCAATATTCGCTATGCTTGATCAACTTCAAGAATTCATTTGACTCCTCTTCCGTTACTGGCTTATTAACTTCTAGTGCTTTGTCCAGATCTACCACTTCTTTGCCCTTTGCCTTCCTCAACTCTTCAAGCGTAAAGCAACGACCACTCCTGGTCAGACCACTTATCTCGATCTGGAACAAAGGAAGAGGAGCTCGAACGTTGGAGGCATAACCATAATTATAAGGCATGGCGTTGTGATTCCCTTTTGTGTAGGACGGTTTAACCAAGATTAGCCTTGGGGGCCCATTAGCCGTTTGTTTGATCCCGCATACTCCCGCCATCTCATCCCGACCTTCCATCATACTCACCTCACCCCTGCTCTCCATGGGTTCAATTCTCAATTGCCCTATTTTTAACATTTTTGCAATCTTTTCACGAAACTCGATGCAATCTTCAATATGGTTTCCATCTCTTCCATGGAACTCACAATAACCACCTCCCACCGGATGGCTTTCCACATTTGCCTCTAGAAATCCTGAACGTACTAACATGTCGTACATCTTTTCCATAGACACCTTCAACACCTTGCATTGATTTCCAACTTCTATCATGCCTATTCCACTACTACTTGAGTCATGTTTAGGCAACGGGTTTGAATTAATATTGGGCTTGTCTTCAAAGGATACCCATCCTATCTTAATAAGCTCCAACAATCTTTTCTTGAAAGCGTAACAGGTTCAATCCCATGCCCGGGATTACCCGCATGGTACTCACAAGTCAACTCGGGCTTGTACCAAATTGGGAATGGTGGTTGTAATGGTAATGTAGGGATAGGAGCTATGTGCCCAATGCTCAACAGTTTGGTGTACATGTCCTTCAAAGGCATGGGTAGTGGCGGTAGTTGTTCTGAAGGGTATCTTATATAGGGTCTTTGGTAGTGATTTTGGTTGTTTGACCGGTTATTTGTTCGATTAGGGGATAAAGGTTGGTTAAAGTTCATGTGTGAGAATTGAGAGGTAGGTACTTGTGGATTGTGGGAATCTACTTTCTTGCCCTTATACCCGCCTTCCAAGTTGTTAATATCGCCTTCTCTTTTTCTTCCAATAAAACCCTTCTTTTCCACCGGCATCGCTATTCGCCCAGCTTTAATCCCTTGTTCTATCCTCTCAGCTATGCGTACCGCATCATAGAAATGTTGAGAGGAGCTACCCATTAGGTGCTCATAATAAGGTGCTTTGAAGGTATTGGCAAACAGCTCACCATTTCCGTTTCTATCAAAGGGGGTTGGACATGCATTGCCTCATCCCTCCATCTTTGCGCATAAGCCCTTCCCTCGACTCCTGGCTCTTTTTCTCCATTGCCATTAGACTTGTTCGATCGGAGGCGATTTCCATGTTAAACTTGTACCGTTTGAGGAAAGCCTCCACCAAGTCTCTCCAGCTCTTGATCCCGATGCTTGTCTAACCTCATGTACCAGCCTAAAGCGGATCCCGCTAGGCTATTTTGAAAGAAATAGATTAGCAATTTATCATCACGGATTACTTCGCCATTTTGTTGCGGTAGGATCGAAGGTGAGTGTTTGGGCATTCCAAACCGGTATACTTAATGAATTCGGTATCCGAAAATCTTTTGGCACCACGATGTTTGGTACCAAACATACTTCGGCTGCTCGCATAGGGTCAAACCAATCATTACCCTCAACTGCCCTTAATCTTTCTTCCAAAGCAAATAGCTTGTCTTGGTCTATCAAACTGGGAGACCTATTATCCGGGACTCCCTCCGTTGTTAAATCCACAGTGATTGGAGTGTGAGTTGGCCGGATAGGGGTGATAGGCACAAAATGTTGTTCATTGGCCGAGTTTGCCCCCCGGTTTTGAGATGCTTGAGGGATGTGAGCTGGCGCTCCTTCAAGCTGTTGTGCTTGATGTTCCCTCCCCATTCTTAGCTCTTAGAAGCCGCTCAAGTAAGTCGGTTAGCCGAGAAACTTCATTCTTTACGGACTCCAACTCGGTCGATAATGTGACTCTAAGTGAGCTCTCTCTTCGTTCTCCATTCTTGCTCGAGACCGGGTGTTGTGGATTTTGGATGTGGGACCTATGTTTCACGGTCTGGGATGCATGGAGAAATGTAAATGAATGTATGATAAAGAAACAATGTATGAATGCATATGTAATGAGTTTTTTTCAAAAAAAACGATCGATGGCCAACATTCCTCTTGTGTAATGGGCATGGACTCTTTTTTGTCGCGTTCCTTATCGGAGTAGTTCTCGCTCAAGTCCGTTTGCTTTGGTAGGCTTATATATATTTTTTACAAAAGATGGGTCAAAGCCCCTTTTCATTAATATTGGCTAATACATCTCTTGAAAAAAGGGTATAAAATAATAAAAAGAAAAATACATCCATCTTCCTCTTCATCCATATTTTTACGCAATTCGAGGCTTTGACTACCGGAAGCTTCCTTGCATCAAATCTAGAGCAGTCTCCCTCCGATAGTTGTGACAATTCGAATTCGCCCATATTCCACAAAGAGTAAATTTGGTAATGATGGCCATCTTATCGTTTCAAAAGACCTGAAAACCAAATGCTTTATGGTTTAGTTTGTTTTATGTAAAATGTATTTTGTGGAGCATACACCCTATAGCCGGTTCTAAATCTTTTATGCTTGACGAGGGTAGGTTGGCTATTCGAGTCTCTAAAAAGGGTCTCTTCTTCCCAGTGATTGCCCTCGTGGAGGCAATATGGGGGCTTGTAGGCAATGAGATGGCACATGTACCAACTATTGCCGCCTAAGCACTCGCGAAGAGTTGGGGTTTACACAAACTTAAACCTTGACTAAAAGTCGTAAGGTAAGCTGCTAGTCCCCCACTTAACTTAAAGTTTGTGTGCTCTCAATAATCAAAGTATGTGATGCATGTGACAGTTCTATAAGATGTATGAGACAGGTTCTATACAAATGCATGAACAATATGTAAAAATATTTAAAGCATATAAGCGAGATAAAGCATATAAGCAGATAACAAAAGGAAAGACATATTAACAATAAACACACGAAAACAAGTAAATCAGACAAAAACAAAGCTTAGTCCACAAGGTCCCCAGCGGAGTCGCCATTCTGTCGCGGGTGCGCGACGTCGCGGCGATCGTCCACCCTCAAATGTGTGATGGGGGGATATATATCTGGTATATATGGTAAATATAGGGAGACAAGGAATTCTTTGTCTCTTAGCAATGAAAAATGGTGTGGGAGTCGCCACCTAGTATTTTGGTCACTAGGAACCCTAACTGGTCTCGAGAGATCGGGCACGGGACCGGTTGCGTAAAGGGAAGGTATTAGCACCCCAAATACACCCTACCTAAGGTAAGCCGTATTGTTTATTTGTCCGATAAATTTCAAGGTCTCGTTGTGTTTCCTAGTTGTTGGTCCGTCTATGGTTCAAGAAAAGTCCTCCTCAATAAGGAGGTCCTTATCTTATCGGGTAAAACCTAACCGTTCTAACGTCTATGTATGTTGGTCCGTCTATGGTTCAAGAAAAGTCCTCCTCAATAAGGAGGTCCTTATCTTATCGGGTAAAACCTAACCGTTCTAATGTCTATGTATGTTGGTCCGTCTATGGTTCAAGAAAAGTCCTCCTCAATAAGGAGGTCCTTATCTTATCAGGTAAAACTTAACCGTTCTAATGTCTATGTAAAAAAACCATATTTTTAATATCGAAATATGTTTTATGTAT
Source organism: Populus x sibirica (assembly GCA_019202695.1). Lineage (NCBI taxonomy): Eukaryota > Viridiplantae > Streptophyta > Magnoliopsida > Malpighiales > Salicaceae > Populus > Populus x sibirica. The sequence continues at coordinate 209,872 of JAGMVL010001081.1, read as the reverse complement.
AAATATTCGTAATCCCATATACTAAAATAAAACAAAAAGATTTTTTAGAATTTTTGAAATATTGGCCTAGTTCTCATGGCTTGAATAAACTGGTTATTAAAGCCAAAATGCATGCTAATACATATATTGTTTTGAAATTTTCTTTGTTGTATGAAAAATATGATGTTATAATATTTATATATATATATATATATATATATATATATATATATATATATATATATATATTTGGAGAGACTAGGCCGTATGCATGAAAACAAAACATTTTTTAAATTATTTTATTTTTTTATGTCTTGACGAAAATCGGGTATTTTAATACCGGATTTGTATCTTTACGGTATAAAAATACAAACCGATATTGATCAAAATACAGTAATAAAATTACATAAAATCACATATTTTTTGAAATAATTTTTGAAGAATTTACAAAATTTATATATATATATATATATATATATATTTATATTTTTGGGCCGGACCTAGCTCGGCCCATGTGGCAATGAACCCGATAATTTTATATATAATACAAACCGATAATTTTTGGGCCTTACCAGGTCGCGAATTATATTTCACGTGAACAGTGAAATAGCATTTCACTGTTCAAGTGAATTATATTTCACTTGAACAGGGAAATGCGAGAAAATGGTCTATGCACAATGACGAGAAAGGAGACAAACCCGGTGGCGGAAACAATGTTGAAGACGATGGCGAACACTCCTAGTGATGCCGATGGCGGTGGTGAGGCAGCCGGCGAGGTCTTCCAGTGATTCCGACGGTGGTTCCGGCGGCGGCTTCTCCTCCTTTCTCCTCTCGTTTCCGCTTTTCCTATGTCCCGTCTCTCGTTTTTGCTTCTTCGCTTCTTCTCACGGTACGCATGGGCCGTTATCAATGACGGGGAGGGAGGCAAAGAATCGGCAATGGCTCTAGGGTGGCGCGGTGGCGGCGACCCTGGGAGCCGATTCTCGAGAAGGAAAAGTCTATGATGATGCTTGGTCCCCTCCGGTTCCCCGGTTCTCAAGAAAGTTGGAGTTGATGATGGTGGTGGTGGTGGCTTCCTCGGTTATTTCCTTTGTTCCGGAAAAGAAAAAAATACCGGCGGTGGCTCAACTACTCAGTAGGTGTCGTTCTTCAATCTCCTCCCTCTTCTCCCCCTCTCGCTTCTCCTTTTTCCTCCTCTCTCCGCTCCGCCCGTTTCTTTCCCTCTCGTTTTTTCTCTTGTTTCTCTCCTCTCGGTTTCTCTCTTCTTCCCGCTCTTTCCCCCTCTCTTTCGCTTCTTTGTTTTTTTCCCGTTTTTTTCTCCCTCTTTCGGGTCTCCCCGCCTCCCTGGTCCTCTCCTCTCGCCGTTCTTGGGCTCTATTTATAGAGGCCAAGGGCGCCGCTTTTACAGCTCTCATGGGGAGAGCACTGGCTGGTCGGCCATTGGGCGCGACTGCCAAGGTTCGGCGGGTGGTGCGCGGTGGGTGGTCGGCCAGTGTGTTCGGTCGGTGGGCTCCAAGCGAGAGAGGGCCCGGCAAAATTCAAACAAAAGCCCCTTTTTCCTTCTTCCCCGCCGCAAGTTCGGGCAAGAAGAAAGAGGAACAAGATTTCGGTCTCCGCCCCCATAGTTGGCCGCGTGTTTCACTTCAGTCCTTGGTCTCGATTTATGCAATTTGACCCTCAATTGATCAATAAACTTCCAATTTCTTCAATTAGGCCCCGAATCAATTAATTGCAGCCCCTCCATTTACGCGCCTCTTCCAATTTGGTCCCTGATTTTGGATTTTCTCAATTAAGTCCCCAATTGGCCCTTAAACTTCAATATTTCTGCAATTAAGCCCCTGATTTGACCTAATAAATTCCTAAAAAATATATTTTGGCCCCAGAACTTAAATTTCTTCTAATTAAAGCCCAAATTGACTTAAAAATCAATTTTTCTTTCAATCAAATTCCCTATAAATTCATTTAAAAATCCAATTAAGTCCATAAACATCCAAATTTGGGCTTTTCTCCTCAAATTTCAAATTTTCCTTCTTAACAAGGCTCTCCTCCTTCAAGAATATACTGTCAAAAATCCAATCTTTGTATGTTTAACCTCATTGACCAATTTTCCGACCATTTTCTGAGCGCTTCTGCCTCCTGTTATTTTTCTAACCTCCTTTGGCTATATATATATATTTTGTGGGGACCCAAAAATGGGTTACAACAATATGCACACGGAGAACTATTTGTTTGTAATAAGAGCATGTGAGAAAGGGTGATTGGGTCAACTTCTAGTGCTAGCAACGTACATAGAGTTGCAAATGACAACAGTAATCCTTACAAGAATATGGTTATGAATGCAATGAGAATGAATCAAGGTAATGTCAGTTAATGTCCAATCATAGAAAAAGAACCTAATGCAGATGTAGCAAGGTTTTTTGATCTGTTGAAAGATTCTGGCAAACCATTATGGGATGGCTGCATGAACCACAGTAAATTATCAGTTGTAGCGTAGGTGTTCACCATCAAGTCAAATCACGGGTTGAGCGAGGCCAGTTATGATAAAATTATTGAATGGGTGAGAAGCATTTTGCCTGAAGGGAATAGGCTGAAAGAGAACTTATATGCTGCAAAGTCTATGATGAAACCCCTTAATTTAAGATACCAGAAAATTGACATGTGCCCTAACTTCTGCATGTTATACTACCTTGAAAATGTTGAGTTGACAGAGTGCATGACACGCGGGCATTCCCATTACAAACCTAGAACTGGCAGGGGAAAAACTCTCATGGCATATAAGAAGTTTGGATACTTCCCAATCACACCTAGATTGCAGAGGTTATTCATGTCACCAAGGACCGTGTTGAGCACATAACATGGTACCAATCACATAATGCGGTTGATGGAGTGATGGCGCATCTTTCTGACGATGAAGCATGGAAATATTGAAACAGTGTGCATTGTCACTTTTTAGATGAATCAAAGAACGTGCGTCTTGGGTTGTATATAGACGGATTCAACCCATTTGGGTCATTTACTACTCCTTATTCTTGTTGGCCGGTCATACTGATGGTTTATAACATGCCACCAAGGATGTGTATGAGGCTGAAGTTCATGTTTTTATCTATGATCATACCAGGTCCAAGCAGTTTGGGCCGGAATATAGATATTTGTCTTCGACCGTTGATTGATGAGTTGACACAGTTGTGGTCCTTCAGAGCTTTGACTTATGATATAACGAGGAAACATAATTTTGTTATGAGAACTGCATTGATGTGGCCTATCAATGATTTCCTAGCTCCTAGAATGGTTTTTGGTTGGAGCACGCATGGAAAACTAGCATTTCCATACTTCATGGAAAACAACAAGGCATTCACGTTAACAAACAAAGGTAAAGCTTCTTTTTTTTTACTATCATCGTTGTTTCTTGCCAATGAATCATAGGTATGAAAAGAATAGAAAGGATTTCTTTGTTAGCAGAGTTGAAAAGGATGTTGCACCCATGTGTCTTTCTGGTGAAGAATTGCATGATACTGTGTCAGAGTATGGTGACATTGTGTTTAGTTTCCAATCAGGTAAGCAGAAGTTTCCTGGTTTTGGTTTGACCTAGAATTGGGTAAAGCGAAGTATTTTTTGGTAGCTTTCTTATTGGAAGACCAATCTCCTCCGCCATAACCTTGACGCCATGCATATCAAAAAGAACGTGTTTGAGAACATTTTCAAAATCATCATGGATGTGAAAGGGAAGAAAATGGACAACATCAAGACTAGATTGGATTTGGCATTATTTTGTAACCGTAAAAATATAAAGTTGGTTGTTGATGGTTCACAGGTCGCAAAACCCAGAGCAAGCTTCGTGTTGAATGTTGATTATATTGAAAGGCTTGAAACGAATATCATCAAGACAATATACAAACTTGAGATGATATTCCCTCCATCATTTTTTGACTTGATGGAGCATCTACCCATACATTTACCGTATGAGGTAAAAGTTGGAGGACCGGTCCTGTATAGATGGATGTATCCATTTGAGAGATTAGATATTACAGTTGCAATGTAATTCATAATTAAAAGTTTTTTTTATTGTTTTTTAATTGAAATTTTTTGTTTAATTCCATACAGGTACTTGTTCAATTTTTTTTAAAAAATTAAGAACAAGGCGCATGTTGAAGCTTCGATATGTGAGGCCTCTATTGTTGAGGAGATCTCAACATTTATCTCGTACTATTCGAACCTCATTTGAGAACGAGAATCAATCGCATTCGATGGCATGATGATGGTAGTGAAATGCCTTTAAGTGGGAACTTGTCAATATTCTCCAATTCTAGATGACCGACACCTAAAAATACCGTAAGCGGAAGATATTTGTCTGAAATAAAGTTTAGACAAGCACACAATTATGTTCTATTTAACTGTGATGAGCTAAGACCTTTTATTCAGTAAGTATATATACTATTTAAACTTCGTTAAGAATATACTATTTATATATTGTAATATCATACACTCATATAATTTGGAATATCCTTATAGGCAACATCAACAATATTTATTGTCCAATAACTCATAGCTGATCGAATCCCAAATCTTTCAATTACAAGATGAACAATTTTATACAAGGTTTATCAAATGGGAAGGAGTGTTGCTATGTTAGTGTCTTCACTACGCCTGGGCCCTAAAAAAAAAGTTAAGTGCTACAACGGGTATTTTGTCAATGGATATGTGTTCCATATTGAAGAATATGGGCATAGAAGAAAGACATACAACAACGGTGTTTGTGTTAAGGAATCGACTTGTAATGAGTTTGAAGTTGACTATTATGGTAAATTAGAAGAGGTCGTCGAATTGAAATATCATAGCAAGCAGAATAGAGTGTTTTTATTCAAATGCTAGTGGTATGACAAAGACTGACAGAGGAATCATAGTAGATCCTCATTATGGTCTATTCGAAATCAACTCAAAAGCTAGACTCCGCAAAGTAAACGATGTGTTTGTTTTCACAAATCAATGTCAATAAGTTTATTATACATACACCCCTTCCTTTAGAAAGGACCGATCAAGAGTTGATTGGTTATCTATTTTAAAAATGAAACCCAAAGGTCGTGTCAAGGTTGTTCAGGATGAGAACGAAGATAAAAGTGTGTGAGATGAGGTCTTTCAAGTTAGTGAGTTGGTTGAGCCATATCGAGTTACTCCTTCGATTGACTTAGAAGAAATTCAAATTTTCATGTTGAAGATGATAGTCTTGTTGATGTTGACGTAGAGGAGTTGAATGGTGTTCTAAGCTCTAGCAGACAACCAAATATCAATGAAGATGATGATGATGATATCTATATTGAAGATTGTGATGGAGCTAATGACTATTCAATTGACGACCAAGAAGGAGAAAATTCTGACTAACTATCATCATCAAGCCGACTTCGTGCAAAGCATTTTTTTTATAATGTAATATTATGGATGATATTTTGTAACACAAAATATTTATTTTATAATTGTTAACAATTGTTATTATTTTGTAGGGGTAGTTTGTAATTTAAGTGTTTGCAAGAGGGAAAATAGGCAACACAAACAAAATCTTTCATGCACAATGCACTCTCACCGACGTCCATACCAACGGATTTCTAATAGGTCGGTATTTTACAGAGTTCAAAAATATTTACTGGAAATGCCATAATTCTGACGTCATCACAGACGGAACCAATCTGTTGGTATTTTACCGAGAGTTGCAAAATATTTACTTGAAATGCCACAATCACCAACGTGTACACAAATAGAAAAATTATGTCGGTAATTTACCAAGAGTTGCAAAATATTTACTTGAAATGCCACAATCATCGACGCGTATGCAAACAGATACTATCCATCGATGTTTGTCTGTCGGCAAACACAATTACCAATAGACTCACTGACAGACAACGCAAATTCCAAAGGGTGGGTATTAATGCATCTCTGACAGCGTGCTTTTATTGACAGACTTCAAAAATTTATGAAGGGTAATTAAAAAAAATTTAGTGCGAAATTCAAAATTTACCAAGGGAATTTTGACATTTCACTGACGGAATAATTAAAAGTAATATTATTTCAATAACCGTCTGTGAGTTTGTCAGTAAAATTGTGCTATAAAACTTAGTGACCTCCCCTTCAGTTCATTTTTCCTCTTCTTCATTTCTTCAGCTTGAGAATCTCTAAATCTCTTTATTTTTTTTCCTTTCCTTTAATCTGTATTTGTGGTTCTATTTTCATCTTCAATAAATTAAAACGTATGTATTGTGATTCAATGTAGATAATGATTTTAATTTTTTTCATCTTTTCTTTGTTTTATTAACATATATATATATATATATATATATTTGTATTGTATATAGATAAATTCTAGAAATAAACACACTTTTAAGGTAAGCATTTTTCATTCCTAAAGTCTATAGTTTTTGTTTTTTAATTTGTTGCCTATTTTATTTTTTTTATTGCCATAATAATTGATTATCTTGTTGAATTTAAATTGTTATTCTTGAATTTATTTTCATTGTTAATTCAATATTTAGGATTAAATTTAGTTGTTTTATCTCAATTTTACTCTATTAGTGCATAATATGTGTTTAATTATTTTCATTAATTTTAATTGTTATTTGTATAGATATTAGGTTATATATAAGATTTTTGCATGGGGTCAATTAGTTATGGCTATTGTCACATGTTTGAAAACTTTGGATAGTCTCTAGTATAGGGGAGGTGCTATCGAATTTTTTTTAATTTGTTGTCTATTTTATTGTTTTTATTGCCATACTAATTGATTATCTTGTTGAATTTAAATTGTTATTCTTGAATTTATTTTCATTGTTAATTCAATATTTAGGATTAAATTTAGTTGTTTTATCTCAATTTTACTCTATTATTGCATAATATGTGTTTAATTATTTTCAATAATTTTAATTGTTATTTGTATAGATGTTAGGTTATTTATAAGATTTTTGCATGGGATCAATTGGTTGTGGCTATTGTCAATATTACAGGTTTGAAAACTTTGGGTAGTCTCTAATATAGGGGAGGTGCTGCCGAATTTTCTTTAATAATTGAATTTAATTATGTAATTATTTGTATAAAATTGTGTAGATGTGTAGAATGAAATCAACAGCTCGTTACTCACATATGGTCGCAACTAGTTCTTCTAGCAGTGAGGATGACATGTCCTTAGGTACCAATCAAGAAGAGGCACTTGCGACGGCTTGCGATGTTGCCTCTTCTAGCGCAATTTCACAACATAGAGGTGGTGTGCCTTCACAACGGAATCAATTCACCCACAAGTACGAGGCAAATTGGAAGGATGACCTTTCAATGTAAGTTTGTTTCGGTTTTAGTTTTTTTTAATTATAACATAATTTATGAACAACAAATCAATATTTCATTAATTTAATTTATTTTCAAGTTTACATACATTGAGGATGCCTGAGCAATATCATTAACATTAATCGTCAATAGAGATTCTATTATTTCAATGGAGTCAGGTTTCCAGACGACATCCTGAATGGAGACCTTATATCGATGCATGGTTTCGAAGATTTCAGGTTGGTGTTAATTTCTAATTTCTAGCTTATTTTTAATAATTTATCATTACAATTGTAAATAAATTATTATTTTTATTTTAAATAAATTATTTATACACAACACAAATTCGAGTGGGACAACGCACATGACAATGCTGTGAGGAGGGTGTGAGAAAATCAAGCGGCAACCAGGTAACATAAAAAACAATACAATTTTTTTAATAAAAAATTTATGTTTTTAAATCTAATTTGTCACTATGGAAGTAGGTTGCGTGATTTTTGGTGTGAAGCCTGAGAATAAAGTATGCAAAAAAAAAGGGGGGGAGTTTATAATAATTTTAAAAAAATGTTGTTATATATATATAAAATAGAAGGGGCTAAAACAAGAAAAAGGGAGAAAGATGGGACCAAAATGAATTAAGAAGAGATGGGACTATAAATACCCATCCCTTCTCTCATTCATGACCGGGGAGGTAACAAAAAGAAAAGGGGAGGGAAATTTTTCAGATTTTCCTTCACCAAGCTTAAGAGAAAACACCTAAATTTCTATACCTACACAAACCTTAGATTTTCTACGTGGGGAGACAAACCGGGGCGGGAGATTTGCAAGAAGAAAAAGTGATAGAATTTCTAAGAGAAGAGGGAGTGGGAGGCCGGCTGCTTGTAGAAAAGAAAGGGGTTAGGAAACTTTAATCAAATTAGAAATCAAACCTAAATTTCCTCCAGATATGAAGTTCTAAACCAATTGGGAAAGCCAAATTAAATTCATGCAAGAATTGTGCATTAATTTGAAGTTTGAAAAATTAGGGTCTTTGAGTAAAATTTGGGGAAATGTGGAATTAATTGGAACTAAATGAGTTGAGCAAAGATAGGTTGCCTAAAAAGAATGGAATTATGCAAATAAGATTTCAACAAAACCAAAGACCATGGGGAAATAGTGGCCATCATGAGATTGTTAGGAAAGAAAGGAAATTGTGACAGTTGCGTTGTTTTTCTTATTGCAAAATTAAAACAGGTTTCAGGAGGTGAATGATAAGGAAATGTGGCGATTGAGTGTGTATGTATATATATATATATATATATATATATATATATATATATATATATATAAAAGAGAAGGAACTGATTTTAAAGGACCGACCACTGGAGGGGAAGAAAAAAAAAACAGAGGAGAACGTATGACTCCCCGTTAATTAATTAAGTGTGTTGTTATAGTGTAGTTACAAATTGTAACTTATAAGGGAGAGGAACCTACGTTCCAGGTAAGGTGAAAACATGGCTGAAATTGATGGGGAAAAAGGATTGGAAATAAAAATTGTAGGTACATTCTCCATTGACAAAACATGACAGATTTGTTACCCTGGTTCCTGAGGGAATTTGGACCTGAAGATGATAGAATCTAGGGAGAGTCCATTCATAGAAGTTGTAGCCGGAAGTGTTAGCTTTTCAAAGAATCTGACCCCGCCTAATTTGGAGTCCTAGAACTCCGGATACAAATGAAAATCTGAGGAGAGGTCAAGCCGCCACCCCTGTTGGCAGTTTCGGCCAAGTCAATAAAACGACAAAATTTAGCCGTATTAAGGGTAGAATTTGTTTTCTCGCCCTTCACAAAGTGTGTCTTGATCTTCAAAAAGAATAAACAGTAATCAAAATTGAATTTATGATGTCCACTTGGACTACAAATGAGCCGAAAATGTGAAAGGATAATAATGAGGAATGTAAGTGAGAAAGAAAAGATTGGTAAAAGAGAAATGATTATTATTCCCATTGTTGTTGTTGTGTTGTGATATGTGGACTAATATGGAATAATGATGGGTGTTTGTGGTTTCAGGAGGAACCGTGGGAGGAGGACAATAACAACAGGGGAACGCAAGTCGAGCGTCTACAGCAGGTAGGTACTCGGTACCTATATCTCCTTTTGTTAATAATTATTTTAACTAACTATTGAACTATTTAAATTTGGTGCATATTGATGAGGAAATGAAAGGGGGAAAGGAAAGGTGAAATGGTGGGAAAATAGAAATGAGGACTAAATTTAAATTATAGGTCCTTTTAGAGGAGATGAACAGTAACAACGAATTTTAATAATGATTGTTTCTCGAATTTGATTAGCCCGTCCCTGATATGGGAGGCTAATGATGTTAACCAAGCTGGTTAACATCGGCATTACCGGTACGTGGGAGGAGAAATATAAACACTTAATTAACTATTCAGGTTCAAAATAGTTAATGATATCGGCGGGTGACGTCGATATCGGCAAAATTTATAAACTTGATTAACTATTCGGATTCAAAATAGTTAATGATATCGGCGGGTGACGTTGATATCGGCAAAATTTGTAAACTTGATTAACTATTCGGATTCAGAATAGTTAATGATATCGGCGGGTGTCGTCGATATCGGCAAAACTTATAGACTTGATTAGCTTTCCGAGGTGAAAGCTAATGATGTCAAGAATCCTTGACATCGGCATACCCGAGGACCTCCCAAAGTAGCATAGAACAGTGATTAACTATTTCGGTTAAAAAAAATATATATTTAATGACACCAACGGTCGTGTTAGCGTTGACATTTTCATGAATCTGATTAGTTGACCCCAGGATGGACAACTAAAGACACTAATGGAGGTCGTTAGTGCCGGTATAGTCTTCCTAATGTGGGGAGAAGTAGTTAAAGGAAATAAACTGGATAATCCTCAAAAGGGATGGTGGTGGTGTATTGAAATTGCATATGACTTAAGTAGGTAGATGTGTTGTACAAATTTCTTCCTTGAATTGTTTGTATTTTAGTTATTTCTAATTATATGGAAAATTTATGTTTTGCGGGTCCCTCCCATTCACGTCGGGAGTAGAATTTAGGTTCCTTATCCCTTTTGTATAAGTTAGGAACTTAGAGATTTTCATGTAATTTTGTTATGCAGCAAACATGTAACCTGAATAGAATAGTATACTCCTTATATTATTATGTTTTGGAATATTAATGTATTAATCTATACTTGGAAAAATTATAGCGTAATAGCTTATGTTTAGAACGCTAAATTGTATGTGCTTATATATATGAAATTTCAGTGCTTGGATGGTCCTCTTAATTAATAATTTATGCATGTGATATGAGATGGAGATTGAGAATGAAGATTTGTCCTAAGTATATTCTCGAATGAATAAAATGATTGAATGTACCAATCATGGATGTGATTATGGGTGGGATGTGATTATAATTGTGTGCAGGATAAATTGTCGATAACTTGGGATCACCCGGTATAGGGGAGACTCTGCTGAAATTTCGTTAGAAATTTTGGTGAATTTAACAAAAAAAAAAATTGCTCCATTTGCCCTTTATGTAAGAGTTAAACAAATATATATTGATTGAAATTGTTTTGAGGTTGTTACAGTTGGAATATATATTGATTGAAATTGTTTTGAGGTTGTTACAGTTGGAATATATATTGATTGAAATTGTTTTGAGGTTGTTACATTTGGTATGACGCACAAAAAAAAGCCAAAAAATACGCGAGAGATAATGGTCTCCAAGACTGGAATGACATGGCGGTTTGAAGGGATTTCAAACCATCATACATCCTAGAGGATATATGGCTGCAATATATTGAGCACGTGATGTCCGAGCGGTTTACACGACGCTCACATGTCCGGTGCCGGCAACCGGAACCGTCAAATTCATGGTTCGACTCCGTTCCGTTTGCTGCACATGCAAAATGGATGCTAAGGTTAATTTAAATGAAATATATCATTAATTAATTTTTTTTCTTACAGGCTACGTCTCTTAGACATGAGCCAAGCCCAATGGAGCTGTTTGTAGAGACGCACGTGCGGAGTGATGACCGCTAAAAAGAGATGCAACAGTTTATTGACAACCGCGCTCAACACTTTGTGTCGTTCAACCATTTTATTTTGTAAGTATTATTTTTCTTGAATTGAATGTGATGATTTCTTTTTCATTTTCAGGAGACCTATAATAGCCGGTTGAGGGAGAGATATGGGGACGATCCTTCAACCCATCTCGGATTTCGATCCGGATTTGTGAATGGAGGTAGGATTATCTGGTGGACCTGATAAAAATCGGATGTACGGGCTCTCCAACATTACGACCAAGAACTTGCAGGCAGCCCATAGTGTCTCAACCGTTGGGAGCTCCCAATCAGTAGCAAGCACCCAATCTAAGGAGTGCGTGACCTTGTAGGAACACACGGCTCGACTCATTGGAAAATACGAGCAACTCTCAGCGAATTATAAAGAACTCTGCCAAACGGTCATGAACATTACATCACAGAGGGGTGATACATGTGGGTATTCTTTTTGGCTGTATGGTCCCGGGAACAACCAGTCTCTTCCTCCTCCAACTCCACCATTGTTCTAGTTTAATGAAAAATTTTGAAACACATTAAATTTGTAATGAATATTATTTAACTTTATTTTTATATTTTGTATGTTTAATATAATATTATTCGCATAATTAGTTTTTTTACTATTAATTTATATAATTTTATATTATTTATTCTAAAAAAGAAATTTAATACACATCACCGACGGATTTACAAACGAAATCATTTTGTTGGTATTTTACCGAGAGTTGCAAAATATTTACAGGAAATGCTAAAATCACCGACGTCTTCACAGATGGAACAAATACGTCGGTATTTTAACGAGAGTTGCAAAATATTTACTGAAAATGCCACAATTACCGACGCGTATACAAACGGAAACATTCCATCGGCATTTTACCGAGAGTTACAAAATATTTACTTGAAATGCCACAATTATCGACGTGTATACAGACGGATATAGTCTGTCGGCATTGCACATAGAGTTGAAAAATATTTACTATATATGCCACAATCACCGACGGAATATATCCGTCGATATATGTCCAGCGGGAATTATTTTTTTGGCACGCATTTTTCCGTCCGTAAAACCCTCGGTATTTATTTTTTTCCTGATAGAATGTGGAATTACGGGCGAAAGCTATTCCGACGAACTCTTTCTGTCGGGGATTTAGTCGGTAAAAAATTTACCAACAAAGTGTCTATCTCACGCTGACGGAATGGGTTCGTCGGTAAAACTGTGAATTCTTGTAGTGTTTTTCTATTTTCTCTTCAACCTAGACCAGTTTAGGCTTCGGGTTGGTCAGATGCTAAGTCAACCTATCGAACCGGTCCAAGTTTTAAAACAATAAAAAATATAAAATTTATGATTTTGACATTAATATATTAAAATATATCAAAATATATATGTTCATCCTAAATACATTTTCAAAACATTTTTTTTATTGTTTTTGGATGATAATGATATAACAGTATTTATTAAACTTGACTCAATTTATAAGATTCAGTTGAAAATTTTAAAGCTTAAAACCTGATTTGAATTGAATCAGATCAAACATTAAATTGATAAAATTTTATTGACAATAATCTGATTGACCCAATTCAATTGAAACAATATTGTTTTACTGAAAACAATTAACTCATATAAACTCGATAATTCAAAAGCTGACCTAATATCTTAAAGAGTCGAGCCCTTTTCCGACTCGATTCATGAATTGAGCTTGACGGCTATACTTCCTCGTCATGGTGGAGATGTGAACATATCCTGAAAGTTCAAAACTGGTGGTAATGCCCGCGGCGTATAAAATTAAATTTGTTGAGAGGCAGTGATTTGATGCTTCGTGTTTTTATATGAACAATTTGTTGAGATAAAATTAAATTTGAAAAAAAAATTATAGTTCAAAGTAAATGGTTGCGCATTAAATTAATGAATTATAAAATACTAAATCTTTTTTTTCCGTCTTTCATATAACTCTTTTTTTTTAATAAGTAAAAGATTTTACTAAAAATTCAATTCATAAAAAGATATTAATTATTTTGCATAAACCCAAAATTTGAATCATAAGTTAATTGCATCAACCCAATTCAATCTAAAACATCATTTTAAAAAACAAAAAAAATATATCATAAAAATAATAACCAAAACAAATCTCATTCAAGTTTTAACCGGACCAATCATGTTATATATTAACTAGTTAAGTTGACTAAATTTAACTAAGTGATGGTTTAACATAAAACCTAATACAGACTAGATTCCAAGTAAACAGGCTTAACCCAGCAGACCGGTTTTATATGGCAATCTTATGCAGACTAACCTTCCTGCTCATCCAAAATGGACACAACCATCAGGCTGGCACGGATGGTGAAGTTCAACTTTAATTCTGCCATTGATGTTCAGAATAAGGTGGCCAAATTGGTTCTTCCATTCAAGCCTACTCACTACTAGAAAATCAGCGAAAACCAACGGAATTATCGACAAAATATTTTCATCGTTAATTTTTACCGACGGAAGTAATTCCGTTTTCTATTCTGTCAGTATATACTGGTAGAAAATACCTATCGGTGATATGGTCGATATATACTAATAAAATACGTCCGTCGGTATATACCAACCGTATCACCAACGGATTATATAGTTTTTTTAAAAGTTGCAACAGTACTTAATCATGTTCGTCGAGCTAACAATAGAGCTGCTCATGCGATGGCCTTCTAGGCCAGGTTTAAGGGTGATAACTGTATTACACGGGAAGATCCTAGTGATTGCAAACTCTGATGTATCTTAGCTGTTTCTTTTTTCTTTTTTCTTTTTTCCTATCAAGGAAGATGAAAAAAAAAAGAAATACATAATTCAAAAAACCTATAAAACACTGTAGGCCCTCTAACTCTGTAAATCTGGCAGCTCTTTTGCACTAACCCACCAGACAAAAACACATGCACAATTATCTCTACTAACATTTCCATCCCACAAGAACTACTCAATTACTAACCTCCATACAAGTTTCACAGGATCTGAGCATTAGAAATTGCCATTAGCATACAAGTTGAGAACTTAAATCAAATTGTCGTTTGTATGTGTTTTGCAGCACTACACTTGACTGATGTACCAATCTAATAGAAAGGAAGTTATAGAGCTACTTTGAGAGTTGGGATAGAACAAGGCATGGAATTCTAAAATTTCATCTGAAACCATTCCCCTGCATCCTCCAAGACTGTTCAATTCCTGCGATTTATAGAACAAAGAAGGGAGCACAAAAAGGCTGGACTTTTGCTCTATATCCGAATCCAACCTTGGCATCCCTGAAATGGAAGATCTCATTAGAAATTACAAGGGTATAAAACAGTTTTTCATAATTTTAAATTCCAGTAAGCACTTTTTCAGATTTTTATGCACAATATTTTTTATAATGTTGCCAAATGACCCAATAACATTCCCTTGATAAGGTACCGAAAGGGCCAATATTACTTCACGCTGAACTATCGTAACATCAGCCATCTAGCTAGAACTATCACTTCCATGTTTTAAGTTACGAAAACATGACCCAATAACATTCCCTTGATAAGGTACGAAAACAACAAATCATGCAAATCGCGACACTTTAAGGAATCAAACATTGTCCATCATCTCCATGGTTGGATGGCATTCACCTCATCAATGTTTGCATAGCACAAACCACCTTTTTTTGTTGCCATTATTAGTGTAATAATAACCTCAATATGCTCCACCATGATGACAACACAAAATTTCTTAACACCATTTCTATAGTAATTAAATCATTTATAGCACTGAACGCTTTTAAAAACTCCTTGATCTCTTTCATATGATTTCCATAGATCTGCAATGAGAAACTTAGGTAACAATTTATGTATGATTATCATTAATAGTTAGCCATAAATTTTCCATCATATTTGGAATTCCCCTAATGAGATAAGAAGCTGTAGTAGATATCTACATTTTTACTAAGGTTCAATATCGCCAACCCAACCCCCCACCCCCACCCTTTTCCTGATGAATTTCGGTCAATGTTAGAGATAATGTTGTGGCAACAATAACAAGTGAGGTTTGACAGAGACGATAACTGAAAACAAAAGAACATAAACTACCTACCTCAAAAGGAAGACATAAGCATCAAACTTTAAGGTTTCAAAATTCATTAACGTCACTCAGGTACATCACTCAGTTCCTCAGCAAAGAACTCCCACATTTTATGATCCAGGACACTTAAGTCGTCGAGATCTGCAATGGCGAGCAAGTAATGTGTGAGCTTCACTAGCTCCTGATCATTATCTCGGTTTGCATGAGCCTTTCGGAATGGCTTGATTACCAAACCATTTTGCAGGTTCATCATGAAATTTCTACGCAGATCGTCAAACATTATAGTGTTTTTTGAACTGTAAAACTGAACCAAAAAGAAAACAGTATGTCAATTTGTGGTGCTTGACAATTGGACTTCATGCAAGAAACAAAATAGTTCCATTTTCTCCAGGGTATTTGAAAAATATTAAAACATGGTGCAATTAAGTATGTCACTCTTATTTGGGTAACACATATAAACGATGAAAAATTATACACACGTGTCTTAAAATTGCACCTCAAATCAACCCAAGTGGCTTGCATTCGAAGATCCCACAAGAGTCTGACTGAACTGTAATCATTGCCGAGTGGTCTAAAAGAGCTGTGATTTTGTAGTTAGGATTGTCGAGGATCCCCAACTGTCCCATCTTCAATTCAACCCACTTCATGCTATAGAAAAGAGGTACAGTTAGTATTTAACTCTTTTGTAATTTTATATTGTGTTAGTCATTTTAATTTTTAGTAGTATTTAGGAATATTAATATTTACAATTTAGTAGTAAAGCAGGAATCCTGAGTTCTTATTTAGTAGGTTTTCCTATTTTTATAGGGATGTTTTAATTTCTAATGCTATTAGGATCTACTTTTCCTATTTCTATTTGGTTGGTGCCAAAAAATATGCTAGTCGTGTTGTGAACATTGATTGATCAAATAAATTGAGTTTTTCACAGAATTGGTTCCCTTTAGTGTCTTGTTCATGTGTTTACAACTGTTTCTACATCACTTCATTTACCAGGCTTGGGAAGTGGAGGAAAAGCAGAAAGCCGGCACAAAGAAAGAGAAAAAATCAAAGTAAATTGAGGATCTGACCTGATTGCAGACCATATCGTTATGTCATATTCTGCATAAACAGCAGTGAGAAAAGCATGAAGATCTGAACCAGATGACACCATTAGAAATTAACTGTTACAAAAAATTCCTACAACCTAGCTACTTACATGGTCGCATGAGTTCATCAAGTGGAGTCTCTGCTGTGGATCGGTGATCAAACAGGGTATAGTCAATGTCCAGAACAAACAGTTTCTTCCCTGGACGACTTGGATTTTTAAGTTCAATCTACAGATCAAAACACAACAAAGATGGACATTGCTCATAAGCTTTGTGCAGAAAAATGAAGTATCAAAGCGTGCATTCAAATTAATGTCAGTTTAGAAGTGTCATGCCGTAGTTAGTAGATAAAACCCATGCGTCCTTGTTTATGATTAGGTACATAATAGGCACTTTTTATAATCTTCTGTGCAAAGAAACAAATGGTGGAAAATATAGAGGAAACAGCAGCTTGGCTACTAAATACACAGCACCAGGCACCACTCATGCACTCCAATTATCAGACACATGCACATATACATATACCACTTTGTGACATTTTGACCTTCCACTCCATTAAATTCCTTATTTCTCATCCTCTTTCAAAAACTGAATGTCCAAGAGAATAATGTACAAAGCCAAAGATAATTTGACTTCATTGTCTAGCGACCAAAACACCTGCAATCAAGATATTGATTAAATCTCAAATTTTGCAGCCACAGACTAACGAGAGGGTGGTTGTGTTATGGAATAGATTCCATAAAACTTCAACAGACACTTAAAATCATCAATTTAAAGAGAACTTGAAATCAATTTTTAGTTCTTAAAAACCAACAACATAATTTTGACAAGAAACATTTAGATATATATGATTTCAGATATATAAGATGACCAGAATAATCATGACAACAAGGAAGGCTTCAACATACGAAACCAACGAAAGTTTTCAATTCTGTTAAAAAACTAGCAGCAGAAAGACAGGAAGCACAGTTTTAAAATTAGTAACAAAGCTGAATTGGCTATTTAGCAGTGGTGGTAGTATAGGGCACATTGAAAAGCTAGTGGAAACTCCATAATCGATTCCAAATGTAGTGCTGTGTTTTTACCATTTATTTTATATGAAGAATACAATCACACATTTGGAGTTCATGCAAAGCTTTTTTCACCTTGTCTTTAACAAAAACAGATGTTTTTCAGAAGAAAAGTGATAAAAGGTTAGGAGGATAACCACCGCCCTTGACAGGAAAAAAGGTAAATACAAAATTCCAGTTGTGTTAAACATCCAGTAGAGAAGCTCCACTGCAAGACCCAGCAGCGTTACTCCATAACGAGGTTCAGAAAAACAATATTTATCACACTACAGATGGTTCACAAGGGATAGTAATATTAGCCATGCATTCAGCATCTCATGTCACTAAAACTAAATACTTTGGTGTCCTACTACTTTGAAAAAGGTTGAGTGGCATCATTACTGCCAGTCTAGGTATTGGCATGGGTTAGCTTGAGGATGATAGGCATGCTTTAGGAGAAAGTCATGAGCAACAAACAAATCATTAAACGAAAAGGTATAAGGAGACTCATCAAGCTATAGGATAAGGTGAATGACAAATGCAGAAATATTTTGACACCGTGTTTCTTGGATGAATAGCATAGGAAGGTTTAAATCTCTTAAAAAGCATACATGTATATGAGTGTTAAGCATCCAAAATAAAAAGACAAATCCAAGCACATATTATATTCCCGTAGAACTCACAAGATACAATTCACTTAATTAATTAACCACGAACGTTTTAAAGCTGACCTCGTATTGATCGATGCGCCTCCTCAGTTTCTGCTTATTGGCTTCATCATCTTCAATGTCAACTGCTTCATCTTGCCCAAGTTCAAAATCATCAACAATCTCTGGAGAGTCCATTTGATTCACTATTATATCATCTTCAACAGTTCTGTAGTGGTATTTAGTATCCATTTCAAATGAGATTAAAATTAAAAGAGTAATAACATTCGAAGTCTAGTGAGAGAATCATGAGAGAGAGGCTCTCCTTCCTGTTGAAGCTGAATCCCTCGTGTTTGATGGCGGACTGCTGGACTTGATTTTCATCTCTGTTTGGTTGATCTTTCTTCTCCGTTTCTATCGTTTCTTTGTCCCGCCTCATCCCCCTTTTCTCTCCCGCCTTATCTTCTTTTTCAAATGACTAGAAACAAAAGGAGATCTGCGGCTACTGTTCCACGTAGACAGGACCACTTGCATGATCCTGTTACAGCCCACAGTAATCAAGAAAATACCTCGGTATTAGCCCTACAACCCCCTTTTGGTGCACAACCTCCTCCTGTTCCACACATTGCTAACACAGATCTGACCTCTATCCTAAACCCTCTCCGGTGGACCTGAGGCATATGGGTCTCCGTCTCAGGAGAGGGTCTGTGCTGAAGATTGCTCTGACAAAGAGGATCAGGAAGAGGAGCAGCTGGATTTCACTATTTCGGAGGATGACTGTGAGGGGCCGTCTAACTCTCCCTCCCCGCCTTCTGCTAAGCACCTGC
Organism: Populus x sibirica; assembly: GCA_019202695.1. Classification (NCBI taxonomy): domain Eukaryota; kingdom Viridiplantae; phylum Streptophyta; class Magnoliopsida; order Malpighiales; family Salicaceae; genus Populus; species Populus x sibirica. The sequence goes on along the minus strand of JAGMVL010001081.1, from coordinate 190,837 downwards.
CACCTGTCAGCGCTGATATTGGAGTCAGACAGGACACAACATCTACAGCCAACGCAGCTCTTTCAGTAGATGCGCTTAATGGAGGTTCACCCATCTCTCCTGCACCTGCTACTCTGCCTATGCACACTTCCAGCGCTGCTGGCGATAATACCACGGGCAGCTGTAGAGCACTTTCTGAGAAAAGCTGATCCCCAGAACCCAGGTATTTCTCAACCATCTGAAACTGTTGTAGGCAAATGGAGGGACTTGTTCTCAAATAACCGTATTCAGAAAAAATTTCCAAGTTAACTCATTTTTCTAGCGTTAGTAGTTCTGTAGTTGTTTTAGAATAAAGAAAGAAGAAACAGAGTTGCTGCAGTAAAGAAAAATAGAAAATGAGAGCAATATATTTTGAAGGTGAAAGCTGAATAATATTAACGTCTAAAGCATTACAATTTAAAGCTTGATAAATAACAACCCACTAACATCATGGTCCTAAGATTAGCGCCATGATCACAATCATGAATAACAAAAGAAATAATTGAAAACAAAGAAATAGGAACAGGTTTGAAATATTTCAAACCACTAAACAATGTTTATGACTCCAACAACAGCAGTTTTAAGCACGTTTTCTAACACTCCTCCTTGCTTTAGTAACTGCAAACTTCAAGTTTTGTCCTCAGAAATTCAAACTTGCTAACTGGCAGAGGCTTGGTGAAAATATCTGCAACCTGATCTTCTGTTTTGCAATAGACAAGAAAAATAGCTCCATCTTTTTGTACTTCCCTTAAGGAGAACAACTTAATGTTGAAATGCTTAGTTTTGCCATGAAATACAGGATTATGAGAGATAGCAATAGCAACTTGGTTGTCAACAAGAATCTCAGTGCTTTCCTTCTGCTCCAAGTTAAGATCATTTAAAATTTTCCTCAGCCATAAAGCTTGATTAACAGCAGCTATTGCAGCAACAAACTCTACTTCAGCAGTGGATTGAGCTACAGTTTCTTGTTTTTTTTAGCACCATGAAAAAACACCAGAACCAAGTGTGAAACAGTAGCCTGAAGTGCTCCTTAAATCATCAATGGAACCTCCCCAATCACTGTCTGTGAAACCAACCAGCTTGAACTATTTTCTCCTCGTGAATTTAATGCCAAAATTACATGTGCCTTTGACATATCTAATCACCCTCTTTGCAGCCTTGAGATGCGCTTCACTTGCACAAAGGCATAAACCGAGACAAGATACTTACAACATTCAAAATGTCAAGCCGAGTTGCTGTGAGATACATTAAGCAACCAATTAGACTTCTGAAATGTGCCTGATCAATCTTATCTGTTCCATCTTCTTTACAGAGCTTTTCCTTTTAGTTCATAGGAGTGCTCATTTCTTTGCATTCTTCAAGTTTAAACTTCTTTAGAATCTCCTTGGCGTATTTCTTCTGACAGATAAAGACTTCATGTTCATCCTGCATAATTTTCATTCCAAGAAAGAAAGTCATCAAACCGAGATCTGTCATCTCAAAAACCTCCATCATTTCTTGCTTAAACTTCTCCACAAAACTTGTGTTGTTTCCTGTCACAAGCAGATCATCAACATACAGTGAGATGATAAGAATGTTAGCTTCATTGTGCTTGACATACAGTGTTGATTCAGAGAAGCTTTTAGCAAATCCTAAGTTCTGCAGATGTTAATCAATTCTACTATACCAAGCTCTTGGAGCTTGCTTCAATCCGTAGAGAGCCTTTTTAAGAAGACAGACTTTGTCTTCTTCTCCTTCTTTTATGTAGCCTTCTGGTTGCTCAACATAAATCTCCTCCTGCAAAAAACCATTCAAGAACGTTGACTTGACATCTAGCTGGTACACCTTCCAATTCTCTTGAGCTGCAACGGCAAGTAAGAGCCTGATAGTGTCGAGTCTAGCTACTGGTGCAAAGGTATCTGAGTAATCCACACTGAATATTTGAGCATATCCTTTGACCACGAGTCTGGCCTTATGCTTATTCATTGAGCCATCAGCATTAAGCTTGGTTCTTGTTGCTACCCAATTTTTGACCCATATTTTTGATAAATTTTCAGAAAAAATAAAAAAAAGGCAAAAAAACAATGAAAACCCCAAAATTTGTATTTTTGATACATTTGCATCATTTTTAGCATTTTCAACGTCATCTCAGAAGAATTTAAATTTTCAAAGGTATTTCGAACGCGTTCAACTGTTAACGCGTTAATTTTACAATCACTGATTTTTCTTGTTGAGTCGACTTTGATATTGCTCGTTTTAAAAATGTACAAAAAATATCAAAATTGAAATTTACAAAAAAAAAAAAGAAAAGAAAAGAAAAAGAAAAGTTAAAGGACTAGTTTGAAAATATGGCAACATTTTGCCTATAAATACTAGTCTACAGTAAAAAAGGGGGAGGCAGAAAATTAACAAAGGGGGGCAACAAAGAAAAAACCCTAAAAAAAAACCCTAAAAAATGTACAAAAAATATCAAAATTGAAATTTACAAAAAAAAAAAGAAAAGAAAAAGAAAAGTTAAAGGACTAGTTTGAAAATATGGCAACATTTTGCCTATAAATACTAGTCTACAGTAAAAAAAGGGGGAGGCGAGAAAATTAACAAAGGGGGGGCAACAAAGAAAAAACCCTAAAAAAAAAAAAGGCCAAAATCAGAGAACAAAAGGGGCGGCGCCCCTCCCTTTCCTCTCATCTTCCCCCATTCTTGCAGACCTTCCCTCTTTTCCACCATTTCCTGCCCGTCTTCACATCTCCCCCACACAAGGCCACTTCCCCTCTGCCTATCTCCCTCTCCAAAGGGTTCCAAGATCTTCTTCTTCCCTCAAACCAAGCACCATTTTCCCGCTCCTTCTCGCCCAAACACAACCAGCCCTTCCCGGTCTGTCATCCGCCGAACACCAGCAGTGAAGGAAGACAAACCAGCATCGTAGCCTCCCTTCTTTTTTTCCTCTCCATCGTCTTCTCCTCCAAAAACGAGACCGGCCACTCCCCTTTTCCCTCTGGTTTCTTCTTCTTCCGCGCTCCGACCCGGCTCCAAGACGAAAAACCACGAACAACGACGGCGAAGGAAGACCACCGGCGGCCCGTTCTCACTAGTGAACCGGCGGCCCACACACGGCGGCGCGGGCAACACTTTCGTCATCTCCTTCAACCGGTCGCGCGGCGGCCCTTCTCCAAAGAACGGCACCCACGGACCCACGACTTCCCTCTTCACCGCGAGAAGACCATTTCTTCTCTCAACAAGGACGGACGGAAGCCGACCCACCTCCAAAGAAGCACCTTCGGCGGTGCCCACGGCCGGCCACCGGCGGCGGCCCGGCCGATCTCCTTCACCGCCCGGTCGCCGGCCTCCGGCCTCCTTACCGCGTACATGGAACAAGGGAGAAGAGGATGAGCGTGAGCAGGCTGATTCGCAAACGGCGGACCCAAAAGAGGCCGTGGCAAATGCGAAAAAAGGAGAGCCGGAATTGTTTGTGTTGTTGGTTTACTTTGCAGGTGACTGGGAGATGCACCGCCGGTACGGACAAGAAGAGAAGAAGGAGACGATCCCGATCTACTAGCTTGCTGGTCTTCACCGGCGGCGGCGCGTGAACCCACGCGCCGCCACTGTTCCTGCGGCACTTTGTTCCGGCTTGCGAAGTCCTTCCCGCCAATTTACGGAGTTTTAGGGACCATTTTTGTAATTTTTAAATTATGTAATGTAATTTTTGTTTAGTGTTGAATTTTTTTAATTTGTAATGTGAATGTACAAAAAAAAAGAAGGAAAAGAAAAGAAAAAAAGAAAAGTATAGTGAAAGTGAATGTGTGATTTGAATTTTATTAATGAATGTTTTTTTTTCTATGATAAAATTGCAAGAATAAAGAAGAATTTAATATATTGATTTCTTCACGGATAAAGAATTATGAACTTACATGTAAATCGTATTTCTAAAATTCGATGAAAGAACAGAATTTTTAAAACTTCTTTAACACATCAAGTCCACGAAGCAGCTTACCTTAGGTAGGATGTGTTAGGGGTGTTAATACCTTCACTAACCACAACCAGTCCCTTACCCGCAAATCTCTGATAAGACCAGTACCCGGGTTTCCTAGTAGCCTTCAATAAATTACTAGGTGGCTACTCCAACGAACCAATCAAAGCAAAAACGACAAACAAAAAATCGCCAGCCGACGCCGCGGATTTTTTTGACGTGCGACAGTTCTATACAACCACTTGACTCCAATTACCTTTCTGTTTTGGGGTCGATCAACCAACTCCCATGTTTTGTTTCTTTCAATCATGAACAACTCCTCCTTCATTGCAGCAATCCAATTTTGATCCATCTTGGCTTCTTTAAAATCTGAAGGTTCACACACAGCAATGTTGCATCTTTGATAAACATTAGAAAGTAGTCTTGTGCCTCTGATGGGAGTGTCATCTGTCATGACATTCTGCCAGTCATCTATGTTTTGTTCCTCTGTGTCCGAACCAAAAAAGTTGATCTTTGGCTCTTTTGAGGTTGAATTCATCTTCTTTGCATCTTCCCAGTTCCACTCTTCATCCTCCATAAAGTGCACATCCACGCTTATAACAATTTTTCCAGGTTTGTGGTGGAAAACTTTATAAGCTTTTGCAACCAAGTCAGTAGCCAATGAAGATGCCTCGAAGTGCTCTTTTATCTAGTTTATCTCTTTTGATCTGTGGAACAAAAGTGAAGCACAAACATCCAAAAATTTTAAGGAAGTTCAAAGATGGTTTATAACCATACCATGCCTCAAAGGGTGTTTGATCCTTTACGTGCTCGGTTAGAAGTCGGTTTTGCGGAAAAACAGCGAGTGTTTTGCCGCTTCCCCCAAAACTTCTTTGGTAGATTCTTCTCATGCAACATACATCTTGTCATCTCCAAGATGAATCGCATTCCAATCTCTCACTAACTCCATTTTGTTGTGGAGTGTATGGAGCGATTAATTGATGTTGAATGCCCGCCTCCTCACAAAACCTGTTGAATGAATTAGAGGTGTACTCCTTGCCATTGTCTGATCTAAGAATTTGAATTTTACAGCCACTCTCGTTTTCAACTCTGGCTTTAAAGTTCCAGAAAACTTGAGCCACCTCTGACTTATGCTTCAAAAAGAAAATCCAGCACATATGGGAGAAATCATCAATGAAAACAGCATAATAGAGACTGCCATTTAGAGAAGGCGTTCTTTGTAGGCTTGCAATGTCCGTATGAATCAATTGCAGCTTCTTTGTTGCTCTCCATGTTACTTTGGGAAATGGTTTCCTGCTTTGCTTTCCAGACTGACATGCTTTGCAATTTGGAATGTGATCATCAAGTGCTTGGAAGATCATATGCCATCATCTTAGATTTCATCTCAACTGTGACCCCTTATGATGATAGTGCCCGAGCCTCTTGTGCCAAACATCTCGTGATATTTTCTTTGATTGGGAAAGCGGTTTGCTCCTCCTCCAATGGATTTAGAGCAAAGCTTTTTCCTTTCATTTTTACTTTGAAAATATCATGGCCATCTGCATCTTTAATCAAGCAACTTTTGTCTTCAAACACAACTTTATAACCTTTTTCAATTAGTTGTCCAACGCTAAACAAATTTTGATCAATTTCAGGAACATACAACACATCAGAAATGAACTTTGTACCTGAACAGGTTGAAATTGCAACTGTTCCCTTTCCTTCCACAGTTATGTACTGGCCATTTCCAATTCGAACTTTTGACGTGTTTGAGCTCCTTAGTTCTCTAAATAGATCCTTGTCATGTGTCATGTGGTTAGTACAACCACTGTCAATAAGCCAACACTCACTTGATTCAATGCCAGAGAAACATATAGCCACGAACAGTTGATCTTCCTCCTCTTGATCAGCAATTTGTGCCTCTTCACCATGCTGTTGATTTTTGCTCTTACAGATAACAGCTTCATGCCCCATCTGGTTGCATTTATTGCACTTGGCGTCTGGTCTTCTCTAGCATTTAAAATGTAGATGCGATTTTCTATTACAATGCTGGCATGGAGGATAAGATCCCTTCTTGTTTCCAGTATTGCTCCTGTTGTTGTTGGCCTTAAAATCTCCATTTGAACTTTGATGGCTTTCACCCTTATATTTTTTGTAGTTTCTGTTCTCTTTATGCTTGACAAATAAGGCTCTCTCAACATCATCTTCCTGCCTCATAGTCCTTCTTTGCTCTTGTGCTTGTAATGCATTCAACATCTTTGACAAAGTGATTTTTGACATATCCTTAGTGTTTTCTAAGGATGTAATTGTTGCCTCAAATTTTTCAAGAATTGTTACACGAATTTTCTGGACAATCCTTGATTCTGGTAGAGACGAGCCAAGTAGTCTGACTCGGCTAGCAATATTAAGCAACCTGTCAGAATACTCTTTGATGGATTCAGTCTTTTTCATCTTCTGCAACTCAAAATCACGTACCAAGTTCATCACTTGCATCCCTCAGATCCTTTCATCTCCTTCGTATTCAGTCTTGAGATAATCCCATATCTCCTTTGCTAACTTCAGAGACATGATACGAGTAAAGATGGCGGATGAGACTGCAGCAAACAAACAGGCTTTTGCCTTTGATTTCTTTGTTTTCTTCTCCTTATGCGCTTTGATCTGTGCCATGGTGGGATTGTTAGGAAGTGCAGGGATTTCATAGTCTTCTTCCACTGCTTCCCAAAGATCCAAAGCATCCAAGTATGTCTCCATGCGTACTTCCCAAATCTGGTAGTTGTCTCCATCAAACACTGGTGGAGCAATTGATGAGAAACTGGCTTCGGCTTCCATAACGTATCAAACTCACACACAGGTCCCTTTAAGAAGCGAGCTCTAATACCAATTGTAGTTGTTTTAGAATAAAGAAAGAAGAAACGAGTTGTTGCGGTAAAGAAAAATAGAAAATGAGAGCAATATATTTTGAAGGTGAAAGCTGAATAATATTAACGTCCGAAGCATTACAATTTAAAGCTTGATAAATAACAACCCACTAACATCATGGTCCTAAGATTACGCCATGATCACAATCATGGATAACAAAAGAAATAACTGAAAACAAAGAAATAGGAACAGGTTTGAAATATTTCAAACCACTAAACAATTTTTATGACTCCAACAACAGCAGTTCTAAGCACGTTTTCTAACAAGTTCAAAGAATTGTTCTCTGTTGGAAGAGGATTTGGATGTCCACTGTGATGTTTGGCAAACTTGTATTGTTGGGTATGTTGCTAGGAAATTTCCAGGATTTAAAGCCTTGAATACTATTATTACTAGCACTTGACATTGTAATGCTACATTGACTATTCTTGATTCAGGATGGTTAATTTATAAATTCACTAATATTGAAGACAAAATGGCTGTTCTATGTGGAGGTCCCTATTTGGTGTATGGCAGACCATTATTGTTGAGGCCAATGCCTGAATTTTTTTTTTCTCTTCTGAGGAGATGACTAGAGTTTCCAGTTTGGGTTAAATTCCCTAACCTTTCCTTGAGATGCTGATCTCCTAGATGCCTTTCAAAGATTGCTAGTGTGCTTGGGAAACCTTTACAAAGTGATAAATTAACCTCTTCCATGTCCAGACTTTCCTATGCCAAGAGTGCTTGTTGAATTGAATTTGATGGATGATTTGCCTTACTCTATTCAAGTCCTGCTGCCCAATGGTGCTATTCTGACGCAATCAGTTGTGTATGAAACCCTGCCGAAATTTGTAAGCATTGTAAAGTTCTCAGTCACACTACTGCTGCTTGTTCTTCAAAGAGCAGGCCAAGCAATCAGGGACATCAAGGTATTTCAGATAATGAGCTCAGGAGCCGCGGTATAAATTCCATGACAAACATTGTTGTGGGAAACAATGGGAACCATCAGTCTGATCAGCAGACTCTTGATCCAATGCAAGCAGAGGCTGAAGCTGTCACTGATGGCTGGGAAGTGGTAAAGGGGAAGAAGCCTAACTGTAAGCTTTCCAGGCCCAGGGAAACAACTATGACTGATGTTCCTCAGAGTGTAGCATGCAGCAAAAGGGAAAGGAAGTGGCATGCCCAATGGATGTTAGAGTGCGGGGAGCCTGTGATGAAACTTCTAATGGTCTGACTACCAGTGGTGGAGGAGGGGAAGGAATATCCACTGGATTGATCAGGACTGGGGAGAAGGCTTGTGAAGGAACCTCTGCTGGTTTCACTTTCAGGAACGGGGAGAAAGTCTGTGATAAGATCATTCAGATTGCAGCTCCTTCAGTTGTGGCAACAAGGATAAGTACTAGGAAGTTAGATGGAAGCGGTAGGAGGCCTCCTACCTCTCCCGCTTGTTGATGATCATCTACTGCTGGAATGTCAAGTCCTCTGAAACAACAGTCTCTACCCTCATGCGGAAGAATGATTTTGATTTGGAAACTAAACTTGTGTTGCCAAGCTTCATTATATGCACAGGTTCCGACTGAAAAAATGAAAGTTCCTATCCAATGTTGATGTTGCAAGAATTGCCAGAATTGTTGTGTTCTGGAACCCCGCCACTGTTGAAGTTGAGCTTTTGGATGTCTCTGAACAAAGGTCTGCATTTATCCATCCGTTGCCTAGTTAGCCAGCTCCCTTTTTTGGCAACTTTTGTCTATGGTTTTAATACCATTACTGCCAGAAGACATCTATGGGATAATCTGAGACAGTGGGCCCCTGTTCAGCCTTGGATTATCATGGGTGATTTTAATTCTATCCTCTCTCAGCATGATAAATGTAATGGTGAACCAGTTACTACATATGAGGTCAGTGATTTCCGTGAGTGTTGCTATGATCTTGGCCTAGCTAACCTTAACTATTCTGGCAGCCACTTTTCCTGGTCGAATGGCACTGTTTGGACTAAAATAGATAGGGTCATGGCTAACAATTTTTGGTCTGAACTTGTAACAGCCCGGCTTTTACAAGCCCAAAACAACAGTAAATTTTTTTTTTTTTACTTGACACACATCATGTCGGTAATCGGCGAACATGTTCCCTTCACATCATCAATATATAATCCATACATCAACAACAATCAACATTTTATTTAAAAGTGAATCTTACATAAACTTATAATATTATGTTTGCATGATTAGAAGTTCGCATTTAAAATATACATGCATAGTCATGAGTTTGTATTCTATCCTACAAATAGTCATCACGAATTTAATCTAAAAGGATCTAATAATAGTTATACATTCAGTATATTGATTCATATAAAATACATCATGATTTAGAATGCAGCTACATGATTCCTTGCAAAAGTAGGTTCCCATGTATCGGGTTTCCTAGGCACCTTGTTGGTATGACGTCCCTACTACAATACAAAACATTTACAAGAATGCAATAACTTAATAGTAATAATAATAATAATAATAATAATAACAATAAGAAAATGGTCTGGCAGTTTGACGAAGCATTAACATTATCTCATGTTTGAAGCGTGACATTTGTAGTTCCTTCATGTTCTTGGTATACACAACTTGCAGTATATATATATACACCAATTCTTGCAATCAACTATAATCTTAAATCCGGCCATTCTTTTAAGACATCATTTGTCGAGGTTAACTATTCACTCACCCCGGCCATCTCCTTCGAATTCCATCAGCCAAAACTAATCAACCGTTTGTCCCGGTCATCCCTTTGGATGCCATTAGCCGAAGCTAATCATTCATTTATTCCGGTCATCCATTCGGATGCTATTAGCCGAAGCTAATCAATCGTTTGTCCCGGTCATCCCTTCAGATGCCATTAACCGAAGCTAATCATTCATTTGTCCCGGTCATCCATTCGGATGCCATTAGCCGAAGCTAATCAATCGTTTGCCCCAGTCATCCCTTCGGATGCCATTAGCCGAAGCTAATCAATCGTTTGTCACCGAAGCTAATCAATCATTTGTCCCGGTCCTCCCTTCAGATGCCATTAACTGAAGCTAATCATTCATTTATCCCGGTCATCCATTCGAATGCCATTAGCCAAAGCTAATCAATCGTTTGTCCCGATCATCCATTCGGATGCCATTAGCCGAAGCTAATCAATTGTTTGTCCCAGTCATCCCTTCGGATGCCATTAGCCGAAGCTAATCAATCGTTTGTCGCCGAAGCTAATCAATCGTTTGTCCCGGTCATCCATTCGGATGCCATTAGCCGAAGCTAATCAATCATTTGTCAATATTTAAGCATTTGGAAATCGATATCCGAATTAACACAATACGGCAACGCTCATGATAAGGTATTTCATTGTTCAAGATCATCTCTTCGGATGCCTTTAGCCGAAGCTAATCGTTCATTTGTTAACATTTAAGCATTTGACATCTGGTATCTCGAATTAACACAATACAGTAATATTCATGATAAATTATTTTCATTATTCAACATTATTTAAAAAGAAGGTGAAAGTCACCTACCTCAGGTAGAAGCTCTACTCGTGCTCCCCTGTTGCTGCTGTTGCACCACACTGGTGGTCCCTCCTGCAGTCACAGACTCATCTCATAAATTTTTCTCATTCAAGGATATGTTTTATAATAATCATATCAATAGCTAATAAATCTTTCTTTCAATCATTTCTTTCTTTATATCTTACGTTTTTCTCATTACACCCATTACTGTTGTTATCCTTTATCCAACCATAGTTATTATTCCTTCGAGCCGATATTATAGAGAATCCATATTCATCCATTACTCATATGTTACTTTCTTATGCATGTTCATTTCCTCATAATAACATACATACATATATCATGTATATTTTCGAGTTAGTATCTCAATGTGCAAGTGTTCGTATGACTCAATTCCTTTATATAGTATTCACGTGAAAGTCTACTATTACTTGTTTAACTTTGAATTCTTGTCCAATTTCCAAGCATTATTCTTGTCTAACTTTGAGCTGTTACTGTCCAATTTCCAACAGTTACTGTCTAACTTCGAGCTGTTACCGTTTGACTTTGAACTGTTATTGTTTGACTTTTTCAACATTTATTCTTGTCGACTTTGAACTATTCTTGTTTGACTTTTCCAACATTCTTCGTTTGACTTTTCCGACCAATTCTTGTTTGACTTTGAATTCTTGTCTAGACATTTGAACTATTACTTGTCTACACTTTGAACCGTTCTTGTCTAGACATTTGAACTGTTATTGTTTACAAATTGAACTGTTTTTGTTCAACTGTTACTATCTAGACATTGAACATTCTTGTCGTCGAACACTCATCAGATTTTTAACTATATCTAGACTTATAGAACTCTGTTTCAAGCGAGATTAGTCTCGTTGGAAAGCTAATACACGAGGCTACAAGTTCTTTGAAGGAAGGAGAACCCAGTTCTGCCTTTGAGATAGTCAAAATTGCTCATCAACAAACACTACCCTACAGGGTCTGTCAAGACCCAATCTCGGTTGATGACCCATAACTAGGGTTCTACAGGTCCATATTGAGCAAGACCAATTTCTTAGTTAGCTAACATCCAAAACTACAATTACTATGAGAAACTTGATCTTAATTCTCTCATCCTTCTACTCGAATTCTCTCCAAAAGTTGGGAGACGAATTTATCCAGATTCATCAACCTTTCCATTTACACACAACATCCACAATTTAACTTTTTCTCTATCATCTCAACCCCTGGTCATATCACATATCGTTTAGGACTGTTAAAAAAAAGAATATCTTTATGAGAGCCAATTTATCTTATTTATTTCAATCTTCCCTCTTAACGTCAAAATAAAACATTCTTGTCGATTTTACAAACTTTCCGAACAATATTCTTCTAAACACAATCCTTGACACAGTTCATATAAACCATAAATAACAAACAAATAATATTCCAAACAATCTATACTGTCAAGTTATAATGCATTATTATGAGTATAACATATCCAAATATTAACTTCATCAAATGGTGAAATTTCCGAAATATGGGTTTAACCGAACTGACCTCAAACTTGCAGACCTGCTGTGCGAGATACACAACTTCTATACCAAATGTTTGTTTCAAATCTCCACCGTTCAGAATCTAGACAAATCAGGAAGAACAACATATCCAAGTTATAGCCTAATCCAATGGTGGCCGAAGAAGAAAACAGACAAAGAAAGAAGACTGTCCAGAAGTGTATTTTCCCAAATATTTGCCTCCCTCGATATCTCTCAAACAGGGACTGATATAGAAAATCCCTATGATGACAATGTACACGACATGTATGCGAACAACATACCCGAATATCGTGTTGATCCAACGGTGGAAGGTGGAGTTATAGCTGTCGGTTGATTTACCATCAATATATCTTCTCTCCAACCTCTCTCTAAACTCTCTCTTACTCTTGCAAGTCCCTCCAAGAGAGAAAATAGAATGATATTTATAGTTCTAACATCTTGTTAATTGCACATTTATCCCCACCCCTTTTTATCATTTATACATAAACTCTCAACCTTCTGTTATTTGAATATTGACCTCTCTTGATCTTACGTATTCATTTTGTCCTCACAAATGTTTTTCTTTTCAATGATTTAGTACTTTATTCACTTTTCATTTCATTAATTTTACTATTTTTATCTTGATTAGGTTTCTTTAATTTAATTTAACTCATTTTACTATTGGTCAAATTTCTCATCTTTTAAATACCCAGGTGCTTTTTCTGACCACTCCCCAGCTGCTGTTGTCACTGGTCCAAGGCTGACAACGAGAAGAAGATCATTTAAATTCTTCATCATGTGGACGGCGCATGATGGTTTCCTGGATCTGATTGCCAATCATTGGCAGTCCAATGTTACAGGCTCTCCCATGTACACTCTTTGCCGGAGGCTTGAACTTTTGAAGCTACCTCTAAAGCAACTTAATAATCTTCATTTTAGTCACATCTCAGCGCGGTTATAAGAGCTGAATCTGAACTTCATCAGCATCAATCTCTCCTTCATGATGATCGTGACAATCCTCAGCTGTCAATGCAGGATAAGCATCTTCGGCTAAGCCTTGTCAACTTGAAGTCTTTGGAGAAGATGTTTTATGGCCAAAAGCTGAAATCCGCATACCTGAAGGAGTGTGATAAAGGTTCCAAGTTTTTCCTTGCTATGATGCGGCAGAAACAGCGACGAAATTTTACCCCAGCAATTGTTTGCAGTAATGGTTTGCTCTCCTCCTCCATGGATGAAGTAGGGGGGGAATCTGTCAGATACTACCAGCACCTTCTTGGCTCCTCAAAATCTATTATTCCTGTGGATGTATCTGTTGTTCAAAGTTGGCGCTGCCTTGGAGAGTCAGCTCACTCCCTTCTCCTTGCCCCAGTTACTAAAGATGACATCAAATGCTCCTTATTCAGTATTGGAATGATAAAGCTCCTGGGCCTAATAGCTTCCCATCCCTCTTTTTTTTAAAATCATGGGGTATCATGGGTGGTGATTACTGTTCTGCTATTCAAGACTTCTTCTTCTCTGGAGAACTTCTGAAGCAGGTAAACCATTCCATTATCTCTCTAGTGCCGAAATCCGAGAATATTTCAACTCCAAGCGACTTTAGGCCAATTTCCTGTTGTAATGTTATTTATAAAGTCATTTCAAAGATATTAGCAGGTAGATTGGCGCTAGCTATTCATGACATTATTAGCCCTGCTCAGAATGCTTTCCTTAGTGGCAGATCTATGACTGATAATGTTTACTTAGTCCAAGAGCTACTCAGGCATTACAATCGCAAGAGAGCATCTCCTCGATGTCTCATTAAGATTGACTTCAGGAAGGCTTTTGACTCTGTTCAATGGCCTTTCCTCCGGCAGCTTCTTCTTTTGCTTAATTTTCCTGCTCTGTTTGTTCAGCTGATTATGAGGTGTGTTGAAACTGCTTCTTTTTCGGTGGCTGTAAATGGAGATCTGTATGGTTTCTTTCCCGCCAAAAGTGGTGTAAGACAAGGAGATCTGTTATCGCCATACTTGTTTATTGTGTGCATGGAGTATTTTTTTAGGATGCTGAATTTAGCCTCCCATCACCCTGATTTTCGGTTTCACCCAAAGTGTGGTTCTCTTGGTATTCAGCATCTAGCTTGTGCTGATGATGTGCAAATGACATTCTTATGGGATATGTTGGTTGAGTAATTTGGAAATACATAGCATGTTAAGATTCTAGTGGCACCTCATTTGCTCCCATTCTGTGGATTGAAATGAGTTGAGGGCATAGGTTCAAGTTGATTTGTACATGTTGCTTCTTCATATTCAAACTCTAAGGTCTCTTCGAGTAGACTAGTAAACCTCATGACTTCTTCTCTAAGACTTTCCAACTATTTTCGGTGTTAGGCTTCCAACTAGACTCTTTCTTTGTTTTCCATTTTTTTTTTCGCACTCAAGTGTTATAGGTGTGTTTCAATGGAAAACTTATATTTTAACATGCTAAATAAAAATTATGCAACCATACACAAGTGATGATGCTATCAACAAGGAAAATATAGATTTAATGTGGACTCGCCCTTCACGGGGTGCCAACGGAAGTTATTTATGGATTTTAAGAACCTAATGTTATCATCATGCCAAACGAGGGGACCCTGGTTCAATCTTGCCTAAGCTTGAGCTTTTGATAAGCCTTTCTGCTTTCAATTCAAATCAGTTCCCTTTTACAACTATAACAACTCAGACTCTTGTATCATATGTGACGACCATTTTCCACCCAATGGTCTTAAAATTTAAAATACCACATGTTAGGCTTGTCATAGCGAGATTATATAGGGTACAACCTAGTAGGTAGGTTCTAGTTATTTAAGTGCATCAAGGGGTAGGAATATAGTCTCGAAGGGCCTCTCGTATGCTCGGTGATCGTCCTCTAAAGGTCGATATGAAACCTACACGTACTATCAAATCAGCATATCAACCATTAATGAGTAAATAATCAAGTGAGAGTTTGATTGTTTCACGAGTCTTGTCTGGGCTAAAGTCATTGGGATACCGTTACTTCCTCACCGGTCCTAAATTAAAGGTGTGTGCTCTTAAAATGATGCATGACAATATAAACAGGGATGCACGTTAAAGCAATAAAGGCAAGAAAATAAACCAATAAGAACAACAAACAAAATAATAATAATAAGACAGAAAGCAAAACTTAATCCTAAAATTCTCCTGTGAAATCGTCATTATGTCGCACTCGGCATCACGACGACCTTTAAAAATTATATTTGTGAAAGAACAAATTTCTGGCATCTAGTTCTTAGATGGAAAAGGTCTTATTTAAAGAGTTGTCATCTAGTATTATGGTCACTAGAAACTCTAATTAGTCAACAGAGATTTTATGATACGAGACTGGTTACGCAAAAGAAAAGATATTATCACCCCTTAAGCGTCCTACTTAAGGTAGGCTACATTGTTGATGTTGTCTTAAATTGCTAAGAGTTTCTTGGATTATGCTATTGATGACCTATTTGTAATATTCCTGACTCCGGCGTCAATGAACATTTAGATACGAATACTATCAACTTTGGCGTAGGTAAATATTACGTAACCCAAAAAAGAATGGTATTCCTGACTCTAGCGCTAGTGAATAAACCAGTAAAATTTAAGAGCAAAGCATACATTTTTTTGTTATTTTTTATAAAACAAATATAGGTATGTATCGCATACTAAATTTGTATTTTATAGTAAAAATTTACAAATCAAATATACAATAAAATCATTGAAAAAAGTGTGATAGACCCACAAATAAATTCAAAAGGATTCACAAATTCTTTTGAATTTTTTTGATAACATAAAGGGACTCGTTTGACCAAATATCAAAATAAAATAAAGAAAATTGGCATAAAGATATATTGGACAAAATACACCTTGGCCTAAAATAAATTGGGCCACCTAGGCCTCAGACCTAGCCCAAGCCAGTCTCAGCTGTTTTTTGTTTTTCTTAGGCTTGATCTAGCTAAACCATATGACATGGTCAACAACACGCATGAATCTTGCGTGTACAGTGATGCGTTAATTAAAATTCAAAGCATAGTTATTAAACCCGGCCCGACCCGGCAGGTTGACCTTAAACCCGGTCGACTTGGTGACTAGACCGGTCCGCATTTAATAAAAGACCGGGGCAACAACTCGGCAAAACCCGGTCGACCCGGCGGGTCGACCCATGACCCGGGCAACCCAGGCAAACCCGGACGAGACCGTTGGATATTGTATCAAGAATCGGTGATAAAGGGCTATTGCTGTGGTTCTCAAGGAGAGTGAAGGGAGTTGCAACTGTTGGCCAGAGCTGGAAGGAGAGACCTTGTGATGGGAGTTGTTTGATTATCACCGTTGACTTGATTGAATGGATTTTATGCTGATGTACTTCTTGTGCAGGTGTATCATGTTGTAGTTTAAAGAATCCATTTTGGTTGTCTAGTAGAAGGATCTTGATGGGGTAAGTCATCTTCAGAGTCTTCTTCTTGCTTTTGAAGAGTTGTCATGCGCCGCCGAGGTAGAAGCTTTAACTTTCTTTGAAGTGTTGCTGCTTGATAAATTAGGGCTTTGTTTTTCAAAGGGTTGTTATATACATGTTGACTATGCATTGGTGAATTTTCTATCTTGCCCCGTTGTTTTGTTTTGCCAACAAACTTAATGAATTATTGTTGGAGAAAGGCTAATGTTGATTATTTCACCTTCGTATTTATAAATTAATACGAGTAAAATAGAAGAATTTTTTATATTTTCCCCTCTAGTGACCCTTACGAACCTGGATGAGATCTTTTTTTTTTAAATGTGATTTTTTTTCTAGATTTTTTTTAATAATTTTTAATTGGTTATTAATCATTTTCAAAATTCACTATATAAATACTAGAAGAATATTTTATTTTTTCAATGTGGGATAAAAAAATTTTTTGATTTAAGTTTCATTTTAATGTGGGATAAAATTTTAAAAAAAATATTCTTTTAAACTTCATTATTTACAACATTTATAGCCTATATTTATGTCGTACGTGTGCGGCGTCACAACGATCGTTCACCCTCAAGGAAAAATTATAAGGGTCTATCTGGAAAATATGGAGAGATAAGAAATTCTTGTCTCTTATCAGTAAAATATGGACGAGGAGTCGCCACTTAGTATTCTAGTCACTAGGAACCCTAACTGGTCTTAGAGATCGGGTACGGAGACTAGTTGCGTAAAGGAAAGATATTAGCACCCCAAATACACCCTCCCTAAGGTAGGCTGCATCATTTTAATGTCTGATAAAATCTAAGATCTTGTTGTGGTTTCTAATTGTTGGTTCTGTCTGTCTAAAATTTAAGAAAAACCCTCCTCTATAAGGAGGTTCTTATCTTAATGTGGTAAAACCTAATTGTTCTATGTTGTTAACAAAAATATCTTTTTAATATCGGGAATACGTTTTACGTATAAATTTGTAATCTCTGATACTAAAACAAAATAAAATAAAATTTTTGTTGTTTTTGATATTTTGGCCAATATTCTCGTGACTTTAATAAACTAGTTATTAAAGCCAAAATGCATGCTAAAACATTGTTTTTTGGTGTATGGAAAACACAGTATGATTTTTTAGCTTTGAGACACTTAGCCGTATGCACAAAAACATTTTTTCTTTTTTTCAATTTTTTTGTATTTTTGGAAGTTTTGACGAAAACCGGGTATTTTAATACCAGATTTGTATTTTTCTATGTAAAATACAGCCCGATATTAATCAAAATGACATAAAATAAAAATATGAGAAAATCACTAATGTTTTTTTTGTTCAAATGGGCCAAAGACCGGCCCAAAATAAAAATGGGCCAGCACCAACCTGGCATGAAAATAAAATGGGCCGACACCAGCCCAACATAAAAATAAAATGGGCAGACACCGGCCAAAAACAAAATGGGCCGACACCGGCCGGCCTAATATGCAAAATGGGCCAAGGCTGGCCCATTATACTATAATTGGTTGGTTACTGTTCACAACACAGTAACCAGCTAATTATGTTCATTTTACTGTGCACAACACAGTAACCAGTAATCACGTTCTGCATGCAAAATGAACATAAGGCATACGGGGCGGAGAAGGAGAAGAAGGAAGAAGAGAGAGGCGGGGGAACTGACCTGCGGTGGCTGTTGTGGAGGCTCACGGTGGGAGAGGTGCCGGCGAAATGGCGGTGGAAAAGTCGGTGAAAACAGGGGAACACAGCTCCCTTCCCCTATTTCTCTACACGTCTAGGAAGAAGAAAGTCTACAGTGTCGTTCAAAACATCATCGTTTCAGGGTTTTTTTAAAATGAACAGTGCATGAAAACGACACCGTTTTGGTCAAAATGCGCCGTTTCATTTTAATGAAAAGGCGGCAAAAAAACGTCAGAGTTCACATTGGTCCTCAATTTGTAATTTGTTCGATCAAGTCCTAAATTGCAATTTTGATTTAAAAATCAATGCAATTGCACCCCTGCCAAAAATCCAACAGCGGCCTTGAAGTTGGCCACCTTTTTCACTTTGGTCCTTGGTCTTGAATTTATGCAATTTGACCCTCATTTGAGCAATAAACTTCTAATTTCTTCAATTTGGCCCCTGATCCAGTTTTAATTCCAGCCCCTCTACTTACGCGCCTTTTCCATTTTGGTCCTTGGTTTCAGATTTCTTCAATTAAGTTCCTAATTGGCCATCAAACTTCAATATTTATGCAATTAAGCCCCTGATTTGACCAAATTAACTTCAAAAAATTATCGTGCCATGGTAACGACAGCTGGTTAGCGTCCTTTTTTTCCCTTCCCGGTCTGGTGAGATGAAGAAGATGAACACAAGCTTTAGAAACATCGTCGTTTTCTTGACTAAAATAGCTATTTGCAATTTTACCACTAGATCAATTGCAATTAGACCCCTGGATTTTAGCGTCATTTACAAAACAATCATTGGTTTTCAATTTAATCAATTCAATCTTTAATTGGCTCTAAACTTTGATATTTCTCTAATTAAACCCTTGATTGCATTAATTAAATAAATTAAAGTTTAATTAAGTCCATAAACTTATCTATTCTTTTCATTTTTGACTAACCTACCTCTCAAATTTATAATTCCATTCTTATTAGTCCTTAAACTTTCAACTCGTATTGTCTTAATCCAATTTTAAAATTATTTTTCATTCATTCATTCATTATTTATTTATTTATTTTTAAAAAATTCAAAAATTATATTATGACAGAATTAATGTAGCAAGATGAAGGAGATAAAAAAAAAGGATAATGGAATGAGAATAGATTTATTGATCACTATAAATGAAAATTATTTTATGTATATATTCTTTTGCATGCTTTTACACACCTTAATTAGGGTGTTTTCAATGAAGCATGAAGTTTAAGACCTGATGTACTATTTTCAGGAAGCATTATTTCTAGTTTATAAAGGATCCAAGCAAACTTTATTTTGCAGTAGCAAAAAAAAAACTTGTGATATCTTCAAGGAACAATACATCATGGAATCTTATTCAAGAAACATGAAGATAACGATTTGATTGGTTATTTTGACAATGACTAGGCTCGAAGCTGTGATGATAGAAAGAGTATATTTGGTTATGTGTTTTGTCTAAGAACTAATATAATTTTGTGGTGTTCAAGGAAACAAAATTCCATAGCGTTGTCTTCTACAAAGGTAGAATACATTGCTATAAATGAAGTAGTATGCCAGTCAAAGTGGTTGAGAAAAATTCTTTCTAATTTGCAGCAAAAAGTCCTTGATCCTTGATTTGCTAACATGTGATAACATGTTAGCAATTGCAATGATAAAAAATGTAGTTTTTCATGCAAGATCAAAACATAAAGAGTGAAGGCATCATTTTATCAGAGACACGATTAGTAAAAAGGGGATGCGACTTGACTTTATCAATACAAATGATCAACTTGCAGATGTTCTCACAAAAATCGTTCTAGGTGAAAAATTTCATCAATTCAAGGAGTTTCCGAAGATTACAAATTAAAAGAGAATGTTAAAGCGTAATGTGTAATTTTTAACGTCATTAATTTTTAGCTTTAATGAGTCAAAATTCCTTTTGTTTTCTCTAGATTAAGGAAGTTTATATGCTCCTATTTTTCATTAAATTAGTCTATGTTATATAGAGACCTTCTCCATTCAGTATTGGTATTGAGAACAAAATAATAAAAACAATTATGGTATTGAGTTGTAGCTCTACCAATTATTTCATACAAAAATCTTCTTCAATTATATTTCTGCAACTTGTTTCCAATTGATTTGGTATCAGAGCAGGTTTCTTTTAATGGCTTCTTCATCAAGTATCTCTATTTTCTCCTTTACAACAACTCAGATCCCTATCTTTGATGGAGAGCAGCATGAATGCTAGAGTACTCATATGGAGATTATTTTCATTTCACAAGATTTCTGAATGATAAGGGATATAAAGAACCACCCCAAACAGGATCTGCTACAACCTGGACAGAAGAAAATGCAAAAAAATATAAGTGGAATGTGTAAAGAAATGCAACTGTCTTAAGAATAACTTAGCAGAGAGTAAGCAAATTAATTTATCCTAGAATTTTCTTTATTAGAAAGGCAAGAGAAGCATGAGAGATTTTTAAAAATAATTTTCAGGGTTCTTATAAAGCTCCATACGACTATAGAATTTATGGAGAGAATTTGAAAATCTTACAATAAAGGATAATGAGTTTGTTAAAGATTTTCTTCAAGAACCACTAAAATCATCAATTAGATAAGAAGTTGTGGTAACAATGTTTCTAATAAAAGAGTTACAAAGAAGATTCTCAGAAATTTGCCATAAAAATTTGAGCATGTTGTTGTTGTTATTGAAGAAATTAACGATTTGTCAAGGCTTACAATTCATGAATTGATGGGATCTTTTGAAGCATATGAACAAGGGGTAAACTAGTATAACAAGGAACAATGAAGCAACCTTTTCAAATCAAAGAAAATTTTTCTGATAGGAAGGCAATAAGACTTTATCAAGATCCGAGAAGAGGAAGATTTAATACTAATTTGGACACAACCCGACCTCAAAATGCTGAAAACGTTTCAACCCAATCCATCAAGACTAGATTAATTTTCATTGAACATAAAAGAAATATTTAGGTGTTGTGTTTTCTATTAGAAAAAAAATTAAATTATATAGAGATTGACTAAATATAACTTAATTGATTTTGCATGTTTAAATATAACCTAAATTACCAGTAAGAATATAGTTTGATTTTAAAAAAATCAAGATAATATATATTTTTTTATATTGAAACAACAACATATATATTAAATCTACTCAAATTTACTTAAATCAATTTAAATTAACTTATCAAATCATAACTTTAAATTGATAAATTCTAAATATTAATAATTCTTATTTTTTAATAATTTCCTATGAAAAATAACATACAAATTGTTTAGATGTACAACTTAAATAGACCATTTTAAAAGAAAAATCAAATTAAATAAAATTATGGAACTCAACATTCTAAAACAATATCCTGTAGATGACCTAATATCCCTCATACTTCAGATTCAGTTCTGCTTTATGGGAGCTTGAAGGATTTGGGAAATTGCCATATATTTGTTGTGATTTCCTGAAGTTCCCACTTCTAAAAACTTCAGCAGAATTCTCTGCTCTCTATATGAATCTGTAGGAGGATAGTACTTCTTAGATGTATCTAACTTTCTAACAGTAGAAAACCTCTTTTTGCTTCCCCGGAAATCATTTCCTTATCATTTCCCCTGGTGACATTCTGTCTAAACCGAGCAATTTAAGCTGAAGACCATAAGTTTTGTATGACCACCTTGAAATCAGGTCGCAGCCATCAACAATTTAGAAATTAGAATGGTTAAGGACCCTCAATCCTTTTTCACCATGATGGGCCAGGGATCCGATGTATATTTGGGAAGACCAATCAAAGAAGCAGAGGGAAATGTTTGAAACTTGCCGTGGACATGAAG
This sequence comes from Populus x sibirica, assembly GCA_019202695.1. Taxonomy (NCBI): domain Eukaryota; kingdom Viridiplantae; phylum Streptophyta; class Magnoliopsida; order Malpighiales; family Salicaceae; genus Populus; species Populus x sibirica. The sequence continues at coordinate 169,013 of JAGMVL010001081.1, read as the reverse complement.
GCTCTGTCAGTTCTACCAGTAGAATTTTCCTTTACTATTATAGAATAATATAAATTATATTTTGAGATTTTATTTATCAGTTTAAGTTATTGGGTTGAGATAATTCTTTGATATGGTATCAGAACCTTAATGACCAAATGTTCACGAGTTCAAATCTTACTACTCTCATTTATTTGATAAAAAATCAAGCATAAAATAATGTGAGTTGTGCAAATTTCAATCCCAAAAAGCTTTTATTTGAGGGAGTGTGTTAGAGAATAATATAAATCATATTTTGAGACTTTATTTATCAGTTTAAGTTATTGAGTTGAGATAATTCTTTGACATGGTATCAGAACCTTAATGACTAAATGTTCACGAATTCAAATCTTACTACTCTCATTTATTTGATAAAAAATCAAGCATAAAATAATGTGAGTTGTGCAAATTTCAAGCCTAAAAAGCTTTTATTTGAGGGAGTGTGTTAGAGAATAATATAAATCATATCCTCTAACCTCATCTATCATCTTAAACTATTGGGTTGATATGACTCTTTGACATTGACAAAGTAAACGTTTTGCCACACACAGCTAGTTCTAACAATTTATGTTAAACAATCTCGAAAGGCTTTCATGTAGCAGGAGTATTTCTTACATCCTTTGAGATCAAAGGGATGCAAAATCTCATTGATATCTATGATAACACACCTAGGCTTAGAGACACTACCCATAAAATGAACCAAATAGTCCCATAATTAATTCTGGTTTCTGGGAGTAGTTATTAGGGGCATACACCATTGTGATCATATACATTCGAAATTACACTGAAAAAATACCTTCAATATGAAGGACTCTCCCATTCATACCCACTAAAGAAGAATTAACATTGAAATTACAAGAGTTCCAGATGCAAAGAATCCCTCCTGCAAACCAATATCTAGATTCCCGCCCTCAGATAACGTTTACAAATTAAAATAAATTTAACTTCCAATCTTCTAACATTCAATCGCTTCATATCTACTACTGTTGTGATGAGATCGTATCATCAGAGGATCTGAAGTATGCTCCACTACCATTTCCTTTTGAGATTTGGCCAAACCAAGTTGTCTGTTCCCGTTCCTGATACCATCGTCTGACACTGACATATCGACAAACTTAATAGAAACAATCTTGTTGAAGATTGCTTCAGGAGCTGTCAAAGAAAAAGCTGTCAAAGATCTTATTTCTGTTTTGTTTGATTTCTAGTTTTATGCAAATAATAAGTTGTTGTCCCTTTAGGAGTTAGTTAATCTGTTAGTATGTTAACAGATCATAGCATGATTTATTGCATAAGTTTGCAATTCTGTTTTGCTTAGTTTTAATATATATTTGTAAAGATTGCAATGGAATGTATGCAATCGGTTTTCTCATTCAATCTGCAATAAATTCAAATACAATCTTTGTTGTCTCTTCTCTTCTTCCTATCTTCATTTCTTCACGTAAACATTTTTCTTTTAAACACTTTCAATGGATATCAGAGCATTATCTTAAAGGGACCTTAATGGAGGCTGAAACTAGTTTTTCTCACATTTATTCTCCCATCTTTGATGGAGAAAATTATCAACTCTAGAAAGTAAAAATAACAACTTATTTGGAAGCTTTAGATCTTTGGGATGCTGTTGAAGAAGATTATGAAGTTCATCCATTGCCAAATAATCCAACTGTAGCTCAGATAAAAAATAACAAAGAGAGAAAAAAAAGGAAATCAAAAGCAAAAGCATGTCTGTTTGCTGCTGTTTCCACAACCATCTTCACCATAATTATGTCTCTTAAATCAGAGATGATTTGAAGAAGGACTATGCAGGAGATGAAAGAATTCGTGGCATGCAAAATCTGAACCTAATACGAAAGTTTGAGTTGTAAAGAATGAAGGATTCTGAGACCATCAAAGAGTACTCAGACAAATTGCTTGGAATTGTCAACAAGGTAAGGTTACTTAAGAGAAACTTCTTGTAACTATGGCTGAAAGATATGAAGCATCTATAACCACCTTGGAGAATACAAAGGATTTGTCCAAGATCACCTTGGCAGAACTGATAAATGCCTTGCAGACTCAAGAGCAACGGAGGCTCATGAGGCAAGACCATGTTACAGAAGGAGCTTTACAAGTAAAGTATCCTGATTCTGATAAGAAGAAATTCTTCAGAAAAAAATTAGACTTCAAATAGTAGTAAGACTACTGTCAATCAATTCCAGAACAAAGGAAAATTTCTTAAGAGAAACTTTCCACCTTGTCAACACTTGCAACAAGATAGGTCATCCACCATTCAAGTGCTTTGGAAAAGACCTGATGCAAAGTATAGCAAATGTAACCAAATGGGGCATGAAGCAATCGTCTACAGATCAAAGTTTCAAAAACAAGACGAAGGTGCTTATGTCACCAGTCAAGATGATGAAGATCAAATGTTTGTAGCTACGTGTTTTTCAGTTCAGACCTCCTCAGATCACTGGCTAATTGACAGTGGGTGCACAAATCACATGACTTCTGATAAAAGTCTCTTCAGAACTTTGCAATTTACTAAAGTTGCAAAGGTCAGAATTGGAAATGGTGATTGTATAGCAGCAAAGGGAAAAAGAACGATTGCCATCACCACAAACTCAGGTACAAAAACTATTTCTGATGTTCTCTATATATCTTATATAGATCAAAATTTGTTAAGTGTTGGGCAATTAATAGAGAAAGGCATGAAAGTGGTTTTTGAAAATCAATTTTGCTATATCTTTGATGCTGCTAGACAAAAAATATTGCAAGCCAAGATGAGAGGCAAAAGTTTTTCATTTTTACCATTTGAGGAGGAGTACACAGCTTTTCCAACAAAGCTGAATGACATGGAAGTGTGGCATAAGAGACTGGGATATTGTCATCAACAACGGATGATCAGTATGAAGAAGCATGATGTTGTAAGAGGAGTGCCTCCATTCACTGATCTTTTGCCAAATTCCAATGTCAGTCAATTTGGTAAGCAAAATAGGAAACCATTTCCAAAATCAATATGGAGGTCTACACAGAAACTTCAATTGATTCATACCGATGTTGTTGGTCCTCTTAGCACACCTTCAATAAAAGGTTAGATGCATGCTACATTAGAATTCAATCTTTACTGTGTGGAAGCTGGCATTGAACATCAATTCACTGCTCCTTACACTCCAGAACAGAATGGAGTCAGTGAGAGGAGAAATCGATAGATTATGGAGATGGTTAGATGTATGCTACATGAAAAGAATTTGCCAAAGATGTTTTGGGCGGAAATGTACTAACGCAATTTGTTTTCCTTCAAAACCGACTTCCAACAAAATTGCTGGAAGAAAAGACACCTTTTGAAGTTTGGTATAATTTCAAACCTTCATTAAGTTTTCTTAAGATCTTTAGCAGTATTTGTTTTGTTCATGTTCCACATATCAAAAGGGACAAGCTTGACAAGAAGGCTATGCCAGGGATCTTTGTTAGCTATAGTGTTGTTTCTAAAGCTCTCAAAGTTTATCATCCTCAAACTCAGAAGATGGCTATTACCAGGGATGTCCATTTCATGAAAAAGAACAATGGGAATGAGGAGACTCACAAAGAAATGTGCAGCTGACAGATCCATTGCAGGATGAATCATTTGATGATTCACCAATTAGAGGCACCCGATCTCTTGAGGATATTTATCAAAGGAACAATGTAGCTATTTGTGAACCAGAAGGCCATAAAGAAGCCAAACATAACCCAAAATGGCAGAAAGCAATGTAGGAGGAGATATCCATGATTAAGAAGAACTACACATGGGAACTAGGCAAAAACATTATTGGTGTGAAGTGAATATTGAGGACCAAACTGAATGCAGATAGTACCATCAACAAGCATAAAGCTAGGCTGGTTGTTAAGGGGTATACTCAGATTTATGGTGTTGATTATTCTTATACGTTTGCACCTATAGCAAAGATGGACACCATCAGATTTTTGTTTGCTATTACTGCACACAAGAACTGGAAAGTATTCCAGTTAGATGTTAAATCAGCCTTCCTAAATGGCATTCTGCAAGAAGAAATTTATGTTGAATAGCCAGCTGGTTTTGTGATTCAAGGAAAAGAAGACAAAGTTTATCTACTCAAGAAGGCTCTATATGGGTTGAAGTAAGCACCTAGAACCTGGTATGGTAGAATTGATGACTATTTGACTTATTCTGGTTTTCAGAAAAGTTTATCTGAAGCAGCTCTTTATGTGAAGAGAATCAACAATGATATGCTTATAATATCACTCTATGTTGATGATCTCTTAGTGACAGAAAATAACACAGAGCAGGTTGAAGAATTCAAATAGAATATGATGCAAGTTTTTGAAATGACTGACCTTGGTCTCATGAGTTTTTCTTAAACAAAATTAATCTTCATTTCTTCACGTAAACAATTTTTTTTTCACTTTCAAATCTTCTTCTTGCTTTTGCACCTCTTTCCTATCTTTTGTGTGGCATTCAAAATAGATTTCTTCTTCTTCTTTTTCTTTTAGAGCAGCTCTCCTCTTATCATTTTCAGAAATAGATTTGATAAATTCTTCAAAAACCCCATTGCTATTGCTGTTTGAACATCGAACAACATTTACAAATAGCACAAGCTTTGTATTATTAGGAGAATGAACAAGAACATTCATTTTCTTGTTATCTAAGGAACAATTGCCATAGAATCATCAACAGGCCTGGCCATCATAAATGGGCTTATCAACAAAAAAAAAGTGGATCATCACCATTTATTTTAGGTCCAAAAACATTCAAGAGCCCATAACCACCATTGTCATCGTGGGTCTAAATCATCTTTGTCTTTGTGCCTTTTTCTTCCACCTGAACAGTTATCATCCACAGTATCCACCACAACTGGCAATCACTACTCACCTATCCGCATTAACCCCATCTTCACATTCTTTCTCTTTGAGATTTTTATCAGTATATTTAGGGGAATCAACATTCAAGGATGAGTAATCATCATACGAAGAGGGATTATTATATCTTCCCGCCCAAGAATCGACAGCTTTCTTTTTTTCTACCCAGCAAGCATTAATCTCCAGACACGGTTCTTCAGTCACTTTAATACCATAAATTGATCCATTTATATCCACCCCCACAGCTCTACTAATACACTCCCTTGTACAGCTACTAATTAGTACCTTTCTAGCATCAAACTTTAGCTTCTTATAGGAAGAGTTATCAAGAGTGATGAGTCTACCAAAAAGGAAACTAATATACTAAAAGAAATCCCCATCCCATGCATGAAGAGGAACATGTTGAAGATCATCAGCCTTAATCAAAGCCTTTCCATATATACACATCCTTAATCACAAAGACAATCATATCTAATTCCTTCCCTTTCTCTTGCTCACAATTATGTAATAACGTTACCTTCCTTTCTCATGTAATACGTTACATATTAGATGTATATAAATACAAAAACACTCACCACCAAATTAGTGTGGCAGATTTCAAACATTCTCATGCTATCAGAGCTTTCATTGGATTAACATCCCACGATCCTAATGGCCTCCAACTCATCTGATTCTTCTCCCACCCTTCTTCCTTTCAACACCATGATTCACATGGTTACAATCAAGCTCTCCTCCTCCAATTATCTTCTATGGAAGAGTCAGCTTCTTCCTCTTCTTGACAACCAAGGTTTGCTGGGTCATGTGGATGCCACCCTTGCACCGCCACCACCATTTGATCCTCCCACCTCTCAGACACCAAACAACAGTCACCTAGCATTGAAAGCAACTGACTAGCGTCTCCTCAGCCTTCTCCTCTCCTCTCTCACAGAGGAGGCAATGGCTGAAGTTGTCGGCCTCTCCACATCCCATGAGGTCTGGACAGCCTTGGAAAGCACCTTCAGCCACCGCTCCAAGGCTCGTGAGATTCGTCTCAAAGATGACCTTCAATTGATGAAGCGTGGCACCCGTCCAGTCACTGTCTATGCCCATGCATTCAAAGTTTTATGCGACCAGCTTCATGCAATTGGTCGCCCAGTTGATGAAACCGACAAAGTTCACTGGTTTCTTCGTGGTCTCGGGCCAGATTTCTCCTCTTTCTCAACTACCCATATGGCACAAACTCTTCTCCCCTGTTTCTCTGATCTCATCTCTAAAGCTAAGAGTTTTGAAATTTTTCAAAAATCTCTAGAGACTTTAGCGCCTCTAATTGCAGCATTCACTGCCAACAGAAGCTCTTCTCATCGTGGAAGCAGCTCTTTTCACCAGAATCATGGTCGTGGATACGGGTCCAGTAGCAACTCTTCTCATTCTAGACAGAGCCGTACTCACAACAACCAAGGTCGTCGTCCACCACGCTGCCAGATCTGCCGACTGGAGGGACATTATGTTGATCGCTATAAGCAGCGCTATGATCAGCATGAACCCACAACATACCTTGTTGAATCTGATTGGCTCTTGGATACAGGGGCTTCGGCTCACATGACTCCAGATAATTCCATATTGGAGCAATCCACACAACTTACACGGGTAAGGAATGTGTAATTATAGGGAATGGTGTGTCCCTACCCATTACTCACACATGCAATATTTCCCATTCCCTAGATCTCAAATTATTAGATGTTTTGGTTGTTCATCACCTTACTAAAAATATTTTGTCCATCAATAAACTCATGAATGATTTTCCTTTATCAGTTACCTTTGCTAATAATTTTTTCACTGTTCAGAATTGCCTAACGGGAAAGGTGGTGGCAACCGGTAGACGTGATGGAGGCTTATATGTGCTAGAGCGCAGAAATTCGCATTTATTTACGTCCTTAAAAATAAATCTCTTCATGCTTCATATGATTTATGGCATGCACGCCTTGGACATGTGAATCATTCTATTCTTGCTTTATTAAATAAAAAAGGACAACTTCATCTCACCTCTTTATTGCCATCTCCTAAATTATGTGACACATGTAAACTTGCAAAAAATCTTCGCTTGCCTTATACTCGTAATGAACACAAGTCATCAAATGTGTTAGATCTAATTCACTGTGATATATGGGGTCCTTCACCTGTACAATCTAATTTGGGCCATAACTATTATGTTTTGTTTATTGATGATTATTCTTGCTTTACTTGGCTTTATCCTTTGAAATTGAAATCTAACTTCAATGATACCTTTATTCAATTTTATAAATTTGTTGAAAATCAATATTCTCCTCGCATAAAAGTTTTTCAAAGTGACAGTGGTGCAGAATTTACAAGCAATTGCTTCAAAACTCACCTTCGTACCTCGAGTATCCATCATCAGCTATCTTGCCCATATACTCCTGCCCAAAATGGTCGTGCTGAAAGAAAACATCATCATGTGACTAAAACTCGTTTGGCTCTTCTTTTCCATTCTCACACTTCTCCTCGCTTTTGGGTTGATGCCTTTAGCACTGCAACCTTCATCATCAACTGATTGCCCGCACCGCTTCTTGAAGCTAAGTCCCCCTTTGAACTTCTATATGGTTCTCCTCCCAATTATGAGAATTTTCATCCTTTTGGTTGTCGTGTATATCCATGTTTACGTGATTATATGCTAAATAAATTTTCCCCTCGAAGTATTCCTTGCATTTTTATGGGCTACAAAACTTCTTATAAAGGGTTCCGTTGTCTTGACCCTTCTACATCTAGAATATATATCAATCGACATGCTCACTTTGATGAAAATTACTTTCCCTCTCTAGATACCTCTCAGGCTCAACCCATGTCTTCCCTCCAATTTTCTAATTTTTTAGAACCAACCCCTCCTTCTACAAACATGCATGTTTCTTCCCCAACGCCACATTCCCCGCATATTACACAGTCCAGATCTAACTTGTGTATTCTTTGTACTGATCTCGTGAATGAACCTATGCAGATGGACAATTCTATTGCAGGTTCTTCTCCGCAGCACTCGGACCCCAGTTCAACTTCCCTTACACCCACTGAACCGGCTCCTCCTTTTCTAGTTGCTGTCTCTCAGATGAGTTCTCATCCTATGCTCACACAAGCCAAAGCTGGAATTTTTAAAACTCGGCACCCGGCAAATCTTGCTTTTTAGGATCCTTTGGTCTTCTCTCGCTCTTTTGGCATCCGTTGAACCAAAAGGATTCAAATCTGCTTTAAGAATCCTTCTTGGCTCGCCGCTATGGATGAAGAAGTTCGGGCTTTGCAAAATAATCACACTTGGAATTTGGTCCCTCGACCAGCCAACACCAACATTGTGGGTTCTAAATGGGTATTTCGGACCAAATATTTGCCTGATGGTTCCATCGATCGTCTTAAAACTCGCCTTGTTGCCAAAGGCTATACACAAATACCTGGTCTTGACTACACTAACACTTTTAGCCCAGTTATAAAGGATACCATTGTCCGTGTTGTCCTATCTCTAGCTAGCTGTGACAAACAAATGGCCTCTTCGCCAACTTGATGTCAAGAATGCATTCCTCAATGGTCATCTCACTGAACAGGTCTACATGGAACACCTCCTGGGTATATTGATCCTCACTTTCCTAATCATGTTTGTCAATTGAAGAAAGCTCTTTATGGACTCAAACAAGCACCTCGTGCTTGGTTTCAGCGTTTCAGCTCTTTCCTAACCCAGCTCGGCTTTTATTGCGATCGTGCCGACACATCACTCTTTGTCTTTCACAGGAAATCGACGTTATTTATTTGCTTCTTTATGTTGATGACATCATCATTACGGGGAACAACTCCTCTCTTCTTCACGGTTTACTTGTAAGCTTCATTCGAATTCGCCACTAAGGATTTGGGTTCTCTGAGTTACTTCCTTGGTCTTGAAGCTACATCCACAACTGATGGTCTCTTTATTAGTCAACTAAAATATGCTCGTTCTCACTCGTGCTCAGTTACTTGATAGCAAGCCTGTTCATACCCCCATGATTGTTTCTCAACACCTATCTTCTGATGGTTCTATGTTTTCGGATCCTACTCTTTATCGATCTTTTGTTGGGGCCCTTCAATATTTGACCATCACACGTCCTGACATTGCTCATGTTGTCAACTCTATTAGTCAGTTTTTACATTCTCCAACTAATGACCACTTTTTTGCAGTAAAACGCATTCTTCGTTATGTCAAAGGGACTTTGCATTTTGGTCTCACCTTCTGCCCCTCTGCCACTCCTACTACTTTAGTTGCTTATTCTGATGCCGACTGGGCCAGATGTCCTGATACTCGTCGCTCCACCTCTGGTTATTTCATTTACCTTGGTAACAATTTTGTTTCCTGGAGTGCCAAGAAGCAACCTACCGTGTCTCCTACAAGTTGTGAATCTGAATATCGTGCACTTGCTCTCACTGCCGCAGAATTGCTTTGGCTCACACATCTCCTTCGTGATCTGAAAGTTTCTCTTCCACAGCGGCCTCTTCTTTTATGTGACAACAAAAGTGCCATTTTCTTAAGCTCCAACCCTGTTTCTCACAAGAGGGCCAAGCATGTTGAGTTAGATTATCATTTCAATATGTTCCTTCTCACTTACAAGTTGCTGATATCTTCACCAAAAGTGTGCCTAAAGCTCTCTTTCAATTTTTCGAGTCCAAGCTTCACATCAGTCCTAACCCGACGTTCAGCTTGCGGAGGGGTGTTGAAGATCATCAACCTTAATCAAAGCCTTTCCATAGATACACGGCCTTAATCACAGCACAATCATATCTAATTCCTTCCCTTTCTCTTCCTCACAATTATGTAATAATGTTACCTTCCTTTCTCATGTAATATGTTACATATTAGATGTATATAAATACAAGAACACTCACCACCAAATTAGTGTGGCAGATTTCAAACATTCTCAGAACACCCTCCACCCCAAGCCAGACAAATCTTTCAGTAGTAGTAAGAATACTATTCATCAAATTTGTAAAACATCGTTATCTTCAATCATACTATTCGTCAAATTTGTCTGGCTTGCTCGATGTCTCACGATGTCAAACCATTGAGCAAGCCAATCACAGTTATCTTCAATCATACTCTTCATCAAATTTGTAAAACATCGTTACCTCCCATTGGTCTTGGCAAACATCTGGAAACACCATCCATTGTAAAATATCCATGAAGCTTTGGCGCCATGACCTCAGGAGATGTAGTCAAGTTTTTTTTAAAAAAAAATTATCAGTTTATTGTTTTATTATTTTTAGTTTTTAAATTACCTATTAAACCAATAACTTCAATCTCAATTTTTTTTACCAGCATTCTATTTTTACATCGAAAAAAGTCTAGCCTCTAGTAATTACTATTATAAGACAATCACAGTAAAGCTGATATGATTTAAATGATTTTAAAAAAATTGAAACAATATATGAAAATAAAAATAATCGAGTATCGTTTATGTTTAGAAAAAAGCAATGAAAAAGGAATCACTATCAAATAAAAAGTAAAAAAGAAGAGCGTTTAACCCATTTCGATTTTTTATCCATCAAACATCATGGGTGTACCCCCTCCATTGCCAACCATGAAAACTATGATTTGGCATTCAAAATTAGAGGGATGGAATTTGTGGGGATAGGAGTAATACAGCACGTACAAAGTTTAATTTTAAGAGTATGACAGAATATACAACACAAAGTTTAACCCCTAAGATATTTCATCGGTTTCATTTAGTATCCATTATAATACTATTTTTATTAAATGATTAAATTTATTTATATAGAAATAAAACAAATCATCATCATGATACTGCAATATGATACTATATATATATATATATATATATATATATATATATATATAAGGTGAGTTTTTCTTCTTATTTTTACTGTAAATGAGAAGCATTGTTCACACACTCACAAATATTATGGACCTACTGTTTATTTTTAATAATTTATTTTGGTACTCAAAGTCTTATTTTAGGCAATTAGGTCTTCATTAAATGTCAATTGATTATGATTTTTTAGGTAAGGGTGAAATTAGAATAAGGGGGCTAAAAAAAAGGTGTCATACATAGGTGACACATGTCAAAGATTTTGTAGCAAATACACTTAGGTCCTCAATATTTAAAAATAATACAATTTATACAATTGAGGTCCATTTAAGTTTTAAATTTTCACTTTTTGTATAAAAATTTATTTGTATTATTTTTCAGTCCTTGGTTAAAGAAAGGAGGGAGAGGGGTCATCAAATTCTAGCGATGAGAGAGAAATTAACATTCACGTCATTTCCGGCCACCAAAATGATTTTTCTTGATGTCCATGAGTTCCATAAATGAGAGGGGATTGATGATGGTTGTTTAAAGCCTCAATGTTAATATAAAAAAACAAATATAAGCCGAGAAAGTCAAAATTAACTCAGTTTGATTTTAGGTTTTTAAACCTTTTTTTGGTATTTTGAATTAATAGATTGGTTTGTAAGTGTTCTAAGAATGTTAAAGATGTGTTCTTGGGATGAAATAACTTAAAAATTAAGTTTTTTGGGCAAAAGAAACATTGCCTGATTTTTCAGCCACCGTAATGGTGGGCGAAATACTAAGGGTTCTTGGAGGTTTTTTATCGCTATTTTTACTTGTTAACATGTTTTTTTAAATAAAAAATATTGGTGAAATGACACATTTTAAAAAAAAATTGACGAAAAATATAGTTTGTATATGTTGTGATTGAGAAACGTGACATGTATAGCTTGTCACTATCTAGAATATCAACATCCAAAAAAGTGAAATGGATTGCACATTAGGAGAGAGAAGAGAGGAGAGAGAAAAAAACACTAAAGACATAACAGAGCTCCAATTACAACACCACTAGTATCATAAAAATATTTCAACGAGACAAATCCAACAACACCAAGAAATATCACTAATAGTGACCCGAGAGAGTCATATTTGTTGTCAAAGACAAATAAGCCACCTGCCATCTTCGGATAATAAGTGTGACACACCCGGGTCACCATTGGTAACCTTCTTTGAAGTTGTTAAATTTGTCTTGTTAATGATTTTTTGATGGTATAATGGTGTCATAATCAGAGCTTATGTGTGTTTCTAGAGTCTATTAATTTCTTCATTTTTTTTTGCTCTTTCATCTCTTCTAATGTGTAGCCTATTTCATAGTTTTTTTAGCTTGTCGCTATTGTGAATAGTGACAAACTATGAATGTCGTGTTTTTCAATCAGGACAAGTATGAATCGTGCTATTGTTTTTTTCAAACTATGTTATTTCACTAATTGTTTTTTAAAAAATGTATTTAAAAAAACGTTTTTTTGATGAAAGCTTAGTTTGTCCAATCAAATTAAGATGACCACACTAACAAATATTTAGGTGACTCATCTATTAAGAGTAAGCCGGACATTACAAAAAAAAAAAACTAAAAGGAATCAGCCTTTTACTGTAGCAAAAAAATATACTATGCACTCTCTTATAATTTACGGTGGATTGAAGCATTATATTTTTTTATAATTTTTACTTTGATCCTCAAACTTAGAAGAGAGGATTCAATTGAAAGTTAAGGGACTGAAGTAAAACTCTCGAGGAACATTAGGGGTGAGTTGAAAGATTCGTTGAAACATTAATTTTATCCACTATATTTTTTAGATATTAGGTGACTAGTCCCTTGAATTTCAAATCAATACATTTAATTATTGAATTATTATTATTATTATGTTTTAATTGAAAAACAGATAAATTGGTCTCAAAATATTTTCTTGTATATACACTAGTATTAATTTGAATGGTGATTTCACAAAGCATGTGGATAAATTTAATATCCAAATTCCACAAAATATGATTTAATATGCGAAACTATTATTTCTAAAATGATAATAAATAAAGATGGTAATTGTGTCCTTTTCCATGAAAATCTGCTTCCATTTATTTGAATGGACGTGGGTGTGGAGGGACTGGTAGGTAAACAAATACTTAATTTATTCGGGCATGGAGATGATTTGTAGAGTATCCTTTGATTTAATGAATTCATAAATAAATAACATATTAAATTAATTATTTTTAAATAATTATCTAAATTAATTATGTATTTTTTTTATAAAATCACCTTAGTTAACTTTTTTTGATAAATAGAAAATATTTCATTTAATAAAATTTATCATGATAAAAAATTTATTTTGATAGAGAAATTCATTAAATATAACCAGATAAATTATTTTTGTTGTGATGTTAAATATTTTAAATTTTACTTTTTAATTGGTTTTTTTAATTTTATTTTTGTTAATTGTTGATGGATTTTTTTTTCATTACAGACACATAGATTGATACATTAACTGAGTGTTCAGGAGAAAATCTAGGTATGTTCCTAAATTTTCATCTTTTTGTTTAACCTTTTAACCATAATAATAATCGCATACCATATGTTTATTATTAATTAATGACTGAGATAAAGATAATATAAAATTATTTAAATCCCAAATTTATTAGGAATAATTACACTGGTTAAATTTATTTTTTTCTCAAATCCCATCTTCATTATCTATATATCCCATCTTCACCTGATGGCAGGAAAAAAACACCATCTGCTACAAAAATCTCATTTTTGTAGCTATGTTTTAAAATTTTTATAGTTGATTAACTTAGGTAGTGTTTTGAATTACGTTTTGAAAATACTTTTAAAAAAAATTAAAATTTTTATTTTTAATGTGTTAATGTTATAAATAATTTTAAAAAAATAAAATAAAATTATTTTAATATGTTATAAAATAAAAAAACACTTTAAGTTGGAAGGGGTAGAGTGAGGAAAAGACCCGGGGGAGAAAAGGTGAGAAAAACACAAATGGGACCCGGGGGAGAATAAGGGAAAAACACAAATGGAACCCGCGGAAGAATAAGGGAAAAAGGAATAAGGGAAAAACACAAATGGAACCCGGGGAAGAATAAGGGAAAAAGGACCCGGGGAAGAATAAGGGAAAAAGGAATAAGGGAAAAACACAAATGGAACCCGCGGGGGGGAGGAGGAGCGGCGACTGAGAAAAGCAGGCGACTGAGAAAAGCGGGCGAATGAGAAAAGATTCCCAAATCTAACGTTAATATGGGATCAAATACGGGCAAAACACTTTACAAATATAAAAAATGATCTATGAAAATGTGGATTGAAATTTTACTTTAAAATGTTGAAATTTTAAATAATTCAATTTAATTTTATGTTGTCAGGTTTTGTGTTTACATTAAATTAGGGTTAAATTACAATTTTTGTAGGTATGTTCCTAAATTTTCATCTTTTTGTTTAACTTTTTAACCATAATAATAATAATCGCATACCATGTGTTTATTATTAATAATAACTGAGATAAAAATAATATAAAATGATTTAAATCCCAAATTTATTACGAATAATTGCACTCTAATGTTTGGTTAAACTCTTTTTTTTTTCTCAAATCCCATCTTCACTATCTCTGTATATTCCATCTTCACCTATACTGTGATGGCGGGATAAAACACTAGTTATGTTTCTAAACACTGAGCTTAAGTTTGTTTGACCGTATAGTTACGGTTGTTTTATAAATAATTTTTTATATTAAAATATATAATAATAATTTTTTTATTATTTTTTAAAAATTATTTTTGATATCAATACGTTAAAATAATTTAAAAACGGTAAAAATATATTAATTTAAAATTAATAAAAAAAATAAATAAAATTTAAATTGTTTTAAAAATATTTTTAAAACATAAAAATAAAACTTTTACTTGAGTGTGTGTCAAGATAAATGTGTTGCTGGCCAGAGAAATTCTGTCCAAAAGAACCTCCACTGTACAAGGTTGTTTACAGACAAACCATTCACGCAATCTTGAAAAAAGCCATTTAGATTATAAGGTAATATATAGAGCTAATCTCTGCTCCAACACTAGCCTTCTCTCTTCACAGAAACTCTTGTATCTCCTGAAAAAGAATGGAACCAGTACATCTCTTCACGAAGAAACTAAAACCATCCCACATAAGCCATGCTCTTTCAATTCCAACCCATGTCCTCGAGGCTTTTCCAATTCCTGAAGAAGCCCATATGATGAATTTTGAAGCAGTCGATGCTACTGATAATGCATGGAGGTTTTGTCTCTCAACCCGTATGACTGGAGCTTACCCAAAACCCGTTCTTCTACGCTCTTCTTGGCATCGTTTTGTAGAGCAGAAAGTCCTTGCTCCCGAAGACAGGGTTGTCTTCTTCATGGAGAGAGATGAAGCTAATGACATGCTCAGGAGGTACACGGTTAGAGCTCAACGCAAAGTGATGACCTTGATGGGGCAAGATGTTTGGGTCGATGTCGAGCATCTTCCCCTATATGGTCTTTGAAGAGTTTGACATATAAGCTGTTGGCACGAAAAGAGTCCTTTCCACTCCACTGGTACTTTGTTAATCTAGCCTTATAGCTACTGTTGGTTAATTTCCAAGTACTCAAGTAATCAGAATCTTGTGCCTGATCTCGTGCCCTATCCAAATTCCACAAAATATGATTTAATATGCAAAATAACTATTATTGCTAATTAAAATGATAATAAATAAAGATGGTAATTGTGCCCTTTTCCATGAAAATCTGCTTCCATTTATTTGAATGGAGGTGGGTGTGGAGGGACTCTCATCTTCATGGATTCGGAGTTGCTAGTAGGTAAACAAATACTTGATTTATTCGGGCGCCATGGAGATTTGTAGAGTATCCTTTGATTTAATGACTTTATAAATAGAAAATATTTTATTTAATAAAATTTATCATGATAAAAAACTACTTGAACCTCAAATGAAGGATTGCCTCCAATAAAGCATACATGCAGGATTGAAAATTATGCCAATTTAAATGTAGATGGTAAAGAGCCTTCATAGAGGTTGAGACAAGATTTAAAATCGATATTAAAAATAATATAAATTATACATTATATCTCGCCTAACAATTTGCTTTGAAAGTTTAAAACCTCAAATATTCCTGGAAAAGTGGTGAGTTCCTAGTCCAGCAAGTATTTTGTTTGGGTGGACTTCCCTGAATTGTGATTGTAAGTAAATTGTTTTTGCAGATAAGAAGTGGGGAGTCGGAAATCAGTTTAGTGGTAAGGATGGCGGCTACTGTTTGGGTGGACTTCCCTGAATTCTTTAGTATGTGTTTTAGATAAAGGTGTGTGTGAAAGGGAAAATTACACTCGAAGAAACAAACAGATAATGAGAAATGTAATTTGGAAATTAATATCCTGACAATTTAACGATTTTTAAGTTGGTTTCCCTTCAAAAGATTTTTTGAATAATTCAATTTAATTAATTTTATATTGTCAGGTTTTGTGTTTACATTAAATTAGGGTTAAATTATAATTTTTGGAGCTATGTTCCTAAATTTTCATCTTTTTGTTTAACCTTCTAACCATAACCATAATAATCGCATACCATGTGTTTATTATTAATAATGACTGAGATAAAAATAATAAAAATCCAGTGACATAGATATTTTATCTTTTAAAACAAGTGTTTAAGGTATATATCATATTTATTTTATACATTCAGTCCAGTGACTTAGATTGATACATTAATTGAGTGTTCAGGAGAAAATTTAGCTATGTTCCTAAATTTTCATCTTTTTGTTTAATTAATGATAATAATAATCGCATACCATATGTTTATTATTAATTAATGACTGAGATAAAGATAATATAAAATGATTTCAATCCCAAATTTATTAGCTAGGAATAAATTGCACTCTAATTATTGGTTAAACTCTTTTTTTTTTTCTCAAATCCCATCTTCACTATCTCTGTATATCCCATCTTCTTTTTTTCTTTTTTTTTTTTTTTTTTCTTTTTTTTTTTCTTCACCTATACTGTGATGGCGGGATAAAACACTCTCTAACTAACATTCAATAAAGAGAGTACAGTTTATACGAGGTCATGCCCACGTAATATATATATATATATATATAAAGCATAAAGCATCCCCCCCCCCCCCCTCTCTCTCATTCTCTGAGTTTGATTCTTAGTTTATATTAGCTAATCTCTGCTCCCACCCTAGCCTTCTCTCCCCATAAAAACTCTTCATCTCTTGAAAAAGAATGGAACAAGTACATCTCTTCACCATGAAACTAAAACCAACCCATATAAGCCATACTCTTTCAGTTCCAACCCATGCCCTTGAGGCTTTTCCAATTCCTGAAGGAGCCCATATGATGAATTTTGAAGCAGTCGATGCTACTGATAATGCATAGAGAATAGGGCTGAATCCGCGGCTGTTGGTTTACCGCGTAAGGATTTGCGCAAACCCCAAGTGGATGCCTGGAGAATAGGGCATTTCTACTTTTTTCTCGTACCTTAAACCACCTTCTAGACTTTTGGCGGAAAAAGAAGCCGAGCCTTACAGCAGGAGTTCGGGACTTTCCTTTAGCCTGCATCGAAAAGTCGTCGCGCCAGGCCCCGGTGTCGAGCGAAGCATCAAGAAAGAATTTCAATTGGATGAGAAATCTGGTTCGATGGTTGTTCTCCACTAACCACAAGGATAAAGGGATCCTCTATTTCATCTTCGGTGCCATTGCTGGAGTGATGGGCACATGCTTCTCAGTACTGATTCGTATGGAATTAGCACGAGGACTGCATATCTTAAGCAATTTAATAAAGAAAATCACAAGCTCGACCCTTCTCATTCACTCTCCTAGTGGCCGACCATCTTGTATCCTTTACCCATTGATTTTTCTTTATTGTTCTCACATAATTTCACATCCAAGGTAACCAACTACAACACTCTAATTGATCCAATTCTAGATAATTTTATATTTTCCTTAAATTATGTTCAATAACCCTAATTTTAATTCAAGAAAATTGCACAATTTCAAACCAAATTTAAGCTAATACAAAAAATTGAGTTTAAGACTCCTTACTTGAGGATAATCTGAATTTCACTTCTCAATTAGTTGAAGATTTCCAGGCCCTCACTCCTTGCATACCGCCAGGCCCTCACTCCTTTTCTCCTCACAATTAATTTCTATACTTGTTTCTTACAAGTATTCTTATCAAATGATGTTTTTTTCTACCAACTTATCTAAGACTTGTAAATTTTTAACTTGTATTGTTTTGACCCAATTCTCAAAATTATTTTTCATTCATTTATTTTTTATTTATTTATTTTATTTAAAAAGATTCAAAAATTAGATTATGAAAAAAATAATATAGCAAGATGATGGAGATAAAAAAAAGGATAATGGAATGAGTTGAAGCATAAGCTGTAATTGATTAAAGGGCATACATAATCTGTAGCCATCTCTTCTATATATATAACTAGGGCAACATACAATAGTTATTGTGTAGTGTACTGCGTAGGATAAATATATACAGGAAAATACAATATTTCCTATATTACATCACATTCCATAATAGAATGGGAATACATTCTGTCAAATGAACTATCTCAACTCAATAGCTTAAGCTGTTAGGTGAGGTCCCAGGATATGATTTATATTATTCTCTAACACACCCCCTCAAGTGAAAGCCCTTTGGACTTGAAACTTGCACAGGTCCACATTACCTTTGTGCTTAATTTTTATCAAATAAATGTGGATGGTGAGGTTCGAACTCGAGACCACTTGGTCATCAAGGCTCTGATACCATGTCAAAGAATCATCTCAACCCAATAGCTTAAGCTGTTAGGTGAGGTCTCAGGATATGATTTATATTATTCTCTAACAAGTTTATTGATCACTATAAATGAAAATTCTTTTACATATATATTCTTTTGCATGCTTTTACACACCTTTTTAGGGTGTTTTCAGTGGAGCATGAAGTTTAAGACCTAATGTACTGTTTTCAATAAGTTTTATTTCCAGATTTATGGAGGATCTAAGTAGACTTCATTTTGCAATAGCAAAAAGAATCTTGCGATATCTTCAAAGAACAATCCATCATGGAATCTTGTTCAAGAAATAAGAAGATAACAATTTGATTGGTTATTCTGATAATGATTGGTTATGTGTTTTGTCTAAGAACAAATATAATTTTATGGTATTCAAGAAAACAAAATTCTATAGCTTTGTCTTTTACAGAGATAGAATCCATTGCTGCAAATGAAGCAATATATCAATCAATATGGTTGATAAAAATTCTTTTTGATTTGCAAAAAGAAATCCTTGATCCTACTGTTATATTATGTGATAACATATTAGCAATTGCAATGACCAAGAATCCAGTTTTTTATACAAGACCAAAATATATAGAGTTAAGGCATCATTTTATGAAAGACATGATTAGTAAGAAAGAGATACAACTGGATTTTATCAATACAAATGATCAACCTATAGATGTTCTCACAAAAGCTGTTTTAGCTAAAAAGTTTCAACAATTCAAGGAGTTTTTATAGATTACAAATTAAAAGGGAGTGTTATAGTGTAATATGTAATTTTCAATGTCATTAATTGTTAGCTTTAATGAGTCAAAGTTCCTTTTGTTTTCTCTAGATTAAGAAAGTTTACGTGCTTCATTTAGTATTGGTATTGAGAACAAAATAATAAAAACATTTATGGTATTAAGTTGTAACTCTACCAATTATTTCATACAAAAATCTTCTTCAATTCTCTTTATGCAATTTGTTTCCAATTGATTTGGTATCAGAACAAGTTTCTTCTAGTGGCTTCTTTATCAAGTATCTCTACTTTCTCCTATAGAGTAACTCAGATTCCTTTCTTTGATAGAGAGCAGTATGAATGTTGGAGTTCTTAGATAGAGACTATCTTCATTTCACAAGATTTATGAATGATGAGGGATCTAAACAACCACCCCTGTTGCTACTCAATTTTTTACCCATGTTTTGATAAATTTTCAGAAAAATTCAAAAATAGCGAAAAACATTGAAAATCCAAAAAAATACGTTTTTAATACATTTGCATCGTTTTTAGCATTTTTAGCATCGTCTCAAAAGAATTTAAATTTTCAAAGATATTTGGAACGCGTTCAACTTTTAACGCATTATTTTTAAAATCATTGATTTTCCTCATTGAGTCGATGTTGATATTGCTCGTTTTCAAAAAATACAAAAAATTAAGAAAAAAATCAAATTTACAAAAAGAAAGAAGTTGAGGGACCAAGGTTGAAGACCTAGCAACATATTTGTCTATAAATAGGAGTTTTCAACACTTGCAAAGGAGGGGGGTAATTTTGAAACATCAGAAAAATACAAAAAAAAAACAAACCCTAAACCTATCCCTATCTTTAAATTTTCAAAGATATTTGGAACGCGTTCAACTTTTAACGTATTATTTTTAAAATCATTGATTTTCCTCATTGAGTCGATGTTGATATTGCTCGTTTTCAAAAAATACAAAAAATAAAGAAAAAATCAAATTTACAAAAAGAAAGAAGTTGAGGGACCAAGGTTGAAGACCTAGCAACATATTTGTCTATAAATAGGAGTTTTCAACACTTGCAAAGGAGGGGGGGTAATTTTGAAACATCGAGAAAATACAAAAAAAAAAAACAAACCCTAAACCTATCCCTATCTCTTTGCAAACAGCCGCCCCCTCGGCTGGTTTGAATTTTTCTACCCGATTCTTCTTCTCCTGAAGCCAAGACAAGCCGGGCCCCCACTTTTGCCTTTGATTTTTTATACCGGCCGCCACATCCACATCAACCTCTCTCGGCCACAGCTCTCCCCCACACACGGCCAAACCAGCCATCACCATTCCCCCATTTTCACTCATCTTCAAAACCAAACCAGGAACCAGAGAACCTCTCCCTTTTCCAAATAGCCGATTTTCCCTCTCTCACACCGAACACCAACCGGAACCACAAAAAACAACCCTCGCCCACTTCCCCTCTCAACCGAACCGTTTCCCCCATCTCCATCGACCGGCCTTCCGTAGGCGGCCGACCGACCGGCCAATCGGCCTTCGGTGGCCACACACCACTCATCTTCCTCTCGTGAACACGAGCCTCTCCCTCACGAAAACCAGGCGGCCGATCCTCCCTCACGGACCGAACCGGCGACCTCCCTCATCCGGGCGACACCGGCAAGAAGCCCAACTGCCGCCGCCCACAGGCACGGATTCACCGCCGCCCTCGCACACCTGCGGCGCCGCCCAACTACCGGCCACCTGAAGCGAAGGAGAAGAAGATGTAAACAAAAGAAAGATCTACGGTGAAGCTGATCTGAAAATGAGAAGACCGAAACAGATCCGAAAAAGAAAGAAAAAATTAAAATCAACTGGCTTGGGTGTTTTATTCTTTTGCGGGTGATGAAGACCCTCACCGCCGGCAGGGAAGGGAAGAGGAGATGAAGCTGTGACTGACCCCTGCTTTTCCGGCGTTTTGTGCGGCGGCGCGTGAGCCCATGCGCCGCCAGTGATGATGGCGCATGGGAAGACGCGCCGCCCCTATTCATGCTGTTCCAGACGGGCTTCCCAGCACTGTTATGGAGTTTTAAGGGGTTATTTTGTAATTTTCAAATTGTTTAATGTAATATTGGTTTAGTTTGAATTTTTATTTGTATGTTGTAAATGTGGATGTAACAAAGAAAAGAAAAGAAAAAAATATAGTGGAAGTGTATGTGTGTGTTTGGATTTGCTTTATGAGTGTTTTATTTTATTTTATTTTATTATGTATGATAAAATTGCAAAGATTAAAGAAGAATTTAATATTTTGATTTGCTCACGGTACAGAATTATTAACTTATACGTAAGTTGTATTTCTAATATCCGATGAAAAGACAATTATTAAAACTTTTTTAACACGTCAAACCATGAAGCAGCTTACCTCAGGTAGGGTGCGTTAAGGGTGTTAATACCTTCCCTAACCACAACCAGTCCCTTACCCGCGAATCTCTGACAAGACCAGTACATCCGGTTTCCTAGTAGCCCACAATCAATTACTAGGTGGCGACTCCAACAAACCAACCAAATCAAATCAAACGACAACGAAAAAATCGCGCCCGACGCCGTGCGCATTCCGACGTGCGACAACCCCGAACAGGATTTGCTGCATCCTGGACAGAAGAAAATGTAAAAAAAAAAAGGTAAAATATGCAAAGAAATGCAATTTCCTTAAGAATAATTTAGTAGAGAGTAAACAAATCAATTTATCCCAAAATTTTCTTTATTAAAAAGGCAAAAGAAGTATGAGAGATTTTGAAAAATGAATTTTGGGGTTCTTAGAAAGCTATCTCTATACGGCTGCAGACTTTATAATTAAAGAGAATTTGAAAATGGATAGTGAGTTTGTTTAAAGATTTATCTTCAAGAACCACTAAAATCATCAATCAAATAAAAAGTTGTGGTGACAATATTTCTGATAAAAGAGTTACAAAGAAGATTCTTATAAGTTTGCCACAAAAATTTGAGCATATAGTTATTGAAGAAAAAGAAGATTTGTCAAGGCTTACAATTAATGAATTGATGGGATCTCTTGAAGCACATGAACAAAGAGTAAACCAATATAGCAAGCTGTAAATATATGAACAGAGGAAATATGAAATGAAGCTTGGCTCTATTTCTATTACTTTAGCCATACGTCAATGTATTATATTTATAGGGATACATTGTAACTGTAAGTTGGTAAAATACAAAACAAACTTATTCTAAAGAAAGGGCACAATCTTAGGAGACGTGGTCAAGTTGCTAACAGAATGGAGTTATCACTGCACTGCATATCCTCCAAGATATTGAAGATATTGCTGCTGCATATCCGGCTGCTGCATACCATTCTATTGCTTTTCTCCTAAGGTAGCGGATGATCTAACAGCCCCCTTCAAATTGATGGGGCGTGAACAAACCATTAATTTGTGCTTCAAAACTTGAAATCATTGAGCAGATTGTCCTTTCATAAAAATATCAGCTACTTGATCAAGTGTTGAAATGTGCTGCACCTTGACATCACGATTGCAGACTTTCTCTCGAATGAAGTGGTAATCTATTTCCACATGCTTTGTTCGAGTATGGAACACTGGATTTGATGCCAAATCAATGGCACTAATGTTATCACACCACATAGTCGGTGTAGATGATATACCAATACCCAACTCTTTGAATAACATTCGTATCCAGTATAGTTCAGCGGTAGCCAGAGCCATTGAACGGTATTCTGCCTCTGTACTGGAACGAGACACAACATGCTGTTTCTTAGAACTCCAAGACACCAGATTACGACCCAAGAACACTCCATAACCGCTAGTAGACCTTCTGTCATCAGGATTGCCTGCCCAATAGGAGTCACAGTATGTATGAATGTTAAGGAAAGATGGAGTGTAGTACAAACCATCATTTACTGTCCCTTTTAAATAACGTAGAACCCTTTTCATAGCCTGCCAATGTGACGACCTTGGTTGATACATGTATTGACAAAGTTGGTTGACAGCATATGCAATATCAGGTCTGGTGATTGTGCAATACTGCAAAGCTCCTATAATATGTCTATAATCTGTGGGATCAGAGAGCACTTCACCATCAAAGCTAGATAGCTTTGTACCTGTAACAGTAGGAGAGGCTAAAGGCTTGGCTCCAGCCATTTTGGTGCGATGTAATAGATCACAAATATATTTGGTTTGACATAAATGAAGAACTTGTGAAGTTCTATCAGCTTCCACACCTAAAAAATAAGATAAGGAACCAAGATCTTTGACTTGAAAAATGCTCTGCAGGTTTCAGATTTGAGTAGCAATTTGAGTGGAGCTGGAGCCAGTGACTAAAATGTCATCTACATAAATCAAGACAAAAATTTTGGTGTTGTCAGTATGTAGAGTGAACAGAGAGTAGTCATTGATGGATGCTTGGAACCCAAGTTCAATGAGTTGCTATGATAAACGTTGAAACCATGCTCTTGGAGCTTGTTTGAGGCCATACAAAGATTTATGTAATCTACAGACAAAATTAGGTTTGGTTTCATCAATAAAGCCCTGTGGTTGTTCCATAAACACTTCTTCATCAAGAAAGCCATGTAAGAAGGCATTGGACACATCCAACTGCCGAATAGGCCAATGAAAATGAACAAGCTATGGCCAAAACCAATCGAATGGTTGTCGGTTTTATCACGGAGAGAAAGTTTCATGGAAATCAATTCCACTCCTTTGATCATAACCCTTGGCGACCAATCGAGCTTTGAAGCTCTCAACACTACCATCAGGTTTTCTTTTCACCTTGTAGACCCACTTATTGCGCACAACATGCTTACCCAGTGGACGTGGGCATAAAGACCAAGTGCCATTCTCCATTAATGCATCAAATTCTCTGCCCATAGCAAAGACGCCACTGTGAATCCAAGGTAGCTTTTGTATAACATGTTGGCTCAACAATTGCATGGAATGTAGAGAAGACTTGTAAAGGGTGTCGTGTAAAGTAGAATAATTGGTAATCTGAGTATTGTTTTGGTCGTGAATGGCGTGTTTTGGAACGTGTTTGGATAGTAGGGACAACAAGCTGGTCAGTATAAGTGGCAGGTATAGGTTCAATATTTGAAGGTGAAGGTTCAGGATGGTAAGGTGAAGGGATGTCAGGTAGATGGAGAACTGGACGAAGACTTGCAGGATCAGATGTAGGAGGTTGAGATTGGATATCTGTAAAATTTGGCAAAGATAATAACGAACTTGACATAACTGAAGTAGGGATTATCAAAGACTTACTTGCGGAGAATTCTGATTTGCAGGTGAGTTGAACACTTCCAATTCCTTAGCTGGGAAACAGTGCTCATCAAACACCACATGTCGGGAGATGTAGACACGTTTTGTGGCTAAGTTAAGACACCTATACCCTTTTTGATAGTTGGAATAGCCAAGAAAGAGACACTGCTTACTACGAAAATCTAGTTGTGGTCATTATATGGTTTTAGAAGTGGATAACATGCATAACCAAAGATACGTAAGTCCATATACTTTGGTTCATTGTTGTGAAGTAAGAAGTATGGTGTTTGGTTCTTTAAAACTGGTGTAGGTAGTCTGTTTATCAAGAATACAGAAGTAAGAAAAGAATCAACCCAATACCGAGGTGGTAATGCAGATTGTGCAAGTAACGTGAGTCCCATTTCCTGAATATGTCGATGTTTTCGTTCCGCAATTCCATTTTTTGCTGAGATGTGTGGGGGCACTTTAGTCTATGATGGATTCCATGTGTCATCAAAAATGTTTTAAACTGATTAGAGGTGAATTCACCACCATTGTCTGTTTGTAGCTGTTTAATAGAGGTAGAAAACAGATTTTCTGCAATGGTTTTAAATTTAACAAAGGTTGTAAACACATCAAACTTTTGTTGCAAAGGATACAGCCACGAATAGCGGGAAAAATCATCAACAAACAAAACATAGTACTTACAACCACCAATGGATTTAACAGGAGAAACCCATACATCAGAATGGATTAATGCTAGAGGAACCATGGACTGACTGTGAGAGACAGAGAAAGGGAGTTGCGTAGCCTTGCCAAGTGGACAAGCTGAACAGAAATCTAATTTATTGGAAGGAGTCATGATAGAAAGTTTATTGGAACGACACAGGACATCTAAGACAAGGTAGAAGGATGGCCTAGCCTGGAGTGCCAAGTTGCAATGGTAGTAGTAACCCCGATGTTGGCAGACAGACATGTGAGGTTTTTCTGAGAAGACTTGAACCCAGCTAGTGGATATAGGCCATTTTCAACCACACCTTGCAATAGAATCCTGCCTGTCAAGTTCTCCTTTACGATAAAATCACTAGCAGTTAGTATAAAGTAGCAATTATTATCTAAGATTGATTAATAGAAATAAGATTGGAAGTTGCTTGTGGACAATGAAGAATTTTATTGAGATGAAAACAGGAGGGACCGATTTGAAAGGATGAAGAGCCAATGTTTTGAATTTGCAAACCTGAACCATTGCCAACAGTGACAAAATCAGAATCACGAAAAGGCTGCTGGTCAGCGAGTTTAGATGCATCAGAGGTGATATGAGCATTGGCACCACTGTCCATGTACCACACTGGATTGGCATATTTGACATTAGTATTTTTTACCATAGCTGCTAGATCCCGAGGAGGATACCTGCCTGGAATGAATAGTCAAAACGATGAAAAAAATCAATAGCAAGATGTCCAGGTTTATCACAAATTTGACAGATAGAACGAGTGCTCTGATACCATGTAAATATATGAACAGAGGAAATATGAAATGAAGCTCGGCTCTATTACTTTAGCCATATGTCAATGTATTATATTTATAGGATACATTGTAACTGTAAGTTGGTAAAATACAAAACAAACTTATTCTAAAGAAAGGGCACAATTTTAGGAGACATGGTTAAGTGCTAACAGAATGGAGTTATCACTGCACTGCATATCCTCCAAGATATTGCTGCTGCATATCCGGCTGCTGCATACCATTCTGTTGCTTTTCTCCTAAGGTAGCGGATGATCTAACACAAGCAACCAATGGAGCAACCTTTTCAAATCAAAGAAAATTTTTCTAATAGGAAGGCAACAAAACTTCATCAAGATCAGATAGGAGGAAGATTATTTTTTAGAAAAGAAACATATGAAAGAACAAATGAAAGTCAAAATCACAACAAAGGTAGAGGTAGAAGTAGAGAAAGAGGAAGAACATATTTGCAAAAGAACTAGTCCTGAAACTCAAGATTGTTTCTTTAAATATACCAAATACAAAAATTCCTCTCATTCCGAAAGAAACTGTTGACAGAAAGAAAAAACATATGGTAGTGGAGAGATCAATGAAACAAACTTTTCAAATGATGAAGATTAGTTGTTCTACTCCTGCATGAATGTAGAACACAAAGGAGATAGTGGTTATAGTCATCATATCATTTATGATAGTTCGAACTTTGATAATCAGTCTAAAGTTTCGCAATCATCTCATCCTGCTCAACCAAATCGTCATGTAGGTCCTCGATCCAATGAGAAATGATCGAAGATCCACCAAAAATACACTGAGTCAATTCCAAAGCTTTCATCGGTACAAGCAGTTCACTTTATTTGATTCTTTAAGCCCAACTGACAGAGAAAACATATATTGTACCACTCCCTTGCGATATCGAATTAGAACACCCCCAGTAATTGAAGATCCATTTCAGCTCGTGAGAAGCAGGAGGGGACCACGTAATAATAGGCCTAACATTCTTAAGATCAGTCCATCTAACTAGGCCATCAGCAGAAATAAGCATATCCAAGGCATTATATGGGAGATCTAGGCAAAGAGCTTTTAACCACACACAAAGCCGAGTTAAAATGAATAAAGAGAAATAAGGAGTCATAGTCTGGCTCTTTTTGTTTAAAAATCAGATCATTACGAATGAGCCGTAGTGACCAAACAATAGCAAAAAACAGCATGAACCATACTTTCCTCTGAGATTTCCCACGAACAAGAACTTCCCATTGCTGGAAAGAATATGATAGACTTCAAGGACAACACCAGTATAAACCCCACTAGTCTATGAATTTTGCCCAAATTTTCCAATGCCTCTAAGGAGGTGTTCCACAGACTCTTCATGTGTCAGACCCCTTCTAGCAAGAGAATAACTTTCGCCATTCTGTCCGAACCAGAAACAGTTTATAGCTGAAGACCATAAGTTCTGTATGACTACCCTGAAATCTGGTCGCAGCTACCAACAAGTTAGAAATTTGAATGGTTTAGGACCCCCAATCTGTGCTATCCATTTTCACCGTGATGCCCCAGGGATCCGATGTATATTTGAAAAGATTATATAAAAATATTATTTTGATGTATTTTTAATTGAGAAACACTTCACACCATAATACTAATTCTTTCACAATAATTCAGACTTGAAAGTTTATATATATATAAAAAGAATAACTTGATAGATAATCTGGTTTGAAAATTGCAATATTGAATTGAAATGATTTTGACCTAACTTATAACCATCCATGGCCTTTAACGTAAGCCTGCATTATAACATTTCACTAAATAATTATTCATGCTACACTAGGTTAGATTAAATTTTCATTGAACATAAAAAAAAAATATTTAGGTGTTGTGTTTTTTATTAAAAAAAAATTAATTATATAGGGATTAACTAAATATGACATGGTTGACTTTGAAGGTTCAAATACAAGTTGAATTAATCATAAAAATATAATTTGACTTTAAAAAAATTAAGATGATATCTTTTTTTTTAATGTTGAGACAACCACATATTAGATCGATTTTAATTTACTTAAATCAATTTAATTAATTTACCAAATCATAAACTCTAAGTTTAATAAATTCTAAATATCAATAATTCTTAATTTGTTTTTTTTTTTTTTGAATAATCTCTTATGAAAAATAACATACAAATTGTTTAGATGTACAACTTAAATCGACCACCTAGAAAACAAATTCAAAAATAAGTAGAAAAAAAAATCTGAAACAATATCTTCTAGAAATAATATTTTTAATACTCAACAATATTTCATTATAAAATTAGATTTGTAGAATATGCTGAAAAAATTTCAACCCAGTCCATCAACTGGATTAAAAATTATACATTTTTTTTTTGTTCGAAAACTCTTTTAGCTTGTCCTTTTCTTGGATTTGAATTTGTCATTAAACGTCCAGATCAAGCTTCCCCAATATACGGAAGCCACTCTCTGCTTCATGAATCCATTTTCTAATTTGCTGACTGTACAGTTGACAACATTATCTTTAGGTTGAACGGTTGTAAGAATTGTGTAAGTCAACAGAATCTTGCATGAGCAACAAGCCGACAGAAATTAATTTAAGCAGTGGAATATTGCTCCCTCCCTGGGTGTGATTCGATCTACTTCTATTGGTCCTTGGCGGTCCATGTTTTTAATTGAAAACTTAAACACTATTCCCACAAGCTTTCTTCCAGGTTTCAAAATTTTATATCTTGATTGTTTTTTATTTTTAAAATATATTAAAAAAATTATTTTTTTAAATTAATATTTTTAAATATTTTTAGATCATTTTATATACTGATATCAAAAATAAATTTTAAAAAATAAAAAAATTATTTTAATACATTTCTAAATAAAAAAATATTTTAAAAAATAATTACTAACATAATATCAAAGATACTCTTAATTATAGAATGAATAAAGGGAAGAATTGATGAAACTTCTCATTCATAGGGTTCCTCGAAATTTTTTTGTTGAAGACTTTATCATTGAATGAAAAATTAATTATTGAAGAAGTAATAATGCGTTAAACCTAGAGTGTTTTTTTTTTTTTTCAATGAGATCGTGAGTGTGTCTGCTTTTCTAGATGAAGAATAAGTTTCTTGTTATCATATTTTAAATAGATCATTTACATTCAAAATAAATTAATTAATTATAATCTACATGGCAAATAAGAAAAATAAGGGATGGAAGAGAAGCTAAAACAAATCCCACTTATCTAAGAAGTTAAATCTCTAATGGTATAAGAACACTTTATGTTTTTGTTCTGGAAATCTTACTCTTTACTAAGTCTGGAGAATAATCATTATACTACAAGGAGTGATTATGAGCAAATAATATGATGTGTGACAAAGCTTTTTCAATTGATATATTCATCATCATGATACTGTATATAAAATTATAAGTAAATCTAAAAGGTGTGGGTTTTGTTTTTAGTGTAGACAAGCATTGTTCACAGTCTCATAAAATATCGTAGACCTACTGTTTATTTTTAATAATTTATTTTGGTCCTCAAAGTTTTATTTTAAACAATTTGATCCTAATTAAAGGGCAATTATTTTTTAGTTATTAGATAAGGGTGGAATTGGAATAAGGGGGACCAAAATGAAAAAAAAAAGTGTCATACATGGTGGCACGTGCCAGAGACTTTGTGACAAATATACTTAGGTCCTCAATATTTAAAAATAACATAATTTATATAATTTACGTCTCTTTAAATGTAAAATTTTTACTTTTGGTATATAAGTTTATTTGTATTATTTTTCAGTTTCTGCTTAGAGAAAGGAGAGAGAAGTGTTGTTCATGCCATTTCCAACCATCAAAATGATTTTTCTTGATGTCCACGGGTTCCAAGTGATACGAGGGGATTGATAGTGATTATTTAGTGCCTTAATGTTGCCTAAAAATACCAAATCTAAAACAAGAAAATCAAAACTAATCCAGCTTAATTTTAGATTTTTAGACCCTTTATTATAGCGGTCCAAACATGCTAGGTCATGAGCCCACGAGCCTCATTTTTTTTACACGTATATGCAGACATTTATGTCCCGCTTTCTCTTGAGACACAAGTCACCTTGTGTAGAGATTTAGGCATATATATATATATATATATATATATATATATATATATATATATGGGAGAGAGAGATGTCTACCTCTATGTCTACACAAGGTGACTTGTAAGAGAAAGCAGGACATATATGTCTACACCAGTTCATATATGGCTAAAATACAACAAGATATACAATCACAGAAGCGTTGGATCTGTGGATTGAAGTGCTCTTCTTTCTCTATTTTTTTATTTTGGATTGGGACTTGTTGGTTCTTATGATTGTGTGTGTGTCTTGTTCTCATTACACGATGCAATCAAATATTTTTGAAGATTCGAATATATACTTATATAGTAAAGATACTATTTAAGCGTTAGGATGTCTCGGGTAAAAATTGAACCCCTGATCTGGCCAGCCAGATACACGTGTCAACATGCCAAAACGCCCGCATGTAATTTTAAAATACCCTTCCAACTTAAATATAAAAAAAAATACAAAAAAACACCATACACCAAATATAAAATGATATCGGAAATAATTAATTAATGAAGGGAAGACAACAATATTTAGGAAGTGTTTGTTTTTATATTTTAAAAGTATTTTTTAAAAAATTATTTTTATTTTTAGATTATTTTGATACGTTGATATCAAAAAAATTATTTTGATACATTTTAAAAACAAAAATATTTTAAAAAATAATTATATCTATACTCTCAAACAGTGGCTCATACATTATATGTTTTTTCATTACTCTTTACTAATTTAATGGATGTTTCTTAATTTTTTATAGTAATTTAAATAGTAATAGCCTGTTTTCTCATGTCTCCATCTGTTTTTTCTTTAATATATATATTCATTTACAACTTTATTATCTCTATAGATCCCTACCTGTAGATATGGTGTTTGAAATTATCATAACAATTGTTTTTTAAAATATGTTTTATTCAGAAATATATTAAAATAATATTTTTTATTTAAAAAAAATTATTTTTGATATCAGTACATCAAAATAATATAAAAATATCATAAAAATTAATTTGAAACAAAATAAATAAAATTAAATTAAAATTTTTCAAAAAACATTTTTAAAATACAAAATCACATCAAAAGTAATCTATTTTGAACTTAAATGGTAGATTGATGGCACCCAAAATTTATCTATCCAAGAGCACACTCTGATACAGCTCAGCTGGGAATTGTTTACTAAGGTGATGTGTGTGTGGGGGCCACTGAAAATTGTACCACCGCCATCGTTGAAATGGCCGGCCGGCAATTAAAATAATTGCAAACTTTTTCATAACTCAGTTGGTTTCCCTTCAAAAGATCTTTTTTGAATTCAATTAGGGTTAAATTACAATTTTTTCAGCTATGTTCCTAAATTTTCAAATATTCTTTATAAGTTTGCTCCTTCTTAGTTATTAAATGGAGATATTTTTATTAATTTTAATAGATCATAAAAAAAATTTCTTCTCGTGTATATAACTATTAAAAAAATAGATCACGTGAATTATATATCTAGCTATTGTCTATTAACATCTCCCTCTCATTCTCTTTGTTTGTTTCTTAGCTCCCACCCTAACTTTCTGTCTTCATTAAAACTCCTTTTCTCCTGAAAAGGAATGGAGCAGGTACAACTCTTCACGAAGAAACTAAAACCAACCCATATAAGCCATACTCTTTCAGTTCCAACCCATGTCCTCGAGGCTTTTCCAATCCCTGAAGGAGCCCATATTTTGAATTTCGAAGCAGTCGATGCTACTGATAATACATGGAGGTTCTGCTTGTCAACCCGTCTGACTGGAGCATACCCAAAACCCGTTCTTCGACGCTCTTCTTGGGGTCGTTTTGTAGAGCAGAAAGGCCTTGCTCCCGAAGACAGGGTTGTCTTCTTCATGCAGAGAGACGACGAAGCTAATGACAATATGGTCAGGAGGTACACGGTTAGGGCTCAACGAAAGGTGATGATCTTGATGGGGCAAGATGTTTGGGTCGACGTCGAGGATCTTCCCCTACATGGTCTTTGAAGAGTTTCACATATAAGCTGATGGCAGCACGACAAGAGCCTTTTCCACTCTACTGGTAGTTTGTTATAGAGCCTGGTTTGTGTAATTATATCGTTTTTTTTTTCTTAAAAATTTAATTATTTTTAAGAAAATTAAAACCTTCTAGTAGATATGTAGTCTTTTCCATTCGCTTTTCTTCTTAATTTATGTCTGCTAGCTCCTCATTGTCCTATGAGCTTTGAATAGAAAGAATACAATGAAGCTAATAAAAATAGCTCAAAAATGGCGTCTTCCATGCCCCTTGTCTCTATCTACCAAACTATTGACTGGAGTCTGTTCACATTGGAGGCATGCAGTGTGACTATCTCTGCATGACGTGACAAATATTTGTAATTTGATTGCGGATTATAATTTAAAATGTTTTTTATTTAAAAATATATTAAATTAATATTTTTTTATTTTAAAAAAATTATTTTTAAAATTAATATATCAAAATGATCTAAAAATATATAAAAATAATTAGAAAAATTTAAAAATTTAAAAAAACACAGTTTCAACCACGTTTCCAAACAAACTTTTAGTAACACGACATGCATATTTTTGTAAAATTGTATTTAGATAAAATCTTTTTTATTGATATAAATGTATTAAAATCATTTTAAAATATCTGAAAAATATTAATTAGCATTAATTTGATGTATTCATTCCAAATACATTTAAAAGAAGCATTGCAAAACATAACTTAAATATCCGGGTGAATATATTAGCTACACAACTGCAACTGAGACCTCACCTTTAATTCTTGAAGCAATCCCATGTTAGAAACGCTTATTATTAGAACGTTCAAGACTCGGTGGGTTAAATGATTGCTGCGATGGTGGTGGTGGTGGCGGCGGCGGCGGCGATTTGTTGACAGTGATGGGGCAGTACTGAAATATATTGTTAGGAGGAGTCGCAAGTTAATTTGTCTTGGTGAGGTTGAAGAGGATGTGGTGACAGCAGGAGTTGACCACTTGTCACAGGAGATGTTGACACAACCTGACAGTTCGGTAGTTTTCGTAGCGGCGCATATATTGGGACCGTTTGTTTCCGAGCCGTGTTTTTTTTTTTATTATTATTAATTTGAATTGTTTTTCTATATAAAATTAATTTTTTAAATTATTTTAATATAAAAAATAATTTAAAAAAAATTGAAAAAAATATATAATTTTATTGTATTTTTAAATAAAAAATACTAAAAAATACAACTAATATTATAATAATAAATACTAGATTGGTATAAGTAATAATTTAAAGTGATGTATTGTGGTTTTACATATACAAATATAAAATCTACTTTATATTTATATTTAAAATTTTTAAAATGATTAAAATAAATATTGTTAAGAAATTAAAAAATTAAATTATAGATGATAGAATATATTTTCAATTAAAAATTCATTTTCTTATCCATATATTTCATTTATGTTTTATGAAAACATGTATTTTTTTTATGGATAGCATCATTTTTTGAATGAAAACCTAACACAATTAAAATAAATATTTTCAAGAATTGAAATTATTTAAATCAATAAGGAAAAAATTTCTTTAACCAAATGTCTCCTTTTTACTGATTTTTTTTCCTGGAAAAAATACATATTTTTTTATGAAAACAAAATAATTTTTTAAAATAAAAGCTTAGCATCACATGAGAATTAAATTTCAATAAAAAAAAATACTATCATGAATTTGTTTTATCAAAAAGTATAAAAAAATATAAAAAATAATTAGTTTCATAAAAATATATAAAAACTAACATAGTTTGTATTGTAGTCACGGTTAAAAAACTTAAACCAAACTGTTGGTTAACTTAAAACTAGCTAAAGTTGATTTGGAATCTAAATTGATTAATAAAAAAATAAAGGAAATAATTAAATCAGTTAAAAACTGAGCTAATTCATGAACACATATATATACTTTTGGGTAAAACCCAGTAAAAAATTATGGATTTTTAAAAAAAAAAAATTATATAAACAACTTCTTTTTATAAAAAATTTATTTCGTTTAACTTAAATCAACCCTTATAATCAATAATTAACTTGTGACTTGTCCCGAATAAAAAAACTGTGATTATGACATTTCTAGTAACATTTCATGTGCAATAGCACTTCAAGACTATATGAGCGAGTCACTATATGCTTCATTAATTTATTTTAAGGCAGTGTATAGCAAAAATGGAAAAGAAAATCATGGCTTCACAAACTTTTAAATTATAATTATATTATAGAGAGAATTCTGATTTCATGTTTCTGAATTGTTAACAATTTTTTGTCAATAGATAAGTTAAATTAACCTAACTAATAAAACCTGAATTAAATAAATTTTTAAAAACTAATAAAAAAAAGAATCCAGAAATGACAAGAAAAATAATAAAAATTATGAAACAAGAACTTCTAGATCTAATTAGAATATATAAAAAAAAAACCCTAACTCCTTACAGTACTGAGCTGACCTTTTATAAAACTAGATTTGCATAACACGCTGATGTAATCTTATCTCGATTCGCAATTGAATTAAAAATTATGCTAATTTCAACTACAAAATTTGTTTTACTCATCCAAGCTTCTTATAAAATAATTTAGACAAGTCGATGTGCTCAATGAACCGAAACTAACCGAGTCTTTGCTTGAGCAACACGCAGAGAGAAATGAAATTTAGTTTCCTGGGTGTGAACCTCTACTGGTCCATGTTCATACTTAATTGAAAACTTCAATATTATGGCCACAAATTTCTTCCATGGGTTCCACATATCGGCACAGTCATGGAAATGAAAAGAGGGAAGCACCGAGGAAACTTCCTAGTCGGAAGGTTCTTGGAAATATTTGCCTGGAGCAAAAACCAAAGCATCCAAGTTTTTCCACAGCTATTACGTATATTGACATGGATAGCTTTTAACTAGTCTTCGTTTTCTACCAATCAACAAAGTTAATTATTAAAGAAGTAATTAATGGTATGTTAAATCTTAGTTTTTTTCTTTCTTTTTTTTAAGCAATGAGGGCATGATTGTGCCGGCTTTAATTTCTAGAGTTATTTTATGATGCAAAATAGTGAAATATTATTAGTTATTTGAAGAAAAATTCTCTAAAAATAATTATAGAAAGTAATTAGTATTTTTATCATTTTTTTGTTGGGTAATAAATTTTATATCCACTCTTGCCTTCGTGTCTATTTTTCAAAAAAAAATAAAGAATCACAGAATAATTAATACGGTGTCGATAGCTGTTCTCGGAACACCATAAATATTCTTTCTATTTTTTTATACAAAGAATAAGCTTTTTTTATCATATTTTAAAGAAATCATTTACATTCCAAATAAATAAATATATAGTCTATATAGCAAATAAAAAATGTTAAGGGATGGAAAAAAAACTAAAATAAAAAAATAATGTTTTGTTTGTTTAGATATACTGATGAAAAAAATAAACTATATAGTAAATCAATGGATGCTTCTTTTTCATAGTAATTGAAATAGTACTAGCCTCATCTTTTATAGCTAAAATTAATAATATCTTGTATCGCTTTTCTTTTTTTTTCATTTAATGTCTTCAATATTATATTCATTAATTTACGAGTAGATAACCCAGAAATTATACTCTGGAATTCCTACTTCAATTTCTAAAACAATTGAAATAAAGTTTAGATTCGAGGAGGACATGTACTTAATTACTGCCTGTTATGGACATGCTAAAGGTCTAATGAAGCTTCCAATAATCAGTAAAAGAGTTCAAATTTGATCATAGTTTTCATGGTTTTCATAACATAGGATCAAAGAAAGTTCCTTTAACAAGTTTGAGTTATGATAGTGAAATCATGAGCATTGTGATTGGGAACCCTTTCAATTTGATTAGATATAGTTGTTAAATTTGGTTTGAGTTATGAAATTCAAGATTTAATATTTAATTTAAATTTAGTTTTTAATTATATCGGACAAAACATTAATATAATCAAACCCATTTGATCTAATAAGATTTTTATTGACTCGATTGACCTAATTAAATCATATCCAAACCCATCATGTTAATATTTAATCAAGAAAAAACATGTTTTGAAAAATCTAGAATTTAAAGTATAATTTAAATTGGATTTATAACTAAACTAGATATGATGAATAATTAATTCGTTAAACTTGTGTGGTCTAATTGAATTTTTAATGGTTCTATTGATATAATTAAACAAAATCCAAACACTACCATCTTATTTATTTTATTAAGAACAAGAATAGAATATTGTAGTAAAAATAATTAACGAGTCATTAATTAACTTGATAACTCTAGAAGCTATACCTTTATAAATAGTAATTTAGGAGATAGTGGAAAACACCAAATCCTATCTTCACTGTCTCTATAGATCCCTAGCCATAGGTACCCTTTTGACTTCTTAATTAAGTCAATAACATGAAAAAGTAATCTATTTTGAACTTATATGGCAAGATTGATCCATCCAAGAACACACTATGATATAGCTCAGCTTGGAATTGCTTGATATGGTGATGTGTTGTGGGCCACTGGAATCATTCGTTGAATTTACCGGCCATTAAAATCATCGCAATCTTTTTCTAAATCTCCCATGAATCTATAACTCAATTGGGTTTATCTTTAAGATATTTCTTGAATTCAAGCTTCTATTTTATTATGACAAATTTTATGTTTAAATTAAATTAGGGTTGAATTATGGTTTTAATTTGTAGCTATGTTTATAACAAAAAAAAAACTTTGCAAATATAATTTATTAGGAATAATTACACTCTAATGATTGATTAAATATAATTTTTGCTCAAATCTTTGTAAGTTTGCTTACTTTTTTTGTCGAGCCCACGTCTATAAATAGCATAAAGCATCTCTCTCTCTCTCTCTCTCTCATTCTCTGAGTTTGTTTCTTAGTGTATATTAGCTAATCTCTGCTCCCACCCTAGCCTTCTCTCTCCATAGAAACTCTTCATCTCCTGAAAAAGAATGGAACAAGTACATCTCTTCACAAAGAAACTAAAACCAACCCATATAAGCCATTCTCTTTCATTTCCAACCCATGTCCTTGAGGCTTTTCCATTTCCTCAAGGAGCCCATACGATGAAATTTGAAGCAGTCGATGCTACTGATGATGTATGGAGGTTTTGCTTGTCAACCCGTCTGACTGGAGCATACCCAAAACCCGTTCTTCTACGCTCTTCCTGGCATCGTTTTGTAGAGCAGAAAGGCCTTGTTCCCGAAGACAGGGTTGTCTTCTTCATGGAGAGAGATGACATGGTCAGGAGGTACACGGTGAGAGCTCAACGGAAAGTGATGATCTTGATGGGGCAAGATGTTTGGGTCGACGTCGAGGATCTTCCCTGTATGGTCTTTGAAGAGTTTGACCTATAAGCTGTAGCTACGAAAATAGTCTTTCCCCCTCCACCGGTAGGTACTCTAGCCTTATAGCCTAGCTAGAGCCGTTTGGAAAGGTGATTTAGTATTGCTCGCTCGGATATAGTGATGTTAATATAATAGAATTCTGTTTAATTAGTTAAATAATATGTTTAGCAGTAATCAATGTCATGCATGAGAAGTATTGTATAGTTTGGCTTTCAAGCTTCTTCCCTCTTCTTCTTGTTGATGCGTATGCATGCTCCTCGGTGTCCTATGAGCTTAATTTGAATAGAAAGGATATGATGAAGCTAATAAAAATAACTCAAAAGTTGGCATAAGTCAACTTCCTTCTATACCCATAATTGTCTCTACCAAAGTATATATTGACATGAGGCTGTTCCCATTGGAGACATGAAGTGTGACCATCTCTACCGACCAATCTCATATTTAGTAATTCGATGGTACATATAGTCATGGATTAAGAGGATTGACTTTAATTTTTTTTTTAATTAAAATAATATTATTTTAAAAAAAAAATTCACTGATTAATAATTAGGTTTTGACCAGTTTAATCAGATTATCGAGTCAACCAAGTTTTTTGTTTTCCTTTAACATAAACCAGTTCAAGCCTCGGGTTGGCCAGATGCCAAGTCGACTTGTCAAACCAGTCCGAGTTTTAAAATAATAATAAAAAGTATCAAATTTATGATTTTGACATTAATATATTAAAATCATTTCAAAATATAACTTTAATTAGCATTAATTCAATATTTGCTTGTCCCCAGTTCATTTTCAAAACATTTTATTTTTTTTATTATTTTTTTATCTTGGTAAGGTTAAAGATGATGAGGATACAACAATTGTTATTAAACCTTACACAATTTAACTTGAAAATTTTAAAACTCAAGACTTGATTTGAATTAAATTAGATATTGAATTGATAAAATTTTCTTAAAAATAATTTAATTGACCCAATTAACACCAAAGAAATCCTTTTAAAAAATAAAACAATATTATTTTACTAAAAACAATTAACTCATATAATATAAACTCAATAATTCAAAAGTTGACTCGATTGATATCTTAAGGAGTCGAGCCCTTGAGCTTGACAGCTATACTTTCATGTCGTGGTGGAGATGTGAACATATTCTACCAATTAAATATATTTATTTTTATGTTTTAAAAATTTTTAAAAAAAATTTTCAAGTTAATATAAAAAAAACAAATATTATTTTAATATTTTTCATATAAAAAACACTTAAAAAAAAACTAATACCACACCACTAAAACAAAACAAACTAATGGTAATGTCAGCGGCTTATGTATATACACGGCTTATGCATACAACATGATTCGAATTTTGTTGAGATAAAAATTAAATTTAACAAAAAAATAGTTCTTTGATATAAGTAAATGGTTGCACATTAAATTAATGAATTATAAATTACTAAATCTTTTTTTTTTCCGTTATCCATCTCTTTTTTGAAATATGTAAAAGATTTTACTAAAAATTCAATTCATAAAGAGATTAATTATTTTGCATAAACCCAAAATTTGAATCATAAGTTAAGAGTTTTCATAAAACCTGACCCAGACTAAGACTAGATCCCAAGTCAACAGTTTTACCTGAGCAGGCCGGTTTTATAACAATGATTTTAAGCATTCTTATGAAGACGACTAACCTTCCTGCTCGTCCAAAATGGACAACCATCAGGTCGACAGGGATGGTGAAGTTCAACTTTAATGCTGCCATTGATGTTCAAAATAAGGTGGCCAAATGGGTTTCTTCCATTCAAGTCTACTGAATCATGCTCGTCGAGCTAACAATTGAGCTGCTCATGCGATGGCCTTCTAGGCTAGGTTTAAGGGTGATAACTGTATCACACAGGGGAAGATCCTAGTGATTGCAAACTCTGATGTATCTTAGCTGTTTTGTTTTTTTTAATGAAAGGAAACAAGCTATCAAGGAAGATGAAAAAAAATGAAATACATAATTAAAAAACCTAGAAAACACTGTAGGCCCTCCAACTCTGTAAATCTGGCAACTCTTTTGCGCTAACCCACCAGACACAAACACATGCACAATTATCTCGACAAACGTTTCCGTTCCACAAGAACTACTCAATTACTAACCACCATACAAGTTCCACAGGGTCTGAGCATTAGAAATTTAGAGCTAACCCAGGCAAATAGCATACAAGTTGAGAGCTTAGATCAAATTGTCGTTTATATGTGTTTTGCCGCACTACACTTGACTGATGTACCAATCCAATAGAAAGGAAGTTATAGAGCTACCTTGAGAGTTGGGATAGAACAAGGCATGGAATTCTAAAATTTCATCTGAAACCATTCCCCTGCATCCTCCAAGACTGTTCAATTCTTGTGATTTATAGAACAAAGAAAGGAACACAAACAGGCTGGCCTTTTGCTCTATATCCGAATCCAACCTTGGCATCCCTGAAATGGAAGATCTCATTAGAAATTACAAGGGTATACAAGAGTAGTTTATAATTTTAAATTCCAGTTAGCACTTTTTCGGTTTTTTATGCACAATAGTTTTTATAATGTTGCCAAATGACCCAATAACACTCCCTTGATAAGGTACCAAAAGGGCAAGTCACGCTGAACATAACATCAGCCATCTAGAACTACCACTTCCATGTGAGCTACACCCCATGAGGGATCCATATACCTGTTCCTTCATCATCCTCCCCTCTCACCCTCTCTCCTCCGGTCTCTGAAAACAACAAATCATGCAAATTGCAACACTTTAACGAATCAATCATTGTCCATCATCTCCATGGTTGGATGGCATTCACCTCATCAATGTTTGCATAACACAATCCACCATCATTGTTGCCATTATTAGTGTAATAATAACCTCAATATGCTCCACCATGATGACAACACCACATTTCTTAACACCATTGCTATAATAATTAAATCACTGATCACTATTAAAAACTCCTTGATCTCTTTCATATGATTTCCATAGATCTGCAATGAGAAACTTAGGTAACAATTTATGTATGTATATCATTAATAGTTGGCCATAAATTTTCCATCATATTTGGAATTCCCCTAATGAGATAAGAACCTATAGTAGATATCTACATTTTGGTTCAATAACCCCTCCCCGATGAATTTCTGTCAATGTTAGAGATAATGTTTTGGCAGCAATAACAAGTGAGGTTTGACAGAGATGATAACTGAAAACAAAAGAACATAAACTACCTACCTCAAAAGGAAGACATAAGCAGCAAACTAAGGTTTCAAAATTCATTACCATCACTCAGGTACATCACTCAGTTCGTCAGCAAAGAACTCCCACATTTTATGATCCAGGACACTCAAGTCATCGAGATCTGCAATGGCGAGCAAGTAATGTGTGAGCTTCACTAGCTCCTGATCATTATCTCGGTTTGCATGAGCCTTTCGGAATGGCTTGATTACCAAACCATTTTGCAGGTTCATCATGAAATTTCTTCGCAGATCATCAAACATTATAGTGTTTTTTGAACTGTAAAACTGAACCAAAAAGAAAACAGTATGTCAACTTGTGGTGCTTGACAATTGGACTTCATGCAAGAAACAAAATGGTTCCATTTTCTCCACGGTATTTGAACGTGGTGCAATTCAGTATGTCACTGTTATTTGGGTAACACATATAAACGATGGAAAATTGTACACGTCTTAAAATTGCACCTCTGGGAATTTAGCCCAAATCAACCCAAGTGGCTTGCATTCAAAGATCCCACAAGAGTCTGACTGAACTGTAATCATTGCCGAGTGGTCTAAAAGAGCTGTGATTTTGTAGTTAGGATTGTCGAGGACCCCCAACTGTCCCATCTTCAATTCAACCCACTTCATGCTGTAGAAAAAAAGGTAAATTTAGTATTTGACTCTTTTGGAATTTTATATTGTGTTAGTCATTTTAATTTTTAGTATTATTTAGGAATATTAATATTTACAATTTAGTAGTAAAGTAGGAATGTTCAGTTCTTATTTAGTAGGTTTTCCTATTTTTATAGGGATGTTTTTATTTATAATGCTATTAGGATCTACTTTTCCTATTTCTATTCGGTTGGTGCCATTAAATATGCTAGTTGTGTTGTGAGCATTGATTGATCAAATAAATTGAGTTTTTCACAGAATTGGTTCTCTTGAGTGTTTTGTTCATGTGTTTACAACTGCTTCTACATCACTTCATTTATCGGGCTTGGGAAGAGGAGGAAAAGCAGAAAGCCGGCACAAAGAAAGAGAAAAAATCAAAGTAAATTGAGGATCTGACCTGGTTGCGGACCATATCATTATGTCATATTCTGCATAAACGGCAGTGAGAAACTCATGAAGATCTGCACCAGATGACAACATTAGAAATTAACTGTTACAAAAAAATTCCTACAACCTAGCTACTTACATGGTCGCATGAGTTCAAGTGGAGTCTCTGCTGTGGATCGGTGATCAAACAGCGTATAGTCAATGTCCAGAACAAGCAGTTTCTTCCCTGGACGACATGGATTTTTAAGTTCAATCTACAGATCCAAACACAACAAACATGGACATTACTCACAAGCTTTGTGCAGAAAAAAGAAGTATCAAATCGTGCATTCAAATTAATGTCAGTTTAGAAGTGTCATGCCATACTTGGTAGATAAAAAGCATGCGTCCTTGTTTATTATTAGGTACATAATAGGCACTTTTTATAATCTTCTGTGCAGAGAAAACAAATGGTGGAAAAAATAGAGGAAACAACAGCTTGGCTACTAAATACACAAAGCACCAGGCACCACTTATGCACCAGCTAGATGAACATTTCATCTCAACATTAAATGCACTCCAATTATCAGACACCATTCCTCCATCAAAATAAAGACCAAAAAATGAAATAAATAACTTTTCACAAAATTTCTTTAAGATCTCCCCATCCGTTGAGTAGACACATGCACATATACATATACATATACATATACCACTTTGTGACATTTTGACCTTCCACTCCATTAAATTCCTTATTTTTTATCCTCTTTCAAAAACTGAAGGTTAAGAGAAAATAGTTTACGAAGCCAAAGATAATTTGACTACACTGTCTAGCAACCGAAACACATGCAATCAAGATATTGATTAAATCTCAAAATTTGCAGCCACAGATTAACGAGAAGGTGGTAGTGCTATGGAATGGATTTCATAAAACTTCAACAGGCACTTAAAATCATCATTTTAAAGACAGGAAGTACAGTTTTAAAATTAGTAACAAAGCTGAATTGGCTTTTTAGCAGTGGTAGTGTAGGGCACATTGAAAAGCTAGTAGAAACTCCATAATCAATTCCATATGTAGTCCTGTGTTTCTACCATTTATTTCATATGAAGAATAGAATCACACATTTGGAGTTCATGCAAAGCTTTTTTCACCTTGTCTTTAACAAAAACAGATATTTTTCAGAACAAAAGTGAGAAAAGGATAGGAGGATAACCACCACCCTTGACAGGAAAAAAGGTTAATACAAAATTCCAGTTGTGTTAAACATCCAGTAGAGAAGCTCCACTGCAAGACCCTGCAGCATTACTCCATAACGATGTTCAGAAAAAACAATATCTATCACACTACAGATACTTCATAAGGGATAGTAATATTAGCCATGCATTCAGCATCTCATGTCACTAAAACTAAATACTTTGGTGTCCTACTAGTTTGAAAAAGGTTGAGTGGCATCATTACTGCCAATCTATATATTGGCACGGGTTAGCTTGAGGATGATAGCCATGCTTTAGGAGAAAGTGAGCAGCAAACAAATCATTGAACGAAAACGTATAAGGAGATTCATCAAGCTATAGGGTAAGGTGAATGACAAATGCAGTAATATTTTGACACCATGTTTCTTGGACGAATAGCATAGGAAGGTTTAAATCTCTTACAAAGCATACACGTACACAAGTGTTAAGCGTCCAGAATAAAAAGATAAATCCAAGCACATATTATATTCCCGTGGAACTCACAAGATACAATTCACTTAATTAATTAACCAGGAATTTTTTTAAAGCTGACCTCGTATTGATCAATACGCCTCCTCAGTTTCTGCTTATTGACTTCATCATCTTCAATGTCAACCGCTTCATCTTGCCCAAGTTCAAAATCATCAACAATCTCTGGAGAGTCCATTTGATTCACTATTATATCATCTTCAACAGTTCTGTAGTGGTATTTAGTATCCATTTCAAATGAGATTAAAATTAAAAGAGTACTAATCTCTTGTGATTGACATTGCAATATAATAAATTAAAGTTGACGTAGATGTAACAGATTGACTCCTTGTCATTACAAACTTAAACAAATGTGATGGTGACTTTATTTTTTAGCAATAGCAAATTCTTATATCAGACAAATTCAACCTATAGCACACTAGGAAGAATGGAATTTCATTTCAATGTAGTAATGTACAACTTGTATTATTATGCATTTTGCTTCCACCAATTTTTTAAAACAAGTTGCTAGGAATAAAATGCTGAAGCTATGAAAATGTACAAAATTTCCCTTTAGAATGAATAATCTATACAATCCTACACTCTATTTGCTGAGATTTATAGCAGTTATCATAGTTACATTCTGCATATTCTGTATCACAGAAGATAGGCACCCTTATTCCATCACTGCCTTTGTCAATAGTTTAATTTTGGGACCATATGACTGCTATGTGCTATGCAGGGAAAAAAAGGGTATCCTACAATAGCATTACATGTTGCCAATGAGATACTAATTCAGTGAGGAAGACCTTAAATTGAAGAAGGCTTGACTACCGAGTAACTATCCTAAAAGAAAAGGACAAAAGAAGGAGAATCCAGCAAAAGCTCTTTGTCTAAAGAACTTTTACCATTGCAAAAATAAGATCAACTTTTTACACGCAAGGGACCAAGACTGGAACCGAGACCAGAGGGGTCTGTTTGCCCTAATCCTTCATAATTGGTTCTTGAGCTAAGAAACATAAGCCTCACCAGGACAAAGTAGCAAAACCACTTTCTCTTAGTTCTTTCTAAGTAGACAAACAAATGCAGACACAAAAAT
This sequence comes from Populus x sibirica, assembly GCA_019202695.1. Taxonomy (NCBI): domain Eukaryota; kingdom Viridiplantae; phylum Streptophyta; class Magnoliopsida; order Malpighiales; family Salicaceae; genus Populus; species Populus x sibirica. The sequence continues at coordinate 124,540 of JAGMVL010001081.1, read as the reverse complement.
GGTGTCTTTTCCACAGGAAATTCTCAAAACTCACAGAAACCACTCCATTTTACAAAAACAAAGCCCATTAATCAACACAAGAGCATCATCAACAAAAACCCATCAAGAAAAAGGCACATAGATCACTAAAGAAACCAACTTTTGCTTAGTCTTTGGTATGCTCTGAGAGAGAGAGAGTTTGTTACCCGATCATGGTCATCTTGAGAGAGGGTTTGAGGGGTAATTGAGAGAGAAAAGCGGAGTCATCAGCGAGTTTGTTACCAATTTTGGGGTAAAGAAGCTTTTGCCTCTTGGGCAAAACGTTGGTGAGTTCGCAGAGACGGCGCTTCAACCCGGCTACCGAGTCGTCGCCGCAGACTTGGACAGTGTACTCCTTTCCGCTCCATTTAACTGTCAGCGTTATCTCTTCTTCTGTCGCCGACGAGGTTAGTAAAGCAGAAGCAGAAGCAGCCTTTTTTTTTTTTTTGGGTCTCTGGTCTCTTCTTCACTACGACTATCTCGTTTAGTCTCCCCTCTAATATAACTTAGGCTTAATGACAGTTTTTGTCACTTAATTGTTGAGGCTGTGACAAATTGAGGCTTTTGCTATTAATTTGATCAATTATATCCTTTGATAGTACTCACCAGATTGAATTAATATGGCTTTCAACACCTCTAATATACTATATAAATGTTTACTTATGTATGGGAAAGGCTGGTGTTTGGGAAGGATGTACGGAGATGCAGAGGAAAAGAAATTAGTTTGTGGAGAGGTTGTTGTCAATCTGAAGAATGGATGATTTTGTAAATAATAAATGTAGAGTATGCAATTTCAAAGTGGAATGCACTTTCAGAGTGGACTGGACGTAATTTAAAATGTTTAAATTTTATGAAATTGATTATTTCAAGAATGGTAGAATAATAGGATTAAAGTTTTGTGATATCCCAAGATTTATAATGCTAGTTTGGAGGAAAAAGTTTGGAAGCAGCGATGGAAGGATTTTCATGATAAAAACCTTTTTTTATAGTTAAAATATTTTGAAAATAAATTTTAAAAATATATTTAAACACTATTCTTCAAAAATGTCTTAATGATTGGTATTAGTGTTTAAGGTTTCAATATAGAGGTTTTGTAATTGGTTGATAATGTCTTCATCTAATTGGAGTTCATGTAGTTTGGTATTGATTTTATAGAAACGGATGTATGTCCTTTATATATATATCAATACCAAACTACATGAACTTCAATTAGATGAAGACATTATCAACTTTTATATATATATATATATATATATATATATATATATATATATATATATATATATATACTCGTATTGCATTGCTTGTCGAATAATTTTTTTTTAAAATTTAGATATTACTAGTATATTTTAAAGAAATAAAAAAGTTTAAACCGTGTAAAGATTTATCGAGATGTGACTCTGCTAACTTGGTAAGTCCAAAGACAACATGGACAACCAGGGAAAAAAAACATGGTTTGACTAAAAATTTTTCAAAATGATACATTTTTTAAAAAATAATACTAAGACCATAACATATTAAATCAATCCAGGTCAACCCATATTAACATGTAAAATTTGCAACCCGGGTCATGAGACTGTGATAACCTCATGAAATGCAAATTAAAAACCATGTTGAAGCTAAATTATCAATCAACCCAATGTTGAAGAATGAAATTAAAAAAAAAAGATAAAAAAAAAACCTGAGTCAACACATGTTAACCTACCAAAACTAAACCATGAGATCAAGATAACCCAAAATAAAACAAATAAAAACAAATTATAAAACTCAATTCTCAATCAATCCAACTTTAATTGAAGGATGCAATTGAAAAAAAAATCAATAAAAAAACAAAAAAAATACCAAGTCAACATAGTTTAACTCGTCAATCCTTGACTTGGTTCATGAAACAAGGATAACTTCATAGAAATTAAACCGAAATAAATTATGAAGCATGATTCTTAATCAACCTAAATAGTGAAGGATGAAATTAAAAAAAAATCAATTACAAAAATAACCCAAAAAAACATGAGTCAATCGAGTTAACCCATAAAACTCGTGACTTGGATCATGACAATGAGATAACCTCATAAAAAGTAAATTGAAGTAAATTATAAAGCTCTATCTCTAATAAATCAATGTTAAATGTTGAAATTAAAAAAAAAAAGTATTGTTGGTTTTCCCTTTTCAATTAGTTCTTTACTAGGCTGGTGCCCACACTACGCTACGAGTTTATATTATTTTTTCAGTAAAATATTTAGGGTCACAAGCGCATTTAAAACAAAATCCAATAACTCGGGTTATAGTCTCAACTAGCTAAATAAGTTGGTTTTATTTTAATCATATGGACAAAAAAAAAAAAAGAGGCAACAATAGAAAACACACACACACATATGTAGCGATCACAATAACATGGAAAAAAAACCTTTATGCAAGAGCAAAAAAATAGATCATTTACTTGGTTGTGTTTAATAAATTTGTTTATTAAAATCAATTTGTAATAGAAATTGACATACATAAATTTTTTTGAATAAAATAAAATGAGAAAAAAAAATACTATGCAAGACTACATGTATTAAAAATATCATAAAAAATAAGTATTTAATATATATAAAACATAAAAATTTTACAGATGAATAATACTAACCTTTTAAATACTCTGAATATAATTAAAAGATATTTGCTATTTAAAAAAGACTAAAAAAGTAAAACAAAAAAAAAATCAAAGACAAAATGTATTAATTAAAATGTAAATTTAAAAATAATTTTTTATTCAATATAAGAAATATATTTTATGTATAAGTTCATAATCTCATATATTAAAAGAAAAAAATAATTATTTTGATATTTTTGAAATGTAGGTCAAGTTCTCACGTCTTTAATAAACTAGTTATTAAATCTAATATGCATGCAAAACAAAAACTATTTTTCTTGGATTTGTCTTGTATTTAAAAAAAAGGCTAAATGATGCCATGTATTTATTTATTTATTTATGCAAATATGATCTTTTTATTCTTGAGAGATTTGACCTTATGCAAACAAACAAAAACATATTTTCATATTTTTGAATCTTTGATTTTTTTTTTGAAATTTCAAAGAAAAACAAGTATTTTTAATATAAGATATGTATCTTACAATGTAACTCTATAGCTTGACATTAAGTGAAATTATTGGAAAAAATACGTGAGGAACCTACCAATAATTTTAAATGGTCTCTGAATTTTTTTAGAATGTTTTGGAAATTATTTGGAGCTTGTTTAGTAAGACAAGAAAAAATCAATAAAATAAAACTGGAAAAAAATTAATAGAGTGTGTTTGCCAAAGCCTAAACACCAAAAAAAAGAAAAGTGTCTTTCCCAAATTCTGTTACGCGAAACATGGTCTTAAATTTTGGAGGGTACAACCTAGCCACATAGGCTAGTCTCAATTCTAGCCTATATATGGGCCAACAACATGGCCTAAAAAGGAAAAAAACAAAAACCCCTATCATCCGACCCAAAGATATGCAATCCATCTAAAAAGAAAAGCTCAGATTGTAACCCGCTTAAACCAATAGCCCATGGCCATAAACATTACAAATATAATTTTAAACAAGGCAAAAGATCTACACCCAAAACTTCACAACAAAAATCACAGCCCCCTTAAATGTTCATTTAGTCTTCATGTCTAAACCCAAAAACATATAAACCCTGGAGCATGCATTTCAGGTCAACAAATATTACAACCTTATTCGTGCCTTTATTGTTGAAATTCAATATCAACTAGGATTATAGTTTATAAGAGTTTTAATATTAGCTAAAGGAGGAATCCTCGATGGAGAATGATTTGTAATAAACTAGTTTATTACAATTCTTGTCTAATTAGAATGTTAGATTCCTTATTAGATTAGGATTTTCTTCGAATAATTTAATTTCTTGATTAGCTACGACTTGAGACCTATAAATAGGCTTGTAATCTTAAGCATTAAACACAAGTTGAGAGAGATAAAAAGAAGAGCTAGCTAGAAAAGTGTATCTTTTGAGAGAACTCTTAATAAAATATCATTCATCTCATTCTTTTTCTTGTTCTTTAGATTTGTTCTTATAAATTAGCTACCATACCCTATCCTTCTTTTCCAACAAGTGGTATCAAAGCTTATGTTTGATTGTTTAACATGGTCAATTCAAACTTTCCACTTCAATGTTCTAGATTGACAAAGAACAACTATCAAACTTGGTGTATTCGAGTAAAAGCTTGGCTAGGTTCCTGAGTTGTATGGGAGACGGTTGAAAAGGGCTTTGAGAAGCATATAGATGGAGCAACGTTGACTTCAACCCAAATGGAGGTCGTGCAAAAAACATGAAGGAAGGATCAACTAGCACCAACAATCATCCATCAATATCTGGATGACACCACTTTTGAGATAGTGGCCAACACAACCACAGCCAAGCAAGCATGAGAAGTTTTGCAAGAGCAACGCGCCGCTACTGTTTCTGCAGTTTCATAGGGCTTCCCGACACTGTTCCTGAATTTTTTGGGGTTCATTTTGTAAATTTAAAATTATTTAATGTGTTTTTTTGGTTTATTTTGAATTTTTGATTGATTTGTAATTAATGGGTGTGTGCTTAAACATAGTAAAAGGAAAGTGTTTGAGTGGGTGTTTTGTTATTATTTTTTTATGTATGTGTTGTTTATGTTAAAACTAAAAAGAAAAAAAGAAAAAAAAATTAAATGTTTTAATTTGCATTGAATTTGGCTTATATTTCAAAAAAATATCAAAAGTATTTTTCTTTTGGTATCGGGGATTATAATCTTATATGTAAGATGCATTCTTGATATTAAATAAAAAAGTTTGTTTTATTTTTATTGATGCTAGAGCAATTAGGTTTTCTTTACCCGATAAGATAAGATCTCCTTACTAAGGAGAACTTTTCTTCTTTATTTTTATGAAATCATTGGCAGGATAACTTTTAAAATCTTTTAAATCACATCAAATCACGAAGCAGCTTACCTCAGATATGGTGCGTTAGGGGTGCTAATACCTTCCCTAGCCACAACCAGTCCCTTACCCGTGAATCGCTGATAAAGATCAGTACATCTAGGTTTCCTAGTAACCCTGAATCGAATACTACATGGCGACTCCTAACGAAACAAGTAAAAACAAAAAATCGCCAACAAACCAAAGAGCCATAGTTCACAACTGTAGATAAAGGAGAGCCTGCTGCAGAATCTGTGCTGGCGGTAGTAACAGAGCTAGAAAGATGCAATTCTGAAGAAGAAGAACTTGTTCCTACATAATGATCATAAAAAAAAATATGCAGATGGTGACATAAGGGGGAGGGGCATGGGACGGTGGTATGGTGGCAGATAAGGGTGGGGAACGGGGTGGCTGTGTTTGTGGGGCAGGAAGTGTGGCAGAGCCGCTGGGAGGGGTGATTGGCGGGTTTGCTGGGTGAAAAACGGGGGAGGTAATCAAGGTGCATAAATGTGTAGGCTGGGTAGAGGTGGATGTGGATGGAGCTATCTGTTCAGAATTAGCAAACGGAAACACATTTTCATGAAAACGAACATGACGGGAGACGTATATACGTTGAGACGCTAAATCAAAACAACGATAACCAAGATGAGATGAACTACACCCTAAGAACACACATGGAGATGAACATAAATCCCACTTATGAGCATGGTATAGATGTAAAAAAGGAAAGTAAAGACACCTAAAAGTATGTAGAAAATCATAATCAGGAGTACAATTAAACAAACATTCAAAAAGAGACTGATTTTGAAGGACAAGAGTGGGTATGCGATTGATGAGATATATTGATGATTCAAATGCATAATTCTAAAATCATAACAGGGCACTACATTGTCCTAGGAAGGTAAGACCTGTTTCAACAATATGACGATGGCGACGCTCAACGCTGCCATTTTCCTCATGTGTATGAGGAAAAATTAACCTGTGATGAATACTAATAGTTTGACAGAAATTGTTTAACTTGTGATATTCACCACCCTAATCATTTTGAACAGATTTAATTTTGCGGCAAAACTGACGCTCAACAAGCAGTTGGAAACGTTGAAATATAGAAAACACATCTGATTTGGCAACAAGAGGATAATACCATATATATTTTGTATGCGCATTGATAAAGATAACAAAGTAACGAAAACCATCAGAGGAAAACATAAGAGTAGGACCCCAAACATCACTGAATATTAAATCAAGTGGAGCAGAAGTTTTGTGACCCGTAGGTCGCAAAGAAAAACATGAAGACTTGCCAAGCAGACAAGCTTGACATTGAATAAGAGAGCGCCTAGAAGTACATATTATTTTATTTTTGGAAACTAACAAATTGAAAATACAGGAAGTAGGATGACTCAATAGACGATGCCATAGATCAGCAGTGGCAGAGACGCAAAAAGACCAATAAGCTTAAGGAATGGTGGTGGCAGAAGACTCAAAGAGAACATAGAGACCATCATTGCTCTGACCGGAAAGTAGCACTGCTTTAGTGGTGAGATCCTTTACATAAAACACAAAGGCATGAAATTCATAATAAACATTATTATCACAATAAAATTTATAAACAGATAGTGATGGTTTGGTAATGTGAGGAACATCGAGAACGTTAGATAATGTAAAGGTGCTTTTAGAGGAATGTAACATGGTATCTCCAATATGGTATATGGATAGATCCTTACCGTCACTAACATGCAAATTATCATTACCAAGATAGGGTGCAGAATTGGTCAGATTCGCAAGATCAGGCGTAACATGTTGGTTCGCACCGGTGTCTGAGAACCAAGTAGAGGCAAAAACCAGACCAACAGCAAGATGAGCAAAAGGCTGGTGGCCACTTTTCAAACCGAGCATATTGTGGGGCTGTGTAGCGAAGAAGAAGCATAGCTGACACTTGACGTTCTGCTCAAAGGACCGGTGAGGAGACCACTACCCACCGCATCTGGTGTCTAGGCTGCGCCAATGACCTGCTACCCGTCACAGGAGCGAGAGGAATGAGAGCCACGAAAATCAGACTTGTCATGGCTGTTGTACTTGTTGTTGTTGGAGTGCTAATTGCCACAGGAACGACCTCTGTTACGGCCAAAACTGGAGTTGTATTGCTACTAGGCAAGATGAGCAGAGGGCAGCAGATATGGTGTGTGCAATAGAGGTGGATTTGCAACTAAGAATGGAAGAGAAGTCTTATGCAGAAACTCATAAGTAAGAAGATGGTTGTGAAGGTCCGCATATGAAAACGGTTCTGCCTTGGTCACGAGACTAGTTACCAAGTCTTTAAACTTACCACGAAGACCACGAAATATATAGAGGTTAAAGTCTTCAAGAGAAAGGGGTCAGCGAGCGGCAACCAATTCATCAAATAATGACTTGGCGTGCTGCATGTAAGTAGTAACCGAAGCATCTCCTTGCCGAAGATCTTGAAAATACCTATGGAGTTGCATAATGTAAGAATTTAACGGAGAAGTGAGCGCTTTCTCAAGAGTATGCCAAACACAAGAAAAAGTCTAACAATCTACCACAAGATACAGGACGTCTATGGAGAGAGAGGAGAGTAACACACTTAAAATAAGCTGATCCTATTGCTTCCAACAGAGAAAAGAGGGGTTGATTGCTGAAGAAGAGCCATCAGAACAACCAGACACATGAGAAGGAGGACATGACACTGAGCCATCGACAAAGTGAAAAACACCTTGACCAAGAAGATATGGCTTCATCAGCATTCACCAATAGAGATAGTTGGTGGTTGTAAGCTTCAATGAGACCATTTGATGAGTGTTGGACAACACAATGATAGAAGGAGTTATTGTCCCCATGATGTGATGAGGTACGACAGAAACATGGGAGAAGGAACCATGGTTATGCTCTGCAGGTTGGGGCTGTTGGTGGTGGGAGAAAGAAATAGCAGTAGCAGCTTCTGAGGGGTTGGCTAGCTGGGTTGCACCACCGGTTTGGTGGGGGGGAAAGGCGGCAGCATCAATAGAATCCATTTAGGAGAGGGAGAGAGGAGGTCGGCTGAGGGAGGAGAGGGAGAGAAGAGTTCTGACGGTAGAAGGTTCTGATACCAAGTTGAGAATAATAGGGAGGCTTGACCTATTTGTTAGCCAACCTTCTCTATATATGTGTGTGTGTGTGTGTGTGTGTGTGTGTGTGTGTGTGTAGGGCAATATACAATATATAGTAATGGTGGAGGTTGCAATACAAGAGTATGACTAAAATATTTCCTATATATTATACCTAAAATATTTCCTATATAGATACATTATATAATACTTTTAAAATCACTGTGAAATGTCGTTAAAAACTATAACAACCATTGTTGCTCTCTACGATCAATATAGGCATCACATGCCTTTAATTTTGCTGATCCTGTAAGAGTCAATTGATCCTAAAAATTTGTCATAGCAAAATAAAACTTCAGAATACTCATATTCTTTTGGTGAAGAGCTCGTATATCGTTCTCTAATTGATATTGCTTTGCAAAATTTGATTGCGTGAATAACCTTTGTTGATGATCCTAAACCCCCTTTGTTTTCTCATACTTCGCCAACAGCTTACCTATGGAACGCTCAATAGAATTGTTAATCCAAGTAATAATCTTTGCGTTGTTAGTATTTGTAGGTATCACAGAAGTTTCATTAACATATCTCCACATCTTTTTACCCTTAAAGAAAATTTCTCATTACATAACTTCAATACGAATAATTCTTTTCATCCAACCTCACAATCATAGACTAAAGCGAATCATGTTTTTTAGCAGCTATAATCAACAAACAAACAAAAAACAGAATGCAAAAGAAAAGAAAAAACAAAATACCATATTGCAGATACTGAAAAAAAATATCTTCTCGAAGTTGGATCCGTGAAAGTTGTGTTTGAGATTAGGTCTCGTTCCATGCAACCATGTTCTGATATCATTTTAAACAATCTAAAGAAAATAAAGAGGATGTTAGAATTTCATTGATACTGCATAACATAATGAATTACACAAAAATAAAGTTAACTTAACCTAAATACAAGGAGACTATATATAGGCTAAAACAAAAGAAACTAAAGAGTCTATTTTACCCTTAATAAATAATAAAATAAAATAACCCTATATTTCTTAGCATGCATATATTGTTTGCCAAATTGCGTAATCAACAAAACTTCTTAACAATATCTAATAATAATACAACTTCATATAAAAAGTTTACGAGGAAGGTCTCTAAAAACCACCTTACACTTATAAACTCAAAACCTTGATTGCGTCAAAGGAAATAATCCTCCCAAAACTACAAAGAAATCTCTTGACTTCCAATTCACAAAAAGATCCACAAACTTTTAAGACTTGTTTGTAACTTCTTAAAAATATTCTTATATTAATGCTTTGGTCGTCCTTAACTTTGCAGCCACTAGCTTAAAACTCTTATTATAGCCAAACTGGGTTCTGATGGGATCGGGGATTGATATGGATTGATATGTCGGATTGATCATGTTTCACTATATCAATTCTCATCTAATTTAATATAAAACCTGATCTAAGCCAAGTTTTATATTGGCGGGTCACTAAATTGATCGATGGACCGAGTTTAATAATACTAGTTGAGTGTAAGGATTATTATGTTTTATATTTAAAGATATAAAACATGATGTGCAAATCAGAAATTAATTAATCAAAATGCAGAAATTTTTTAATAGGGATCGACAAGGATTACTTCACTATCAAATATTAGTTACAATTGATATACCATCATTATTCAAAATCCAGCAATGCACAAGCCTCTCACTATAAAAACCACACAAAGTCTCTTTGACAGAGAATAAAAAAAAACTACGACTTCATAGGATTGCCACCACTAACAGAAGAAATCGACTATGTAGATGCAATAAACCTCGACAGACATCGAATATTGAGGGGGTTTTTTTAATAAAAATATTCTACCATAACAAAAACACATTTATAGGATGGTTAAAGTGATTATTAGCCAATACAGGAAATGACTTTATTTTTTTAATGAGCAGGACAAAAACAACTTGATTTTATGTTTCGAACTTCATTATAAAATCATGCAATCACATATAATAGCGAGTCATCTCAGTATACCAAAATTATTAAAGGATAACTTAATTTAAGACTTGATTTACCTAGAACCTGGTAGAAAAAACAAGTGAGAGTTAATTAAGTTGAATCCAGATGACTTGGTAAATCAACTCGTTACTAGATTAACTTAGTCAAAATCTAGTTTGACTTTAATTTTTTTTTTAAATAATATTATTTTAATTTTTTCTTTAAAATATTAAAATAATAATATTTTATATTAATAACGATTAATTAATCTGGCTAAACCTATAACCTAGATTTTAAACCCGGACAGGGTTAATAACTCTACTCAATAGCCGTTTAAGCCACTTTCCCCACAATCTCTCTAACTTAACTTTATGAAGTTCACAACTTCTCTCTTCTTCACCTATATTTGTTCGTATTTAGCAAATTTCTTCATACCAAATTTATCCAGACCATCAAAGTAAATCAAAATAACCCTTTCATGGATAAATCTAAACATTACTTTTTTATATTTTACTTTCAGCCCTACCAAACATCACATGTAACTCTCATAATTCCAACTTTAGCTTACTCATCACTAAATCATTTTTTTAACAGATATAAAGATTTTATTGATTAAAACTTAAATATAATAACAACTAATTAATCTATATACTATAATCATAATTCCACTTTGAATTAAGAATCTTAATTATACAGAGTTAAGAAGGAGGATAAATAATTTATACTTGACATTAAAAAAATATAAAAAATATCTAATTTCAATACATTTAAAGAAAATTGATGAGAACACTCTCCAGTTCACTGCATGGCTTGGCATGGCTGTGCTACGTATTGAATTAATTAGTTGAATTAGTCATTACTTTTGTTTAGTTGAAATTGTCAAGCAAATAAGTAGCGGGATAAGGATGAGCTGGAAGCATTCCTGGTCTTCAGCTCTAGTACCGGTTTCCTAATTCATTGTATTACCGTTGTAATGTGTCCTATTTAGAGGCACGGGTTACGTGGAGAGAGAAAACAATCAATAAGAACAATTCTCTCAAATACTCTTCTCTTCTTATCTTTCTCTAAATCATCTTATCGGTGGTATCGAGCTCTTCCGATTCATGGATACCCGCGGAAAAACTAATGCGAGACTTTCGCATGGATGTCACGGAAACTCTTGCTCGACACGATAGCCACTTTGATGAACCGACTCTCAATTTCGGTAGAGTCAATGACGCTCTACAAGGTGTTATAGCGGTGCCGCAAGCACTCAGGATGGCCCAATCCACTCGCAACCATGACAGGACGACAATCCCTTTGCGGCTGGGGCTCATTCACATGATCGGCCCTCCACGTCGGCTCGGTCTCAATTAGAGAGAAGTCACACCACTCTCAAGTTGAACTTCCCAACGTATGCCGGGGAAGGAGACGATCCCACTTGGGTGGATATTCAAAGCGAGCAATATTTTGAATTCCAAAATATTGAGGCTAACCGACGGGTTCAATTGGCATCCTTTCACTTGACAAATGTAGCCCCGCAATGGTATCGGTGGTACACTAAGACCGGGGACAATTGCGATGGCATGAATTTGTCACGGCACTTCTTCATCGTTTTGGACCAACGGATTATGAGGATCCGTCCGAAGCATTATCACGACTCAAACAAACCACCACTTGTTAATGCATACCGGGAGGCCTTTGAAAAACTTTCTCATAAGGTGGATGGTCTTCCCGAAAATTTCTTGGTGGGGTGTTTCATTGCTTTGGATTAAAGGATGAAATTCGCCTTGATGTACGAGTGAAGCAACCCCAAACACTCTCGGAATCCATTAGCGTGGCTCACCTAATTGAAGAGAGGAACCGGTTTCAGAAGAGAACCAATACTCCGATCGGACAGTACCAACAACTTCCTATCAAGCCGGACCTCAACAGACCTTCCACGGTGGGACTTCGGGACCCCCACCTAAGCCATCTCCGAATGTTGGATCCTACGGTGGACATGTTCGCGAATTACGGGCGGGAAGCAAGGGAGCGACGAGAAAAAGGGTTGTGCTTTTATTGCGATGAACGGTATGCACCTTGGCCACCGTTGTTCTAAACCTCGGTTATTTATGATGGTGGATATGCAGGCAATTGGATGAAGAACGGGATGAGGAGATGGAAATTGAGACACTTGAAGAAGTTATTCCCGACATCTCCTTTCATGCGATGACGAGTGCGATCACCCACAGACCTTTCGGGTGACAGGAAGGATCGGGCACACTGGGATTATCATCCTCATCGATGGCGGCAGCACCCACAACTTCATTGACCGGTCCGTGGCAGCCAAGTTGGGACTACGGGTGGTTCGTGGTAGGACATTCAAAGTCACGGTGGGAAACAAGGAGGTGATAGATCGCACGGGAAGATGCCTTGGGTTATCCATCTCAATCCGGGGAATTAAAATAAGAGCTGATTTTTTTGTGCTTCCCGTGGCGGCACGTCAAGCGCTCTTAGGAGTACAATGGTTGAGGACGTTGGGACCAATTGAGACGGACTACAAGACACTATGTATGTCATTCAAACAGAATGGGAAAATTCATGTATTAACGGGATTGTCCAGCCTGAGACCTTGCTCCCTTAGGCGAAAAGAGTTGCTGCAATTTTCGGGCATGGGGTTCTTTGTTCATGAGGTTCCGAGAGGAGAATGTAACACAAGCCGCTCCATGGTCACCCGAACTCAAGCGGTATTGACGAGTTTTCTCATGTGTTTGAGGAACCAAAGGAGTTGCCCCTACGCGCAACCACGATCACGGAATTCCTTTATTACCAAATCAGCCCCGGGTTAACACCGAGGCCATATCGGTACCCACACTATTAAAAAAATGAAATTGAGAGGCTGGTTAAGGAGTTTCTGCGATCGGGAATTATTCGCCCAAGTCGAGTCCTTTTTCATCCCGGTGTTGCGATAAAGAAAACGGATGGGTCTTGGCGATTTTGCGTGGACTATCGAGCACTCAACGAAATTACGGTTAAGGAAAAATTTCCTATACCGGTAATTGACGAGTTACTTGATGAGTTACATGGCGCAAAGGTATTTTCAAAACTTGACTGCGCTCCGGTACCACCGGATCCGGGTCCATCCCGAAGATATTCCGAAGACTGCATTTCGCACACATGATGGGCACTACGAGTTTTTGGTCATGCCATTTGGGTTGACAAACGCTCCCGCATCCTTTCAAAGTCTCATGAACGACCTTTTTCGACCTCATTTGAGACGGTTTTTTTGGGGTTTTTTTTATGATATTTTGATATATAGCGAGGTCTTGGGAGGATCATTTGCAACATTTGCGGAAGGTGCTACATGTCCTAGCGACCAATAAGCTATATGCCAAGCTGTCAAAATGCCAATTCGGGGTATTGACAGTGGGGTATTTGGGGCATCTTATTTCTGCTGAAGGGGTTGCGGTCGACCCACGGAAAGGTTCAAGCCGTCCGGGTGGCACGGTACCAACATCGGCCAAGAGTGTCCGTGGGTTTTTGGGGCTAGCTGGTTATTACCGAAAGTTTGTGAGAGGCTTTGGGGTGTTAGCCTGCTCCTTTAAACAGGCTCCTCTCTAAGGAAGGATTCAGGTGAACGAGGAGGCTCTTCTTGCCTTTAATCTCTTGAAAAAGGCCCTCATTTCAACCCGGTTTTTGCGTACGCAAAATTTTGCTGAGCGGTTCGTGGTAGAGTGTGATGCTTATGGTGATGGGTTAGGTGCCATTTTGACTCGAACAATCAACCCATAGCATATTACGGTGAAGCTTTAAAAGGAAAGGCGAAATCCTTGTCAACCTATGACAAAGAGATGTTAGGCTGTGGTGAAGGCGGTGAGAAGATGGCGAGCTTATCTACTGGGAAGGTCCTTTATGATCAAAACGGACCATCGCAGTCTCAAGTACCTCTTGGAACAGCGACTCACCACACCGTCGCAAGCTCGGTGGCTACCAAAAATTATGGGGTTTGACTACGAGATCCAGTACCGGAAGGGGAAGGAGAATCAAGGTGCTGATGCGCTTTCGAGGGTGGCAGCACTTCAGTTCAACGCCTTGTCCATGCCGATTGGAAAGTGGTGGGCTGATCTTCAACGGAGGGGGTTCTCCGGCGGCCTTATTATGCTACACCGGCGCCAATCGATCCTTAAAGTGTGTCCAACGAGATGGCGTGTGGATGCAAAAAGGAAAGATCCACTTAAGCCCCACTTCCTTCTTATTACTGCCGGTATTGGCCGATGGCCACTCTTCCCCGACGGGGGGTCATTTTGGGTACCTCAAGACTCTTACACGCATCTCTTCTAGCTTCTTGTGGCCGGGCATTCGCGGTTCCATCAAGCGATTTATTAGAGATTGTGAGGTGTGCCAAAGGTGTAAACATGAGACCCTTCGGCCCGCTGGGTTACTTCAGCCTCTTCCGGTGCCTCAGCGGATTTGGACCGATATATCGATGGACTTCATCGAAGGGTTACCTCTATCACAAGGGTACAACGTGATTATGGTGGTGGTGGATCGTCTCTCAAAGTATGCACACTTTATGCCATTACGACATCCATTCACGGCTATAGTAGTGGCAAAATGTTTTATGAATAATGTGGTGAAATTGCACGGGATGCCGCTTTCAATTGTGAGCGATCGCGACAAAATCTTTATTAGTGATTTACGGAAATCCTTGTTTCGACGCATGACACAAAATTGTGCTACAGTTCCAGTTATCATCCCCAAACCGAGGTGGTAAATCGGACTCTAGAGCAGTATTTACGCTGTTTCACGTCCGATCAACCAAAAAAATGGATGGAGTGGCTTGCTTGGGCTGAATATGGGTATAATACAGCAGTGCATTCGACAAGTAAAATCTCCCCTTTTGAAGCAGTCTACGGGATTCCTCCTCCGTCCTTGGTTCCTTAGGTTCCGAGGCACCATAAAATTGCAGGTTGTGGATGACATTCGAAGACAAGGGAGATGATATTACGTGATCTTCGGCGTAAAGCTGTTGTTGGCCCAAGAGCGCATGAAGACGCGCGCGATACGCATCGTCGTGAAGTCTCCTTTCAAGTCGGGGATTATGTGTTTTTGAAGCTGCAGCCTTATCGCCAGAAGTCAGTCTCCTTTCGGAGTTCCTTAAAGCTATCCCCAAGATTTTTGGGCCATTTAGGGTTCTTGCCGGGTAGGGGTGGCTTACAAATTAGACACCGCCTACTTACGCAAGGATACATAATGTGTTTCATGTGAGTTTGCTCAAAAAGAAGTGGGGACCTGTTGTGGAAGATACGGTGGTAAAATTGCCACCAATTTTAGCTGAGGAAGTTTTGTTACCGAGACTAGAGGCCATCTTAGACCGGTGGGTGATTCGAAAGGGAAATATCGTTCAAAAACGAAATTCTGGTTCAATGGAAAGGAGCTCTTCCTGAGGACGCATCATGGGAGAACTTATGGCGATTTACCAAGACTTATCCCTAATTCAACCTTGCGGACAAGGCTGTTCAAAGGGGGATGGATTGATGAGAACACTCTCCAGTTCACTGCATGGCTTGGCATGGCTGTGCTACGTATTGAATTAATTAGTTGAATTAGTCATTACTTTTGTTTAGTTGAAATTGTCAAGCAAATAAGTAGCGGGATAAGGATGAGCTGGAAGCATTCCTGGTCTTCAGCTCTAGTACCGGTTTCCTAATTCATTGTATTACCGTTGTAATGTGTCCTATTTAGAGGCACAGGTTCTGTGAGAGAGAAAACAATCAATAAGAACAATTCTCTCAAATACTCTTCTCTTCTTATCTTTCTCTAAATCATCTTATCAAAAATGCTATAATTTTAGTATATAAAATAGATACATAGCCTCTCTCTATTTTATTTGCTAAAGAGGATATATATATATTGACTCATAATAAATACTCTCATATTTTATTTGTGATGAGGTCTATTAGAAGTCCATGCATTCTTCCATTTAAAATCACGCCACCTATAGTGCAATTTAAGCCAGTGTGACACGTAGACAGAAGATTCTATTTTGTTTTTGCTGCCGTCTGCTTGCAGAAAAGGAAAAAATAAAAATAAAAATAAAATGCTGTAATTAATTAATAATCCACCATTTCTTTTCCGGCAGAAAACTATTAAGATAACGTGTTTCCTTTCACAGCACTGTCATGTATAAAATTTCTAGAAAGGTAATCTTATATGTTTTTTTATTTGATGGTAAAGCTACACTCCAATCCGATTAATTAGTGTGTTAATCAAGATTTTCTTAAAAAAATATTAACAATTCATGGTATTTAGAATATGTTTGGGAACGCGGTGCAAACCGCGTTTTCAAAAAATTTAATTTTTTTTTTGTTAAAATTTAATATTTTTTTATATGTTTTAGATTGTTTTGATATGCTGATGTTAAAAATAATTTTTAAAAAATAAAAAAACATCATTAACATGCATTTCAGCATAAAAAATTATTTAAAAAACAATTACAACCACGCTGCTAAATACTCTCTCAGACCTCATCTTGAGACAAATTAACACTTCCAGCTAATATTTTTCTCTTCTTCCAATGGCCACAATCAAACGTTTTATGCTTTTCTTATGCAATTTGCTGGGGTCAATTCTCTCCGCCGCCCTTCGATCTCCTAATCCTGGAGTGAAATAAGCAAACATTATCTATTCTATAGTGCGAAAAAAGTCCAAACTGCGTGCTCAGCTGTGCATATATAAACCCTAGCTAAAGAAATTAGCCCTTCAGGCTTTGTGATTTCTTTGCTTTCTTTCTGCTAGATAACTTCTCTTGGAACAAAATTTCCCCGTTCTTTAAACACCTTACTCTCTCTGATTTAACAAGAAAAACTCTGTAGTTATAAATCAACAATCATCTATAATGGCAAATCTCAGGAAAACTCTATCCGAAACTGACGTCGAGGTAAGATTTTCAGTACCAAGTAAATGGTTCAAGGAAAATTTGTTTTCTCGATTTGAAGGTAAAAATAAATTAGATTTACCAGTTAAGGATCTAAGTGGAGAAGTGCAGTCCTTTGGTTTTTCAGTTCGAACCAAAGGGAACCACTTCAAACCTGTCATCTGTAGGGGATGGCGTAAATTTGTTCATGCCAAGGGCTTGAAGCCTGGTAATAAGATAATTTTTGTTATGGAGAATGACCCAGAAACTGGGACAGAGTACAAAGTAGAAGTGATTAAAGAGATCAGGCTGTTTGGAAGAGATATAGAAGGAAGGGTGTAAGGTATATGTTTATTACAAATTATGTTTTTTTTTCTTTTTAAATTAATGTTCTATATCTAATCATTGCTTATATATTCAAAAGTCAATTCATCTAGTACCATGGTAGTACAATTAGCTCAATCCTTTTCTTATAAAATAAAAGTTATTAAACTCTTCCCTTTTTGTGGGTAGTTCTGGTGGTAGGTTAATTTGAATTAATTTTTAAAATTTATTTTTAAAAATTAAAATTATATTATTTTAATTCTTTTAAAAAAAATCAAATCAAATTTAAAGATTTAAAAAAAAAACCAAATCAAGTTATAAAACTCTTTCCTAGTTTCGGGTTGGTAGGATAGCTTGAATTTAATTGAAAATAATGTTATTGAAAAATAAAAAAAATTAAAATAATATTATTTTGATTTTTTTTTTCAAAAATCAAACTAGATTAACTTCCATTTAATTTAATTTAAAACTCATTTAGAGCCAAGTTCGGATTTATAGGTTACTAGGTTGTTCTGCGCCAAGCTGGTTTAATAAAACTATATAAAATTAATGAGATGTGCTGAAAAAATAAAATGGATAAAACAGTCAAACTTAATTTAAAACTTGTTTAAAGCCAAGTTTGGATTTATGGGTTACTAGGTTGTTCTGCAGGCCAAAAACTATATAAAATGAGATGTGCTGAAAAAATAAAATGGATAGGCAAACTTGTGCTCAGCATCAAATAAAATATTGGGACCTTAATAACGTTAGATCAACGCATGAAAAAATTATTGCATTTTATTTATTTATTTCTTCTATACCAAATATTGGATATTTAGCTTTGTTTTATTAAAGCAATCAAGTATATTGTTCGGTGACTCAAAAGATGGAATACTCTTTTCTTTTCTTTTTAATCTTTTTTCACACTTCAATTTTATTTCTAATGCTTTTTAACCCTCTTGTTATTTCGACAGAATTGAGAAGACGACGTCTAGCTAGCTAGGGAAGTCATGCAATTTAATAGGCTGTGTGTCTTGTAAAATAATGAAGAGGGACCGGCTTGCTGGGTTTTTTTTTCTTCTTTTTTTTTGAGTGGAATATTATATATTTTATTTTATGTAGTTTAAGATAGAGGAGAATGGAAATGTTTCATGACCTACGGTAGCAGAGAGAGGGAGGTGTGTTCATCCCTAGTTGGTGTTGTTTGTTTTTATCTTTTCTCTTGATGTACAAGAAAAAGAATTAAGTTGAAGGTTTTTCATTATTTTCTGCCTTTTCTAATGCCTTTTCTGTCTTCTCGTGACTGTATAATTCTTTTCAGCTACGTCGCCAAATATAAAATGGATGATGAAAACATCTACACAAATCCCACTATTTAACTCTCTATTCTCAATCCAGCATGATTACACGTGTGGATATCTAGCGATGTTGTTTTATTTAATTTCACAATCTCAATCATAATTCTAGTTATTAAATTTAATCTATTTTGATGGGTAGAACCATTAACTCTTCAATTCAAAATATAATTTCAGATCTGATTTATTTTAATTAAATTGTTTAAAAAATTAACTTGATCAAAGTTAGATGACATGACCAATAATTTTTTTAAAAAAAAATATTCAAAGCAATATTATTTTACTAAAAATTAAAATTACAATAGATCCCGAGTTAATTTGCCGATTTGTATGTTAATTTGTATTCCAAACCTTAAACCGAGTGGAGTATTATCTCCAATATTAACTTCACTGTTGGAGTAATCTGTCTCAAACATTTTATTTATGTTTTCTTTTGATTACTTATTATTTCAATAAACTACTCGAATCACAGGGAAGAAATTGGAGGACCATGAGCGCAAGAGGATGGAAATTCTTTATTACTAGTGGTTTTTTCTTTTTTTTTGGGAAAATTGATAGTGAAAGATTTAATATTGTTTATAGAAGTCGACCTTAGGTGCAAGAAATGGGACACTTTTGGAGCAATAAAATATGAGAAATATGACTTAGTTATATGCATCCATATGCCATAGAATGCACGCTTCGAATATACAATAAATAAATTATATATATATATATATATAGAAAGGGTGGGGTCCACATATGGGAGAGCAAGAAAACGTAACGTTCCCTTACATTGCCTCCTCTTTTTCAGGTATTTTCCCTGTATACGATCCAATAATATTTATTAATTTCTTTATATCTTTATGTCCTGAAAAAGGGAACAGCTAGGTTTCATCCATAAAAATTGAATGCACAGAAGTGCGTGCTGCTTTGGTGAACAATATTCATACCACACACAGACAATTTCTCATCAAAACCAGATGTACAGTTTCTTGATCATTTGATTAAATGGTTTTAGGCTTAGACACACACGATCACATCCTTCTACTTAGGGATTGGAATAAAATCTGAACATAGGACTAGAACAAATGAGTTTTCTTTTTTACTAGTTGTTGCCTAGGGCATCTCTAACGGGGAAGTTAAAAAAAAAAAAAGAGTTGTTAAAAAAAATTATTTTTACTATCTATTGAGCGAAAACATTAAAATAAATTATTTAAAAATTCTTTTTTTATCAATTCAATTTTTTTGCTATCTATTGTTGCCTAGGCTTAGAATTTGATATAAATATTTAAAATCTTTTCAAGTTGAATAATAAATAAAGTTTAGATATT
Organism: Populus x sibirica; assembly: GCA_019202695.1. Classification (NCBI taxonomy): domain Eukaryota; kingdom Viridiplantae; phylum Streptophyta; class Magnoliopsida; order Malpighiales; family Salicaceae; genus Populus; species Populus x sibirica. The sequence goes on along the minus strand of JAGMVL010001081.1, from coordinate 104,649 downwards.
AATTTATCAACTTAATCCAAAATTCAATCCAAATTAATTCAATCTGAAATATAAATAATAATAATGAAATGATAATTATTGCTTTTTATTTGGTTGTTTGAAATTGCTCTTCACAAGGCTGACCATGGGAGGGTTATGAACTATAATCCCTGGGTTTATCCAAGCACTAAGCCTGGACGCCTGTGGATCTGGCGAGTTGCCAAACTCATTATCCATGAGCTTAGCTAAGCGTTGAGTCCGGAAGCCTATGGGTATGATGAGTTGCCAGATCTATCGTCTCTAGGTTTAACCAAGCATTGAGCTCAAGCACTCTCTAATAGATTATAGATATTTTATCATGATAGATTAGAGATATTTTATCATAATAGGGAAAAATTATTTTATGGATAAACCAATCTTTTCCTTACAAGAAAGATAAGCACTCGAAGGCTATAAAACCTAGGTGAAAAGATGACCACGCCAAGTTCAATTTCTCTTCTCTTTACTTTAACAATGATAATTCTATCTTAAAAGAAAAATCCGCACTAAAAAAGATAATTGATTTTTCCTTAAACCGATTCTAATTTAATCATTAAAAAGTCTTTAAATTGATAAAAAAAAAAAGGAACTTTTTCGGATAACAACAATGATCTACGTTTGCTTTCATCATGAAAGGATGTGTTAAATTGTTAGAATCAGGAGATTAATGACTCTATTCTAAGCCCAAGCCCGATCTTCAAGTCCTCGAGTTGAAGCTGACCTTATCAAATACATTTATAAGAATATGTAAAAATATTATAACTCTTTCTTTGAATATATGTGTATTATTTTTATAGTTTAAGATAAATAATAAATAATATTCAAATAATAAATACCCAAGACCCAATTCACTCGGTTTGAATATAGGAAATTAGTATGTATACTAAAAATCTATTTAATTCAAGAATTCACGTTATCATCCTAACATCACTTAAATGATGTCATTGCATTCAAAACAAATCATGATAATTGTGACGTATTAATAAACAATTATTTTCTTTAATAACTTCAAATAAAAATGACTTTGGTCAAATTTATTTTTATTTTATTATAACTAATTCAATATAAATAAAAACATTGGACCTACTTTTCCCTAATAAAAAAAGTGAAATAACTATGCCGGAAGTAGTCAAAAGGGATAAATAATTCCATGCCAACAACTTTATGAGCCATACTCTTTTATTTATAAGATTATCTTTTAGTTTTCACATTTTTAATGCTCGTCTCCACCGCCCACACACAGCAACTTAATACTAAAATAAAAAATTTCACGCTTCATTCAGAGTTTGAGTGCTAATTATATCAATCTCCAATTCTATAAAACGATCAGCAAACTTATCATCTGAGTGAAAATGATGTTGGAGTGATATTGTCATCACGAGGTGATTAATGGTACAAGAAGTGTTTTCTTTTTTTCAAAAGAGAGAGAGAGAGTTCAAAGTAGATAATTGTTGGTTAAAAATGTATGTGTGATACATAATTATCAAATTCAATCCAGGGGCCTAAAATTCAAGTTTTATTTCGAATTATTTTAGTGGTTGCCCCTGTCAAATTAACATGTGTTACCTAACGGATTAATTTGTGATTTCACTAAAACTAACTGACTCAATCATGTCAATTCCTGATGGGTTTCTAAAAACATATCTCATTTAAAAGTCATCACATGAAAATCATAACCCAAAATTAAATTATGTCTTTTTTACCCCGAGCTTTAAGTTGAGCGATGGCACGCCCGCACCCAACTATAGATTAGGCCGTGACGCGTCCACTTTCAATTTTTTTAGGTTTAGTATACGATTAGACCCAACTTCTCCTGACTTTAGCTTATAGCTGAACTCAAGAACAATTGCATTCAGCATACAGCTCAACCGAACTCCTCTTAGGTTCAGTACACAAGCTAAACCTAAATACACTTGGGTTCAGCGTATAGCTGAACTCAACTCCTCTTGATTCAACATGCAAATTGAACCTACATGCACCTAGGTTTAGCATATAACTAAAAAGTAACCCCATTTTATGCCTCCCCCTTCCATGCTAGTGATTATATTATCCATCACATCTCAGTAATTACGAACAAAAAATCCACGTTTATATTAATAAGATGTGGTGGAACGAACAATAGAATAATATTATTTTACTATCACGAGATTACATCTCTACCCCTCACATGTCGTATGAAGTAAGTCAAGATAGGTAATATAAAAGGAAGCTTGAGTACATAGTAAAAGGATTTGAAACCTGATACTCTTAAACATAAACACATCCCTTCTCTTCTATCCTTAGATCTACATCCTTTTCTACATCTATTTTTTCTCTATCTTCATAAAATCTCATTAATACCTTCATTAATGTCTTTTTATAACACAAAATATCTCGTATTGATTTAATCTTCGAATGATCCCCTAATAACACCCCTCAAGTGTCTCTAAAGAAATTTATACAGGTATTCATTAAAGAGAAGATTTACAACCCCTGAAGATAACTATTAAAGATGAAGTCGATATAGTCTGAAAGTGAAGATCATAAAACATATTGTGAATGATCTATAAGGGTTATTGTTGCTACCTAATTTTTGACCCATGTTTTAATAAATTTTCAGAAAAATCCAAAAATAGCGAAAAGCACTGAAAACTCAAAAAATACATTTTTAATACATTTGCATCGTTTTTAGCATTTTCAGCGTCGTCTAAAAAGAATTTAAATTTTCAAAGGTCTTTCAAACGCGTTCAACTTTTAACGCGTTAATTTTAAAATCATTGATTTTCCTCATTGAGTCGACGTTGACATTGCTCGTTTTCAAAAATACAAAAAAATTAAGAAAAATCAAATTTACAAAAAAAAAAAGTTGAGGAATCAATTTTGAGGCTCAAACAATATTTTGCCTATGCATAGGGAATTTTGAATGTTGGAGGGAGAGACAACACAGAAAAAAAAGAGAACCCTAAAAAAAAAATTTCTTTCTTCACCCAAAACCAGTAGCTCCCCCGGCCAAGATTTTGATCCCTTTCTTTCGGCTATCCCTTTTTTTCGGCTGAAAATCGGGAACTCACCCCCACTTCTTTTCCTTTTTTTTAGCCAACAACGGGCCCCGCCCCGGAAGGAGGAACGGCTATTTCTTGTCATCTCCGGCTACATCGGCCGGGGATTTTTTCCATTTTTTTTGAGGCCCTCGACGCGGGGGCGAGCCCCACGGTCCCCCGGCCCCTTTGGGATTTTCTTCTTCTCCCCCACCCGAAGGAGGGGAAGGGGATTTTCCATTTTTCTTCTTCCCGAGCCGCGGGACATAGGCCCGATTTCCAGCTTCTTCTCCATCAACCGGTGACGGCGGCCGAGTCCAGCCTCCCACTTGCCCACACAAGACAGCTCCTCACCTCCTCTCTTTCCCCGATCTTCACTCTTCAACCAGCAGGACCCAACAGACCACACAAAACCGGTCCTCCCTCTTCGCTCCCGAGCGGCCGCCCAAAAGAAAAGACCCAAGCTCTCATCTTCTCTGCAGCCCCCCCCTTTCCCCGACTTTTGGCCGAAACCTCCAGCCTTCCACCGTCTCCTCCTCCCTTGCCCTACGCCAAACGGACACGGCCTCATTTCCAGTTTCTTCTCCCTCTCGCGGCTCCCGAACACCCGCCTCCATCCGCCTCACCTCCCCTCACCTCACCGACCTCTCTCTCTCACGAAACTAGCCGCCCCCTCACCAGGCTCCCCTTTTCCAGCCAACGAAAAGCTGCCGTCTCCGGGGTCCTTGGTTGTTGTTTTCGGAACGAGCCAAGGACCCCCCGCCATTTCAGCTCTTCACCGTCGCCCTATACCCACAAAGACCGATCTTCCCCTCGGCCCACGCCTTTCCTTTCTCGGTCGCCGAACGGCCTCCGGCGGCGGCGGAACCCACGAGCCAAGGACCGGCACTCCCTTCCATTCGGTCTCCGGCGGCTCTCCTTGGTCATAGCATCGGCCGTTTGAAACGAGAGAACAAAGGGGAAACGAAAAGAAGATGAGCTTGCTAAGGGAGAAGCGATCTGCAAAACAGAAGAAAATAACAGACCGAAATCGACTGTGTTGTGCATTTTCTCTTTTGCGGGTAGTGGTGTTCCTCACAGCCGGCGGGGAAGGGAAGAGAAGGAGAAAGCAGGCGGGATCCGCCCGTTTCCGGCATGGTCATGGCGGCGGCGCGTGAATCCACGCCCCGCCAAGGATGACGGCGCGTGGGGAAGACGCGTCGCCACTTGTTCCAGCGTGTTCCGGAGGGCTTCCCGACACTGTTCCGGGTTGTTTTGGGTCCGTTTTGTAATTTTTAAATTGGTTAATGTAATATTTGTTTAGTTTTGAGTTTTTGTAATTTGTATTTTGTAAACATGGAAGCAAAAAAAAAAAAAAAAAAAAAAGATACACTAAAGAAAAAGAAAAGAAAAAATACAGTGAAAGTGAATGTGTTGATTTGAATTTTATTAATGAATGTTTTTTTTTTTATGATAAAATTGCAAGAATAAAGAAGAATTTAATATTTTGATTTCTTCACGGATAAAGAATTATGAACTTACATGTAAGTCGTATTTCTAAAATTCGATGAAAGAACAGAATTTTTAAAACTTCTTTAACACATCAAGTCCACGAAGCGGCTTACCTCGGGTAGGGTGTGTTAGGGGTGCTAATACCTTCCCTAACCACAACCGGTCCCTTACCCGCAAATCTCCGATAAGACCCGGTACCCGGGTTTCCTAGTAGCCTTTAATAAATTACTAGGTGGCGACTCCCAACGAACCAATCAAACCAAAACGACAAACGAAAAATCGCCAGCCGACGCCGCGCGGATTTTTTGACGTGCGACAGTTATAAGGAATTATTCCTTTTAGAACATTTCATGTAATTTTATAGCCTCATCAATTCCAATATTTTCTTTCAATTTATCTAAAATAGTATCATTTTGATTAGCAAATTCATGACTTAATATAATAAACCCATAACATGAATCTTTAACTAGGTAAGATCTTCAACCGAGTTTGATTACTATTGTGTGGTGACTTCTATCTAAAATCAAAGGCAAAACCTTTTATTTCTCCAAAATGAGTGGTTTGAATTTGTTGATCATAAGGCTATGACTTTGATGATAAGGTGGGCTTTGTTCCAGAAAAATTTATAGTATATAAAGAGTAATTAGTAATATTTTGTTAGTTATTTTTTTATTTTTTTAAAAAATAAATACAAAAAGAAAAGAGAAAATAAAATCTATAACCCATAAAATCTATATATATATGTTGGGAATTTGTGTTTGTATATGTCTTTACAACATGAAAAATAATACCATTTTTAAATTGTTATTTGTCATCTCTATAAATATAGAGTTACTTCAACAACAAAGAATATGTTTTATTTTATGTAAAAAGAAAATATAAAAAGAAAAGCTGCTCACATATTTATTAGTTTTAATTCAAAAAACATAAAAGATACAAACACTCATGAACATATATAATTTTCTAGTCCTTCACCACTATACATATATCTATATACATATATAGAAAACCCAAATTTTAACTGCTGGGATGTCCTTTTGGCCTTTAGGGACTACTGTTGCTAGCTGATTTATTTTTGTAAGAATATAGCCGTACCAGGGTAAAATATGAGTCGATCGATTGCATATATGGAGGCGGTCATGTAGCCTCCTCAATTCTTCACGGTGGCCCAAATATCAGCACCGAACACTCTGAGTTTCCTCTCCACTTGGATTCTGATAAAAGTTGCTGTATCTTGGTTCTTGATGATTTCCTCATGAATACTGACCTTATCATCAATTCTAAGGTTTCTTTGACGAGCAAATTCAATCCAACCCACAGAAAGAGAAGGCTCCACGTTTTCATTCCTTTGAATGAAGCAAGGAAAGGTCCATTCTTGCCCTTTGTCATCGTGAACGCGCATGTTCATGGAATGGCCTTGTTGGGAAGGCAATGGACCTAGAGAACAAGCAGGAATAGCTAAGCAACCCTCGATGTCAGCTCTGGTTAGCAACTTGGAGAATAGTGTTGCCATTGCTTGCTTGCCACAAATTTGATCTTTAATAGTATAACTTCAACAAGGTGAAATTTGTGTACGAGTTTGATGAGTTATGGTAATGATTCAGTTGCTCTTCAATGACTCTTCAGCATGGTATATATATATATATATATATATTGAGAGAGACGCCGTCCATAGGAGGGATTGCACAGGAGGTTCAGTGAGTTTTCCAGGAAACAGCGTGTGTGGAAATAACCCCGAAAAGGTGTCACCGTGGAAAAGAAGTCGTGCTTCTTTTCTTAACAATCTTGAGTTCAAAGCTAAAATTCAAGAATAAAAAATATTAAATTTAGATTGATGAGGTTGATGGCTTGATGCATAACTAAAATCATCCGAAAAATATAATTAATCTTAATTTACTTATAAATTGATTAGAAAATATTTATTAAAAAAATTATGAAATTAGAGTTGACACGGTCAAAAAGTGAAAGACAATTCAAGCTTTTCGATGTCCTTTAGGAGATTCTAGGAGCATAGCTATTACTTTATTAATGAAACAATGCAGTAATAATAGTAATAGTTGTAATAATAAATTAGTATTAATAATAATAATATATTATTATTATTATTATTATTATTATTATTATGAATAATATTAATAATAATAATTTTTAATTATATCGGTCAAATCAAATTTATTATTTTTTTGATAAGAATAATATTTTTTAAAAAATTATTAATAATTAATATAATAATAATAATATTAAACATAACTTATCCAAATTTAAATACGTCTAATAAGCATGCTAAATCCATGTTGGTTTGGTGTGGCAAGCATGCATATTTCCCTTCATTAGCATGATTGTGTCTTCATTATTTATTTATTTTTGAAAAGATAAAAGAAACTCTAAATTTATTATATGAAAAAAATAATTTTACACCAACTACATACTTAATAAGTATTTTTTCACAAGCACAATCATATCATTATATTTCTTTTCATAATTATCTATATTTTGATGAATAGTAAAAGGATGACTAGCAAAATAATAATCTCCTTTTCCAATTAAATAAGGACCCGGAGTCACCTAGGCCGCGTGAAGTTGGTTTAAAGGTGGAGCAGAAATTTCTTCCAAAGTAAACTCTAGCTGCGAAGGTTGTTCCTTGTGCACAAATGGCCCCACAAAGCAATAGCAATGCTCTTCAAATTGAAATTGAATATGTACAAGCAAATACTTATATATATATATATATATATATATATATATATATATATATATATATATATATATATGACAATACTGGAAATCACTGTCCCCTGTACTAAAATTACTGTGGATTACATTTAGTACTGTGGATTACTTTGTAATCCACGGTGCATATCCACGGTGCATTTCTTTTTTTCTTTTTTTGTATTTTTTCATTTTTTTTCTTTTTTTCATTTTTTGTCATTTTTTTGTTTTTTTACTTTATTTTTTTGCACTTTTTATGTTTTTTCCTTTTTTTTTCTCAAAATTATCTTTGTCAATTTTAGTTTTTTAATATTAATCTAATTAAAAATTTTACTTTGTAATTTTTTTTCTTTTAAATACTATGGATTGCTACGATATTTTTCCAAATGGTTTTTCTATTTTATTCTTTAATTTTTTAAAATTTTATTTGTCGATTTTATTTTTTCAATATTAAGCTGATTGATAATTTAGTTTTGTAATTTTTTTATTTAAAACATTGTTGATTACTACAGTTTTTCTCCACATTGTTTTTTTTTTTGTTATTTTATGATTTTCTCCAAAATTATTATTTTTTATTTTATTTTTTAGTAATGAACTGGTTAAAAATTACAGTTACAATATGTGAGGGAAGCATTGTAACTTTCCTCGCAAATTACTGTGAATTGCTACAGTGTTTTTTCCAACATAGTTTTTTTTTGTTTTTTTCTAAAAAAAATTTTTTATCAATTTTTTTTTTGATATTAAACTGGTTAGGAATTACAATAAAGTAATAAGCTAAAGGGTGTGAGGAATTTACTGTTCACCCACACTCAATGCATTGTGAATTACAATAGTAATCCACAATGCATTACTCTCTGTTTTTTTTTTTTTACTTTTTTGTTTTTTTTTCAATCTTTTTTTTCCAGCTTTCCCCTTATTTTTGTTTATTTTTTTTCAAAATTATCTTTGTCGATTTTACTTTTTTAATATTGAACTGTTTAAAAATTTCGCTTTGTAATTGTTTTCCTTTAAAATACAGTGAATTTCTACTGCATTTTCCCACATAGTTTTTCTTTTTTCTTTTTTGATTTTTCAAAATTATATTTATTGATTTTTTTTTAATATTGAGCTGATTGAGAATTTAGTTTTATAATTTTTTTCTTTAAAACATTGTTGATTGCTTATAGTGTTTCTCCGCATGGTTTTTGTTGTTTTGTTTTTTGATGATTTTCTCTGAAATTAAATTTTTTGATTTTATTTTTTAATATTGAGCTGATGAAAAATTACAGTTACAATATGTGAGAAAAACACTATAACTTTCCTCGCAAATTACCATGAATTGTCATAGTGTTTTTTCCCACACGGTTTTTTTCCAGTTTCTTTTGTGTTTTCTTTTTTTGTAATATTTTTTCCCAAAATTATTTTTGTCAATTTTATTTTTTTAATATTGAGTTGGTTAGAATTTAACTTTGTAATAAAGTTTAATCATGTGGAGAAACCATTGTAGCTTTCCTCACAAAACACTATGGATTGCTAGAGTGTCTCTCAACATAGTTTTTTTTTCTTATGATTTTTTCAAAATTATCTTTGTCAATTTTTTTTTTAATATTGAGCTGGTTGAGAATTACAATTATAAGTCATTACAAATAAGGCTAAATCATGTGGGGAAGCACTATAGCTTTCATCACAAAACATTGTGAATTGCTACATTGTTTCCAACATAGTTTTTTTTCCCTGTTTTCTTTTTGTTATTTTTTTCTAAAATTGTATCTGTCGATTTTATTTTTTTAATATTGAGCTTATTGAGAATTTAGCTTTATAATTTTTTTTCTTTAAAAAACTGTGAATTGTTACAGTGTTTTCCCATATGATTTTTTTTCCAAAATTATCTGTCAAATTTTTTTTGATTATTGAGTTGGTTAAGAATTATAATTACAATAAAGCTAAATCATATGGGGAAAACGTTGTAACTTTTCTCACAAAATACAGTGAATTGCCACAGTATTTCTCTAAATTGTTTTTTTATAATTTTTTCTAAAATTGTCTTTGTTAATTTTATTGGAGAAAGCATTGTAGTTTTCCTCACAAAACATTGTCAATAGCTACAACGTTTTTCTTAATGGGTTTTTTTCCTTCCAAGATTATCTTTGTTGGTTTTTTTTTAATGTTAAGTTGGTAGAGAATTTAGCTTTGTAATTTTTAAAAAATATGGCGAAAACAATCATTTTGTTCAGTCTCTAAGTTTTTTATCGCCAACACAACCTTTTTTCCCATCATGAAATATTGACTCCATTATACTTTTAGTTTTTATTACTAATCTAGTGTTGGTTTACAATTATAACACTATCAAGTACATTTGTTTTATAAGTCCGTAGCAGCGCGCGGGTATGCCACCTCGTAACATATACTAAAACTGCTCAGTGTTTCACGGTGCAGTCTACAGTGAAACGCTGAGCTGTATTTTTTTCTGTTTTTATTTTTTTTTATTTTTTTATGCCTTTATAGGTTTCTTTTTTTGCTTTTTTTCTCTGTGTTTTTTTCCATTAATGAATTTTTTTGTTTAATTAATTTGTTAATGTTAATTTTTTTTATTTAGTTATCAGACTTTCATAACATGGATCCCGGGTTTGACGAGTTAACCCATAATTTTTTTTTTGCTTTTTTTCTTTTTAATTAATTTTTTTCGTTTAGTTTATTTTGTTAATGTTAAATTTTTTATTTAATTATCAGACTTTCATTACACGTATCCCGGGTTTGATGGGTTAACCCGTTAATTTTTTTTTCTATTTAGTTATCAAACTTTCATGACGCGAATTCCAGGTTTGACGTGTTAACCTGATTTGAAGGGTTAACCCAGTTAATTCAAAAAAAATTTCTTTTTCTTCATTAGTTTTTTTCTTCCTGTTCATTTTTTTTCTTTGTTTTTTTTTAATTAATCTATTTAATTATCACACTTTTATGACATGACCTTGCAGCCAAACCCATATCCAAGGCTTTTGGGTCCGGTTTTGCAGCCAGACTCACTTAAACTTAAGTAATGTAAGTTTAACATTATTAATATTACTCTTGTGTCAAGCATTGCAAAAAGACCAAAGACTCTTGGGCTTAGTTTTGCAGAAAGACATAACACTCTTAGATCTTAGCTTTTTTTGATATTTTTTATGCAAGAAAACAAAATTAACCCGTGGCGTGTGCCTTGTTTTTTTTTTCTCGTTTTCTTTTTAAGCCTTTTACTATGGACTGCATAGTACAGTCCACTGTGAAAAACTGATGCCTTTAATTTCTTTTTTTTGTCTTTTGTCTTTTTTTTTGTTTTTTCATTAATTTTTTAAATTTAGTTTCTTAATATTAAATTTTTTATTCTTATAGGTTTTTTTTTCACTTTGCTTTTTTATTTTTAAGTAATCTTTTTTTTAATATATTTCATTAATATAAATCTTTTTTTTATTTAATTATCACACTTTCATGACACAATCCTAGGTTTGACGGGTTAACCTGATTTGACGAGTTAACCCAGTTGATTCACATTTTTTTCTTTTTCCTCATTAGTTTTGTTCTTTCAATTTCATCTTTTAATATTGTATGTTGTTAACAGTGAAAAGACTGATGCCTTTAGTTTTTTTTTTTTGCTTTTTTTTATGCCTTTCACGGTGGACGCACGGTCAAGGTCCACGGTGAAAAGGCCGATGCCTTATTTTTTTTCTTTTTAATTAATTTTTTTATTTAGTTTGTTGATATTAATTTTTTTCTATTTAGTTATCAGACTTTCATGACATGGATCTCAGGTTTGACAAGTTAATCCAGTTAATTTGGATATGTTTTTCTTTTTCTTCATTAGTTTTTTTCTTCTTATAAGTTTTTTTCTTTTATTTTTTCTTTTTATTTAATTTAGTTCATCAATATTAATTTTTTTTCTATTTAGTTATCGACTGATGCCTTTAGTTTTTCTTTTTGCTTTTTTACTGTTTTTATGTCTTTGACTGTGGACTACACAGTGCGGTCCACAATGAAAAGGCTGATGCCTTTTTGTTTGTTTGTTTGTTTCCTTTTTAATTATTATTTTTTTGTTTAATTAAGTTTGTTAATGTTCAATTTTTTTCTATTTAGTTATCAAACTTTCATGACATGGATCCCGGTTTTGACGTGTTAACCTGGTTTGACGGGTTAGCATAATTAATTTTGTGTTAACTCGTCATTTTTTTTTTCTATTTAGTTATCAAAATTTTACGACATAAATCCAAGGTTTGACCGCTAACCTGATTTGAAGGGTTAATTCAGATTTTTTTTTTCTTTTTCTTCATTAGTTTTTTTCTTCCTTTTGGTTTTTTTTTTTTGTTTTTTTTTAATTAATTTATTTAATTATCACACTTTTATGACACGACTTTGCAGCTAGACCCACATCCAAGACTATTGGGTCTGATATTGTAGCTAGACCCACTTAAACTTGGGTCATGCAAGTTTAATGTTATTATTAATATTATAAATATATTACTCTTGGGTCAGATATTGCAGCCACACCCAAGATCTCTTGTGTATAACTTTGCAAAAAGATCTAACATTTTTAAATCATATTAATTTAGTTTTTTAATATTAAATTTTTTCTATTTAATTATTAGACTTTGATGACACAGATCCCAGGTTTGACGGGTTAACCCAGTTGATTTAGATTGTTTTTCTTTTTCTTCATTAGTTTTTTTCTTCTTGTAGATTGTTTTTTCTCATTGCTTTTTCCTTTTTAATTAGTCTTTTTTTTTTAATTCATTTCATTAATATTAAATATTTTTTCTATTTAGTTATCACACTTTCATGACATGAATCTCAGGTTTGACAGGTCAACTTGATTTGGCGGGTTAACACTGTTGATTCAGATTTTTTTTCTTTTTCCTCATTAGTTTTGTTCTTCCGATTTAATCTTTTAATATTGTATGCAGTCCACAGTAAAAAGGCTAATGACTTTAGTTTTTTTAATTTTTTGCTTTTTTTTAATTTTTTTGCCTTTCACGGTGGACTCACATTACAGTCCACGGTGAAAAGGCCGATGTCTTTTTTTTTAATTAATTTTTTTTATTTAGTTTGTTGATATTAATTTTTTTTTTCTATTAAGTTATCGACTTTCATGACACGATCTCGGGTTTGAAGGGTTAATCCAGTTAATTTGGATTTTTTTTTCTTTTTCTTAATTAGTTTTTTTCTTCTTATAAGTTTTTTTCTTTTATTTTTTCTTTTTATTTAATATTTTTTATTTAATTTAGTTCATCAATATTAAATTTTTTTTTTTAGTTATCGACTGATGCCTTTAGTTTTTCTCTTTGTTTTTTTGTTGTTTTTATGCCTTTGACTGTGGACTGCATAGTGCAGTCCACAATGAAAAGGCTGATGCCTTTTTGTTTGTTTTTTTTCTTTTTAATTAAATTTTTTCTGTTTAATTGAGTTTGTTGATGTTCAAATTTTTTCTATTTAGTTTTCAAACTTTCATGATATGGATCTCGGGTTTGACGGGTTAGCCTAGTTAATTCTATGTAACCCGTCAAAATTTTTTTTTCTATTTAGTTATCAAACTTTCAGGACACGAATCCATGATTTGACGGATTAACCTAATTTGAAGGATTAACCCAGTTAATTCAGATTTTTTTCTTTTTCTTCATTAGTTTTTTTCTTCCGTTGGTTTTTTTTTTAATTAATCTATTTAACTATCATACTTTTATGACATGATCTTGCAGTCAGACTCACATTCAAGACTATTGGGTCTTGTATTGCAGCCAAACCCACTTAAACTTGGATCATGCAAGTTTAATGTTATTATTAATATTATAAATATTATTTTTGGGTCATGCAAGTTTAATATTGCTCTTATTTTTAAAAAAAATATTTTTAAAATAAAAAAACAAAAAGGTATTTTCTTAACCTCAATCCAAAATCTATCAGGTTAACATTTAAGATTTTTTTTAAAAAAAAAAAACAATATTACTTGAATAAAAAGTAATTGATATGAATTGATTGAATAACTTGCAAGTTGATTCATCCACCCTGACTTTTTTCTAGATCAAGTGACGGGATGGAAAGCTTAATTATTTTATATGAAAATGAAAAACATTCAAACAAGAAGAAAAAAAGAAAATCATTATTGGACAACTCTTTATGATCCCGGTCCATTATCATGAACAAGAAAACAACAATCAAATTACGTTTTCAAATGAACTTCTTTCTAACAAATCATCCATTTATAATCCCAGGGACTGTTGGGCCCGGATCATTTATTAAGGTCTCCACGACTAAACCCTTAATTATTTTTATTTTAAATGTGTTGAATGACATATTTTCTATCATATTTTTTTAAAAAAATTAAGTTAAATGACACGTCTTTTAATATTATTTAGATTCCGATTATTATGGTTGTCATAACCCAATTTTTTACCATTTTTTTTTATTATTACTATTATTATATTTACTGAAAAATAATAATAAAAAAATGATGATGGAAAACAAATAAAAAATAAAGAATAAATTAAAATTTGGGTTAATGGCAACATGATTGGAAGTTTTGAAATTTAGTTAAATTTTGAAATTAATTTAATTAATCAAATCAAGGGTTAATTGGAGTTGACATGTTTTAGAATTAATTGAGATTGGAATTAACTTATTCAAGGACTTAATTGAAGAAATATTAAAGTTTGGGGTCCAAATTGCAAAATTAAAATTCAAGGATAAAATTGAAAATGGCACGAAAGTGCAGAGGTCAATATACAGTTTATCCAGGGGTCTTTCTTACGACAATTTCAAAACCTCAGGGACCAAAACAAAAATGGCCTTTTAACAGTCGAACGACGTCGTTTCAAAAAAAAGAACCGCTCATCTTCTTCCGCTCGCCAAGCCAGAGAAACGGATGCCCCTGCCATCACTGCTCCTGCAATAACGGTCCTAGGGTCTTCATTGCCAAGAAAAACGCATGCCATTCTCCGACTATAAAAGCAGGAGAAGGGATGTGCACCAAGGGGGAAAAAAAAGGCAGAACCGAGGCTGAACAGAGAGAGAGACCGAAAGAAAGAACCCAAAAAAGACAAATTACAAAGAAGAGAAGAAGAAAACAGAGGGGGGAACCGCGAGAACAGAGACGAAGAAAAATAAACATGAGGAATTGGGCTAAGAAAGACCCGAAAACCAGAGAAAAAAAAGACACAGAAAACAAAAAACCTAGGAGTAGAGTGAACAAAAGGAAGTAAACAGAGAGCTAAACCCATCTTTGGTTTAGTCCCAAAATTCAAGCATAACATACAAACAGAAGAGGAAAGCAGAGGAGAGCAGAGAGTAAGCAAAAATACCCAACAAACAGAAACACAAGAACAGAGGAGAAGACACTGAGAGGAGGAGGAAGGGAGAATTCTCCGGGAGTGTTCGAACTGTTGCTGTCGCCTGCGCCTTCGAATCGCCAGGTAAGGCTTTCCTTTTATCTTCGTTTCTGCACATTTGATTCTATAGAGAAGAGAACGGGGCGAAGGTAATTTAATTACCTTCGCCCTGTGCAGCGCACGCGTGGTTTGAACCACGCGTGCCTGCTGCCCAGCCAGGTCACTGGCTTGGGCCAGTGACCGGGCCGGGCTGGCTAGATCCAGCCCAGCCCATATAGGCTGAGCTGGGCCCAGCCCACAAAAATAAAAAATAAAAAAAGTAGAAAAAATAAAAAATGTGTATGTATAAATAAAAATAATATAAATTTATTGGTTTATTCACTGACGCCAGAGCCAGGAATAAAAATACCGGTTTAAATTTATATTATTTTTATTCATTGTATTTTATTTTATTTAGCTAGAAAATAATATATATATATATATATATATATATATATATATATATATATATATATATGTGTGCATGCTTAAAAAAATAATTTTTTTATGTGAATATTCCCTAGCGTTGGAGTCAGTAATATTATAAACAAACATAAACCAATAAAAATTTAGTAATTTAAGACAAAACCAAGCAATCGTACGTCTCAGTCGGCGGAACGTTTAAAGGGTGATAACATCTTCCCTTTTACGTAACCAGTCCCGAACCATAGAATCTTTGTTGACCAGTTAGGGTTCCTAGTGACTATAATACTAGGTGACAACTCCTCAAATAAGACATTTTTCTTAAAAGAACAAGATGCCAGAAATCTGTTCTTTTTCCATAATTTGAGATTATTTTGTAGGCCACTGCGATATCGGGTGCAACAATGGTGTCTAAAAAATTAGGGTAGAAGTATTTCCAATCTAAAAATCTATTTTTCAATTTATTTTTGACCCAAAACATTTAGAAAATATCTTAGTCAACTTGATAAATCCATTAATAATCTTAAAAAACTAAAAACAAAATCATTCCAAAACCCGAAATCAATCCAAAACAAAATTTTTTTTCCAAGTTTAAATATGTTGTCTAGCAAATTCTAGGATAAAAAAAAAACGCCCATTGTGACCGGAGCCCAGGTATCATACGCCCCCAAAATAAAGTTTTAGTGAAAGAAAGACGGTGGAAGGACAACATTCAAACAAAGAATTTCCTGTTGAAAAAATCGTACGTTAGAACCAGACTTTCAGCAATCCCAGAATGCGGGTGGCAGTGGGCTTCTATTGATTCAGCGAGTGCTTCGGCGAATGAAAGAGCTAGTTCTGCAGCTAAGCAACAACATCGAAAGATCTTGACGAAGGAGCTCAAGCTCTCTTCCATATTAAATTCTCGGAAGAAGATTCTCAGAAGCTGATTTTACGCGTTTTCAGGCGAAAGGAAAAAAGAGGCTCCTAGCTAAAGGTGGGTAGCGCAGCGCATTTGTTTCGGGTACAGAGGCGACTACCAGATGATGGGAATAACAAAGCAGAAATTTTGATCGACTAGTACGGTCAACTACTCAAAATGAGGAGCTTATTAGCTGTACTTACACCTGATCTACCTTTTGGAATCACTAGCCAAAGCAGCTAGCCAAGTGGGGCAAGCAAGAAAGATACCTATTGATCATTTGCTTAGGAACCGCTTTGTGCTGCCAGGCGGATTCAGTCTGATAGACTGATTGAAAGAGTTTGAAGTCAAGTCAGTCTTGTTTATCCTATCTCCGAATACCAGGAGCAAGAAAGGTAGCTATTGCCTTGATCTCATCTCTCATTCTCATTAGGAACCAGCTATTCCACTTCTTATAAAGAATTCTTTGACGGAAATTCCCCTCATCAAATGGAATAGTTTAATGCCAATATCGACCGTTATTATAGTTGGAATTGGTGTCAACAGAACTTTTCTCTTTCTAGCATCGTATTCTAACGGCTCTCTCACTTCTCTCAAACCAAAAGTCAAAAAATAAAAAAAATAAAATTTAAGATCAAAATTAACTTTACCTTTAAATTCTAAAAACTGAAAGAACTCAATATTTATAATTTGAAAAGTCTATGGACTATAATGAAAATTCCTGCCTAAACATTGCTAAACCCACTTATTCTTTTTGTATTTTTCACTTTAGTTTCCTGTCTTTTAATTCCATCCTTTTCTAATAAATTGGCTTGTAATTTGGTCTAATAAAGGCTAACTAAAAAAAAGGATAAAAAAAAGACTTTGTAAATATTGCATCCACGGTATCCTATGAGTGGGTGAATATTGCAAGCTCTCTAATGAAGTGTTCACTTCTTTTAGAATTTTATTAACTAGTTGAGAAGAAATCATAATGGACTTAAAAAAAATCATGACGAGTAGTAGCACTTTCATTTCTTGATATAGTTATTAAAGTTGAACCCACTCAACAGTTAGATTTGACTAGCTATGTAACCTGCGCTTCGCTGCGAGTTAAATAATCAATTTTTTTTAAAAAAAGAAGCTCTTAAACAAAATAAAAGAGAGATTTTGTCTATTTTTTTAGTTTTTAGTTTTTTAACCCGTTAAGTCACTTTAGGGTCGGAGAAGAAACACATTTTTTTAAAAAAAGGTCCCTTTCAGATTTTTGCCGGATCACTCGAGTTATGGGTTGACCCGGCGAGTCGACTGGCTTACGCCAAGTCAATTACAGGGCCAAATTTTGAATGTAACAGACCCACCCAACGCTCATTGGCCTGGCATCCTAGCAGGACGCAAAACGTTGGGTCCTCCTGCTAGGCATGGCTCGAGCTATTGGGCCCTGGTTGAAAAGGAGCCAAAGATGTTGGGTCCTCCTACTAGGCATGGCCCAAGCTGTTGGATCCTGGTTGAAAAGGATTCAAAGATGTTGGGTCCTAGTGGCGATAGGGTTCAATTGGGTGTTGGGTCATAGTGGTAGGTAGGGCCCAAAGATGTTGGGTCCTAGTAGGCGCAGCGTCCTAGTGGGTGCAGGGTCATAATGGAAGGCATGGTCCAAAGTTGTTGGGTCCTAGTTATAAAACCCAATGTTATTAGGTCCTGGTGTGATGGGAGGCAGGGCCTGCTGTGAGCAAGGTCCAACGTTGTTGGGTCTTGCTTGTAGGCAAGGCCCAACGCAGCCATGGGTTTGGCTATGTAGCTAGGCCCAATCTCAGTATATTTTTTAAAAACAAAAATCTGTTAAAAAATAATTCAAAAATATATATATAAAATATTAATGTGAAGTAAAAAAAAATTATTTTTTTTCTAATTTTAGGTCTTGCTGGGTAGCATAACCCAACATTATTGAATTGCCTATTGGAGTATCACTTCCAAGCATTTATGGTTCCCTGTAAGCCCGTAAGCCACCCAGTTCGAGGAGAAATACACATCTTGTTTAGGAAGCAATCAAGTAGGTAAGCAAATTGGGATATTCCTTTTCGGTTTCGGAGCTTTTATTTAAAAAAAATAATACAAAAAATTCAAAAGAATATCATCTGTAGTAAGGAAAAAAATTTTAAAAATTTAAATTTTCTGCGTCTCGTTTCTCAGCCAAACACAATCTTAGTATAGTTTTTCAAAAAATATTGAAAAAACTAGGACAAAAACTTCAAAACAATATTATTTGAAGTAAAGAAAAAAAATTAAAATTTTTAAATTTCCTGGGTCTCACTTCGCAGTCACACACAAAATCAATATATATTTTTTAAAAAATATTTCAAAAACTAATACAAAAACTTCAAAAGAATATTATTTGAAGTATAGAAAAAAAAATTTAAATATTGTCCCATGTGAATATGATGCCCTAAATTAAAAGGGAGGCTAACCCGTTCACTTGGGGGGAACTTGGGTCTAGCGTTGTAGCCAAACACAATGTCAATATATTTTTTGAAAAAGATAATACAAAAACATAAAAAAAATATTAATTTGAAGTAAAGAAAAAAAATTTGAAAAATTGTCAATTTTTTTAAAGAATTTTTGAAACGCAAAATCAAACATGATTTAATAGAAAATTCAACCCAACCTGAAACGGAAAAAAGATTATCATCACTCAACTTTTGATCAATATAAAAAAGTTCCATCAATTTATTTTAAAAATAAATCTAAATTAGAGAAATCAAATTTCAGTGCCTAAAATATTAAAAGAAATAATATAAAAGGATCAAAAAAATATTAATTTGATGTTAATAAAAAAAACTTAATTTGTTTTTAAATTTTTTTTGTCTCCCCTCTCAGCTAGACACAATCTTAATATATTTTTTAATAAAAATATATATTTAAAAATAAAAAAAATATAAAAAAATTATTTTGAAGCAAAGAAAACAATTAAAATTTTAAAATTTCTTGAGTTTGGCGTTGCAACCAAACACAATGTCAACATGTTTTATTTTAAAATTAATATAAAAATATATAAAAAATTAATTTGAAGTAAAGAAAAAAAATTGAGAAATTGCCAAATTTGTTTCAAAAAACTTTTGAAACGTAAAATAAAACATGATTTAATTAGAAAATTCAACCCAACCTGAAACGAAAAAAGAAATATCATCACTCAACTTTTGATCAATATAAAAAAATCTCATTATTTTATTTCAAAAAAACAAATTTAAATAAGAGTAATCTAATTTCAGTGCCTATGAGATCGTCACTTCCAAGCATTTCTGGTTCCTTGTAGCCAGCTAGTTCTAGGAAAAATGCATATCCTGTTTAGGAAGCAATCAAGTAGGCAAGCAAATTAGAAAATCCCTTTTCGGTTTCAGAACTTTTCTTTGCCTTGTAATATTGATAAGTTTGATTCTCTCTCTTTTAGTTAAAAAAAGGGCTTATAAGATTGTTTATAGCCTGTATATTTGCTCCTGAGCTTGTGTTCACGTTGCCTGTTATGGTAGGAAAACAAACATATTTGAAAAAAAAAGTTCCTTCCAGATTTTTAATGGATTTTATTGTTAAAAAATTCTATGATAGAATATAAATATATAAAATATATGATATGAATAAAAATTTTATTGAGAGCTCTATCAACTTTAATATGATAATATTAGAGAAAAAAGTTTGATAATTTTTTTCAAAAAAATTTGAAACGCAAAAACAAAAATGCTTTAATAAGAAAATTCGACACAACCTCAATTAAAAAAAAATTATGATCACCGAAGTTTTAAACAATGTATAAAAAACTTTCATCAATTTATTTTCTCTTTAATGTAAGGGGAAAAAAATTACGCTGATGGGTCCTCCTCACAGCAGGAACGAAAGCTGATTGGTCCAGCCACAACAGGACCCAAACCTATGTTGGTCCAGCTACGGCTGGACCGAATGCTATTTTTGGTCTTTCTGGAACAGGACTCAACACGAATGGGTCATGCTGGGCAGCCCAGCTAGACCCAATCTCAATATATATATATATATATATATATATATATATATACAAAAACATCAAAAATATTAATTTGAAGTAAAGAAAACAATAAAAAAAATTCAAAATTTATTCAAAGCTTTTTTGAAAATAAAAAACAAACATTATTTAATAAGAAAATCCAACCCGACCTAAAATGAAAAAAAAAATTCAAAGTATTTATATCAAAAATATTATTATTGTTATTATATTTCTAAGTTAATAGTATTCATATCCCACATGTATAGTAGAAATCAATTTATTTTCTCTTTAATGTAGGGAAAATATTACATGAGAGCAAAGAAAAAAATTTGAAAGCATTGGGTCCTGCTAGGACAGAACCCCATGCTGATTGGTCCAACTACGGACAGGACCCACACTGATGGGTCCAGCCGCACTGGACCCAAAGCGATTTTGGGTCTTTTTGGGACGGGACCCAACTATATTAAGCAGGACCCAACTTAATATATTTTCCTTAGGTCTGGGAACCCAGCCTGACCTAATCTCAATATTTTTTTAAAAAATACAAAAATATTAATTTGAAGTACAGAAAATAATAAAAAAATTTCAAAAAAATTTCAAATCATTTTTTATATGAAAAAACAAACATGCTTTAATAAAGAAACTCAACCTACCCTAAAATGAAAAAAAATATTATCAAGAAAAGAAAAAAACATTTCCAGAGGAAACAAAATGGAAATATCTTAAAATATTTTTTAAAAAATATATTAAGATAATATTTTTTATTTGTTAAAATCTATTTTTTATATAATCACATTAAAATTATACAAAAACATCTTAATATGAACTAAGGAAAAAATTATCAAATTTTTTTCAAAGCATTGTTGAAAACAAAAAAAAAAAACTTTATCATCACCTAATTGTTTTAGAATATAAAAAAAGAATATTGGATCGAACTACCCTGGCAAACTCAAGCCAAACCTAGTCCATTTTTCTATAAATTCTCTGATATAATACAAAAATATAAATTATATTAAGAAGAAGTGATGGTGGATGTATCGAATGTGTACAGAGAAGGAGCAAAGCAGTTCCACTGCCTAGAGATCTGCTTTTGGGTTGTGACAATAAATCAAATGAATAGATTGTATCTCTTTTTTCAATTGGAATTGATAAAGCTGAATCCAATCCCCTAGCTAGGTTTAAAAGAAGACGCTCTTTGAAAGGTAATTGCAATCGTCAGGGGCGTAGCCTTCGTAAGGCCTCCAATAGAAATCCTTTCTTTTTTATTGTACTAAGCTAGGTAATATGACAATGTTAGAATTATAATTTTTCTGAATATTTTTATTTTGAAAAAAAATTAAAGAGGAAAAAAAATAAAAATCTTAATTTAAAGTAAAGGAATAAAAATATTTTTAAAAGGAAAAAATAAACATGCTTAAATAAAAAAATCCAACCGAACCTCAAATGAAAAAAAAAATTTCATCTATTTATTTCATATTTACTATATGAAAAAGAAAAAAGAAATTAAAGTCTTGGGTCCTGCTTGGGGGAGGACCCAACTCTAATGGATCTAGCAAGACCCAACATCATTGGGTCCTGGTGGAAGCTGGACCCAAAGCTATTGGATCCTGCTGCAGTGACCTAGCAACCTTTCTGATTTACAAACAGAAAAGACAATCCCCCCCCCCCCCCCCAACAAGTCCTATAATGTTGTCCATAGCACCTCTGTTGCTACATTGCTCTCATCTTAATGGTAAAAGTCAAATGGACCACGCCCCCAAATTGTAATGTTTTACTAAAAACACAAGAAGGAACGCCTCCAGGGTGCTACAGTGTTGTCCATAATTAATTGTATCTTGGTCCACAATGCATTTACAGTAGAAAATCCCCATATGTTTTAATATATACCAACGCAACTGTGCACGTCCACAGTTAAATTGTCTCTTAGTTCACAATACATGCATGTACAATAAGTCCATAATGAATTATCTCTTGATCTACATTGCATTCATGTACAGAAAAAATCTCAAGTAACAAAAACCGGTTTTTTTTTAAAAAAAAAGAAAACAAAACCGGTTCAAACTGACCAATTTCAGTTTGGTATGGTTATTTTCAAGAAAAAACCGGTTCAAACCGGTTTGGCTTGGTTTTTTCCGGTTTGGCTCGGTTTTTCCTGGCTTTTCTCGGTTTTTTCCGGTCTGGCTTGGTTTTTCTCTGATTTGGGTTCAGTTCGGTTTTTTCGGTTTCAGGCTTATAAAACCGAAACCAAACCGGTTGGTTTTTTCAAAACTCTAATCGGTTTAATCGGTTTTTTTTCACGGTTCAGTTTTTTCGGTTATTTTTTTCCAGTTTTCACAGTTTAATCGGTTTTTTACTCACCCCTACCTAATCAAGTTACATTATGAAAAAAAGTGAATTAGACTAATCCATTTCAAAATTTAACTTCCATGCATGGGAATGGTAATAATATGCACACAAAAAAATTAATTGAAATTGTATCAAAATATTTTTTATTTTTTCATATTAATATATTAAAATTATGTAAAAATATTAATTTAATATCTTTTTCAAATAAAAAACACTTCAAACAACAATAAAATCACAAGCATTATCAAACAGAACTTATTATGTAAAGTATCATCAGAATTAATAAGAACCGATTGCATGTTAGCTTGAAATGCTGTTTATTTATATTAATATTCTAGAACTTCGATTTAATAGAAAAATTACAATCAGAAAATTGATAAATACAAATGAAAATACTGAGAGAATATTTCTGTTGGTAAATTACAGTGAATTTTACCGATGAAAATATTCTCTCGCAGTATATACCGAAGGAATTAAAAAACAAAAAATTAAAACAAAGTCAAAAAATACGATGACTTTTCATTTTTTACTAATGGAATTATTGTTGGTAAAATTCATTCGTAAACTCGTTGGCAAATTGTTCACTTTTCTCTCATACTATTCATAATATCAACTATTAAAGGAATCATCGACGAAACATTCTATTGGTATTTTTTAGAGAACTCTAGAATTATTTACTTTTTAATTATATTGTTAATTATTGTTTTTTATAGATAAAATTAATGGTGGATTGAAAATTCATCAAATCAGAATTTCTATATGGATCTATGCCTTCGCACATCACTCATCTCATTTTGTTTCGTGTATGGTATCAACATTAAGATAAGTAGAGAAGTAACGGCACCGCAACGGCTTTAGCTTGGATAGGACTCGCGAAACTATCCAACTCCCGTGTGATTGTTTGCTCGACAGTGGTTGATATTTCAAACTAATATTACTTAGGGCCTCTATCTTCAAGTTGCATGTAAACCGCTTCTCGACCTTTCGAGGATAATGACTGAGCATGCGAAAGACCCTTTAAGACTAGATAACAAAACTACCCCGATGCATTTAAT
This sequence comes from Populus x sibirica, assembly GCA_019202695.1. Lineage (NCBI taxonomy): Eukaryota > Viridiplantae > Streptophyta > Magnoliopsida > Malpighiales > Salicaceae > Populus > Populus x sibirica. Next base: position 81,337 of record JAGMVL010001081.1, on the reverse strand, counting down.
GGCTAGAACCTACCCTTTAGGTTGATCCCTGCGTAATTTCACTGAGATAAGCTTAACATGTAAGCATCCTTATTACAAGGCTTTCGGGTGATATAATGGTCGCTATTTGTGGGATAACAACTTTTAAGTATGGACTCGAGTCCCTCATCATCTTCTTTCTCTTCATGCTCTCTTGACCCATTCTTCGCAACTTATAATTCTCAATACACAGTGCGAAGGTAATTATAATTACCTTCACATTGTGCAGCACGCCTTGGTGAATAATTCACACATGCATGCTGCTTAGCTCCAGCCTTGCCTCAGCCCATATGATTGGGCTAGCAATTTAAAAAAATAAAAGGTAAAAAAAATATATTTTTTTCTTTTAATTCAAATTTTACAGATTTATTCACAGGTGTCAGAGTTAAGAACACCGTACTTTTTTGGTTACGTAATATTTACCAACATCAGAGTTAAAAAAATATTCATAGGTGAATATTCACTGACGACAGAATTAGAAATATTATAGGAAGACCATAAAAGCGTTAACAAAAACAAACCTTTAGTAATTTAAGACAAAACCATCAATCCAGTCTGCCTCAAGCAGGACGTTTAAAGGGTGATAATATCTTTCCTTTTACGTAATCAGTCCCATACTATAGAATCTCTATTGACCATTTAAAGTTGCTAGTGACCATAATACTAGGTGACGACTGCTTAAACTAGTCCTTCCCCCCTAAAAAAATAAGATGTCAGATATTTGTTCCTTTTTCCATCAAGAAATTTTTAATTGATCGCCGCGAAGTTCTGGTGTGACAAAATGGCGACTCCACAGGGGAATTTAGGACTAAGCTTTGCTTTTTGTCTTCTTATTGCTAAAATATTTGTCGTATTGTTCTTTTATTATTATTATTAATAATTATTATTTTATTTATTAGTTTTTATTTTACTCTTTTTACTATTTTAGAATGCAAACTTATTCATGTTTATCTCATATATATATATATATATATATATATGGATCTATGCCTTCACACATCACTCATCTCATTTTGTTTCGTGTATAGTATCAACATTAAGATAAATGGAGAAGTAACGGCACCGCAATGGCTTTAGCTTGGGTAGGACTCGCGAAACTATCCAACTCCCGTGTGATTATTTGCTCGACAAAGGGTTGATATTTCAAACTAATATTACTTAGGGCCTCTATCTTCAAGTTGCATGTAAACCGCTTCTCGACCTTTCAAGGATAATGACTGAGCTTGCGAAAGACCCTTTGAGACTAGATAACAAAATTACCCCGATGCATTTAATGGCTAGAACCTACCCTTTAGGTTGATCCCTGCGTAATTTCACTGAGATAAGCTTAACATGTAAGCATCCTTATTACAAGGCTTTCGGGTGATATAATGGTCGCTATTTGTGGGATAACAACTGTTAAGTATGGACTCGAGTTTAAATCCTTGCAAATGAGCGAGGGAGACTTTCCTAGACTGGATGTCAGTGAGATACCGCTACTCAAAGACATTCAATGCATAATAAATGACACCAACCGATTGTTCTTGCTCACCAAGAATCAAGTAGACGAGGCGGAATTTGCCATGAAATATGGAAGGATTTTGCATCCTCTAAATGTGTCAGTGCTACCATCAGCCATAAAAAGCTTTGATGCATTTTTGGGATCCCGATTACCATCTTTTCACATTTTGAAATATCTACAAGACATCTACCGTTGAAGAATATAGTGTGTTGACTGAATTCCCCGAAGATGCCCTTAAAGTATACTTTCACCGGAGAATCGATGACACTATGGATGAGCTTGCCAACCTATTGGAGATCCCTCAGTTAAACTCGTATAGAGAGAAAAATAAGTCTAGGGATTTGAGATTGAAACGACTAGAAGAGCTGTTGATTGCTGTCATAACCCAATTTTTGACCCTTTTATTTTAATTATTATTATTATTATTTTATTTATTGAAAAAGATAAAAAATTATGATGAAAAAATAATATTGATGAAAAACAAGTAAAATAAAATAAATGAAGAATGAATTAAAATTTGGGGTAAGGGAAACATGATTGGAAGTTTTGAGGTTTAATTAAACTTTGGAATTAATCTAATTAATTCAATCAAGGGTTTAATTGGTGAATTGATAAGTTTTGAGACTTAATTAAGCTTGAAATTAATTTAATTAATCCAATAAAGGTTTCAATTGGAGAATTGATAAGTTTTAAGACTTAATTAAGCTTGGAATTAATTTAATTAATCAAATCAAGGGTTTAATTGGAGAATTGATAAGTTTTGAGACTTAATTGGACTTGGATTTAATTAAATTGATGAAATCATGGACTTAATTGAAGAAATAGCAAAGTTTAGGGTTAATTGGGGGCACAATTGCAATAGATTAAACTCCAAGGACTAACTTGTAAAAGGGGAGAAAATAGAGGGGTCCAATTATAATTTACCCAGGGACTTGATTACATGATTTCAGAACTTCAGTGACCAGATTGAAAATGGATATTCCCAGCACACAAACGGCGCCGTTTTAGAATTTGTCAATCGCCTTCTTCGTCTTCCTCCTCAGGAGCCATTACTGGAGTAAAGGGAGGCCGTTTCAAATGGTTGGCCTTCTCTGGCTATAAAGCCAGAGAAGATGAGAGAGCGCGGGGTGGAAGAAAAAGCCACGAACGGGAGAAAAGAGAAAAACTGGGGAAAACTGAGGGGAATTGGACTGAAAAGGAGAGCGAAAAAACCAGAGACAGGGGATCACAGAACCAAGGAAAAAAAAAGACAGGGGAGACAAAGAAGGAGCCACGAACGGTAGAAAATAAAGAACGCAGGAGACAGAGAGAAACTGAAGAAAAACTGAGAAGAGGAACCGGGAGAAACAAGAGCAGACTTTCGTTCCCCTATTTCTTCTTAAAGAAACAGAGGAGGCCACAAAGAAAGGCCACGAGCGGAGGACGAAGAAAAGAGGCAGAAGACGTAGGATACCGAGAGAAAAACAGTGAGCATAAAAGGGAGGATACATGCAGAAGGGAAGAACATAAGCATAGGAAAGCCACCGTGACCAGAACCATTGTTGCTGCTGCCTTCGGTGTTTCCAGAGCCAGGTAAGTAAGCTTCTCTTTCCCTGCTTTTCATTTTAATTCACTTCCTACTGTACATTCTCACTTAATTCCTTGATCTACCAATGCACGCGTGATTTAGTTCATGCGTGCTTCATGTTGCCCAGCCAGGTCACTGGCTCTGGGCTGGCTGGGTCTAGCCCAGTTCATATGGGCTGAGCTGAGCCCAACCCAAAAAAATAAAAAACAAAAAAATAAAAAATATAGAAAAAATAAAAAATGTGTATGCATGAATACAAATAATGTAAATTTATTGGTTTATTTACTGACGCCAGAGTCAGGAATAAAAATACCGGTTTAAATTTATATTATTTTTATTCGTTGTATTTTATTTAGCTAGAAAAATAAAAAATATGTGCATGTGTAAAAATAAATTTATTTTTATTTATTTATTCACTAGCGCCAGAGTAAGGAATAAAAATATTGATCCAAATTTATTTTATAGCTACGTAATATATACCAACGCCAGAGTTTGAATTATTCATAGTTGAATATTCACTGGCGTCAGAGTCAGGAATATTGCAAGTAAACCATCAGAGCATAAACCAATAAATATTTAGCAATTTAAGACAAAATCAGCAATGCAGTCTGCCTCAGGCAAAACGTTTAAGGGGTGATAATATCTTCCCTTTTACGTAACCAATCTCGTATCATAGAATCTCTATTGACCAGTGACGGTTCCTAGTGACCATAATACTAGGTGGCGACTCCTTAAACAAGACATTTTCCCCTAAAAGAACAAGATGCTAAAAATCTGTTCTTTTTCCATAATCAAAGATTATTTTGTAGGTCGCCGCGATGTCGGGTACGACAATTGCCATGAAAGCTAATCTGGGTGCTAAAATAGTGAAATAGAGAATATTGGCCTTAGAAATATTTGGGTTAGTTTTGTGTCCTATTACGGGAATTATCAGTCTGGAAGCCATTAATTTGTTTGTAGAGTATGAAAAGACCAAGATCAACATGTTTGTTGCGATTTTGGCTGAAATCTTCCTATCTCTTAATCATTGCAAGAGAACTGGTAAAGGTTCAATGAGATGTTGTGTCCCATTACTGTTTATCTTATTCGTAAGCCATATAGAAACTGAGACGTCAATATTCAAAAAACATTTGTGGTTCGATCAAAAGTCACTTGAGCTGTTCATATCAAAGTAATGGGAGAATTTTTCTAAAGATTATTGGAAGGTAAAATTGTAAAGATTTCCATTAAGCATTTTCAATTGGAGCGCTCCTTGGATGAGAAATACGATGAGCCTAATGAGTTGTGGGAAAAAGCCTTGGGTATGATTAATTGGAGTAATAGGGTACGTCAGTTACGCACTCGCTCTAGTTGTAATTTGTTGGGGTTTAAAACGAAGACGTTGTGCAGCTGCTAGAAAGCATTAGGTAGGATTGGAAATCTTTGTTGGTAATAAAAAAGGAAAATAGAGCAAGAAATCCTACGATTAGCAAAAAATATCCAAAATTGTGTTGTCGCAAGGTGTGTTGTGATGTCGTCGTAGGCGACGAGGTTTGATCATGCCTCTTGATGAGGTGTGGTGTTGGAAAGTTTTTGAATTTAATCATAAAATTATTCACTGGCACCAGAGTTAGAATATTATAGGAAGACTATAAAAGCGAAACAAAAATAAATCTTTAGCAATTTAAGACAAAGCCACCAATGCAACCTGCCTCAAACAAGACATTTAAAGGGTGATAATATCTTCTCTTTTATATAATCAGTCTTATACCATAGAATCTTTGTTGACCAGTTAAGGTTCCTAGTGACCATAATACTAGGTGGTGACTCCTTGAATTAAACCCTTCCCCTAAAGAACAAAATGCTAGATTTCTGTTCTTTTTTCCATTAAGAAATTTTTAATTGGTCACCGCGATGTCCGAGTGTGACATCGACGATATTTATTTCAAGCCTCTCAATGTGATGTGTATGCAACTTGCTGGAGCATTTATCTCTAAACAAATGACTGATTTCCGTGAGTGCATCTCATATCCCTTTTGGTAATAAATCACGATAAACCAACGGAATGAGTGTTTGCATGAACACGTGGCGATCATGGCTCTTTATTCCATATAATCTGCATTTCTCCAAATTAACTAACCTTGATATGTTTGACACATATCCATCAGGAAAACGCAGCCTCTTAAGCCATTAGTAGATGAGTAGTTGCGCATTCTTCTCTAAGGCGAAGCTTGCTTTAGGCTTTGTAACCCGTGACCTATCAAAAACCAACTCTATATTTTTACGGTGATAAAATAACATTATATTCAAAAGATAGCCTTAATGTTGTCCTTTGTCTTCCCCTTCACGTGCATGTCTGTGTTGAAAATGTTCTCAAACACGTTCTTTTCTATGTGCATGATATTAAGGTTATGGCGAAAGAGATTGGTCTTCTAATAAGGAAGTTCCTAGAAAATACTTCGCTTTACCCAGTTGTGAGTCAAACCAAAACCAAGAAACTTCTGCTTACAAGATTGGAAACCAAACACAATATCACGTACTTTAACACCATGTCATGCGATTTTTTATCATAAAAACGTGGGGGTGTAACATCTTTTTCAACCCTGCTAACAAAAAAATCTTTTTTGTTGTTTCTGTACCTATGATCTGTTGGCAAGAAACACTGGTGGCAGTAAAAAAAGATGTTTTAGCCCCGTTTGTTAACGTGAATGTCTTGTTGTTTTCCATGCAATATGGACATGCTAGTTTTCCATGCATGCTCCAATCCAGAAACCATTCCATAAGCTAGAAAATAATTGATAGTCCATATCAAAGTTGCCCTCATAAAAAAATTTACTTTTTCGATACATCATAAGTCAAAGCCCTGGAGGACCACAACTACATCAACTCATCAATTAACGGTCGAAGATAAACATCTATATTCTGGCCTGGACTATTAGGACCGAGTATGACCATAGATAAAAACATGAACTCTGGCCTTATACACATCCCCAATGGAGCAAAGAAATGACCTGAATGGATGATTAAGCTGAAAAGTAAGGATGCACACTGTTAAAGTGTTTCCATGCTTCACCGTTAGAAGGATGCACCTTCACTCCATCCACCGCATCATAAGATTGGTGCCATGTCATGTGCTCAGTAGTCTTTGATGACATGAATAACCTATACAATCTAGGTGTGATTAAGAAGTATCTAAGTTTTTTATAAGCTACAAAATTCTTTCTTGTGCCGGTTCCGGGTTTTTAACGGGAATGCCCACATGTCATGCACTCGGCCATCTCAGCATTTTCAAGGTAGTACAACATGCAGAAGTTTAGATACATATTAATTTTCTGATATCCTAAACTAAGGGGTTTCATCATGGATTTAGCAGCATAAAAATTCTCTTTTAACCTGTTTCTTTGAGGTAAAATGTTTCTTGCCCATTCGATAATTCTGTCATAACCGGCCTCACTCAACCCATAATCCAACTTGATGATAAACACCTGTGCAACGACCGATAATTTACTGTGATTTGTGTAGCCATTCCATAATGGTTCATTATAATTTTTTAAAATATCAAAAAATCTGGTCACATCTACATTAGATTCTTCTCCTACGATTGAACATTGACTGACATTACCTTGATTCATTCTCATTGCATCATAACCATATTCATATAAGGATTACTGTTGTTATTTATAACTCCATGCACGTTGCTAGTACTAGAAGTTGACTGGTATTACCTTGATTCATTTTCATTGCATCTTATTTTTTTTAATTAAACCATTTTTAATAAAATTATGAATCAAGTGATACAATATTATTTATGTAAAGAATAAAAAATAATTAAGAATTTAAATATGATATTGTACGTGAAAATAAAATATATAAAATATTTTATTTTTTTAAGAACTATCATGTTTAGATATCACTCCTAGGATAGAGACTTTCTAAATTCAGTCTCAATCAAATTGATACCAAATTAAAAAAAAAAAAGTTTGCTATAAAAACTATATAAAATTCTAGTTGAGTATTGTTTATAGTACGGGATTTATTAATATTTTCTTCAAACATAATAAAAACTATATGAATAAATATAATTATAAAGACAACGATAACATAAAAACGAGATTATTTTAATATAGTTTATTTACGAACAACTTATTATTAAATAACTCAAATCCTCTAAAATGGCAGGATATATATAACACAGAGAGGGAGAGAGAGGGAGAGAGAGATTTCACTGCGATGGTCCGATAATCTATCGCGTCCTTCCCATGATCGAACGAAATAGAGCACAGGCCTTGATGATCGACCATATGATATAAACTTGTTGGGATATATTATATAGTTTGTACGAGAAAACTATTAAATGATTCAAATTCGAAGCTCTATTTATTGATAAGATCGCGTAGAAAGAAATGCCAGACCAGACCGATAGACCGTTGAAAGATCTATATATATATATCTCATAAAATAATTGAAAACCTTATTATTTTCTTTCTTGTACAGATATTGTGCGAAACAAGGGAGAGAACGCTCGATGATCTCTGCAGCCCCACTTGAAGCAGAAAGGTTTGACTTTTCTTTCTTTCAATATATGGTGCCTGGACCCCTCAAAGAACATTAGCACTTATTCAAGAAAAACAAAGAAAGTTGTGAGACAAGAGAGCTTCTTTCTTTCAATATATGGTGCGTGGACCCTCGAAAAAACATTAGCACTTATTCAAGAAAAACAAAGAAAGTTGTGAGACAAGAGAGACTATAATTATTGTAAGAAAAGTTACGATACAGTGTTTCTTTATATTGTTTTTTTCCTTGATTATATGATTTTTTTCTTTTTTCCTTTTTTAATTAAACCAAATAGAGCCTATAATTTGGGTCGCTGGGGAGCGAGGTCGATCAAATCTGTTATTATCTTAATATTTTTTTAAAAAAATTATTATTTTGAAGTTTTTTAAAAAGCTAAGTTATGTTTTTATTGATCATAAAGGTTGCACTTGGACTTATAAAATCGATCAATTTAAGTCAAGCTATCTCTCACATTGTTTAATTAAAAACTTGAGTTAGGTAAGAAGTTGAGTCAGAAGGTTTTAAAATTAACTCATTTTGTCAGGTTTAATAACTTTGTTAAAAAATTCTTTGTGCTCTTAATATTTTTTTATATTTAAAAAAAATGATCGAATCCACAGTGGAGCACGGACCAATATTCTAGTGAATATATATAGCTTTAAGAGGTTGATTTAATATATCATTAGTTTATAATTCAACTTGACTTGAGTTTTATTTTAAATCGAATTGAAAATTAATTTAATTAAACTTAGTTGTCACTAATTAATCTTTAATAAGACTAGACTAATCAAAGATTTTTTAAAAGAATTTTTATCTAAAATAATATTTTATTATTATGAGAAACCAAAATAATATTTTTTTCATTTAAGAAAATCTCAAACAAAATGATATTATCTTGAATTTCACCCACCAAACTTATAACTTGAGCTTAAACTAGTTAGATCTCAAACTAAGTCTAGTATCGATGATTTAATACATTCGAAAGCATACAGATTGAATCATAAATAAATAAATAAATAAATAATTGATTGAATATGAAAGCTTGGACTGTCCATCTCATCGGTATATAAATATATAGAAGCATCATGCTATGGTGCAGCATGGACTCATTCTTTTTTACGGTCTAAGTAGAGAGGAGTTATTGGGGTTTTCTCTTTCTTTCTTTCTCTGTTTGAGATTGGAAAAGTAGGGCTTTATCGTCTCCGTTTTCAACATCACATGAATATTGAGGTGGTCCATGATCGTCCCTTTTGTTCGGTGATTTTGAACGGCTAATTTTATTAAATGTCTTCTTTCAAAATCAAGATGATGCATGGTTTTGTAAGAGAAAGCTTGTAGATAATAATTAAAAAACAAAATAAAAAAGAGATATAATTAAGGTAGGCAAAAGATGAATATGTCATCAGATATTAATCAAAGATTAAAAAAAAAATCAATGGTTGAGAATCTTGGTAAAACAATTAATCTTAATCGTTGTTGATACTAATAAAAAGCATACAGACTGTCCATTCCATGATCGTCCCTTTTGTTCGGTGATTTTTTCAAGGATGATTGTACTCTTTATTAGTGGTTTTTGGTAATCCGATAAGCATAGTTACTAAACCCAAACAGATCTAGTTACAAGTTAATTTTGAGACTCGATCAATTTAGTAATTGGACTAATCCATGTAAATTAAAAAATTAAAACGAGTAAAAACTTAGAAAAACCCGGTTAACCCGTGACACGGGCGACCCGGCAAAAGTTGGTTGAGACCCGATTTTTTTCTTTCAAATGTGTTTTTTCTCATAGCTAAAGACTTCTCTTTTTTTTAGTTGATTATTAACTCTTTTCAAAGTTTACTATATAAATAATAGAAGAATTTTTTTTTTTCAATATGGGATTTGAAACCCTTTTAATATATATAAAAAAAAAGAAGTTTTTTTTTCAATGTGGGATAAAAAAATATTTTTGATTTAAATACTTTAATTTAAAATGATAACATACTAATATAATATATTTTTTAAACTTTATTATTTATAACAAGTATAGTTTATATTCACATGATTGTTTTTTAATTTTTTCATATGAATTATTAAAACTTCAAATATTTTTTTAAATATTTCCGGATTGATTCGAGTTGACCCGAGTCAACTAGTGTAACCCGGAACCTAGCTCCTTGGCCAGTGAACCCCGGGTTGGGTCTATAACTATGCTGATAAGTACGTGCACTTACCAAATAAGTGATAAGTACCTTTTTCTGCAACTGTCTATGGCCGCATGACCATTTTTATAAGGGAAAAAACGAAAGAAAGAGAAACCCATGACCTTTATTTGCTCAGCAAGAAACAAAACATAAAGCAGAATTGGACCTATCAACAGATTTCTCTGTCGGCTGTTGCCTTGCAGAGATTACAATAAACAAGAAACATAAGAAAAACAAGAGGTTTAATTGACTTATAAAATATATGTTTGTGAGCTATGATGTAGTGTTTTTTGTTCAATTGTTGAGAGAATTTCATGAATTAAACCAATGGAAAATCAAAATAATAAGAGTATGTTATAACCAATTTCTTTTTAATGTATAATTTAAGAAAAAGCATGAAACATTTCTTGTAAGGATATATTATATATATTTATATATATTTGGTTACAAGAAAAATCATGCAAGGTAAGGAAGACTCACTCTTTTACTCACATGATTCTAAGTTCTAGGATAGACATTTTAAGAAACAGCTAGCATCAAACACCCCCCAAGCTAGCCCTCCTTCCCAGGAGAAAAAAAAAAAAAAACAAGCAAGAAAGAAAGAACAGCTGATACTAGAAGTAAGGTAGAAGATAAAGCTACATCGATCAACACCTATATTTTATGCGAGAAGTAGCTTCTTCTTCTTCTTCTTCTTCTTCTTCTTCTTCACAGAGGATTACTCCAAAAAACTTTGCCGAATAACTTGATTTTTTTCCGAGCTTGAATTCCCAATTCCAGATCCTCAGCTCCCTTCATGTCCACCACAGAAAAGGTGACTTCATCACCTACTTTGAGACTCCTTGTTTTGGCGAACTCTATCCAACCTGAAGACAGGACTGGTTTAGGGTAGGGGTCACTTTTTCTTGTAGAACATCGGAACCTCCACCTCTTGCCATGGATGTCAGTGACACCAAAGTCTTTAGAGTGTTCTCCTTCTGGGATTCGGAAAGCGTCGAGGCTTTTCATCGGAACTGCCATTCTATATTCAATGTCAGTTTTTGAGAGTTCCTTTATGAATAGGTTTTTTGGCATGTTGACAGTTATGGGAGATTCTAACTGTATCTAAGAGGGAAACTACTTTAGTTGCTGATAAAAGTGCAGCGAGCAGCATTCTCTCCACTCTATTTATAATTGAACGAATAACAATAATCGATGGTGGGTCCGTTTCCCTTTAATTAAATGTTTTTTTTTTCTTGCATGGTATCTTTAAATTAATTTCTCCATCAATCAAAACTAAATGCCCTCATCATTGACTATTGACTAATTATAGATAAATTTAATAAATTCTTCTAGACATTAAAATAGATATTAACTTATTAAAACCTAGTTGATCTAATTATATTTTTAGTGATTTAATTAATATCATAAATTTCTTTTTAAATAAAATAATATCATTTTAATAAAAATAATTGATTCAATATGATATGACGACCTTCAAGGATTGATCCAATTACCCAATAAATTTTTTTTCCTAGATAAATGGGTTTACAATTATAATTTCAAAACTCAAACAATCAAGAAAAATACGTAGTATACTTCCTTAGGTATGAAACAAAGCTATGATAATATTTAAATGTTATTTAGTCAGTGCATTGCATTGATAATATAAATATTTCTTTCTTTATTTTCTAGAAACAGACAACCTAAAGATCAATAAATCCAATGCTCCAGTTTCTCCAAGTAAGAAAGCAAGGCACGCTATTGGTTCATTGCGTTTAGCACAACCACACTCGCCCGAGAAACGAACGACGAACCAACAAACTGACGTTACAACTATCGACTAGTGGCTCCACGTCGCATCACCCCTTATCTCTAGCTTTCGACCATTAATTTTTCTCTTATGTGTTATTTAATTTAATTTTATATACTTATTCACTATGAGCTTGACTGATTACATAAGAAAAGAAATTAGCAAAATGTCCTAAAACAATCTTTTATCCCGAGTATCCATCAAAATATTTTATATCTATTTATTTTATTATACTACGTTATAACATGAGTCGAATTAAAAAAAATTTAAATAAAAAAATATTCAAATTTTTATTATTGTTATTAAATCTGACCGAATAAATCAATCTTAAAGTCTCCTAACCTGATTTCTTGTCTAGTTCGAGTTTCAAATTAAATTATGTGGGAATTGTCAAAATATGATCTAGTTAACTTGACGAGTCTGAAAACAGCCCAGATAATAGGTAGAAACATGGTCTAACTTAATTTTTTTAAGATGTATTTTTTTTATTGAGACAATGACATATTAGATCGATTAGGGCTTCATGACTTGATCTGCTGAACTCATGATCCTGGTCATGGACTCCATTGAATTTAATAAATCTATTTATATTTACTTTCTATAAGATTTTTGGAATCTCAAACAAACTTTTCAATACTTAATTAATTTTACAAATATCTATTTCAAAATTAAATTTCCCATTAAGTTATTGATAATCAATAAGGTTTAAGTTTCTAATATTATATTTCTAGGTGTGAATGGTACACATAATTTCATGACTCCACCCCACCCGACAAATTGATACATATGGGGCCGGCAACCCTTGAGAGGCATTGAAGGTTACATGCTTCTCTAGAAAAATTAATGGTACTTTAAGTTTTTTTTTCTTCATTAAATTCGACCACGAAGAAAAATCAACACACATGAGCAGCAACCCTTGGATTTTCGTGCGATTCGCATGGATTGAAGCCCACATTACACACGAGCAGCATGAGCGGTCCCTTCTAGAATATTCATGACAATAGTACCTGCGTTGGTCTTGTTGAATACTTGTTGTCCGAATGTTATTATGTTTGGAAGGATAGTTACCTTTTTTAAAAAATATTTTTTATAATAAAATATATTAAAATAATATTATTTTTTATTTTTTTAAAATTATTTTTAAGATCAGCTAAGATCAAAACGATCTAAAATATACAAAAAAAAATTAATTTTTTAAGAATACGTTTTGCACCGAGTTCTTAAACGTTCTCTTGAAAAAAAAAGACTGCCAATGATGAAAAGAAATACTATTTTTTTAATCGTTTTATGTATCATGTTAAATTTATTTAAAAAAATAAAAAATATATTTTTAAATATATTTTTTAAAAAAATAATCATTACCATAATAATACATGCTCTACACTAGCATTTTATATAGTTGATAATAGCAATTTATAAAATCCTAAAAAATCAATTAATTTAGAAATAAAACTCTCAATTGAATAACTAATTAATAAATTCGTACTAACACTGTCAGGCATTCAACCTTTACTTAATAACTTATATCGAGTTCTTTATTAGTTTGCGGTTAATACCTCTAAAATATCTATGTGAAAAAGGTAAAATATAAAACTGCCGATCATAATTTGAAATGCGGTTAACCACATCAGACAAACACACTCCGATCCAGGGGATCCACGTCAGTGAGATAGGTTCATAATGGATCGGTCAATTCAATTCCGAATTTGTCAACGGCTGCCTAACGCGAGACCTTGAAGATGGTCATGGCGATGAACTTCTTTAAAATCGTTCGATTATCCAGCCGACCACTCGTATGCTGACAATAAACCACCTCGCTCATAGGACGACCAGTCATTGTCGAATCATGAACCACTGTTGTTGTAAGTTTTTCTTTCATGCCCGTATTCTTCAAGATAAAAGACATATCCATTGACAAAATATCCATTATAGCACTTGACTTTTCTTTCAGGGCCCAAACATAGTAAAGACAAGTGAAATAGCAAGACTACCTCCCATTTGATAAACCTAGCTTGTAAATTAAATACAACAATAATCAATAAACGGATATTATGTAACATTGACTACAATTAATTACATTGCAAGAGATAATGAGTTTGTGATAGGACTTATATGTGTTCTAAACCATGTGGCAAATTGTTCATCTTGTAATTGAAAGATCTGGGATTCGGTCAAGTTATTGGACAGTAAGTATCGTCGATGTTGCCCGCAAGGTTGTTCCAAATTATATGAGTGTATGGTATCACAAAACATAAATAGTACACTCTTGACAAAGTTTAAGTCGAACATCTACTTACTTAATAAAAGGTCTCACCTCATCACAGTTAAATAGGATATAATTGTGTGCTTGTCCGAACTCTATTTCGGACAAATATCTTCCCCTCACGACATTTTTAGGTGTGGGTCGTCCAGGATTGGAGAATATTGACAAGTTCCCACTTGAATGCACTTCACTACCATCATCATGCCGTGGAACACGGTTTATCCTCGTTCTCAAATGAGGTTCGAAATAAATGTTGAGATCTCCTCAACAATATACGCCTCACATATTGACGCCTCAACATGCACCTTGTTCTTAACCTTTTTTTTTAAGATTGAACAAGTACCGCATATATATATATATATATATATATATATATATATATATATATTAATAAAAAAAATTATCAATTAAAAACATTAAAATAAAAACAAAAACATTTAATTATAAATGTCATAGCAACTGTAATATCTAACCTCTCGAATGGATACATCCATCTGTACTGGACCGGTCCTCCAACTTTTACCTCAAACGGTAAATGTACGGGTAGATGCTCCATTGAGTCAAAAAATGATGGAGGGAATATCATCTCAAGTTTGCATATTGTCTCGACGATATTCTTTTCAAGCCTTTCAATGTGATCAACATTCAACTTGCTGGAGCATGTCTCCCAAGAAATGACTAATCTCCGTTAGTGCATCCCATATCCCCTTTGGCAACAAATCACGAAAAGCTAATGGGATGAGTGTTTGCATAAACACATGGCGCTCATGATTCTTCATTCCATATAATCTGCATTCCTCCGTATTAACCAGCCTTGATATGTTCGAGGCATGTCCATCGGGGAAACGCAGACTCTTAAGCCATTTGTAGACTAGTAGTTGTGTGTTTTTCTCTAGCACGAAGCTTGCTCTTGGTTTTGCGACCCGTGACCCATCACAAACCAACTCCATATTTTTACGGTTACAGGAACAACGCTACATCCAATCTAGCCTTGATGTTGTCCTTTGTCTTCCCCTTCACATCCATGACGGTGTTGAAAATGTTCTCAAACACGTTCTTTTTAATGTGCATGACGTCAAGGTTATGGCGAAGAAGATTGGTCTTCCAATAAGGAAGCTCCCAAAACATACTTCGCTTCACCCAATTATGGGTCAAACCAAAACCAGGAAACTTCGCTTACCCGATTGGAGACCAAACACAATTTCACCGTACTCGACACAACATCAAACAATTCTTCACCGGAAAGACGCGGGGTGCAACATCATTTTCAACTCGCCAACAAAGAAATCCTTTATGTTCTTTCTGTACCTGTGGTTATGTGGCAAGAAACGACGGTGACAATAAAAAAAAGAAGCTTTACCCCCGTTTGTTAGCGTGAATGCCTTGTTGTTCTTCATATAGTATGGACATGCTAGCTTTCCATGCGTGCTCCAACCAGAAATCATTCCATAAGCTGGGAAATCATTGATAGTCCACATCAAAGCCGCTCTCATAACAAAATTTTGTTTCCTCGAGATGTCATAAGTCAAAGCTCCAGAGGACCACAACTGCGTCAACTCATCAATCAACGGACGAAGACAAACATCTATATTCCGCCCGGACTGCTCGGACCTGGTATGACCATAGATAAAAACATGAACTCCGACCTCATACACATCCCCGGTGGCAAGTTATAAACCGTCGCATGACCGGCCAACAAGAATAAGGAGCAAAGAAATGACCCGAATGGGTTGAATCCGTCTGTACACAACCCAAGATGCACGTTCCTTGATTCAAATTGAAAAGTGAGGATGCATACTGTTAAAGTGTTTCCAGGCTTTACCATTAGAAGGATAAACCATCACTCCATCAACCGCATGGTGTGATTGGTGTCATGTCATGTGCTCAGCAGTCCTTGGTGACATGAATAACCTCTGCAGCCTAGGTGTGATTGGGAAGTATCTAAGTTTTTTATATGCCACGAGAGTCTTTCCTCTACCAGTTCCGGGTTTGTAACGGGAATGCCCGCATGTCATGCACTCGGTCATCTCAAAGATTTTCAAGGTAGTATAACATGTAGAAGTTAGGGCATATATCAATTTTCTAGTATCCTAAACCGAGGGGTTTCATCATGGACTTGGCAAAGATAGAAGTTCTCTTTCAGCCTGTTCCCTTCAGGTAAATTACTTCTCGCCCATTCAATAATCTTGTCATAACCGGCCTTACTCAACCCGTGATCTGACTTGATGGTGAACACCGTGCTACGGCCGATAATTTACTCGTGGTTCGTGCAGCCATCCCATAATGGTTTGTCGAATCTCTCAACAGATCAAAAACCTTGTTGCATCCGTATTAGGTTCTTCTTCTATGATTGGACATTCCCGACATTACCTTCACTCATTCGCATTGCATCCATAACCATATTCCTGTAAGGATTACTGTTCTCATTTCCAACTTCATGCATGTTGTTAGCACTAGAAGTTGACCCAACCACTGTTCTTCCATGCTCTCATCGAAACAAATAGTTCTCCAGTGAGCATACCAACACAGTAATCTTCCATGAACCTTTTGGTTAGAAGATGCATCGTTACAACATCTTGATGCATAAACTTTAAATTTTTACACTTCCTGCATGGACACCTAATACCGCCATCAGTAAAATTCCTCGGAATAGATGTTGCAAAATTAATAAAACTCTGGACACCGTTACAATAATCCATCCTCCGCAGTCCTTGGGGTGAGTCCCGATACATCCATGAACGATCATCCATGACTTCTATTGAACCTCTATAAAACATAACAAAAATATTGGTTTTCCCCGACATTATCCAACAAACTAAAACAACACTTATGTTAAATATTCATTATCAATTATCAACTATCAACGTTCATACATACAAATTTATACATATATAAATTTACAGAAATCACAACTTCAAAATAGAATTGATAACAATTAAACAAGACTCGTTAAACAAGCTATTAATTATTTATTTCATCACAACGACACATTTAATTCGGTGTAATTCAAACAAAATTTCAACAATTTACAAACAAATATAATTTGACAAAATCTAAAACAAACTATAACAACTACAAAATTATACATTCATACTACAAGTTTCTTTGACAAATAACAATTAAACAAGTACAAACGTTAACAAAATACATATACTAAAAAAATAAAATTCACAATTAAATATTAAAACTAAAAAGGATAGATTTACTTACAAAAAAATGATAAAATCTACAAGAAACGGATATTGTGACCATATACAAGATATAAGAAACTTGAGTGCTCGTGTTGAGAATAGTGGAGAGTTGGGATGGGTGTTTGGTGCAAGTTTGGGAGGGGAGAGGTGGGATGGGAAAGAAGAAGAAGGAGAAACAGAGGAAGAGAGTGTCGGTCGATTGGTGGGCATATAATGGTTTTTTCCGATGGAATCACCGACGGAAGTAATCCGTCGGTGAAAGTGCCACGTCACTGTACGGCTATCTCAGTTTGAATCCCTCGGTAATTTCCATCGGTAAAATCGCCTGACGTCACCACGCCGTTGCATATTTCCACACAAACTGTATACCCCGTCGGCGAAACCGTTGGTATATACCGACGGTTTCGCCGACGGATTTATTCCGTTGGTATATTCCGACAGATTTTGAGACGGAATTATTTCTGTCGGTATATATTACCGACGAAAAAATTATGTCGGTAATTTCGTTGGTTTTTTCCGGTTTTCTGGTGGTGATTTGTATACATCTTTTCGTCACATCTTTATAGCTTTTGTAGAATAAATTGGAACGTAAGATAATATTCTTTAATTCTCAATGCTATTTGTAATCAATAAGAAAGATCTGGACAAGTCGTGCGATTCACATGAATTGAAGCCCACATTACACACGAGCAGCATGAGCGGTCCCCTGTTTCTAGAATATTCATGACAATAGTACCTGCATAGGTCTTGTTGAATACTTGCTGTCCAAACCTTAATAAAACCAAAAGAAACGGCCGCCAATGATTGAAAGAAATGCTAGTTTTTTTTTAATGTTTTTGCTTTGATTATTTGTCATATTAAATTTATTTTAAAAAATTAAAAAATATTGTTTTAATATATTTTTAAATAAAAATATTGGGTGGTTGTAACTAATGAAGTCCTTAAAATTCAATTAGCTTAAAAATAAAAATTTCAAATTGAATAATAAATAAATTAATTAATTTTAATAATTTCATATATTTTATATAATAAAAGTACTTTCTAGGTGAAGATAGCTTGCGTAAAAAAATATATTTCGATAAAAGTGGAGACTGTCGTAGCGAAGGTAAAAGATATAACTGCCGACAGACACACTCTCCAGGGGATCCACGTCACTGAGATAGGTTCATAATGGATCGGTCAATTCAATTCCGAATTTGTCAATGGCTGCCTAACGCGAGCCCGCCTTGAACATGGTCATGGCGATGAGCTTTTTAAAATCGTTCGATTATCCAGCCGACCACTCTTACACTGACAGTAAACCACCACGCTCATCGTACGACCAGTCATTGTCGAATCATTAACCAGCCTGTTGGAAATTTTGTTCTCTGTTTTCTAAGCTTGCCATTTGTCTCGAATACTTGTTTTTGTGTTTTAAATTTTTTTGAAATTTTATTATTATTATTATTATTTTATTTTAAATTATTATTTTTAGTGTTTTTAGGTTGTTTTAATGTGTCTATGTCAGAATAATTTTAAAAAAATTTATTATTATAATATATATTTTTAAATCGTTTTAATATACTATATTAAAAATAATTTTAAAAAAAATATTATTATAATATATATTTTAAAAAACAGTTTTTTGCTATACTTAAAAACAGGTTATTATTGTCTATGGAGCATTTCAATGTTCGAACTTTACGTAGGCCATGTGAAAACATAGCTGCAACATGTAATTGTTTTTTTTATATATAAACAATTTTTTTTTCATTAAATTCGTCCACGAAGAAATTAAAATCACTTTCATATTAGCTTTTCAGAGAAGCACGCCACTTTAAAGCCATCATATTCGCATCTCTTTAGTCTTCAGTAAATAGCTGATGGATTATGTCTCAATCATAGGTGTGATGATACGATGATAAACCACACATGAGTAGCATGTTGTTTTTGTCTTTGCAACTTCGTTTTTTTTTTAATTTACATAAATGGTATCTTCGACCAATCACCCATCAAAACCAAATCATTTTTGAGAAGACAACAAATTCAATGATGTAAATTTCATGTTGAATTGGTGATTTAAGAGAAATTCAGTAAATATTTTTAAGCATTGATTTAACTGAGAAAAAAAACATATTTTTTTTAATTATAAATGCTAGATTGGCTCATAGATTAATCTAAAAATACTTGGGTTATCTGCTCATTTAAATAGTTATTAGATCAACTCGGTTTAATTATTTCTAGTAAAAATTATTTATTTTTTTAAAAGAATATTTTTAAAGCTGACCCACTACAAGAAAATTAAAAACACCCACGGAATATTACTAAAAATATACATGATCGAGTTTGTTCAGATTAATACACAGGACCGAGTATTTTTTCTTTCTTTTTGTCGAAACAGGCAGCCTCAAGATTAAAAAATCCAATGCTCCCGATTCTACCGGCAAGAAAGCAAAGCCCTCTGCTGGCTCATTGTGTTCAGCAAAGCCAAACTCGTCCGATAAAAGAGCGACGAGCCGACTAGATTGACGTTTCCGATTTGCAGCACATTTGGGGCCCACCGAACATTTTGTGGTAAATAGTATTATGCATCAACTGTTATAACATGGCTTTAGCTGCCGACCACTTTCTCCCCCATATCTTATTAATTTAATTGTATAATATACTTATTGACTGTGTATTCATAGCACAAGAAATTAGCTAGAGATAATCAGTCTTTCATGTTTTGTATCTATTAAACCTCAAAACAAAAATTTCCATGCCAAAAAACACATATTCTATCCTCTCTCTCTCTCTCTCTATATATATATATATATATATATATATTTTCATTCATTACCAAAAAATTAACAAATACAAATAAAAACACTAATAAAATTTTTTTATTAATATATTACAATGATCTTTATCGACAAAAATTTTCATTCTTATATCCATCAAGATAATTAGCAACATGTATTATAACAATTTTTTATATTTTATCTCAATTAAACCTAACTAGGGTAGAATCAATTTTTTTATAAGAAAAATAACATTATTTTGTTTAAAAAAATAATCTAGTTAATCCAATTACTCACAAGATGATTAACAATCCAATATATTGAATTTTTTATAAGGTCAAAACCCACACCATGAGTTGCATCTTATTTTTGTCTTTGCAATACAATAATACTTACAAACAATAAATAACTAATTTGTATACATCTTTTCGTCACATCTTTATAGTTTTTTTAGAATAAATTGGAACGTAAGATAATATTCTTTAACTCTCAATGCTATTTGTAACCAATAAGAAAGATCTGGACAAGTCGTGCGATTCACATGAATTGAAGCCCACATTACACACGAGCAGCATGAGCGGTACCCTGTTTCTAGAATATTCATGACAATAGTACCTGCATAGGTCTTGTTGAACACTTGCTGTCCAAACCTTAATAAAACCAAAAGAAACGACCGCCAATGATTGAAAGAAATGCTAGTTTTTTTTTTAATGTTTTTGCTTTGTTTATTTATCACATTAAATTTATTTTAAAAAATTAAAAAATATTGTTTTAATATATTTTTAAATAAAAAATATTTTAAAAAATAATTATTATCACAATAACAATAATAAATGTTAGCTTTATATTAGCATTTTACATCATGGGTGGTTGTAACTAATGAATTCCTTAAAATTCAACTAGTTTAAAAATAAAATTTTGAAGTTGAATAATAAATTAATTAATTAATTCCAATAATTTCATATATATTATATAATAAAAATACTTTCTAGGTGAAGATAGCTTGCGTAAAAAAATATATTTCGATAAAAGTGGAGACTGTCGCAGCGAAGGTAAAAGATATAACTGCCGACAAACACACTCTCCAGGGGATCCACGTCAGTGAGATAGGTTCATAATGGATCGGTCAATTCAATTCCGAATTTGTCAAGTATCAATGGCTGCCTAACGCGTGCCCACCTTGAAGATGGTCATGGCGATGAGCTTTTTAAAATCGTTCGATTATCCAGCCGACCACTCTACACTGACGATAAAACACCACGCTCATCGTACGACCAGTCATTGTCGAATCATCTACCAGCCTGTTGGAAACTTTGTTCTCTATTTTCTAAGCTTGCCCTTTGTCTCGAATACTTGTGGTTTCTCTCTCTTTTATATTGTCTCCAACCATCTGGCCATCTGTTTTCACATGAATCATTTTATTTTTAACTTTTTTATTTTTATGTTTTAAAATTATTTTTGAAAAATTTTAATTTTTAATTTTTTTACTTTAAATTTAAATTATTACCTTTTCTTATATATTTTTAAATTATTTTAATGGGTTAATATCAAAATAATTTTTTTAAAATAAAAATTACATCAAAGTCTATCTAAAAAATCAACTAAAATCCACGGATGAAAATGTTTTTTTTTTAAATAAATTCAGTTTAATTAATTAATTTATTTTTAATTTTTAAATTAATATAGTTGAATTTTTTTTTAAAAAAAAAAATTCAAACCAAATCAAACCAATCATTGTCCTGATTACTGGGTAGACCCTTAGTGGCGCTATTCTACCATGAGGATTGAATCATTGTAATAGCGGAATGGCTCACAACCCATGGACCAGTTGAATCATGATATTATTCTGAGGGTTATAAAGTTGACAATCGAACTCCACAGTCTAGTTAGGGAAACCCCCAGCATCACCGCCGGACGGCAACCCAAACTGAGTCACTTGTATGCAAATTCAAGTTGTGGATATCCTCAATTATGTTCTTTCAAAGCCTTACTGTCACCCCCAAGTTGATCATCAGATGCTATGCTTAATCTAAACACTATCCAGAAGCAAAGATATTGGCCGGAAACTCTTTAATTATATTGAAAGGAAAAATTGTATTCGGAAAACGGGAAATGTACAGCGAAAGCTCACTCCAAATACAACGATATGATCTCAACCCTTTACAGTGAATTACAATGTCGAAGCCCTCTCTCTATATATAAGCGGTTGCTTGATGCTGCAGATATATACTTATAAAGGCCGATCCCGTCGTCAAGATTTGCTGTCATAGACTGATCACCCATCGAACTGGTTTCATCTTTACTGATCAGCCCAGAAAAGCTCAATATATATAGTTTGATCGAAGAGGCTCGATGCAGAGCTCGATCGACTATTTCTGAGTTGTTGAGGTTGTTTTCTTGACCTTGATTGTGAATTGCTCTCCGGCAGCTTGATCCTTCTCTCTATCCAAGGCAATTACTATTACGTCGCCGACCTTGAGATCCTTTGACCGAACAAATAGAAACCAATCCCCAGAAAGGGCTGGTTTCGAACCCCCTCCTGGTGGGACTCTACAACGAAATGTCCAAACTTGGCCATCCTCGTCTTTAAACTTCAAATAAGCTTCATGGCCTCTCGGGAAATCTTTTATACAGTTTTCTGATAGCAGTAGCCTTCTCTCAATATCAATGTCGTTGAGTTTCTTCGTGAAGCTTTTTTCCATTGCTTATCTCGAAGAAGTAGATGAGAAATTGATGAGGCAACTTGCCCCTTGCAAGAGGATTTAATGATTTATATAGTGTCGCAGCCTACAAAACTGTGAAAAGGAATCGAGCGTTAAGGTCCTTGTTCTAATAAGTGAGTGGTGGGTCGTGGTGGGTCCACAGACAGAAAGAAAAGCCAGAATTGAGCGTTATCGTATGTTCATCTTTTTTGTCAGATTGTGAATTGTGATCGAAATAAAAAAAAGAAAAGAAATAATCAACATTCGTTTGATTGGTTATTTTAAAGGTCCAAAAAAAGAAAGCATGATTAAAGGTCCCATGTTTCTGCAAGATCATCTAACATCACTATCATTTCTTCGTACGTATCGCACGATCATCTGACGAGTTCTTGGACTCCACTAAAAGTTGTCTCTCTCCACACAAACTCACACACTCACTGAAAGAGATTCGCATTCACTAAACGTTGTTTTTAAAAATATTTTTTAATTAAAAATATATTTAAATAACTTTATTTAAATTTATTCGGGCATAGACCTATCAAGACATTTTCAAAGACATATAAAAGAAATATTAGTTTAATGTTTTCTATAATAAAAAATATTTTAAAAAACAAGATTAACCATATTATAAAATACACCATAAATATATAGATAATTCATGATATCCATGCATGATTAGGCAATGTTAGACATGAATTCCACCTCATGAATAGGTTGTATATCGTGAGAGGTTTGGGAAAAAAAAATCAAGAATGCTTTACCATGAATTCTAATTATATAAAAAAAAATCTAACTAAATGATATGAACAGTTAAATAAAAAAGAATGGTTTGAATGTTTGATAGGAGGGAGTGACTGGCACCATAAAATCAAAGTTGGTTAACAGAAAGTAGGTCCACATCCCCAAGATAGAGAAAGCATTAGTGAGCCTACCACATTATCTAGAAAAAACATAAATAAAGAAAGAAACAAAGAAACAAAAAGTGGGCTAGATCTCAGATTTTTTTAATATGAATTATTAAAATTTTAAATATATTTTTTTATTTTTCAGGTTGATTCGGGTTAATCCGGGTCAACTGGTGTAACCCGAAACCTAATTCATTGTCCAGATCAATCCCGGGTCGGGTCTATAACTATGCTGATAAGTACGTGCACTTACCAAATAAGTGATAAGTCCTTTTTCTGCAACTGTCTGTGGCCGCATGACCAATTTTATAAGGGGAAAAACGAAAGAAAGAGAAACCCATGACCTTTATTTGCTCGGCAAGAAACAAAACATAAAGCAGAATTGGACCTATCAACAGATTTCTCTGTCGGCTGTCACCTTGCAGAGATTACAACAAACAAGAAGCATAAGAAAAACAAGAGGTTTAATTGACTTATAAAATATATGTTTGTGAGCTATGATGTAGTGTTTTTTGTTCAATTGTTGAGAGAATTTCATGAAACCAATGGAAAAACAAAATAATAAGAGATATATTATATATATTTATATATATTTGGTTACAAGAAAAACCATGCAAGGTAAAGAAGACTCACTCTTTTACTCACATGATTCGAAGTTCTAGGATAGACATTTTAAGAAACAGCTAGCATCAAACACCCCCCAAGCTAGCCCTCCTTCGTAGGAGAAAAAAAAAACAAGCAAGAAAGAAAGAAGTGATACTAGAAGTAAGGTAGAAGATAAAGCTACATCGATCAACACCTATATTTTATTCGAGGAGTAGCTTCTTCTTCTTCTTCACAGAGGATTACTCCAAAAAACTTCGCCGAATAACTTGATTTTTTTCCGAGCTTGAATTCCCAATTCCAGATCCTCAGCTCCCTTCATGTCCAACACAGAGAAGGTGACTTCATCACCTACTTTGAGACCCCGTTTTTTGGCGAACTCTATCCAACCTGAAGACAGGACTGGTTTAGGATGGCGGTCACTTTTTCTTGTAGAATATCGGAACCTCCACCTCTTGCCATGGATGTCAGTGACACCAAAGTCTTTAGAGTGTTCTCCTTTTGGGATTCGGAAAGCGTCGAGGCTTTTCATCGGAACTGACATTCTATTTTCAATGTCTGTTTTTGAGAGTTTCTTTTCGAATAGGTGTTTTGGCATGTTGACAGACATGGGAGATTCTTACTACTTGAGTTGCTGATGAAAGTGCAGCTAGCAGCATTCTCTTCACTCTATTTATAACTAAACGAATAACAATAATTGATGGTGGGTCCGTTTCCCTTTAAAAGGTTTTTTTTTTTTTATCCCCATTCTCTCCAGATATGATGACCTTCAAGGATTCGTCCAATTACCCAATAAATTTTTTTCCCAGATATATGGGTTCACAAATATAATTTCAAAACTCAAACAATCAAGAAAAATACGTAGATAATATTTAAATGTTATTTAGTCAGTGCATTGCATTGATAATATAAATATTGCTTTCTTTCTTTTCTAGAAACAGACAACCTAAAGATTAACAAATCCAATGCTCCAGTTTCTCCAAGTAAGAAAGCAAAGCACGCTATTGGTTCATTGTGTTTAGCACAACCACACTCGCCCGAGAAACGAACGACGAACCGACAAACTGACGTTACAACTTTCGACTAGTGGCTCGACGTCGCATCACCCCTTAGCTTTAGCTTTCGACCATTAATTTTTCTCTTATGTGTTATTTAATTTAATTGTATATACTTATTCACTACGAGCTTGGTTGATTAGATAAGAAAAGAAATTAGCAAAATGTCCTAAAACAATCTTTGATCCCGAGGATCCATCAAAATATTTTATATCTATTTATTTTATTGTACTGTATTATACCGTGAGTTAATTAAAACAATTTAGATAAAAAAAAATTCAAATTTTTATTATTGTTATTAAATCTAACCCAACAAATCAATTTTAAAATCTCCTGACTTGATTTCTTATTTAGCTCGAGTTTTAAATTAAATTATGTAGGAATTGTCATAATATAATCTAATCAATTTGACGAATCTGAAAACAGTTTAGATAATATATAGAAACATGGTCTAACTTAATTTTTTTAAGATGTATTTTTTTTTATTAAGATAACGACATATTAGATTGATTAGGGCTTCATAACTTAATCTGCTAAACTCCTAATCCTAGTTATAGGCTCCATCGAATTTAATAAATCTATTTATGTTTGCTTTGTTTGCATCTTAAACAAACTTTCTAATACGTAGTTAATGTTTAATTTACAAATATCTATTTCAAAATTAAATTTCCCATAGAGTTATTGATAATCAATAAGGTTTAATTAGTTTCTAATATTATATATCTAGGTGTGAATGGTACAGATAATTTCATGACTCCACCCCACCCGACAAATTGATACACATGGGACCGGCAACCCCTGAGAGGCATTGAAGGTTGCATGCTTCTCTTGAAAAATTAATGGTACTTAAGTTTTTGTTTTTTTTTTCATTAAATTCGTCCACGAAGAAAAATCAACACACATGAGCAGCAACCCTTTAAGCGTTCGTTTTTTTTTTTTTAATTTACATAAATGGTATATTCGAACTAACAACAATCAAAACCGAATCATTTTCTTAGATGACAAAATGTAAATTTCATATTAATTTGGTGATTTAAGAGAAATTCAATAAATGTTTTTAAATATTGATTTAACTGAGAAAAAAAAAAATACTTTCTTAAATCATAAATGCTAGATTTGGCTTAAAGAAGACTTGGGTTATCGACTCAATTTAATAGGTTATCAAATCAACTCGGCTAAATCATTTCTAGTCAAAACTGTTTATTTTCTGAAAAAATCTTCTTAAAGCTGACCCACTATAAGAAAATTGAAAACACCCACGGAATATTCCTAAAAACATACATGATCAAATTACTACACATGACCGAGTTTTTTTCTTTCTTTTTGTCTAAACAGGCAGCCTAAAGATTAATAAATCCAATGCTCCAGATTTTACAGGCAAGAAAGCAAAGCCCTCTGTTGGCTCATTGTGTTCAGCAAAACCAAACTCGTCCGACAAAAGAGCGACGAGCCGACTAAATTGACGTCTCCGATTTTCAACACATTTGGGGCCCACCGAACATTTTGTGGGAAATACTAAATAGTATTATGCATCAACTGTTATAACATGGCTTTATCTTTAGCTGCCGACCACTTTTTATCTCATATCTTATTAATTTTATTGCATATAGCTTGAGAAACAAAAGAAATTAAATAGAAATATTTAGCAACATGTCTTGCAACAATCTTTTATGTTTTGTATCTATTAAACCTCAAAACAAAAATTTCCATGCCAAAAAACACATATTTTATCATATATATATATATATATATATATATATATAATTGGAGATAAAATTAGTTATGTTTTTTTTTATACACTACCAGAAAATTAATAAATACAAATAAAAACACTGACAAAAATATTTTGTTGGTATATTGCGATGATCTTTACTGACAAAATTTTTCATCCCTATATCCATCGATAAACACTGACAAAATGTTTCATCCCTGTATCTATCAAGATAATTAACAACATGTTCGAGTCTCACAAACCTGAGAGGTGTAACTCAACTGTTTAGGTTCTAGGATTACTCCCAATAGGTTACCAGTTTGAGTCTTACAAATCTTAGGACCACTAGAGCCTTATATGGTCGTTAATTTCAGGGCCCGTGGGATTAGTTAAGGTACACGCAAGCTGACCCGGACACCGACGTTAATAAAAAAAAACATGTTTTACAGCAATCTTTTATATTTTATATGTATTAAACCTAATTAGATCAGAACCAATTTTTTAATAAGAAAAACATCATTGTTTTGTGTAAAAAATAAATCCAGTTAACCCAATAACTCACATCAAAAATTCAATAAATTGGATTTTTTATATGTTCAAAACCTACTCCATGAGTTGCATCTTACTTTTGTCTTTGCAATACAATAATACTTACAAACAATAAATAACTAATTTGTATACATCTTTTGGTCACATCTTTATAGTTTTTGCAGAATAAATTGGAACGTAAGATAATATTCTTTAATTCTCAATGCTATTTGTAATTAAATAAGAAAGATACGGACAAGTCGTTGATTCACATGGAATGAAGCCCAGATTACACACGAGCAGCATGAATATTCATGACAACACCTGCATAGATCTTGTTGAATACTTGTTGTCCAAGTCTTAATAAAACCAAAAGAAACGACCGACGATGATCGAAAGAAATGCTATTTTTTTTAATCGTTTTATGTATCATGTTAAATTCATTTTAAAAAATAAAAATATATTTTTTAATATATTTTTTAAATTTTTTTAAAAATAATCATTACCGCAATAATAAATATTAGCTCTACACGAGCATTTTATATTGTTGATAATAGCAACTTATAAAATCCTAAAAATTCAATTAATTTGGAAATAAAACTCTCAATTGAATAATTAATTAATAGATTCGGACTAACACTCTCAGGCATTCAACCTTTACTTAATAACTTATATCGAGTTCTTTATTAGTTTGCGGTTAATACCTATAAAATATCTATGTGAAAAAGGTCAAATATAAAACTGCCGATCATAATTTGAAATGCGGTTAACCACATCAGACAAACACACTCCGATCCAGGGGATCCACGTCAGTGCGATAGGTTCATAATGGATCGGTCAATTCAATTCCGAATTTGTCAAGTATCAATGGCTGCCTAACGCGAAGCCCACCTTGAACATGGTCATGGCGATGAGCTTTTTAAAACCGTTCGATTATCCAGCCTACCACTCTTACACTGACAATAAACCACCACGCTCATCGTACGACCAGTCATTGTCGAATCATCTACCAGGCTGTTGGAAATTTTGTTCTCTATTTTCTAAGCTTGCGGTTTGACTCGAGTACTTGTACTCTCTCTCTCTCTCTCTCTCTCTCTCTCTCTTATATTGTGTCCGATCGTCTCGTCTTCCATTCAATCATATGAAACATACCATTTTTAGCCCCGCGGTTGAGCCGGTTTTTTATTAAAAAAAAATAAATGAATTTTTTTAATTTTTTTAGATTGTTTTAATATACTAATATTAAAAGTATTTTTTAAAAAAATAAAAATTAAAAATATAGTGGAGAGTGGTTTTTAAAATATTTTTTAATTAAAAATATTTTAAAATATTAATTTTTTTAGAATTTATTTGACATAAATATATCAAACTATTGAAAGACATAAAAAGATATTAGTTTGATATTTTTTATATAAAAAATATTTTTCATAATATTTTGAAAAACAGGTTTATATGATATCTATAATTAGGCAATGTTAGACATGAATTTCACCTCATGAACAGGTTGTACATGATGAGAGGTTTGAAAAAAAAATCAATAATGCTTTATCATGAATTCTAATTATATAAAAAAACCTAACTAAATAATAATAATAATAAAATGGTTTGAATGTTTGATAGGAGGGAGTGACTTGCACCATAAAATCAAAGGTGGTTAACAGAAAGTAGGTCCACATCCCCAAGATATAGAAAGCATTAGTGAGCCCACCACATGAAGAAAAAACACAAATAAAGAAAGAAAGAAAAACAAAAGGTGGGCTAGGTTTCAGATTTTCTATTTTTAGTGAATCAGCTTCATTTGATCTTTACCATGTATTTGACCCGATTATATATACTGAATTTATTTATTAAAATTATTTTTTATTTAATTAAATGACAATATATATATATAGTAAGTTGATTAAATAAAATAAAAATAAAAATAAAAAAACTATGGAGGGTTATACATATCAAAAATATTTTTTAAAAATTGCACATACATGTATTTTTTGACATATTTTTGCATGTAAAAAAATTTTAAGTGTAAATTAAAAAGTCATGCATGCATGTGATCAAGAACTATGTGTTATAACCATCTAGGTGGTAGCCCAGTGGTAAGAGCTTGGGACTAAGTGGTTTGCTCCCTCTTAGGTCTCGGTTCGAACCCCGTGGTTGCTCATATGATGGCCACTTGGAGGCTTACATGGTCGTTAACTTCGGGGCCCGTGGGATTAGTCGAGGTGCGCGCAAGCTGGCCCGGACACCCACGATAATCTAAAAAAAAAAAAGAACTATGTGTTAATAAATGAAGAAAAAAATGTATTAACAATAATAAAAAATCAAAATCAAAAAATTAAAAAACAAATATAAATTAAGATATTTAATTTTACAAAATAAAATATTAAATAATCAAACTATCCAAAAATAAAAATTCTAAATTAAATAATCAATCAATTAATTAATTTTATGTATTTATCTAGTTAAGATAATTAATAACTTCTATGTTGTGCTTTATAAATTAAGATGAACTGCGATTAATGCATTAATACATGCAAACACTACCAAAAATTCGCTAAATAGCAACGGAATATTTCTGTCTGTAATTTGAGGTCGAAATTACAGACGGACAATATTTCGTCCATAATTCAGTTGGTAACTACCGACGGCAAATTTCCGTTGGTAGTTACCGACTGAATTACGGACGGAAAAGTTTTCGTCATAAAAAAAAAGGCGGGTCGCTGACGTGGAGGTTTTGACAGGTTATTTTTTCAAACAGAATCACCGACGGATTCAAAAAGACAGCTCGTACAGCGACCGCCGTTTATATTGCCGACGGAATCACTGACGGATTTGAAATGGAAGATTCGTACGGTGACGTGTCGATTGTTCCGTCAGAATCATCAACGGTTTCACCGACAAAGTGTCCGTCGGTGAAACCGTCGGGAAAAGTTAATATATGTCCGATCTGCCGACCCTCTCCTCCCCTATTTCTCCTTCTTTCTAATCCCAACTCTCCCCATCTGCAAACAACCAGCCCCTCCCCCCCCCAAAAAAAATCTCCCTCATATCAGCGCAACAAGTTATATTTCTTGAAGTTTTGTGGTCACGGCATCCGTGTTCGATTTACCGATGGATTTTATCAATTTTTGTAAGTAATTCTATCTTTTTAAATTTTAACATTTAATTAAATGTCAATTTTATTGTTTTTTTAGTATATGTATTTTGTTAGTAGATGTACATGTTTTATTGTTATTTCTCAAACAAACTTTTAGTATATGAATGTATAATTCTATACCCGTTATGGTTTGTTTTAGATTTTGTAAGATTGTATTTGTTTGTAAATTGTTAAAACTTTATGGAACTACCGAAGTACATGTCTTTGTTTTGAAATAATTAATAGCTTACTTAATGGGTCCGTTTAAAGTTTTATCAATGGTATTGCGGAGTGATAATTTCCGTAAATTTATATATTTTAATTTGTATGGACGTTGATAAATGATAATGAATATTTAATATTTATGAGAAGTTGTGATTGGTTTGTTGGATAATCTCGAGGTAAAGTAATATTTTTGCAAGTTTATTTACCTAACTTAGTTAATTAATACATGATGTCATCATAATTTTATAGAGGTTCGATATAAATCATGGATTATCGTTCATGGATGTATCGAGATTCACCCCAAGGATTGCGGAGGATGGATTATTGTAACGGGGTTCAGGGTTTTAGTAATTTCGCAACATCTATTTCTAGAAATTTTACTGGAGGCGGTATTAGGTGTCCATGCAGGAAGTGTCAAAATAAAAAGTATCTGCATCTAGATGTTGTAATGATGCATCTTCTACACAAAGGGTTTATGGAGAATTACTAGTGTTGGTATGCACATGGAGAAGTATTTGTTAGTGAGAGGAGAATGGAAGAAACGGTGGTTGGGTCTACTTCTAGTGCTAGCAACGTGCATGAAGCGGCAAATGACAACACTAATCCTTATAGAAATATGGTTATGGATGCAATGAGAATGAATCAAGGTAATGTCGGTTAATGTCCAATCGTAGAAGAAGAACCTAATGCGGATGCAACTAGGTTTTTTGATTTGTTGAAAGATTCTGACGAACCATTATGGGATGGCCGCACGAACCACAGTAAATTATCAGCCGTAGCACAGGTGTTCACCATCAAGTCAGATCATAGGTTGAGTGAGGCCGGGTATGACAAGATTATTAAATGGGCAAGAAGCATTTTACCTGAAGAGAATAGGCTGAAAGAGAACTTCTATACTTGCAAAGTCCATGATGAAACCCCTCGATTTAGGATACCAGAAAATTGACATGAGCCCTAACTTCGCATGTTATACTACCTTGAAAATGCTTTGAGATGACCGAGTGTATGACATGCGGGCATTCCCGTTACAAACCTAGAACTGGCAGGGGAAAGACTCTAGTGGCATATAAAAAACTTAGATACTTCCCGATCACACCTAGACTGCAGAGGTTATTCATGTCACCAAGGACTGTTGAGCACATGACATGGCACCCAAGACACCATGCGGTTGATGAAGTGATGGTTCATCCTTCGACGGTGAAGCGTGGAAACGCTTTAACAGTGTTCATCCTCACTTTTCAGCTGAATCAAGGAATGTGCGTCTTGGGTTGTGTACAGACAAAGGTTGTCAATTCCGTTCCGTTCCGCCCGGAATGGCCGAAACATTCCATACCAATTCAAAAAACGGAACAAAACGGAACAAATTTCATCTCATTTTAAATCTCGGTCCGTTCCGGATTTTTCGGCTAAATTCCGCCCGAAACGTTCCGGTTCCATTTCACATGTTCCGTTCTGCTCTTGAAAAGCCATTGAATCAAATTGAACCTTATTCAATTTAATTAATTAAACCACCCAATTATAAAAAGCTCTTTTTTATTACTATTTTCTATAACAATGATATTAATAATAACATTGAAAATTATTATTACTATTTTCATTAACAATAATATTAATTTTTTAAAATTAGATTTATCACTAATATATATGGTTTATATTCATGTTATTTTTTTCATGTTTATACTTTGTAGGAATTTGAGTAAAACAAGGGATGCTTTAGATTCCATTAGCCTTAATAACATTGACCTAACTTTATATTTAAAATATTTGTGTTAAAACATTTTAGTTTCATAATATTTTGATATTTTGTTTAAGTTGAATTACTTTAAGTTAAAGATCTATTTAATCTTGACTATTTAGAAATATTTTAAATTTTGAAATTATATTTGTTTGGCATTGTGTTTGTATTGCATAATTTATAATTAATTTATCTTGAATTTGAATTACGTTTGTTGAATATATATATATATATATATATATATGAACAGTACAACCCCGAAACGGCACGCCGAAACACTCCGAAACTGAAACATTCCGTTCCAATTGAAAAAACAAAACACCTACCGAAACGGAATTGACAACCTTGGTATAGACGGATTCAACCCATTTGAGTCATTTGCTGCTCCTTATTCTTGTTGGCCGATCATACTCACAGTTTATAACTTGCCACCGGGAATGTGTATGAGGCCGGAGTTCATGTTTTTATCTACTGTCATACCCAGTCCAAGCAGCCCGGGGCGGAATATAGATGTTTGTCTTCGACCGTTGATTGATGAGTTAGCACAGTTGTGGTCCTCCGGAGCTCTGACTTATGATATATCGAGGAAACAAAATTTCCTTATGAGGGCGGCTTTGATGTGGACTATCAATGATTTTCCAGCTTATGGAATGCTTTCTGGTTGGAGCATGCATGGGAAAGTCGCATGTCCATACTGCATGGAAAACAACAAGGCATTCACGCTAGCAAACGGAGGCAAAGCTTCTTTTTTTGACTGTCACCGTCGCTTCTTGCCACTTAATCACAGGTACAAAAAGAACAGAAAAGATTTCTTTATTGGCAGAGTTGAAAAAGATGGTGCATCCCCGCGTCTTTCTGGTGAAGAATTGCATGATGTTGTCTTAGAGTACGGTGACATTGTGTTTGGCCTTCAATCAGGTAAGCAAAAGTTTTCTGGTTTTGGTTTGACCCATAATTGGGTAAAGCGAAGTATCTTTTGGGAGCTTCCTTATTGGAAGACCAATCTGCTCCGCCATAACCTTGACGTCATGAACATCGAAAAGAACATGTTTGAGAACATTTTCAACACCGTCATGGATGTGAAGGGGAAGACAAAGGACAACATCAAGGCTAGATTGGATATAGCTTTATACTGGAACCGTAAAAATATGGAGTTGGTTTATGATAAGTCACGGGTCGCAAAACCAAGAGCAAGCTTCGTGTTAGAGAAAAACGCACAACCGCTAGTCTACAAATGGCTTAAGAGTCTGCGTTTTCCGGATGGACATGCATCGAACATATCAAGGCTGGTTAATATAGAGGACTGCAGATTGTATGGAATGAAGAGTCATGACTGCGCACGTGTTTATTCAAACACTCATCCCATTAGCTTTTCGTGATTTGTTGCCAAAGGGAATATGGGATGCACTCACGGAGATCGGTCATTTCTTCGAGAGATATATGCTCCAGCAAGTTGAATGTTGATCACATTGATAGGCTTCAAACGAATATCGTCGAGACACTATGCAAACTTGAGATGATATTCCCTCCATCATTTTTTGACTCAATGGAGCATCTCCCTATACATCTACCGTTCGAGGCAAAAGCTGGAGGACCGGTCCAATATAGATGGATGTACCTATTTGAACGGTTAGATATTATAGTTGCAATATAATTCATATATAAAAGTATTTTATATGTTTTTCTTAATTGAAAATGCTTGATTAATATTTCAATGCAGTACTTATTTAATCTCAAGAAAAAGGTTAAGAACAAGGCGCATGTTGAGGCTTCGATATGTGAGGCCTATATTGTTGAGGAGATCTCAACATTTATCTCGTACTATTTCGAACCTCATCTGAGAACGAGAGTCTATCGCGTTCCACGGCATGATAATAGCGGTGAAGTGCCTTCCAGTGGGAACTTGTCAATATTCTCCAATACTGGACGACCCACACCTAAAAATGTCGTAAGAGGAAGATATTTGTCGGAAATAGAGTTCAAACAAGCACACAACTATGTTCTATTTAACTGTGATGAGCCGAGACCTTTTATTCAGTAACTTTATACTAATTAAACTTTGTTAGTAATATACTGTTAATTATATATTGTAATATCATACACTCATCATCACTTGTAGGCAACATTGACAATATTTACTCTCCAATAGCTCACAGCTGACCGAATCCCAGATCTTTCAATTATAAGATGATCAGTTTGCCACGTGGTTCAGAACACATGTAAGCACTATCACAAACTCATTCTAGCTTGCAAAATTACTGTATGTATGCATGTCATTACGAGATTCTCGTTCATTTACTGTTTATTGATGTACATTACATACAAGTTTTATCAAATGGGAAGGAGTGCGCCTAAGTCATTGTCTTCACTAAGCCTGGGGCCTAAAAGAAAATGTAAGTACTACAACGTGTATTTTGTCAATAGATAAGTTTTCATATTGAAGAATACGGGCAAGGAAGAAAGACATACAACAGCGGTGTTTGTGTTAAGGGATCCACTAGTAGTGAGTTAGAAGTTGACTACTATGGTAGATTAGAAGAGGTCATCGAACCGCAATATCATAACGAACAGAATAGAGTGTTTTTATTCAAATGCTATTGGTATGACACGACTGACAGAGGAATCAGAGTTGATCCGCACTATGGTCTAGTCGAAATCAACTCAAAAGCTAGACTCCGTAACATAAACGATGTCTTTATTTTCGCAAAGCAATGTCAACAAGTTTATTACACATACACCCCTTCATTTAGAAAGGATCGATCAAGAGTGGATTGGTTGTCCGTTTTAAAAACGAAACCCCGGGGTCATGTCGAGGTTGTTCAGGATGAGAACGAAGACACAAGTGTGCGAGATGAAGTCTTTCAAGTTAGTGAGCTGGTTGAACCATATCGAGCTGCTCCTTCGATTGAATTGGAAGAAAATTCAAATTTTTGTGTTTTAGATGATAGTCTTGTTGATGTTGACGCAGAGGAGTTGAATGTTGTTTTGAGCTCTAGCGGACAAGCAAATGTGGATGAAGAAGACAATATCCATATTGAAGATTGCGATGAGGGGGATGACAATTCAATTCATGACGAAGAAGAAGAAAATTCTGACTAACAATCAAATTTAAGCCTGTGTAAAACCCTTTCTTTCATGTAATTTAGATTATGGATGATATATTTTATAACACGAAATATTTATTACTTGAAATAATTACTTGAAATGCCACAATCACGAAATAATTACTTGAAATAA
Organism: Populus x sibirica; assembly: GCA_019202695.1. Classification (NCBI taxonomy): domain Eukaryota; kingdom Viridiplantae; phylum Streptophyta; class Magnoliopsida; order Malpighiales; family Salicaceae; genus Populus; species Populus x sibirica. The sequence continues at coordinate 45,696 of JAGMVL010001081.1, read as the reverse complement.
TTATAGATCATGGATGATATATTTTGTAACACGAAAATAATTACTTGAAATGCCACAATCACCGACGTCCATACCGACGGATATATGTCCGTCGGCATTTCACAGAGAGTTCGAAAATAATTACTTGAAATACCACAATCACCGATGGCATAAGTATGTCGGCGTTTCACAGAGAGTTCGAAAATAATTACTTGAAATGCCACAATCACCGACGTCCATACAGACGGCCTAAGTCCGTCGGCGTTTCACAGAGAGTTCAAAAATAATTACTTGAAATGCCACAATCACGACGTCGATACCGACAGAATAAGTCCGTCGGCATTTCACAGAGAGTTCGAAAATAATTACTTGAAATGCCACAATCACCGACTACCATACCGACGGATATAAGTACATCGGCAAGTTGTCGGCGGGTCAATTTTACCGATGACATTACTGACGGACCGCGCGAATTCTAAAGGGTTGTGCATTAAATGCATCTCTGATCGCGCCATCTTGCCGACGGAATTACCGACTGACCACGAAAAATATGGAGGGTCATTAAAAATTTTGGTGCGAAATTCAAAATTTACTGACGGATTTTGGACACTTCACCGAAGGAGTAAATTAAAATAATAATTAATTTTATATCCGTCTGTGAATCCGTCGGTAAAACTACCATATAACTCCCCCCATTCGCCGCTTCATTTCATTTTTTCTTCTTCTCAGTTTTTCACCGATTTTCTCCTCAGTTTTTCACCGATTCTTTTCCTCTTCGTTCTTCAAAGGTTTCACCAGCAATCTCTAGCAATTTTTCTCGTGAATCTCCATCAGTTTAAAAGGTATGTATGTTTTTTGCTTTAAGGGTTTTTTTTTGCTATATTTTTTGGTATGTTTTTTGTTTTGGTGTATTTTTTGTAATGTAGATAAAGTCTATAGTTTTTTTTTTTGCATAATTCATTGCTAAAGTCTATAGTTTTTTTTTTGAATTTATTGAATATTATTTATTGTTGTATTGGCATAATTATTATTAGTTAATTTGTTGAATATTTATTCTTAATGTTGAATTTACCATAGAATTAGTAATTGAATATGTTTGAATAATTATTAATTTAACTCTATTATTGCATGATTTGTGTTTAATGTTTTGCATTTATTTTGATTGTTATTCTAGATTTTTTTTTTTTTATTGTTTTGTTGTATTGGTATAATTATTGAATAATTTTTTGAATTGTAATTGTTAATGTTGAATTTATCTTAGTATTAGTAATTGAATATTTTGGAATAATTGTTAATTTTACTTTATTATTGCATGATTTATGTTTAATTTTTTTCAATTAATTTTAATTGTTAGTCTACGTTTTTATTTATTTATTGAATATATTTTATTGTTGTATTGGCATAATTATTGAATAATTTGTTGAATTGTAATTCTTAATGTTGAATTTACCTTAGGATTAGTAATTGAATATGTTGGAATAATTAGTATAGATTGGGTCAATTGGTTGTGGTTTTTGTTAATATGTGCATGTATGTGGATTTGAGTAGTATCCGGTATAGGGGAGGTGCTGTCGAACTTTTTTTTAACATTTGAATTTAATTATATAATTATTTGTATAAAATTATGGAGATGCGTAGAATGAAAACCAGAGCTGGTCGCTCACGTACGGTCGCAGCTAGTTCGTCTAGCAGCGATGATGATATTTCCTTAGGTGCCTCTCAAGAAGAGGCACCTACACTACCACCTGCGCCGTCAACCGATGCTACCTCTTCTAGTGGTACTTCACAACGTAGAGGCGGCGTGCCTTCGCAGCGGAATCAATTTACCTGCAAGTACGAGGCACAGTGGAAGGATGACCTTTCAATGTAAGTTTGTTAAGGTTTAATTTTTTTTAAAAAAAATTACAACATAATTTATGAAGTAATCACTATTTAATTTATTTCATTTATTTTCAGGTTCACAAACATTGAGGCCACCCTAGTAATATCATCGGCGTTTAAATCGTCGATGGAGATTCCATTGTTTCAATGGAGTCAGATATCCAAGCATCCTGAATGGATGCCTCAAATCAATGCATGGTTTGGCAGATTTCAGGTTGGTGTTAATTTATAATTTTCAGCTTATTTCTAATAAATTATTAATATAATTGTAAATAATTTTTTTTTTATTTAAACTTGTTTATTTATACACAGCACAAATTCTGCTGGGACAGTGAGCATAACACTGTTGTGAGGAGGGTGTGGGATTTATACACAGCACAAATTCTGCTGGGACAGTGAGCATAACACTGTTGTGAGGAGGGTGTGGGAATATCACGCGGCAACTAGGTAAAATAGAAAAAAATACAAGATTTTTTGTAGACTAAAATTTATGTTTCGAAATGTAATTTTTGGTTGCGTGATTTTTGGTATGAAGCACAGAAAAGGGCAAAAAAAACCGCGAGGGATAAGGGTTTCCAAGGCTGGAACGATGTTGCGGTTTGGAGGGATTTCAAACTGATATACATTCCGAAAGATATATGGCCGCACTATCTTGAGCACGTGACGTCGAGCGGTTCACACGACGCTCACGATCCGTCTGCGACAACCGGAATCGGCCAATTCATGGCTCGGTGACAACGCACACTGGCGGCTCCGTTCTGTTTGCTGCACATGTGAAACGGATGGTAAGATTAATTTAAATGAAATATATCGTTAAATTAAGTTGTTGTTAATATATCTTTTTTCATTATAGGCTGCGTCTCTTGAAGGTGAGCCGAGCCCGATGGAGCTATTTGTGGAGACGCACGTGCGGAGTCAAGACCGCCAAAAGGGGGCGCAACAATTCGTTAATAACCGTGCTCAACATTTCGTGGTATGTTTGTTCGACCATTTTATTTTGTAAGTTATTATGTAAGTTATTATGTTTATTGAATTGAATATGATGATTACTTTTTTATTTTTATTTTCGGGAGACCTATAATAATCGGTTGAGGGAGAGATACGGGGATGATATTTTGACCCATCCGGAATTCGATCCGGATTTGTGGATGGAGGTTGGCTCGTCAGGTGGACCCGATAAAAATCGGGTTTACGGGCTCTCCAACACTACGGCTGACAACTTGCGGTCGACCCGTAGTGTTTCAACCGTTGGGAGCTCCCAATCAATATCGAGCTCCCAATCTAAGGAGTTCGTGGCCTTGCAGCAACACACGGCTCGGCTCACCGACAAATACGACCACCTATCAGCGGAGTACACACAACTCAAAGCGTCTCATGCACAACAAAGAGCGGAGTTTGAGCAAATCAAAGCGTCTCAAGCACAACAAAAAGCGAAGTATGAACAACAAAAAGCGGCTTATGAACAGCTTCGCGAAATGGTTATGAACATGGCAAATAGTGGAACATGTGCGCCTAATCCTTTTTGGTCGTATAACCACCAGCCTCCTCCTCCCGGATCTCCTCCTCCTCCTCCAGCTCCACCTTTATATTAATTTGTAATAAACATTATTTACCTTTAAAACTTCATTTAATATTTTTTTTGAAACATATTCAGTTTGTAATGAATATTATTTAACTTTGTTTTTTTTTTTGATGTTTAATATAAATTTTATTTGCATAATTGGTTTGTATTACAATTAATTTATATAGTTTTATATTATATATCCTAAATAATTTTTTAAAAACAAATTTAGAAAAAAACTATAACCAAGGATTTTACCGACGGGTTAATTCGGTCGGTATTTTAAACACTTACCGACAGACTTACCGACGGAATTAATTCGTCGGGATTTAACAGTAGCTACCACACTTACCGATGAATTTACCGACGGATATATTCGGTCGGTATTTCATACACTCACCAACAGCTTTACCGACGGTTATTAGCCGTCGGTAAATCACGAATCACCGACGGACTAAAAATCCGTCAGTATATTTCAAGCGGAAATCTTTTTTTTTTGCTTGCAAATTTCGTCTGTAAAACCATCGGCAAATGGTTTTTTTGTTTTGCCGACCGATATAGCGATGAAATGAGGAATCACCGATGGTAAAAAATCACCAACGAACTTCTAATCACACACCAACGGAAGGTTTCCTCGGTAAAACTGTGAAATCTTGTAGTGAAAAAATATCTTTTTTAATAAAAAATGAAGACTGTCGTGGCAAAAATAAAAGATAAAACTGCCGATCATAATTTGAAATGCGGTTAACCACATCATACAAACAAACTCTCGAGGGGATCCACGTCAGTGAGATAGGTTCATAATGGACCAGTCGATTCAATTCCGAATTTGTCAAGTATCAATGGCTGCCTAACGCTAGACCACCTTGAAGATGGTCATGGCGATTGAACCTCTTAAAATCGTTCGATTATCCAACCGTATACTGACAATAAACCACCACGCTCATCGTTGAACTGGTTTTTCTATTAAAAAAATTAATAAATTTTTTAATATTTTAAAATTATTTTAATATACTAATATTAAAAATAATAGATAGAATTTTACATAAATAGTATCTTCAACCTATCACCGATCAAAACCAAATCATTTTTTAGAAGACAACAAATTCAATGACGTAAATTTCATGTTGATTTGGTGATTTAAGAGAAATTCAGTAAATATTTTTAAGTATTGATTTAATCTAAAAAAAAAAACATACTTTCTTACATCATAAATGCTAGATCAAAGATTAACCTAAAAATACTTGGATTATTGGCTTTTTTCAATAATTATTAGGATTCAATCTAGTAAAAATTATTTATTTTTTTTAAAAAATATTTTTATAACTGACCCACTATAAGAAAATTAAAAACATCCTCAGAATATTTCTAAAAATATACATGATCGAGTTTGTTCAGATTAATACAAATGACCGAGTTTTTTTTCCTTCTTTTTGTCGAAACAGGCAGCCTTAAGATTAAAAAATCCAATGCTCCAGATTCTACCGGCAAGACCTCTGTTGGCTCATTGTGTTCAGCAAAACCAAACTCGTCCGATAAAAGAGCGACGAGCCGACTATTGACGTTTCCGATTTTCAAAACATTTGGGGCCCACCGAACATTTTGTGGTAAATAGTATAATGCATCAACTGTTATAACATGGCTTTAGCTGCCGACCACTTTCTCTCCCATATCTTATTAATTTAATTTAATTGTATAGTATACTTATTGACTATGAATTTGACTGTGTATTCATAGCACAGGATAATTAGCAACATGTCTTCCAACAATCTTTCATGTTTTGTATCTATTAAACCTTCAAACAAAAATTTCCATGCCAAAAAAAAACATTTTGACATAGAATTTTGGCATGGAAATTTTTGTTTTCGATAGAATAGGTGTTTTTTTGGCATGGACATGCTAGAGAGACTTCACCAAGCTGCCGCGGAGGATGCAGCTTATAAAAAGATGGTTGATCTTGTACGAGAGGGAACTGTACGAAGATACTGGCTGGAAAATGATCTCTTACATGCCAAAGGGGGTCGAGTCTACGTGCCGAAAGGGAAGCTGCGAAGATTGTTGATGTCGGAGACACACGACCCGCAGTGGACAGGACATCCAGGGAGGGAAAGGATGATTGCCTTATTGTCCCAAACCTACTATTGGCCGAAGATTGATGAGGATGTGGAGTTGTACGTAAGGACTTGTCTAATATGTCAGCAAGACAAGACTGTACGACAGCGAGAAGCAGGCTTGCTTCAGCCACTGCCGATTGCGGACAAGCCATGGGTTTCGGTTTCGATGGATTTCATCGTGGGATTTTCGAAAGTGGATGACATGAATGCGGTGATGGTGGTTATGGATAGGTTCTCCAAATATGCAGTGTTTATTGTCGCTCCATCAGTGTGTACAGCAGAGGTGGCAGCGAAGATGTTTTATCGGAACGTGGTGAAATACTTTGGGGTCCCGAGAGACATTGTTAGTGACCGTGATGCACGTTTCACTGGCAGGTTTTGGACAACTTTGTTTAATATGATGGGGACGCAACTGAAGTTTTCCACGACTAACCATCCTCAAATGGATGGGCAAACAGAAAGGATCAATGCATTGTTGGAAGAGTACTTGCGGCACTATGTGACAGGAACGCAACGGAATTGGCTAGAGCTGCTGGACAGTGCCCAATTTTGCTACAACCTCCACAAATCATATGCGACGGAGGCAAGTCCCTTCGAGCTGGTACTAGGGGCTCAGCCCTAAACTCCCATGGAGATCTCGGTGCAGAAATCAGTGGGAAAAAGTCCAGTCGCATACCAATTTGCGATGGAAAGGCAGGAGTTGTTGGAACAAGCTCAGGACAGTTTGCGGAAGGCCAGTAAACAAATGAAGAAGTACGCTGATTTGAAGAGAAAGCCACTGGAGTTTGACGTAGGTGACAAGGTGTTACCGAAATTAACACCTCAGATTTGGAAGAAGATTACAGGCAGATTGGCTCAACGGGGGTTGATACCAAGGTATGACGGGCCTTTCGAAGTTAGGGAGAAAGTGGGGGATATTGCGTGTGGTGATCTTGCCGGAACGCATGAAACTTCACCCTATGTTTCATGTTAGCTACTTGAGACCCTACTACGAAGATAAGGAGGACCCGGATAGGAACAAGACACAGCGTGCTCCACCAACGATTCGGAAGCAGTTTGATGATGACATTATGAGGATAATGGATCATCGTAGACTTGGGCAGCATAGAAAGAACCGGAGGACTGAATTTCTAGTGAAATGGGCTAAAAACGAAGAGGTTTCGTGGGAGAAAGATACTGACTTGTGGCAGTACGAGGACAAGGTGCAGGATTACCTCACATCGATTCCGACGAGAGCGTCGGACTCTTTAGGTGGGGGTGGTTTGTCATAGTCCTCGGCGCGAGGGCGCGCCAACAAAAACACTGCTGGGATATCGGCAGCATGCATGGGCAGAGGCAGCATGCGTAGGCGGAGGCGGGTCGCGACGGTGCGTAACGGGTGAGTGCGAACATCGGCAGCATGTTCAGCACGACTTCAGACTTGGATAGAGGGATGTCTAAGACATGTAGTAGCACAACAAGATTGGCAGAGAGGGCTCATTTGACTGGCTTGAAGGTCTGTGAGGTGGCAGACCAAGGGAAGTTACAAAGGGGTAGTTGGAGGCAGTTTTCGGCAGTTACTGTTTTGGTCCAAACTGACCAGTTGTATAGATCTGTCTAGGGGTGACGGTTTTATATGTAACTTCCATGTTCTCTTGAGATAAAAGAGAACTAATGAGGTGTAGCCTCCAAGCAAATTTATGCATGGCACACACAACTAGTTTTGTGTATCCTTTGTTTCGGAATTAATAAAGGTTGGGAGTGTTTTCCTGTAAACTGTGCTTGCGTTTCTGATTTGATTACTTGTGTTCTTATTGATTGTCTATTACGTGAAAGAATTCGGGGAAAGATCTTTGGGTGTGTGAAACACCTTAGTAGTAGGCTAAACACGAGTTGGAATTGTAAGGAAGGTTGAGTCTAGTGTGGGACTAGACTGTCGCGCTGGGAGTAAAATCTTGCCGAAAATTTTATCCCCTTACCTATATTTTTTTCATTTACTACCAAAAAATTAACAAATACAAATAAAAACATTCATGAAAATTTTTATTGATATATTATGATGATTTTTATCGATAAAATTTTTATTCTTATATTCATCAAAATAATTAGCAACTTGTCTTATAACAATATTTTATATTTTATCATAATTAAACCTAACTAGCTTAGAACCAATTTTTTTATAAGAAAATTAATATTGTTTTGTTTAAAAAATTAATCTAGTTAATCCAATTACTCACAAGATGATTAACAATCCAATAAATAGATTTTTTTTTAAGGTCATAACCGACACCATGAGTTGCATCTTATTTTTGTCTTTGCAATACAATAATACTTACAAACAATAAATAACTAATTTGTATACATCTTTTCGTCACATCTTTATAGTTTTTGCAGAATAAATTGGAACTTAAGATAATATTCTTTAATTCTCAAAGCTATTTGTAATCAATAAGAAAGATATGGATTGAAGCCCACATTACAGATTACACAGCATGAGCGGTCCCCTGTTTCTGGAATATTCATGACAATAGTATATCTGCATAGGTCTTGTTGAACACTTGTTGTCCAAGTCTTAATAAAACCAAAAGAAACGACCGCCAATGATTGAAAGAAATGCTAGTTTTTTTTTTTTTTTTTGCATTTGATGGCCTAGCTGCTGTGGTCAACCGTGTGACTTGTTCCGCCCCCGTCCCGGGTTCGACCCTCTATGTGCACGCCCGTCACCCCTGCGGTGCCTAACCCCCCCTTGGGCTTGCGGGATGTCCAAAGGGGCCGTGGGGAATAGTCGTGGTGCGCGCAAGCGACCGGACACCCCACGTGAATCAAAAAAAAAAAAAAGAAATGCTAGTTTTTTTTAATGTTTTTGCTTTGTTTATGTGTTACATTAAATTTATTTTAAAAAATAAGAAAAATATTATTTTAATTTATTTTTAAATAAAAAATATTTTTTTAAAAAACTATTATCACAATAATAAATATTAGCTTTGCACTAGTATTTTATATCATGGTGGTCACAGTTAACGAAGTTCTTAAAATTTAATTTGCTTAAAAATAAAATTTGTAAGTTGAATAATAAGTTAATTAATATATTTTTGATATTTTTAGATTATTTTAATATATTGTTATTAAAAATAATTTTTTAAAAATAAAAAATATTATTTTTATATATTTTAAAATAAAAATTATTTTAAAAAAATTATTTTATATTGACAATAAACCACCACGCTCATCGTACGACCAGTCATTATCGAATCATCTACCAGCCTGTTGGAAATTTTGTTCTCTATTTATTAAGCTTGCCCTTTGTCTCGAATACTTGTGGTTTCTCTCATCTACTTTCATATCAATCATTTTATTTTTATTTTGTTTTTTTAAAAAAATTTATTTAAAAAATAATAATAATTTTTTTGTTATTTTTATATTTTTTTTTTGATGTTTTGATATTAAAATAATTTTTAAAAATAAAAAAAATTATTTTAATTTATTTATAAGTAAAAATTATTTTGAAAAACTACAACTACTATATTTCTAAATACACTCTCAACCTTACACTTGAACCGGTTTTTTATAAAAAAATTTAATTAATTTTTAATATTTTTAAATTTTTGTAATGTATTAATGTAAGAAATATTTTTTTAAAAATAAAAAATATTACTATAATATATTAAAAAAATATTTCAAAAAATAATTTTTGTTATACTTACAAACAGTTATTATTGTCTATGGACCATTTCAATGTTAGAGCTTTACGCAGGCCATGTGAAAAGATGGCTGCAACATGTAATTGTGTTTTTTTCTATATATAACGAGATACTCATGAATAAAATAACCAAATAAATTTAAAAATCAACATAAAATTAATTGAAAAAATCAACCCATTACATCAGATCATCTATCTAAAAAGATCAACTGAAAGACCCACGGATAAAATTGAGTTTTTTAATAAAAAAATAAATTGAATTAAACCGAACTATAATATTTAATTTGAATGAGTCATTCAAATTGGTTCAATTTTTTTTTTTTAATTTAAATTGACGTGGTTGGATTTTTTTTCCAAAACCAAACCAAACCAGTCATTCTCACCTTTTACTTTAATGAGTGGACCGTTTGTGGCGCTTTTCTACCATGAGGATTGAATCATTGTAATAGCGGAATGGCTCACAACCGATGGACCGGTTGAATCATGATATTATTCTGAGGGTTATAAAGTTGACAATCGAACTCCACAGTCTAGTTAGGGAAACCCCCAGAATCACCGCCGGACGGCAACCCAAACTGAGTCACTTGTATGCAAATTCAAGTTGTGGATATCCTCAATTATGTTCTTTCAAAGCCTTACTGCCACCCCCAAGTTGATCATGAGATGCTGTGCTTAATCTAAACACTATCCAGAAGCAAAGATATTGGCCGGAAACTCTTTAATTATATTGAAAGGAAAAATTGTATTCGGAAAACGGGAAATGTACAGCGAAAGCTCACTCCAAATACAACGATATGATCTCAACCCTTTACAGTGAATTACAATGTCGAAGCCCTCTCTCTTTATATATAAGCGGTTGCTTGATGCCGCAGATATATACTTATAAAGGCCGATCCCGTCGTCAAGATTTGTAGTCATAGACTCACCCATCGAACTGGTTTCATCTTTACTGATCAGCCCAGAAAAGCTCAATATATATAGTTTGATCGAAGAGGCTCGATGCAGAGCTCGATCGACTATTTCCGAGTTGTTGAGGTTGTTTTCTTGACCTTGATTGTGAATTGTTCTCCGGCAGCTTGATCCTTCTCTCTATCCAAGGCAATTACTATTACGTCGCCGACCTTGAGATCCTTTGAGCGAACAAATAGAAACCAATCCCCAGAAAGGGCTGGTTTCGAACCCCCTCCTGGTGGGACTCTACAACGAAATGTCCAAACTTGGCCATCCTCGTCTTTAAACTTCAAATAAGCTTCATGGCCTCTCGGGAAATCTTTTATACAGTTTTCTGATAGCAGTAGCCTTCTCTCAATATCAATGTCGTTGAGTTTCTTCGTGAAGCTTTTTTCCATTGCTTATCTCGAAGAAGTAGATGAGCAATTGATGAGGCATGCAAAGTGCCCATTGCAAGAGGATTTATATAGTGCCGCAGCCTACAAAACTGTGAAAAGGAAGCGAGCGTTAAGGTCCTTGTTCTAATAAGTGAGTGGTGGGTCCACAGACAGAAAGAAAAGCCAGAATCATGTTATCGTATGTTCATCTTTCTGTCTGATTGTGAATTGTGATCGAAATAAAGAAAGAAAAGAAATAATCAACATTCGTTTGATTGGTTATTTTAAAGGTCCAAAAAAGAAAGCATGATTAAAGGTCCAATGTTTCTGCAAGATCATCTAACATCACTATCATTTCTTCGTACGTATCGCACGATCATCTGACGAGTTCTTGGACTCCACTCAAAGTTGTCTCTCTCCACACAAACTCACACACTCGCTGAAAGAGATTGGCATTCACTGACTAAAAGTTGTTTTTAAAAATATTTTTTAATTAAAAATATATTAAAATAACTTTTTAAAAAATTTATTCGGGTATAGACCTATCAAAACATTTTCAAAGACATATAAAAAAAATATTAATTTAATGTTTTCTATAATAAAAAATATTTTAAAAAACAAGATTAACCATACACCATATAAATATATAGATAATTCATGATATCCATGCATTATTAGGCAATGTTAGACATGAATTCCACCTCATGAATAGGTTGTATATGATGAGAGGTTTGAAAAAAAAAATCAAGAATGCTTTACCATGAATTCTAATTATATATAAAAAATCTAACTAAATGATATGAACAGTTAAATAAAAAAAATGGTTTGAATGTTTGATAGGAGGGCGTGACTGGCACCATAAAATCAAAGTAGGTCCACACCCCCAAGATAGAGAAAACATTAGTGAGCCCACCACATGAAGAAGAACAAACACAAATAAAGAAAGAAAGAAAGAAAGAAAAACAAAAGGTGGGCTAGGTTTGGAAAACGAGATTCATGTTTCATGTTTTCTATTTTTAATACATCAGCTTCATATGAGGTTGATCCAAAGGGACCACGTGAAATAAGTATTTAACTTGATTGTTTTTACTGAATTAATTTATAAAAATTAGTTTTTAATTTAATTAAATAATATTAAAAGTAGAAATACATATTAAATTAATTAATTAAAATAAAAATAAAAAATATTATGGAGGGCTGCACACATGGTTGTTAAAAACGAGTTTTGACTCGTAAAATCGCTGATTTTACGAGTCAAAATGCATAAAACATGTAAAATCGGGTTTAAAACTTGAAAACCGGTAAAATCGGTTAAACTCGATCAAACTCGCATAAAATCGGATTAACCCGTAAAAAACGTAAAAACCGGTCCGATTTCACGATTTCACGTGAAATGTAAAACCTGTGGCCTGTGCCTTGTGCTGACTCAGCACCCCCTTTTCCTAATCCCCACCCCACCCGCGATCGACATGAATTGGGATTGTGCAAGTTGAGTAAGGAAACCAGTACGACAACACTGGAACCAAAGGCTATGGTTCTTCATCTTCCAAGAACTAGGCTCTTATTATCTGAAGAAGAAACGATCATCATTTGGAGTGGAGAGAGAGCTAAGGGAGCATGAATTGAACCCAACACCACCATGTTAAGGGGACCTTTGCTGTCCACCTGATGACTCTGGTTTTTATGAAAGGATAAAGGATTCACCATCTCTATCTCTCTCCCTCCCTTTCTAAATGCGCAGAAGCAAGAACCATCACAACCAAGAACAAAAGAACTAGGATCTGGTTTGTTTAAAATCTTTCATTTCTTTTGCAATGTCCTTAGTTTAGTAAGAGATGGTGTCTGAAAGCTGCTTTTTTTTTTGGATTTTTTGTTGGTTTGTGGTGCTAGATCTGTATGATGAGACTAAAACAGAAGAGGATTTGAAAGCAGAGTATTTATGTCCGTTTTGCAGCGAGGATTTTGATGTTGTTGGTCTCTTTTGCCACATCGATGAAGAGCATCATGCTGAAGCCAAGAATGGGGTATCATTTTCTTATCGAGTTCTATTGATGGATGTAAATTAAAAAGTTTAGTTCTTTAGTGTTAAATTGCTTCTGGTAAAGGGTTTTATGGGGTTTGATTTTAAATGAGATAATTTGGTTAACTGTGTGAGTTTGTCGCCTTGTTTTTGAGGATTTTTTATTTTATCCTAGAGCATATAAATTGGTCATTTTCTTTCTGGAACACTATTAATTACACTTTCCTAGTTTTTTTTTTGTCTAGAGACTGTTATTGGAATGATACTGGAATTGTTTGTTTTCATGTATGTCCAGTTTGTGCTAAAAGGGTGGGGATGAACATTGTTACTCACATTACTGGGCAGCATGGGAAGTTTTTTAATATATCCTTTTATCTCAAAATTTGACTCTTAACATTTAACATTTTGGTTCTGGTTTTTTTTGCATAATCTGGATTGGTTTACACACAACCAAACATGCATGTTTATGTAGTTCAAATGTTAATTATATGGAAAAGTGACCTAGGTAATGTTGGTAACTGAAAATTTGTCTAGTGAATCTCTAGGCTCATGGGAAACTTTCAACATCAAGGGGTGCTTGGGAATCTCCTATCTTGTTAGTTACTGGTTAACGGTGTCCAAACTATTAGTTTGTATTGACTTCTCTGTTGAAGTTCCTTGACTGGAGATTACGTGCAGTGTAAGAGGAGACTGCAGAAGGGGGGAGCTAACTCAGCATTTTCTATACTGAGAAAAGAGCTGCGAGAAGGAAGTTTACAATCCCTTCTTGGTGGATCTTCGTGCTCTGTTTCGTCCTCCAATACAGAACCTGATCCATTGCTTTCACCTTTCATATTTCTTGTCATAGTTTTGCAGAATTGGAAAACTTAAAACTAAGGTTCAACTTCCTGTGGTATGATGTTTATGTTTTCCTTTTTCGTCAATCTTTACACTAGTTCAGTTTTTTTATATTTTTATAGTGAAAAGAGTTGTACTGTAATCTAGTTTCCATGGAAATTTCACATGCCCATTTAGGCAAGTCAATTGTTACCTAGATTTGTAACCAAAAAGTTTTTATTAAAATTGAGAAATTTAGTTGTTGCTTGCATTGTGGTGTTATTAGCAGCCTTAACATTTATTAAATTTCTTGTCTTGCATAATTAGCATGTCTGATTAATTTGTGTTCAAGTCTATTGAACTGCGAGGATATAACATGCATTGCATATTTAACATGCATGCTTTTCATTTTTTAAACTGTGATTTTACGATTTTTAGTTAAAAAATTTTCCTTACGATTTTACGATTTTACGATTCAAGTTAATATTGTATGTTTCGTGTCGTGTCAAAAAAGCGTTTTTGACAACCTTGGCTGCACATATCAAAAAATATTACTTGAAAATATATATTTTTTATTTTAAAAAATAAAATTCTTTTATAGAAAAGATAAAAAAAATTATACATGAATCAAAATAATCTTTTCAAAAATTAAATATATGCAACACTATAAAAAACAAATCACTATCCAAAAAAGATTAAATGAGAAAAAAAACTATATAGATTAGGGATATTAATCGAAACATAAATTTAAAAATTATTAAAAATATATATATCAAAAAAAGATATTAGTAAAAAAATAATAGCCTGGTTGATGTGGCTTTACTCGTGAAACCCACAACCCAGACCATGAAATCAACCGGGTTCAATATTTTTTCTCTTAAATTTATATTCAACCCAAAAAAAGGGGGGCTAAAAAGAGCCCAGACTTGCCCGTCCTTATTTTTTTGAAAAAAAAAACAAGCAACACATCATCTGCAAGTCTAGATTCCGACTACCATTGTGGTGGTTGAAAAATCGAGCAGCTAGTCTTTTGGTCAAAAAACCTAATTTTCAAGCAATTTCAACCTTAGAAAACCTCATGAACACTCTTATAACACCCACAAACCATTCCATCAACTCCAAATACAAAAAAAAAAGTCTAAAAACCCAAAATCAAATCAGTTTAGTTTTGGCTCTCAAATCTTATGTATGGTTTTTCATGCAACATCAAGGCTTTAAACAACCATCATGAAGCCCCTCTCATCTCATGGAATCCGTGAACACCAATAAACCCATTTTGGTGGCTGAAAATGGAATGATCGATGACTTTCTCTCTTAGCGTTGAAATCCAGCAAGCCCACACTCACAAACCATCTCACCGACTTCAAATACCAAAAAAATGGTCCAAAAATCCAAAATCAAATCGGTTTACTTTTGGCTCTCTCAGCTCATATCTAGTTTTTTATGCAACATTGAGATTCTAAACAACCACCATGAAGCCCCTCTCATCTCATGGAACTCGTGGACACCAATAAGACCTATTTTGGTGGCCGAAAATGAAATGATCGATGACTTTCTCTCAGCGTTGGAATCCAGTAACTCCTCTCTCACAAACCATCTCACCAACTTCAAATACCAAAAAATGGTCCAAAAATCCAAAATCAAATCGGTTTAATTTTGGCTCTCTTGGCTTATATCTAATTTTTATGCAACATCAAGGCTTAAAACAATCATCATGAAGCCCCTCTCATCTCATGGAACTCGTAAACACCAATAATTAAAACCTATTTTGGTGGCTGAAAATGGAGTGAATGATGAATTTCTCTTTCATCGCTGGAATCCAAAGAATCCCTTTATCTAACCAGGAATTAAAAAAATAATAAAAATGAACTTGTGTATCAAAATTGATTTTTTAAAATCTAAGAAGATCTAAATTGAATACATTGCGTTATTTTTAAAGATCGATGATCTAAGTGTATTTTTCATGTAATCTCTGACACGGCACCCATGTTTAGTTTATTTTTCATTTTGGTCTCCTTTCTTTCAATTTTACTATTGACTAAGAATTCAGATGTAATTGACTTTCAATTAGGTTTAGATAGTACAAAATAAAACTTCAAGGACCAATAATTGACTTTCAATTAAGATGTAATTGACTTTCCATTGATCTTTAGAACCATCCAAGATTGCTCATGTTTTAAAGATTTAGCTTTTCTATCTAGCATTTCTTTTTATTTTAATGTTAATTTTGAATTTTATACTATTTTTAATTTTTGTTTAGCTCGTGATTGATTATGAAAAACTAATCGAACTCTTTTTCTTTGTTCTTTTTGTTATTTGAAACTCCATGATCAATTTTCAAAAACACTCAGACTTGTGAGTTTTTCTTATAGTTTATTGCTGTTTTCTTTTTCTAGGATTTGTGTGTTCAATAGAACCTTGTTCCATCATGAAGTTAGTTTAAGGGCTACGGGGCACATTAAAAGCAAATAGCCAGCTAATAAACTTATAATGGGCTAAAACTAGACTTGAGAGAAGGCCACTGTATAAGACCAATCATGGGCTTCTTTTATTAGGTCAACAAAATAAAATCTATGGGCCTCACAATAGCCATCACAAACAACAAAACAAATATATACGTCCGAAGTAGATTCAACGAAATCAGGTCCATGCCCAACTTGTTAAGACCTTGCAATAATCATAGCTTAAGCTTCGGACTCTTTAATGCTTGCTGGGCATGAGAAGATACAATGAAACAAAGTCTTTCATGATCACAAATAGAGGCCTGTTGATGCAATTAGACTAGTGAAAACTGAAGTTCCCGAGTATTTATACGAGGATTTACCATAGATAGACCATGTAGATGATCTATTAGATTTTCTATAATGATCGGTGAAATAAGTTTAGCTCCAAATTTTTTTTGAATATTATAAACTAGATTAGTGATTAAAAAAACCCATAAAATAGATTTAATTATTGAATCGACATTAAATTTTTAGAAGAGATTTCCGAGGCCTATCTCAATTAGAAACATGCTTTGTTGATCCTTCGATGTCTGGATTCCCTGAAATTAGATTCATAAAATCCTGTTTAAGCTAATTTTGTTTTTTTATTTTTATTTTTTTAATATATTGTTTTAATTTGGATTTTATATAGTTTTTTTTATACTTTCAGATTCTAATTTTTTTTTCCAATAAGTTTTTTAGCATATTTAAATGTTTTAGAAACCTCTTTAAAAGGCAAACATCATATTTCAGAATAATAAATTGCGAATTTAAAGTTGAAGTATACAACCCTGTTTGCTCAATAAATCTATTTTCTTTGTGTTCGTTTGCTGTCTTTCTAGTTTATGCCCGCATCACCTATTGCCCCCATCAGACTAGTAGAATATGGGAGAAAATGGGTTTTAGAAGGATAAAGGTAAATTGTTGTGTGTTGTGAATCTTTAACAGTTGCGCGCTGCTTGTTATTTTTATTGTATATATATATATATAACTCTAATGAATTTTATATAATAGATTTTAATATAATAAACACACAAGAATAATACAAAGATAATAAAGTATAGTGAATCATAATGCTTCAATACAGAGGACCCCTCTGCATTCTATTTAAAAGCACCTCATGGAGGCCTACTGGATTGGGTAATTTGCCAGCAGTTATGCACATTGCTCCAGCATCGAATTTCTTCAGAGCTAAGGAAAAGATCCATGCCAAGATACATGGAGTCGTAATCCTGAGCTGCCATCCATTTTGCAGACCTTCAGCATCCTTCGAGTTATGCACTCGCTCCTTAATTTAAAGAAAAACTATATCAACACAGGAAGATCTCTGTCCCTTTTGTAAATCTGGTTCAGAAACAGTAACTGGTATACTCTTTTCAGTGTTCAGTTTCTAGGAATTTCTGGAATAAAATAGCAAATTGGTGGGGGTCTTTCTTGGTGTATTCCTCTTTCATTGGACGATCTATTCTACAGTAAAAAGGCTTGGTTTATGATGAATTTCAACAAAGAGTGCAACGAGGATTCTTCTATTGAATAGTCTTAGCTTATTTGGCAAGTTAAGAACAAATTTATCTTGAGAAAATCAACCCGGATTGAGATTATGTTCTCTGTCTATTCTTTCACAAAGCAACAGCTTGGATCCATTCGTTAAACAATAGACTCAGCTACACTAGCATGGAAAAGTTAAGGAATAAGGAGTGTGTTTTTGCTTGGAGTAATAAGTATATTTTTTCGACTTTTATCAAAAAAGTTTGTTCGAAAAACTTAGTTGATCCCCACCATTTCAAGATACGAACACCAAAAATTCCATGCAATCAGCATCCCAGGAGACGTTGCGGTACTTTTTCTTGCTCAACAATACAAAATGGACAGAAGTTTGCTGCAGCAGTGACGATTCCTCTTTGGAAAAGGAAATCTCTTGTGCTAGATCTCCCTAGTGCTGCCAACTATAAGGGAGTTTCTACCTTTAGAGGCTCCAAATAACGCCACTCGTTTGATTGAATGGAGCTCTCTCCAGCCAGCGAAGAATTTGCAGCAATATTTCACCGAGTAGACAGACACCTTTAAGGTCATGAACCCAAGCCACTTATCCAGCTATTCAGAGGAAACTTGAGCAGAGGCCAGCAGCTGAAGTAGATCAGCTCCCTCCTTCAGTTCCTCTTGCATAAGAGACCTCTAAATTAAATTTCCAGCTCCAAATATTCATGTGCAAGACTGATATTCATGTGCTAGTCTGAACAAGTTGGGGTAAACTTCCTTCAAGGCTTCATTACTGATCCAAAAATCATGACAAGATTTAACTAAAATTTATTCCCATCACCAATCTTAGACCTCAAGCTACTCGAAGCAAGAGAGCATTGATCAAAACTAGTATATGCAGGCACAAAAGCTTTCCAAATTGGAGTAAAATTGAACAGCTTAGCAGTTCGTTTCTACTTTTGAAGAATAAGAATTATGCCAACCCGAACCACCACCATCTCCCAGAATCCATATCCATTTAAAAAGGAGAGTTTTGTTCTTTATCATGATGGAACCCACATGTGTGATCAGGGACGGAGTTAGAATAATTTTCAAGGATGGTTAAAGCTAAAATAATTTTCTAGGCGTCAAAACTTAAATTTTTTTTTTCTTGTAGGGGCTACACATGAGAAAAATTTAAATTTTTTTTCCAGGCCCCTGTCTCCACCCCTCCTATAATACCCCTCTTAGCTTTCGGACATCATGTTTTTTTTTTTGGAAAAGTTGAGCGGTATTACTAAGTGAGCACAAACAAAACTTAGTAAAATATAATTTTTTTAATTAATTAATTTATTTTTATATATTTTCAGGTTATTTTGATGTATTAATTTTAAAAATAAATTTAAAAAATTATAATAAAAAATTATTTTAATATATTTATAAACAAAAATCAATTATTACAATACTCTTAAATACTTTTTAAATATGTTTTAAATAACTATTAACCATTTATTTTAGTTTTCTTTTACTTTTCCCATAGAAAACTGAAAATTTTATTCATTTGTTAAAAACAAAGATGAACCTTTTCATAAAAAAATTAAAAAAATACATAAAAATTACAAACATATTTTAAGAAAAAATCAAAACCATAATTTATAATAATGATATTAATATTCTTGTATTTGTGATAATGTAATTATAGAATATTAATTTTTACTCTTTTTTGAATATTGTATTTGAATAATAAGCTATAATTTACTCTTTATTTTTTAAATTGAAGTGTTAATTTACTTTTGAATAGCCCCTAGCCCTCCACACCATAAGAATCTTCTCCTAGTGGCATCTATCCATCACCTTTAGAATTCTAAAAAGGGACAGATAATAAATCTTGAGGATAAAGATTCTGCTGGCTAGAGATAAGACGCTCAACTTTCTAAAATTGCAGTCAGAATCGCTGCTGATTCATAAGCTTCATGAGCATAAGGATTCTAAAAGGTATTTGATATTTTCTTATTGCATGAATGAACTATTTATATAGCTTTATATCATAGCCTAAAAAGGATTCTAATAAAAATAAAATCACAACACTAATAATAAAAAAAATTATCCTAATCTAAGACATAACCCAAGATAAATAATAATAATTATTATAACTCAGAACCTCTTAAAATAGGATTTCTCGGGCTCTAAAAATTAAAATTATAAATTATAAAGAGAAAAAAATAAAGTTTTAAAAAACTCTAAATATCAAAATATAAAAACACTTATGAAAATAACTTCCATGTCTACTAAACTAAACCACTTATTATTTTCTCAATTATATTTTACTCACTAAAAAAATCTTTTTGTTAGATTGATTTTCTATTTTTTTTTTCTTTTCTTTTAAATTATTTTATTCTTAAAAAATTTGTCAATAAAAAAACAATATGTGAAATGGTTAAAATTTAATTACAAAATGACCATAAACTAGCAAAATCATGCCAAAATTATATTTTCTGAGAATTTTGGTATTTTTTCATTTTTTTTAATTATATTAAAAACATGGGTAAAAAATGAGTGATGAGAAAAGGGATCCTATTCTTAGCCAAAATAGAACCAACACGGCAACACCCACTCCTCCTCTATTCTTGGATCTGAAGAGAATAGTGAAGAAGATATTGAAGGCAAGAAGCCCTCGACAAGTTTATTTGTGATGAAGTTAGAAACACTATAATAGATAATAAAGCCTTCTTTCTAAACATCTTATTCGTTATCAGTAAAATTTCTCAGCTTGAAGTTTCTTCTTCATTTCATAGACTCGAGATGTTTATCTTCCATGTCTACTCATAGCATTAGCTTGTTTTCATACTTTGTCTTTTCTACAACAACGATGATATTTATTTTTTTGTTCTACTAAGAGGATGGTGCAAGAGAGATCGATCCTTCAAAGCTGAATGTTTAAAATGATTAAAACAACCATGGAAATGTTTAGTTGAAGTCAATTCACCATTCTTGATTTTTTTTCTTATGAGAAATTAATCATTATAGAGCATGAAGTTGCCAATTATCAAATATTACTAGCCCATTGGCCCACCCTACACCACACTACGAGTCGGAGAACAAACTTTTAAACACAAAAAATACATATTTAGGTATTAGTAATATGTCTTCTAAAAATATATATTTTAACTATGAATTGAATATTATTTTTATCCAATATTAAAATAAAAATATATTGGATCTATCTAAGTTAACTTGGGCTGACATGAATAGAATTGTGGGGACAATTTTTTTAAACTTAAACATAAAACATCAAAACTTAAAAGAAGAAGAAGAAGAAGAAGAAGAAAAAGAAGAAGAAGAAGAATAAAAAAAGGAGCCCAAACACATTGGGCAAATAAAAATAAAAATATATTAGCCTAGACAAGTGGGTCTTTCAGCCTAGTCCATGTGCTTGCACCCAACTTTTTTTTTTAATTTTTTAATGGTGCGTAAGAGTTGTGTGTGCCCTATTTTTTTTGAAATAAAATAGTAGACAACACATCGTTTATGAAAGTAGATGATGCACCATTTGTGATAGTAGACAACATGTCGTATGCTTTGTGCATAATCTATCAACCATATATTGTTGGAAAAATAGGGTATGAGTTTATTTTTGGTTTAAAACCTATTTTAAGTCATTTTTAACTCAAAATACTTAAAAAACACTCTAAATACCTTGATAAACTTATCTATGACCTAACCCCCCCTAAAAAAAAAAACAACACAAATACCTGAACCCAAAATCATTTTTGAGGTCAGATCTACCTCCTTGGGCAAGGAGAAGAATAAGAAACATCTATGTGAAAATCCCTTTATGAAACAGAACCCATTGACACCAAATCTAATTATTTGTGGCCAGAATCGTTGTTAATGACTATTTTCTTTCTCTTCGCTAGAATCCAGTGGTCCCCTCCCTCTCATCTCACATAAAAGGATATATAAAAAAAAAAGGAAATGAGTTTTAGTATCAAAATTGAAGTTAGAAAGCTAAAGGCACCGATCACCTATAAACCAAAAGATATGAGGGATCAAAATAAACTTTTTATATGAAATTCAAAGTTCCCACTTATTTCACTCACCCTTTTCACTTTAGTCCTCTATTTTTCAATTCAATCATCTCTTAAAAAAATGCAATTGGATGCTAATTAATTGGGCTTAAAAGTACTTGATTGTGTATAAAAAAGTTTTGGGATCGAATTGAAAATTTAGAAAAAATTCACAATTCTAATTTATAGTGATTTGTAAAAGAGTAAACAATAAATTATCAACATTGAAAACGCTACACAACTTGGTTTTTGTTGATATCATCTTTTTTTTTTTAAGCTATATCATCAAATTTAAAATAAACTACCAATAAGCATGTTTATAGAAAAAGTTCACCAAATAACTATTTTTAATTATAAGTTCAATTCTATCCGCAAGAGATCATGTCATTTTGGTATAAGAATATTATAGATTCAATGCTGACCTACTTGAACTTGAAGAATGAGCACATGAACAAATCAGATATCCATAAGGTCACATGATCATGATAAATCCTATTTAGGATCACTTGTAATGTTCTCTCGGGGAACCTAGAATTATTCCATAACAATTAAAACTCAGCTGAAAAAAGTTAATCAATTCGGTCTTGAGCAATTCATATATTCTCAATTGGGTCCTTATTTCCACATTCCTTAACTTTTTTTCTTACTTTTCTTTTAAATGGTACTGTTTCACGGCATAACATATGCATATTAGATTAAAAATATTAACACATATTTAGAAAAAAGATGCATTAATTGAGAAACATATGAATATTTCAAGAACTAATTGATAAGTAATTCCCTTTGGGATCCCATAAAAATGTTTGTGTGTATATAATAAATAATTTTTTTTCTCCTCAATGAGCTTCGACACCTTCCATATGAAATTGTTAAAAAACAAATGTTGAAATAATTAGATTACACATATACATGGTCTTTTAACAAGTTCATCCATTTAGACTTGTATATCAATCCCCTTCCACTTTTAAAGAAACTACTGTTTTAGTATTATTACCAACTTAATCCAGCTATTTGGTGAATATATATATATATTTGTTTTTGGATAATAGTCGAGGTTTTATTCATGGTAAAAATATATGTTGTGCATGTTATCATTCAAGGTTTTTTTTTTAAAAAAAACTAAAGAATTTTTTTTATAAATAAATTAGTTAAGGAGTAAATTGTCTATTTAAACCCACCAGAAAAAAAATAAAAAGTAAAAGCTGGCTTCAAAATCCCTTTATAATATATATATATATATTTTTTTTCCTTTCAAACATGTTAACAATAATGCCTAGGCTTAATTAATTTGAACTCAGATAAACGTTCATCTACGCTTTAAAATCCATCACTAAGCTTTTGCTCTCCAATTTTTGCATTAATTCTAACCAAATCAAATTTAAAGTAAAATAAGGAAGATAATCTAATTAAAGCTGGAAACTTGGTCATCATTATTGTGGAAAATAAAAATGATGTGAAATTGCATGTCTATTTCAACGTATAGAACAAGTATAAGAAAGACCAAGTCTAAATTAGTGTTGACGTGTCTCAACTTTGTAGCCCATTAATATTTTATACCAAGTTTGACACTTTCTTTGTCCTTTAAACACGAACCGCGTCGAATTTTTATGCTTTAGAAGCATTCAATCCAAGCAAAAATGCATTCCTCGAATTTTCCCAGAAAAGAAACTTGGATTCTTGCATGCACTTAATCGTAACAGAAACAGCCTGGTGGATAAGTGTTTGGATGCATTAGCCAATAGTCTCTGACTTTCCAGGAGATGGGAATTTCCACGTTCTTTTGCATGAAGAAGTGACTGCATTTTCACAGCACATTAATGGCAGAATCGTGATTGCATCTATGTTCCCTATATATAGAACATGTTGAAGAGTGAAGTGAGCAACTCCAGCAGCATCTCATATTTAGCTACAAGCACAGATTTCTCAAAGCTGAGCTCTACTTAAGCATCTTTATCTGTTTTTTTTTTTGTGCCAAGCGATGACAACACTCTTTTCAAAGTTGCTAACCAAGGTTGATATCGAGAATGGCTTGTCTATTCCTGCCAGCACTCTTGGTCCATTACCTTTCCAAGAAGGCCATTCGATGAACATGCATGTCCACGATGGTAATGGTCAGGAATGGATCTTCTCTTGCTCCATCAAGGGAAATGAGAGTGTAGGACGTTTTCTTTCCGTGGGGTGGATAGAGTTTGTTCGGGAAAGGAATCTTCAAGTGGATGATAATGTGACCATTCTCGAGGAAGTCATGAACAACCGAGCTACGGGAACATGGATCAAAATCGAAGTGAAAAGGAAAATCAGATTGTTTGGAAAGGATATTTGGGCTGATGTCAAATGATTTGGAGTGGTCACACCGCATGCTCCACCACTCCATATTGTTGATTTATTCTTACCAATAAAGTATTAATTAGTTTCGTGAATAAATTCATTCGGATGAAAGATTGATATCTCAAAATCAAGTTGTAATATTGTGCCGAATTTGATTTTCGTATACATAAATTAGATACAATGAAAGACAATTGCCAATACGTTTGCTTTATTTGTAACATTCTCGATTAGCAATAAACCAATGAATAAAGAGGGTGTGAATTCACTTGCGTTTTTTTCGTTTTTTTTGAATGAAAATAGATGAATATATGAACAAAAAATAATGCAATCGAAATATGAAATTTGTGATTGAAAGAAAATAGTTTGATATACAGAAACACTTGATATTGTATAAAAAACAAAATAATTTGAATAGTTAAACATATTCTGAATATGATTTTTTTTATTAGTTTAACTTTTTGATTGCCTAAGATTTTAGATGTATAAATAAGTTTATAATCAGAAGTTTAAAATATAAGTGTGAAAAGAAATACACAAGAAAAAAATACTTAATAAAATTGCTTTCCTACAAAATCTTCCTTTTGCTTTTTAATTTTGTTTATTATATTTTTATCTATAAATTCCTACCACACTGATTTTCTTCTAACAGTTGATGACAAGAAGATGTATCAAAAACCTTCATGGTTCCTTAAGACTCCTCTAACTCTTTAATGCCTCTTTTGAGGTTTTTTCAAAATAATTGTTGGTTGAGAATTGGTCGATCAGTTAAATCCGTAAAAGTACTTTTTTTGTTTAGAATATATATTTTTTTGATTAATTTAATTTCTTAATAGTTTAGAATTTTAGATCTATAAATAGGTTTGTAATCAAAAGCTTAAAATACAAGTGTAAAGAAGAATATATATTTGAAAAATACTCAATAAGATTTTCTTCTTCTCAAATCTTCTTTTTATTTTTTAGTTTTATTTATTGCATTATTGTACATAAACTTCTACCATACATATTTTCTTTTAATAGTTGGTGACGAGAAGATGCAAAAAAAAACCTTCACAGTCCCTTAAGACTCCTCCAACTCTTTAATGCTTTTGAGGTTTTTTCCAAATAGTAGTAGGTTTAATTCTAACATGGTTGATACACATTTTGATTCGGATCGGATCATCACCTGAGTATACAAAGTGTCCATCAACATAACAAGCCCATGTTAATCGTCTCATTCAAGCATAGTATTGTTAGAAAGACTATAATTGCTAACCAAATCGACTACAAGACAGTAAAAAACAAAGAACCACACATGTTTTTGCATAGAGCCAAGAGCATTAAAACCCCAACTATCGATTTAATTTTCCACCAAGCTTGGCTTCACGCATATGCAGCTTCACCATCTCATTACCCTATTCCAAATTAAGAAGTCCAACCTCACGGCAAAGAAGGAGCATATGCTAAACAGTTACAGTAGAGAAATGGCAAAGAGGGCATCTCTGCAGCCATGGTAGTAGCAATACCTCGGTGATAGTGAAACCTTCTGGTGTCAACTTCTCTAAAGCCATAAGCCAAGTGAAAGCCTTTAAATTTTGAAGGGGCCAAATCCATACATGCAATATAGTTCATACATATTTTTTTTGATATGCAGTATAAACTTAAAGCACCAAAAAATGCCGACAAAAGAGAAGGCAAATACAAAAGAGAAAACTCTTAACAAAACAGCAGCAGCCAGGTTCTACCCAGTAGCATCCTATCTGTCTTCAAACAACCACGAATCAACGCAAAGCTTGAAGACGATGCTACCACTGACATGAAGTCAAAATTCAATGTATGTTCTTCTGGAATTTCATGGGCTAAATAGTTTCCATATCTGTAGCACAACCTTGCCAGCAGAATTCACCAACCAAGAACAGAAGCTCCAGAACCCAATTCATCGACGTTAGCCTGCCTTCATTTCATTTACACATTGTCTCACATCAGTGAACCTAATTGAATTCTTCTTCTATTTCAACAAAGCATCTTAGCACAAACTCATAGAATCATCAAATAAATTGAACATATGATTTCTATAAACCAATCAGTCTATCTAGAAAAGAGAGACAAGTAACCAATGAACAACAAATAAACACAGCCATGCTACCAGTTCACCGTACCTACTTACACCTTGTTTTGCAAGATTATCTGCCATGTGATTAGCTTCTTGCAGAGTGTAAATATAAGTTACATGACCCAGACATGATGAGAAACGTGGAGCAAGGGTTAAGAGATTCTGGTAAAACCATGATCTGATAGACTTCTTTGTCATTCAATTGACTACATTTCCAGAATCTGATTCCACAACCACTTCCTTTCCAAACGTATCTTCCTTCGATGTAGATAACTCCAAGGCTTTAACAACAGCTAATAATAATTATGTTTCATTAGAATCTTTTATTCCAACAGGGATTGAAAAGAGTCCCAACGCCAATCCTTTATGATCAGGTAGAAACCTCCAATACCATTAGGACCTGCTTACCAAGAGAAGAGCCATCCACATTCCATTTCAAAAACGAAGGTTCTGGAGCTGACCACAGAAACTAACGGTCGTGACTTCCTAACATTCGACCATTTTATCAAACCATCAGCACACATAAGCAAGTCAAGAGCACAATAAGGGAAGTCAGGAAATAAAGCCTTGATCCATGCAACAGAAAAACTGTCTCGTAATCAGGCTGCTTGTTGTTAAAAATCTGCTCGTTTCTTAGAAGCCAAAGAGACCAAGATATGACAAAGAAAAGCATTGACCATACTTTTTTCTTTTTTGAAGAACTCTATTAACAAGGACTTTCCACTGTTGAAACAAACTCAGCATACTTCCAAGACAGCACCGAGGGAGCCCCTACCATCAAATGAATTTAGTCCATATATTCCAATGTTTTTGAAAACGTATAAGGAGACATAAGCAATATAGTTGATACATGAATCTCCAGCAAGCAAGACCGAATCAATACAAGATGGATCAACGATGATCAATTGAAATTTGCCACGCACAAGAAATCCCTGAGCTTGGTTAAACCATGTGCACATACACTACATATACAGGGACCTCAATTTAGATGAAGTACTTAATTTCAACGCGACTGAAGCAAGAAAGTGATAAAAAGTTTCTGACATTAAATTAAATAGATAATGATAGAGAGCACAGGGGCGACAAGATGAGGGAATGCATAATTTAACAAGGTAGTCTAAAGACTAGGAATGAGAACATTATCATAAAAAAAGAAGTAATCAGAACATGTTAGAGTATACAGGGGAGTCTTTTTGGATGTTAAAATTTTGTGGGAATAAAACGAAATTGAGTTAGTTCTGATTTTATTACAGCCACAATTAAATTTTTTTTTTGATTGGTCTACGAGTAAATAAAATTAATTAATTAATAAATTAAGGGGCTTTTTTGCATAAACTATTTTTAATTAAGGATGCAAAATATTTTATATACAAAATGTTTTCTGTCATAACCCAATTTTGAATTTTTAAAAAAATAATATATAAAAATTAAAAATAAAATAAAGAATAATAATAAATAAAAAAATAAAAAAATAAAAAGATATTAAAAATTTTAAAATATAACCCAGATTAATCAAGCATGTGTTTTATTTAGAACAATAGGTGGGTAGACAAAACTGGAGTTTTTGTTGAAGAAATATGAGAAAATAATTTAAGAATTTGATCAAGAAAACATAAATGGAAGGTTTGAAGGTCAATAAGGATGAAATTATAAAGTTGGATGTCAATTTGGCCAAAAATAAGAAGAATTCATACATTTATGGACTTAATAGAACTTTGAATTGGTTTAGCTTAATTGGAGAAATATCAAAGTTTAGGGTCATTTTGGTCAAAATTGCAAGAAATAAAATTCTAGGGACCAAATTGAATAGGTACTGATATTATAAGGGGGTTAATTAATTTTACCACGGGTAATTTTAAAAAAATTAAAAGTTTGAGGAGTCAATTAAGGACTGAATTGATTAAATTTGAAACCAAGGGCTATTTTGTAAATGATGTAGAAATCCAGGGGTCCAATTGCATTGATCCAAGGGCAAAAGTTTTTTTAAAAGGAGAGATTTTCAAAGATAAGGGCTTGATTGCAAGACATCAGAACTTCAGGAGGCAAATTGAAATGACCATCTCGGCATAAAACAATGTGGTTTCAAGCACTGTTCATTCTCTTCTCCAGAGAGCAGGGGAAATACGTTCTAGATGCTATAAAAATGGCTTCGGCCAGACCCCAATTCCCCACCAAATCCACACCAAACCAGATCCAATTCATAGTCCAGGTTATCCATCATCAATCTGAGTGGCTAGTTCGGTTCCTCTTGCCCCACGACGCTCTTCTGGCGGTAGGGAAGCCCATCACCAACAGTCCAACAATGGCAGGACTGTTGGTGTTTTTATTCCAGTAAAACATGGACAATTTCAAGCCGTGCTTATCCTTATCCAGTTATCCTCACGATCATTATCCTAGGAGAGATAAGAAGGACCCGCCGGGCATAACCAGGGGTCCAGCCCTATTAAAGCAGAGGAGAGGAGGCGGAGAAAAAGGAGAGCAGAAGAAAAAAAAAAGCAGAGCATCAAAAGACAGAGGAAGAGAAAATCAGAGAGCAGACGAGAGGGAGGACCAGAATCAAGCAGAGCAAGACACAGGAGAGGGAATTTTGCCTTCCTTCAAAACTCCAGCAACTCATGTCCCACACAGGTAAGCCTCTCTTCCCCTGTTTTGCAATTTTAATTACCCTTTCACTGTGCAAGCATGCATGAATTATAATTCACGCAAGCTTGCTAGCTGTTCCTAACTTGGTCACTGGGTTGGCCAGTGACCAGCCTCTATAAGGCTGTGCTTAATCCAGCCCTCAAAAATGAAAACAAAAAAAACTGTTGAGACTAGGCTGGACCTGGACGTTTGAGTCGTAGCCGGCTCAATTCTTAGATTAAGTCAAACACATCCTTATACCTTCTTTCTTAGCTTTTAACTTTTTTTTTATTTTAATATCTATCCAAATAGACCTTTAAAGATATCATAAAATTTTAAAAAAATTCAGGAACCTTATTGAATTTATTTATGGATCCCTTGCTTGTATTTTTTTTTCTCGATAACTTTACTTAGTATTGAGCTATAGACTTATACCATAAAATGTGAATCTCGGTATAAATTTTTTACCTATCTTTTATTTTTCTCCGAAATAAAAAAATGGCTCCCTTATTACAAAAATACAAAAAAAAAATGTTTTGCTTTCAATTAAAATTTTACTTATTTATGCACTGACGCTAGAGTCAGAAATATTCGTATTCACTAATACCAAAATTGGGAGTACTTTGGTATTCACTAACATCATAGTTAAGAATATTGACACTAGGATTGTGAATCATTTTGAACCCCCAATATTCATTGGCACCAGAGTTGAAAGTATTTGTAGTTAAATATTCACTAGTAATAGAGTCGGGAATATTATAGTTAGAAAATCAAAAGTATAATTCAACAAATCCTTAACAATTTAAGACAAAATCAGCAATACAACCTACCTCAGGTAGAATGCTTAAGGGGTGATAATATTTTTTTTACACAATAAGTTTCGTATCATATAATCTCTAATGACCAGTTAGGGTATCTAGTGACTATAATACTACGTGACGACTCCTTAAACCAGACATTTTCCTCTCTAAGTTAAAGATGTCAAATATCTGTTCTTTTTCCATAGAAATCTTAAGGTCGCCGTGATGTCAGGTGTCATAACCCATTTCTAGGTTATTCTTCAAATTCATTTTTTTTCCAAAATAAAAATAAAAAATAAAATAAAGACTGACAATGTCGAGAAAGCAAACCGAGAAGAATTAAAAAAAATATACATAAAAATCAAGCTATAATTTTGAATGAAATTCGAAGCCTAATGGTACCTTATTATACCCAAGATTGAAGAAGCAATGAAGATTAAAGTTCAAATTAAATGATTATTGGAACAATCTGCATAAAAATTAAGTCCAAGGATATAATTAAATTTTTAATAGGCCAATTGATTTAATCAAGGGCCAAATTGAAAGTTTAATCTTGTTTAAGTATTTCACAGTTGGATCGGGCTGGTTTTTGGATATATTATGCTCTTCACCACCTGCTAACATCCTACTCACATAGGACCGTTGGGATCTGAAGGCTAGAATTTTGTGTGAGAGATATGTCCCTCGCAACATTTCAAGGAAAACCGCATGCGGTCGATCCATTGTCGCTAGCGCTTTTACCTCTATCCATCATTGGATCCCGCTTAGTTTGGTTTTGTTTCGATCTAGGAAGATATATTCGTTAACGTGTTCTGATTTTTGGTATGTGTTGCATGATATAATGATGGTTAACTTCACCATTTGGGCTTTCTAAGTTATGATTGAGTCAGGAGAAACGTTAACCTTACTGCAACTTTTGTTTAAATTAAGTTAGCAAGAATGAAATAAATGAAAAATGTGGTGGCTTGATTTGTGTTTAACCATCAAAAGCATGCTAATTATGATTTAAATTGAAGAAAATCCTTGGTGCCTTTTCTTAGGCATGTTTAGCTAGATTATTGATAACAAGAAAAGTAAGATATTGGTTGTCAAAATAAAAATAAAAAATAAAATAAAGACCCGACAATATCGAGAAAGCAAATTGAGAAGAATTAAAAAAAATATACATAAAAATCAAGCTATAATTTTGAATGAAATTTAAAGTCTAATGGTACCCTATTATACCCAAGATTGAAGAAGCAATGAAGATTAAAGTTCAAATTAAATGATTATTGGAACAATCTGCATAAAAATTAAGTCCAAGGATATAATTAAATTTTTAATAGGCCAATTGATTTAATCAAGGGCCAAATTGAAAGTTTAATCTTGTTTAAGTATTTCACTGTTGGATCGGGCTGGTTTTTGGATATATTATGCTCTTCACCACCTGCTAACATCCTACTCACATAGGACCGTTGGGATCTGAAGGCTAGAATTTTATGTGAGATATATGTCCCTCGCAACATTTCAAGGAAAACCTGCATGCAGGTCAGTCATTGTCGCTAGCAGTTTTTACCTCTATCCATCATTGGATCCCGCTTAGTTTGGTTTTGTTTCGATCTAGGAAGATATATTCGTTAACGTGTTCTGATTTTTGGTATGTGTTGCATGATATAATGATGGTTAACTTCACCATTTGGGCTTTCTAAGTTATGATTGAGTCAGGAGAAACGTTAACCTTTGTCGCACGTCAGAATCCGCGCGGCGTCGGTGGCAATTTTTTTGTTGTGTGGTTTTGCTTTGATTGGTTCGTTAGAGTCACCACCTAGTATTTAATTGAAGGCTACTAGGAAACCCGAGTCTTGGTCTTGTCGAAATTCACGAGTAAGGGACTGGTTGTGGTTAGCGAAGGTATTAGCACCCCTAACGCACCCTACCCGAGGTAAGCCGCTTCGTGGACTTGATGTGTTAAAGAAGTTTTAAAAATTTTGTCTTTTCATCGGGTATCAGAAATACAACTTAGGTATAGGTTAATAATTCTTGACCGTGATCCAATTAAAATATTAAATTCTTCTTTAATCTTTGCAATTTTATCATAAATAAAAAGAAACATCTATAAAACAAATACAAACACACTCGCATACACTTTCACTATATTCTTTTCTTTTCTTTTCTTTTTTTTGTTTTTGTTACATCCACACTACAAATAATAAAAATTCAATACTAAAAATAAAATTACATCAAACAATTTAAAATTACAAAACGGCCCCTAAAAACTCCATGAATTGCGGGGAAGTCCTTCCAGGATCGCGAAATAGTGGCGGCGCGTTGCCCAACGCGCCATCGCCACGCGTGCCGCGGTGGATTCACGCGCCGTCGATGAAGATGGCGAGAACGGTGTATCGGGAACCTCTTCCTCTTTTGTCTCCTGCGCGGCGGTGGGAAGTAACGCCACCGCAAAGCCAAGAAAACGCAACAAGCAATGGTTTTTATTTCATTGTTTTCCTTCTCGGATCTCGCTCCCGGTCTTCTTTCTTCCCCTTAGTTTTCTATTACGTCCTTCGGATAGCGGACTGGCGGCCGAGGAAGGAGCGCTGGAGGCTGGAGGCCGGGGTTACGGGTGCAGTCGTGCGTGGGGGAGGAGCTGGAGACGCAGATCTGCGGTGTGCAGAAGGCGACGGTGATGGGATGAGGAGACGCCGCCTGGCTGGCTGGTTGGTTGGAGATCCGTAGTGGCCGGCCGCTTGTATGGGGAGGTGCGGCTTGATCTCGTCTCGTGTTGCGAGAGGGAAGGTCCCGGTCTTTGGAGGGGAACAGTTGGAATGGAGATGAGGGAGTTTGTCTTCTGTGGAGGCCGAATGGGTCAGCGCCTGTGAGAGGGAGAGGCTGGGCTATGTGCAGCCGAGAGAGGGAAGGTCTAGTGAGGAAGGGGGTTGTGAACTAGTGGGTGTTGGTGTAGCAGCTGCTTTGGCCAAGGGAAAACTTTGGGCGGCGGCTTGGTTTTCGAGAGGGAAGGGTCCACCGCCATTACCGTGGGGCGGGGGAAAAGGTGGCTTGTTTGGTTGGTTTGGCTGGTGAGCAGGGATGAGAGCGGGTTGGTGGCGGCTAAAAGGGAAAAAATGGCCAGCGGGAGGGGGCGGTTGCTGGCTTTGAAAGTGATGGTTTAGGGTTAGGGTTTTATTTTTTGTATTTTTCTAATGTATAAAAATTGCCCCCTCCTTGTGCAAGTGTTGAAAACTCCTATTTATAGGCAAATATGTTGCTAGGTCTTCAAACTTGGTCCCTCAACTTCTTTCTTTTTGTAAATTTGATTTTTTTCTTAATTTTTTTGTATTCTTTGAAAGCGAGCAATATCAACGTCGACTCGATGAAGAAAATCAATGATTTTAAAAATTACATGTCAAAAGTCGAACGCGTTCGAAAGACCCTTAAAAAATTAAATTCTTTTTTAGACGACGCTGAAAATGCTAAAAACGATGCAAATATATTAAAAAACATATTTTTTTTGGATTTTCGATGTTTTTTGCTATTTTTGGATTTTTATGAAAATTTACCAAAACATGGGTCAAAAATTGGGTAGCAACAACCTTACCTGCAACTTTTGTTTTAAATTAAGTTAGCAAGAATGAAATAAATGGAAAGTGTGGTGGCTTGATTTGTGTTTAACCAATAAAAGCATGCTAATTATGATTTAAATTGAAGAAAATCCTTGGTGCCTTTTCTTAGGCATGTTTAGCTAGATTATTAATAACAAGAAAAGTAAGATATTGGTTGTCTAATCCATGTATTGGGACTGAACAGTTCGATCACTCACCTTTCACCTAAGGTTAGGGCACCTAAATGATAAAATTTAAGATTGGGTTCTTCACAAAGGTTGTAGGTATGGATGTCTTCTTTCAAACAAAACTAACATTGCGTAATTTGGAGGTATAGAACTCTAGATATGGACTGAAAATGAAAGAAGGGTTGAACTGTCTCATACTGGACAAATTGTCTTGAGATAACGAGATAATTTCGGGGGTGTTAAGGGCAAAATTGAGCTTTCTATCCTTTAGTAGAGTTGTAGAAACATGTCTTACCTTTTCAAGGAGTCAAGCCACACTTAAAACCGAAGTCTATAACATTACCTATCATTAAATTTTGTCATTCTAAGGCATGTGGGGGTCATTTCTCATAAAAAAAGACAACTGCAAAAATCTTACAATATGTATTTTATTGGCCCACCATGTTCAAGGACACGCATGCATTACGCAAAACTTGTGAAAATTGTCAAAAAGTTAATATTGGTAAAAAACTTTTGCTTTATAATTCTCAACTCCATTTATTTCCTGGAAAGCTAAGATCAAGATGAAGTGCTCCATTTATTGTAAAAATATGTATCCCTATGATGCCTTTGATATTGAGAATCCAAAGAATGACAATATTTTTAAGGTAAATAGACATCGTTTGAAAGCTTACTTTGATAATTTTTCTAGTGAAAATGAATCCATTGGTTTGAATGATCTTGTATATAAAGATTGATTTTTTTTTTCTTACATTGTTTTTGTGTTTCTTTTTGGTGTGACTCTTATTTTGCTAGTCTTTCTACAACCCCGAGTCAAATGACGGATAACGGTACTCGTGACTCTTAAGTCGGTTCTTTTAGTTTCCTATGATAACTGATATCTATGTATATATTTGTTCAATTCCTTGTTCCTTCCCTTTTCTTTGCATCTATTTACCACTTCTGACCTAAAAAATGGACACCACTCTTGAAAAATTGAAAAAGTATTTTCCCGCTTTGCCTCAAAATGCAATTACAAAAATTTAGCGTGCTAGGTGTGAAAGATTGAGGTTGTTAATGAACCATGGAATTCCGAAGATATTCGTCGGCTAATTAAAGCAAAGGTCCGATTATCGGTGAGTCTTCCAATTCTTTTATTTCATATATGCTTGGGATAGGTAAAAGCACTTTTGCAAAGAAACGTCATGTAAAACAACTGAAAGTCTGTCACAGTTTGTCAACAACCGTGCTCAACACTTCATGGTATGTTCGTTCAACCATTTTATTTTGTAAGTTATTATTTTCTTGAATTGAATATGATGATTTCTTTTTTAATTTTCACGAGACATATAATAGCCGGTCGAGGAAGAGATATGCGGATGATTCTTCGACCCACTCACATTTCGATCCGGATTTGTAGATGGAGGCAGGATCGTTTGGTGGACCCGATTAAAATCAGGTGTACGGACTCTCCAATACTACGACTGATAACTTGTGGGCAACCCGTAGTGTCTCAACCGTTGGGAGCTCTCAATAAGTATCGAGCACACAGTCTGAGGAGATCGTGGCCTTAAAACAACAATGTCAACAACTATTGTTGCATTACCCACATGTGAAGCAGAATACATTGTTTGGTTTCAAGGTTGTATTCAGTTTAACGTGGATCAGGCCTTGACAGAATACTATAGTCTTCTAAAAGGTCAGTTTCAGCGTAAGGCATCTTTTCGGCTATTTGGGTGGCGCGTAATAAGTTAATTTTTGAAGATAAAGTGCCCCATTAGGAGTCTATGTCAAATTAAGCAAGCAGAAACAATAGCAAATAAACAGCAGAAATCGTGGATCTTGAAAAAATTATTGAAGAGAAGCAGAAGCAAGAGAAATCGTTACAGACAAGCAGAAAAAATAGCAAATAAGCAGTAGAAATCGTTGATCTTGAAGCAGAAACAGTAGCAAATTCCGTACTCGGGAGCAGACCTGAACACGTCTATAATTAATTTAAGTCGGAAATCAATGATACCAGCTGTTGTTTGAAGAATAGTGTGAGGGAGGGGCAGATGCAAATCTATTTGAAATAAGGGTTGTGATGATTAAGAATCTAACTAAATCAGGTAATCATCTCATAGAAATAGAATATTGTAATATTCTACACACGATAATTCATTACATTAATAACATAATATTTTCTATTCTAGCACACATTCCATAATAGTTCAGGCTTGAACGGTAGATGGTATTGATCACTTTTGGTCTAACAGCATCATGTTAGCTTGACTTTTATTTTTGGACTCGACTGGATCTTTTTTCGACTTGGTTTTTTTTTGGTGCATGTGTTGTAATTGGATTTGATTTATTAAGTTGAATAATTTTATTTTTTAATTTATCTAGTCATACAATAATAAAAATAAAAATATATAGGAAAGCAAATAAATAAAATCTTAAAAAATTTATAAAACAATATGAAAGGTTGTACCAAAAAAAACACTTGTTAATGTTATAAAAAAATTATTACAATCTAACTCTGAAACAAAGTAAATGGTGTGAAAATAAGTTAGGGTATTTAATGGACTAGATTTATGTTGGAGAGTTTGTTGAGGTTTAGTTGTGAAAATGAGTTTTTATCTGTTATTGGGTTGCTTCATTATTGTATCGAACTCCTGTATTTTTTTTTCATTATTTAAATAAAATATTTTTCTAATACAATTCTCGATTATTTCGACTTGGGTTTTTTTTTTTGGGTGCATGTGTTGTCTCAAGAGAGCTGACAATATATAAACAATGATAGAGTCAAGATGGTTTGAAAATTAACAATGCATTCTTCAGATGATCCAAACTAATCTTCATTACAAATAGACAGCTGTACCATGACAGGTCTGCCAAGAAACAACAAAAAACAAAAGGGTAAAGAAAAGTAGCGAAGTGCCCCCCACATAATCTAGACCTCGTTAAGCCGCAACATGCATGGGAAATATTTTTTAATTTTTATATATAAAATCACAATTCACTCAAGTGAATCAATTTATGGATTAAACTATTAAATTAATTGGATTTAAGTAGATAATTCTTACGGAACTATCAAATTCAAGAAGCAGAGGGGATTAGTTATTCCTAGAGATGGGATAACACAGTACTGCCGTTTTGTTTTCAATGTAGTGTAGTAGGAGCAGACAAAGCACGAGCAAAAATGGCAAATCATTAGGTGATCATGGAAGACTAATAGGAACACACAAGTGATCATTATACATATAAAAAAACGAACTAAACATTCTTCAACTGACACTGCGACGTGGCCCAACTAATTAAAGGAAGAAGAACAATTATATATCGACTCCTGGATATGGATAGTTTTTCTCGACTGCTTATACCGTACAGAAACTAGACACGAAGATAGCAGGAGACATAACAAAGAAGAAACAAAAGGACGCGCACTCGGAATTTCATGTATGGAAGACACTCTTCCGTCACATTTCTTTTTTACTTCAACCAACATTTCTCACTTTCATTTTGTACTGTGCTCCCCCGTTTACCTCCCGGTAGAAAGTCACAATATCTCCACTTTTGAGGCCAGCATGGCTAGCAATGTCGCGCCAACCTCTTGTAAATACAAGCTTTCCTGATCTGGTGCAGCAGTGAATTGTCACCGGGCCCGGTAAAGGGGTGCCGGCAGATGACTCAACTATGGTGGACAGTTCTATGGTTCCATGGAAAGGTTGAAGGCGTTCTAGGTTAGAATCGCGTGGTAGCACCAATTCTCTCTGAAGATCAATAGAGGTGAGTTTCTTTGTGAACATTTCCATGGCAATATAATTAATGAGAATTATTGCTATGAAATAATTAGGTTAAAGAAGGTTTTGTGTGTTTGTAGTGAAAGACCTCGAAGGTATTTATAGAGAAATCAGTGATGTTATGATAAGCAAGCTAGCTTGTTGCGAAATGTCTCGTTTCACTCTCTTTTTATTATTAATTGACGTATGAACTTAATTATTCGACACATAATTGTTCTAGAAACAATTTAATTCTCTGAATTCCAATGTATTGTTGGTCAATGCTTTCAGTAAGAAAAATCTCTATAGTTTGAACAAGCAAGATCTTATCAGCTACTAATGACTTTCGAAAGCAAATTCTTATCAGCAATTATCTCACGTTTTTCTGATAGATATGGTAGTGACCATCTCCAAGATTTGGCCCTTTTCAGTGAGTGATGAAGCATTCATTAATTACTACTCCAATTTCGTGCCCTACGAAAGGTTATGTTCTTACGGAAACTTGGCAATTTAAGTGCATGCATGGATACGCCCTATTTTCTCCCTCGACACATATCTTCAATCAATCACATTCTAACATTCTTTTTTATATATAATAAATAAATATTATCGGACGTTCATCGTTTGTGTTGACGATTAATAGATCGATAAAAGACATGTAATTAAGATAGAGTGAGGTTCGAACGATTTATGCACCAAAGGTAGATGGTAAGTGTTTTGAATCAGTCATTTGCTTCCAGCTATATATCCACCGACCATTTAGACATAAATTGTGAAATGGTCACCTTTCAGTCAGCAATTCAACTTTTTCTGATAAAAATTATATGAATTTTCAATTAAACTATTTTTATTTATGCCAGCTCTTTAATTTCTGCATGCCATGACGTCATCTAGGCATAGAATGCTAAACCAAAAGAGCGATGCTAGGTAAGGCGCTACCGCTCAAAATCTTTTCACGTTGTTTACACGGGTATGAATTTATTTAATGGTGCATACTAGTTAAAAATACTCTAATATTATATTAAATAATTATTAAAAGATTAAATTTTAAATTTGATTTATATGATAATAATCTATTAACTCATTAATGGGGTTATATAATGATGCCATCCTTTTCTTTTTCCTAATCCATCGCTCACAACAAATAGAGAAATTTGATCAAATATCTTTTTTTTTCTTGTTTCAATCTAATTGATGATTATTTATGTTGTTATTTATTTTTGGATACCCGCATAAAAAGGAAAGAAAAAGATTGTTGGAAGAAAATCAAAAAAATATATAGCAATGAGAAGAGGACACATGGGCATCTAGAAAATGCCTAAGGATTGGTTGAGGAAGTTCAAAAAATACAAAGATTAAAACATGACGGTATCTTTTTAACTGATGAAATCCTTATTGACAAATAAAATTCAATTTGAGAAAGAAAATTCTAAAATTGAATGTTTAAGGACTCAATTAGATTTTGTTGGAAAATTAATTGAGTTTATGAAGGGTTTGATTGTAAGAAAAATTGATTTTTAAGTCAATTAAAACTTTAATTGGAAGAAATTAAAGTTTAAAGGTCCAATTACAATTTTTAAGAGTTAATGTGGTTAAACAACGGGCTTAATTGCATAAATATTAAAGTTTGATGGGCAATTAGGGACTTGATCGAAGAAATCTAAAAATAAAGACCAAACTATAAAAGGCGCGTAAATATAGGGCCTGAAATTGGCCGAATCAAGAGCCAAGTAGAAGAAATTGAATGTTTGTTGATCAATTGAGGGTCAAAATGCATAAATTCAAAATCAAGGTCCAAAATGGAAAATGCGACCAACTTCAGGGCTCACATTTCAATTCACTACCACAAATTCGACTAAAACCAATGGAATTACCGAGCCAAATTTTGTTTTGGTAATTTGTCGTGATAATTACCGATCGATGTAAATAAGTCGGTAAAATCATTGATATATACGAACCGAATACGTTTGTCGGTATATACCACATAGAAATTACGGGACAAAATTTATATAATTTTGAAAAAAAATAGGTCGATGACGTGGAAGATTTTGTGGTGATTTTACTAAGGGATTCAAACCGGGATCTCCATACAATGGACGTGATCCCTTCACATTGGCAAAATCACCGATGGAATATTTTCATCGGTGATTCCATCGGTAAAAGTTAATATATCACCACGTTGTCGACCCTCCCCTCCCCTATCTCTCCTATTTCTTCCCCCACCCCCCAACCGCAAACAACCACCCCCTCCCCCCCCTAAAATAATAATAATAATAATAATAATAATAATAATAATAGAAGAAGAAGAAGAAGTTAAAGAGGACTTTGAGATGGAAGATTAATGTAAGGATTAAACAATGATAAAAATAATTGTCAAGGTTAGAGATCCACTAATGGTATTTCAAACAAGTATAGTATAAACTCTTATTACTCAACTGGAAACCACACACAAAGGAGGTTCCAATCGAATTATAAATTGTTAACATTATTACATTAGTTATCTTATTCGAATAATGCTAATACTTGTAAATGTTGTCAGGTATTCATAATTATAACTTATGTTAACAACAAATCAAGTTCCTTTCATAGCACAGGTGTCGGTTATACCATACGGTTTGGGCTATGAAAGTGTCAAGCATTTGTTGTATCAAGGATTATACAACATAAATCTAGATTAACCATTTAACAAACAAAGTATTAAAAGTGAACAAGATAATAAATACAAAACATGTTAGTATCAAACATTAAAGTCCATGTTGAGTTTACACTATACTTATTCTTACACCATTAGTATAACCTTTTCACCTTGACATAATAAACTTAACTAAACATTATGAAAGAGAGAGAAACATAAATAAACAAGATAACAACATAAATAAGATATAAGTCAACGAAGTTAAGGAAAGGAAAGGAAATGAAAAGCATAAATAAGATATTAATGAAAGCAAAACTTAAGCATTACAAAAATATAAAGAAAGAGAGCAAGAAGATGATCTTGATCTGAAAACCAAGATGCCTAAATCCATGGCAAATGCCTCCTTTTATAGGCCAAAATTTAGAACTATTGATTTGATGACTAATTGTTGAGTGGGTGGCCATATCTTGACTTGGTGACAATCTTTATCTTCTTGTCTCGGACGAAACATCATTGCTAATATTATAATTTGAACAGACTTTTTCATAAAAGTTCTAGGAAATTGTCTCAGTTTCCAACAAAAAAATTGAGGTCATTTGGACTTCTAGAACTCGAGATATGGGCTGAACACCGAACGGTGCGTCTATGCAGACGGATTCGACTTCTCTGTATTGCTATAACTTGGACTTGAAAATGGCCATCATAAATCTTGGACTCCCATGAAAGTTTTAAGCCTATATCTTAACTTTCCATCCATATAGAGCAGACCTAAATCAAAGATCTACAACTCCAGATATGACCCTATGACCGAACAGTGTTCCAGTTTTGGACTCAACAAGATCTCTTTTCTAAGTTTGGCCCTCTTTTTGTCCTTTCAATTTCAGTACTTAAACTCATCAATCAATCCTTTCATTTATGTGATAGGCCTGCATTTAAGATGAACATTTACCATAAATTAAAGGTATCTTATAGTATCAGACTTGTTATTATAAAACATGCTTTAGTTAAGGAGTTATTGATACTTCAAGTGCAAAATGATGATATAAAACCTTGATAAAAATGCACTTTTAAGTACTAATCACACCCACTAACCAACTTATTACTAGTCCTTAGTAATCAAAGCGTTAAAATAGAAAAACAATTTGCAAGTTCTATAGAGCAAGACATTCATCATTCAACTTCCATTAATCTATCCAGATAAACAAACTCTTATTAAATTTATATATCTGCTCAATACCTCTTTACCAAGATATTAATAAACATTTCTTTTATGCTCAATATATCAACACATAGTTATAGGGCTTTACTTGGACGAAAACAAAATTTTTCTTCTAATGTTTAAAGTTAAATTTCTTGGGTTAGGATTATTATCTTTTTCTTTTCTTTTTTTTAATATATATACATATAACTTAAAATACAATGCATCTTTAACCCATGTAACGAGCTTTCACTAATGACTCCCGAGACTAATTGGTCTTAGGGGAT
Organism: Populus x sibirica; assembly: GCA_019202695.1. Lineage (NCBI taxonomy): Eukaryota > Viridiplantae > Streptophyta > Magnoliopsida > Malpighiales > Salicaceae > Populus > Populus x sibirica. Next base: position 4,848 of record JAGMVL010001081.1, on the reverse strand, counting down.
TAGGTGTTTAGACACCCCTATGAGCTTAGTAACTCGGGTTGCAGTTACTATCGTAGATAATGCAATGTTTGATTCCCTTAAGCTTTTCTCTTTAACCCATATAACAAGCGTTGGGTCAATAGCTCCCAAGTCGGTTGACTTTAGGGTATTAGGTGTTAAAACACCCCTTCGTGCTTAATTTCTTAGGTTAGGGAGGCTACGAAAACCAAACTTATCTACGTTTTTATTATCATCATTTTTTTGTTTTTTTTTTTGCAAATTATATACTATCCCTTTCTCTTAGTTGTTACCTTTAACAAAAGAACATAAATAATGTAATAATCCAATGTGCAACCCATAATCATATGTTAAAGTATGTGTGTGTGTGTGTGAAAATGAAGGTTTAAGAATACTTGTTAAATGAGTATATGAGTAGAATTAAGTGATGACAATGTGAGAGTTTGTAAACCTGAATATTTCAAGAAGTATTCTGATAGACCTTGTTAAGAATATGGAAAATAACCATTATAAAATGTTTACTAAGATGTGTCTCAAGAGTCAATAAAATTCCCCCTTACTCTGTCATCCTAGTAATAACAGTTTGTCAAATGGTTTTATTAAAAACAAAAGTTGTTAGTTAGTTTTTTTTTATGTCAACTACTACCTCTCCACCCAACCAAAATGAGATATTATCCTCAATGTACTAAGGCAAAAAAATAGAGTATCGAAGACATCACCTGAAGCAACGACTACTGACAAGCCTGAAACACACTTAAACAAATATAAGAGATAACAAAATAAAAAAAATATTATGCTATTAATAAAACCAAAAGACACAAATTTTTACAAACTAAAACTCAAATCGTAGTTGTGATTATGGCTCACATCTTCCCTTGGTTCTACGACCAAGAACGGTTTAAACACCCTCTATAGGTCGAGGATAGGCTTCTCATCTAGTTTTCTTAAAAACTGGCAAACATGATCTTTTATAGTCAGATTCCCAAGACTAAGTCGATTATGTTCTTTATGAAAATAGGGTCATACATCATGAATTGCACAATGCACATCTCCACTAGAATGCATTTTAAGAGTTAATAAAAGATTATCTAAAGACTTCTTACTCAAGCCATCCTTAATGAATTGTATTTTATCTTCACGGTTTATAGATACCATTTCTAAAGAATGATATTGTGCATTACAAGTCCATATGGCACATCGATGACAAACTTTCAGTTGTTTTGCACGACGTTTCTTTGCAAAAGTGCTCTTACCTGTCCCAGGCATGTATGGAATAAAAGAATTAGAAGACTCACCTGATAATTGGACCTTTGCTTCAATCATCCAGAGAATATCTTTAGGAATTCCATGATTCATTAACAACCTCAATCCTGCACACCTTGCTCGATAGAATTTTTATAATCGTATTTTGAGGCAAAGCGGGAAAATACTTTTTCAATTTTTCAAGAGTGGTGTTCATTTTTAGATGAGAAGTGGAAAAGAGATGCAAAGAGAAGGAACAAGAAATTGAACAAATATATACACAGATATCGCTTATCATGGGAAACTAAAAGAACCGACTTAAGAGTCACGGAGTATCGTTATCCGCCATTTGACTGGGTGAGTGAGACTAGCAAAACAAGAGTCGCACAAAAAAAAACAAAAAAACAATGTGAGAAAAACAAAATAATCAACCTTTATCTACAAGATCATTCAAACCAATGGATTCATTTTCACTAGGAAAATTATCAAAGTAATCTTTCAAACGATGTCCATTTACCTTAAAAACATTGTCATTATTTGGATTCTCAATATCAAAGGCCCATAACATGTTACACAATAAATGGACCGCTCCATCTTGATCTTAGCTTTCTAGGAAATAAATGGAGTCGAGAATTATAAAGCAAAACTTTTTGACTAGTATCAACTTTTTGACAATTTTCACAAGTTTTACAGAATGCATGTGTCCTTGAACATGGTGGGCCAATAAAATCCATTTTGTAAGATTTTTGCAATCGTCTTTTTTGATGAGAAATGACTTCCACATGCCTTAGAATAATAAATTTTAATGACACTACTTACCTCATTATCCGCAATACATCTTTGAAATATTTGATCGAGACAATATTTGAATAAGTAGGGGTCATCCCAATAAAAGTTCTTCACTTTGTAAAAAACTTTCTTTTGTCTTGGGTACTCCAATGAGTTGGCAAATCTCCTGAAGCAAGAAAATTGATATTTTTAGCAAACCAAGGCATTGAACTAAGAGAAAGTAAGGATTTATTAGGAAAGTAATCATCAATTGGTGTGATGTCGATGTTAAATCTATTGTCAATCTAGACAAATGATCCATATCAACATTTTCGGTGCCTTTCTCGGTCATCGATTTCTTCATGAGAATAAATCATTTGCAATTCTTCATATTCATCAAACTCAGCTTTTACTCAAGGTAGATTCAAATTGATCATAAACTAATTCTTTAATAAAATCTACTTATTGTAAATCATTATCATCTCCAGGTTGCTTGAAATGTTGAAAATATTCATCTCCAATGTCATGTTTCCAAGTGATAGCTTCATCAATCCATTCCTACAATTAATCAATGCATTAGAAGTTGCAAGAAATGTACATCCTAAAATAACAGGAAATGAATTACATGCTTCAATAGGTTGTGTGTCCAAGACAATAAAATCCACAGGATAAATGAATTTATCGACTTGTACTAACACATCCTCAATTATTCCTTTAGGAACTTTTATAGATCTATCGACAAGTAAGAGAGTTACGTAGTTGGTTTTAACTCACCTAGATTGAGACTTTGAAAGACCGAATATGGAAGTAAATTCACACTAGCTCCAAGATCAAGTAAAGCTCTTTCAATTTTATGTTCTCCAATAAAGCAAGAAATTGTAGGACAACCGGGGTCTTTGTATTTCAAAGCATTATTGTTATGAAGAATGACACTCACTTGTTCGGCTAAAAGGCTTTCTTTTTCACATTTAGTTTTCTTCATAGTGCACAGATCTTTCAAAAAATTTAGCATAGAAAGGTACACGTTTAATAGCATCCAAGAAAGGTATATTGATCCCAACCGTTTTGAAAATTTCAAAGATTTTAGTGTTGTGACTGACTTTCTTTTGTTTGGTCATGGCATGAGGAAATGGAAATCCTTAAGGGAATCACTCTTTTCGTTGCAATGTTCCGATCCAACCCCTTCCTTACCTTTAGAGATTGACTCATCATCCGGCTTGAAACGATGGTTTTGAAGTTTGTGCATTATTGTTATCACTCTTCCAACCGAAATTTGGGTGATTTCTCCAACCCAGGGTTGTATGTTTAGGAGTATAGGTTATGATTGCGCCTTTGGAAACCTGCTTAAAGCATGGCTTGTTCATGGAGGCATTCCTTAAAAGAAAGGCAAAGCCGACAATCATTAGTCGAATGTTCATTGGTTTCATAAATTTGACATACAATGTCTTGAAATAAACATTTTAATTGACCACTTTTTTCAATTCTAGTGCCTCTTGATTTTCTAGCTAAAGATGCAAACTTAGCTTGGAGGTCATGATCTTCCCTAAGGTTAAACATTCCTCCACTAATGTATAAAGAGGTCGAGTTCTACTTTAGCTGTGCTCAGTGTGCCTCATAGCAGGTCCCAATTTCTATGCATTTTCAAATCTAGCAAGTATAGGTACTTCTATCGCTTTATTAGGGTATTTATCTCTCCAAAAGTTCCATTGCACATCAATTCAACCATTTGCCTTATCTTTATAGTGTTAACCTTTCATAAAATGTAAGACCAATCTCCCATGTTTCAAAACTACTTACTTAGGGCAAAGTAATAAATCAAGTCTCGGCGATACCTATCCCAACATTGAAAAAATACTTCAACCAAGTTGAAAAAGAAAGTGATGATTTGTCTTTTGAAAGAGTTTGTTCTGTGAGACTCGAAAAACTTTTTAAAAAATTGTCGTCACATTTCATCCAAAGCTAGCCTGAATTTGTATACCACGTTTTAGCTTTAGATCTTTAAAATTAAAAGGGAAAATGTTTTAATTGATGAAGAGTCTAAGTTACAATTTGAGTCATTATAAGTCTGCCACATACCCCTCAAATTCCCCTTAAACGTAAGTGATGGGATTTTCTAAATATAGCTCCTGAAAGAAGGTAAAAGTTGAATAATGTCCGCTTAAAATTAAAATGAGATGCATCGAGGAAAACCATATTAGATGAGGAAGTGCACTTATTCTTTGGGGATTCATGGGTCTCTTAGTATTTCAAATACCGCTATTCTCATTATTCTCATTACGTGGTTAATCAGAATATCTTCTTCAAGTCATATTCTTCTCAAATAATGAGGATACCTCACAAAGTCTTTACCAATAGATAACGTAATGCGACTAAACTTTCTTATACCGGTAGGAATCGAAATTAAAAGGAAGAAGAAAACAAAATAAAAGAAACAAAGTTAGATATAAGAAAAGTGGAGAAGAGAAACAAAATAAATACTATAATTTGTACAAGAATTTACCTCTTTAAAACTGCTGAAAACTTTTGATTATGACCAAAAAGATTGATGTCTTCTCCCAAGTGTAGGAGTGTCGGTTAATAAATTAATCCGTGAGACCGGGTCTAATTATTGTGTGAGGTTAATCATATTAATTATAAACAACAACAACAACAACAACAACAACAACAACAACAACAACAACAACAATAAATAGGTAGTAATAGTAATTAATAATAAATAGTAGCTGGTAGAAAGAGAGGTAAAAAGGACTTTAGACATAAGAAAAAGACAGTTAGGATTAAATAATTATCGCGCCAATTGTGGTGCTGGGTTAGAGGATTCACTAATAGTATTTCAAACAA